>JANHMN010000021.1:37733635-37743664 GCA_030674055.1 Rhabdomys pumilio
CCCCCCCCCCCCCCCTCCCCCCCCCCCCCTCCCCCTCCCCCTCCTCCTCCCCCTCTCCCTCCTCTTCCTCCTCTTCTTTATTCCTCGTATCTCTGTGGTACATTTCTGTTGCACTGAGTAGTTGTGGTTTGTTTTTACTCTTATATAATGTACTCTGAATCCAGGCAACCAGCCAGCTGACATTGCACTCCTATGCTGTGTCAATGTTGAGGCTTCTGATTATTCCTAGGGAGTTTTGCTGCAGGGCAAGCATATGCTAAGTATGCTAAATAAGGATGTGCAGCGCGGCGTGGGGGGTGCTTCTTATCATAAACACATATGTTGGCATTGCATTGTCTCCCATTGGCTTTTAGAGAGTGTGAGCAGGCCTCTGGTGCTTGATAGTCAAAGGCAGGGTCTGAGCAGACTTCCCTTTTAATAATAGAATGTGTGCCATTTCGAAAAGGTGAACTGTCTCACTTCCTAATCGACTTTCCCTGCTTTTGCTCTCTTGGTCAGTCTTTAAATACTTATATTTCACAATATTTGCCATATGCAGAAAGAGCATAGTAACACAGTAAGATAAATACAGTGATCGATGTTCCCAGCTTTAAATCGTGCCCCTGTCCTGTCCTGCCTTGCATCACGAGCTCCCCTCTCCGGAAGAGGTAACCTGTATCGTGTAGGCTGTGGTTATCATGTCCTTTCGTGACCACAGATCATTTGCAGGTACGTGCACATAAGACCCCATGCCTTTGCTTGCCCTGAGCCTTATTACTGATCCCACTGCTTGCAGGCTTCTGAAAATTGACTTTTCTTTACAGTGCTTTCCTAAGATGTATCATGCTGTCTCTGTGGCTGGCGAATTCTTCAGCCACGGCACAGCACGGGGTTCTTTGTGACTGTCTGATCTTTATTGTTGATTTTTACTGAAGAACATTCCAATTAGCTGAGTTTTCCACTCTTAAAAAAATGGACACCGGTGAACTCAGTTTTTAGAGGCAGTTGTTACCACAGGAAATAATGGAGAAGGAATTTTGGAGCCGACAATGTAAATTTGGGAGAGGGGAGGATGGGTGGGAACCTACTGAGGTATCCTCTTTGGGGCTAATGCCTCCTTCTGAGGGAATGGTTTACTCTGTTACCAGAGAAGGATTGTGGTGGAGTGGGGACCAGTGAAGACACTATATAGTGACACACACATGTGCAAGGGCCGTGATGCAGCATACCACTTCGTATGCTAATCTAAGAAATGGATTTTTCAAATGATTATGACAATAGGCACTGGCTGAATTTTTGCCTCGCCATGGTCTGGATTTGAAGGCAGTGAATCCTTTGATCTGTCCTCATTCCACCTCTTGAGTGTCTCACCCACCTTTTCCTGTTGAAGTGAGGCTAGCTGGACCACACTTTCAGGCTCCACATCCTTGTATTATCTAGTTTCTATTGCTAAAGGGATCCCAGGGAAACTTTCCTGCCTGAAGCACAGACAGCTTCATTTCGAAGGTCTTTAAACCTATGGTATATTGTATCCTGGCCTTTCTTGTTGCCCTGTCTGATTTCCAACCCACCTCTTAGATAGACCAATGTCTGGACACTCTTTGAGCCTGCTTGCATTATGTCTAGAAGGCTACAGAACTGCTCCATCCTGGACCCATGTTGAAGGGTGGTAGGTGGTGATGTCAGAGTTATTGTGGGCAGTAAGGATGAACCAGAGTTATTTATCTGGGCTACATGGTCACCCTGAATTTGTGGGAAGTGAGTGCCTCATCTCATCTTCAGTATCTGTTTATTTTTCCTTCCTATAAATAACTTGCCAAGCTCTGATAAAACTTTGTGCATTTCTTCTATTTGGGAAATTTCCTTGCTATGATTTTTGGTAGGTATGTTTGTTTGCTTGCTTGCTTGCTTGCTTTTGATCTTATTCTTATGTCTTTCAAGCCTACAGGAACATTGGATACTTCAGTCACTCCTATCAGGCTGGATCAGAGCTCAGAGAAGAAACCTAATTAAGATGTTAGTGTGTGCCTAGGAAGGAGAACGCTCTTACAGAGAAGATGCTATTTTATGACTCACAGATCTCTGGCTCTCTCCTTGTCATTTAAGTATCTCCCTCACACACTATGAGGTCACTGTTCTGTGCATTTTGAGACATATAGACAGATGCTAGAGAACCTTTCTGCATGTTCATTGCTGATGAAGATTCCAACCCAAGATTATGGGGGATGGCCATGGACAATATTCGCAGAGCCAGGCAGAGAGGAAACTGGGATCAACCCATGTTGCTGCTCTCCACAGTACTGAGGTTACAACAGACATTGATGGGCCCATTTATTAAGGCCTCAGGCAATTAAAAATATATATATTTCTGAAAAGACAAGGCTGGATAGAGAGGTTTGCCACCAATTTCCTCAGACTTGACCAGATTATGTTAGAAATTTTCTAACAATCCATGGTTTCTAACGGTTCTAGTGGTTTTCACCCTGTGGGTCAGAACTCCCATAGAGATTGTATATCAGATATTTAACTATTATTCATAACAGTAGCAAAACTGAGGAACTGTATTAAAGGGTTGCAGCATTAGGAAGGTTGAGAACAACTTGTTAGAAAAGAAACTAAGAGTGGACATTCCAATCGCTGCGGTTAATTGGCTTCATCTGAAGCTAAGCTGAGCCTCTCTGAAGGCTGACCTTTGGTCGTGCTCCAGGGAAAAGTGTTATGGCTAACAATCTTGCTGGAAGCAGAATTCCATTGCCTGGAGTGCAGAGTACTACCGTTCAAATTCTGAGTGTCTCAAAATTGACTACAAAATTCTTGTCATTGCCTTAGTTCCTTTCTCTAAACTGTAAGGCGTAATATGTGAGTGGAGATGGAGTTGAACCCCTTGGTGTTATCTGTCCAAGTTCTCAGGTGAGTCTGGCTGAGATATAAGATGGTAGGAAAGCGACCATTAGTGAGGATTTTCAGGCTCTCAGAGGCCGTGCAGGAGGCTCCCAGCTAGGACCAGTGCTCTGAATCACACCTGAGAAAGTGTTCTGGTGGCAATGGCTCTGGAGCCCGCCTTGGTTTCAGTGCTTCTGACGATGCTGGGCTCCTGGCTATCCTTCTTGTTGTATTCAACAAAATCTCAATTGTTCAATTTTACCAATAAAGACTTGGGAGCCAGATGTTAAGGTGAAAGCCTGCTAGCTCTGAGAGACAAAGAAAGCACTCAGCTGACCGTCCTCCACAGCCTACATCTCAAAAGACAAGAGAAGCTCTCCTTTTCCACACTGTCTCAAAAACCTTTCAAAATGAATGTCCCTCCCTTCTACTTCCTGTGTGTCTCTCCCTATCCATCCTCCTGACTTCCTCTTCCTCTCTCTATTTTTTTCCCTATGTTCACTTCCTGTCAACTGGTTGCTTCCTTCACCTTTTGACCTGGGGTTGACTTTATTTAATCCTGTTTACAATAAGCAGCTCTTAGATTAAAGGTGTGTGCCAGGGCTGAGCCACACCACAACTAGAAACAGGTTTTTCAAGTAAAAATCACAATCTCAGGGTTCACAGTGTGACCAAATATCCTGCATTAATTCCCTCTGGAAATTTGGTCTCCCTGCTGCCATTCTTAACAGAGCAGACTGTTGGTGTCACATACTCAGGTATGCCACTCTCAGGATTTGTGTCACAGCTCAATGTCTCAGGTGCAAAGGACCCTGGGGAGTCTCCAAATGTTGGAAGCGTGTTCATTTGCACGGAGACTAGGACAGTGGCAATGTGTTCCCCTGGCCACTGCTGCTTCCTTCAGAGTTCCTTCCTTTCCCTTCCTCTTATCTTTGCCATCCAGTGCAATCACTGTCTCCTTCCTTCTTACTCATGTAAAACCAAAGTGTTCATTAGAATTGAATTCTTTGTGGCCTGCTCTCACCAACTCACCAAACATGTCCAGACATGACTTTAGCTCAACTCTAGAAACCCATAGATTTAAGCAAGAACTCTTATCAAACTGCCATGGAAATACCCAACCCTCCCCAAACCAGAGCTCATAAAACTATACCTTGCAAGGATGGAGGTGCTAAGCTCTCACAGATAGCAAGTACATTTTATTCAGTGATGGTTGGGTTCTAATCTTCACAACCATCAGTCTAGAAGCCATAAAACTTCTTTTTATTTTTTCATCTTTTGCCTTAGTCATTGAACTATGTGAATAGATGCCATGAGCAAGCAACTCTTACAAAAGAGAGCATTTAACTGGCGTCTTGCTTGCAGTTTTACAGAGTTAGCTCATGATTGGCACAGCAGGAAGCAGACAGGTATAGTGTTGAAGCAGTAGCTAAGAACTTTATATCCCGCTCTGCAAGTTGCAGGGATAAAGGGAGAAACAGAAAGACAGAGACAGAGATGGACAGAGAGAGACTGGGCCTGGCATGGACTTTTTGAAACCTCAAAGCCAACCCCAGGTGACACACCTTTTCCAACAAGGCCACACATCCTAATCCTTCCTAAACAGTCCACCCACTGGGGATTAAGCATGACATATATGAGCCTAAGAGGCCATTCAAATCACCATATTGTTTATTAAAAATTCATCTTAACTATTGGATGGATCTAAACTCTGTTAAGAAGTTAGTAAACTTAGTTAATAAAAAGTTAATAAGAAGTTAGTAAACTTAGTTAGTAAAAAGTCAGTCCTGCCTTTGGAATGCTTATGTACCTAGAGAAACAAGAGAAGGGATTGCATGTGTGCATAGTATGATGTGCCACCACATAAGTACTGGAGAACATTCAGGAGAATGAAGTGACAGGAAGTGTAGGAGGACCTAAGGTGTAAGGAGTAAGGAGAGGTAGAGGAGGAGCTAGGGGAGAGGGACGAGAGAGAGGGGAGAGGGACAAGAGAGAGAGGAACATGGAAGCAGATGTGCACCTGTCTCTAGCAGTCAAAGGTAGTTGGTTTGTCTAGGTTGGGTATTGGGTTACACCTCTGATTGTATGGGCGTCTTGTTAGTGAGCATTACCAAACATATAAAGCCTTTGGATAATCTAAGCATTAGAGTCTCATTTGTACAGAGCCCACGTGGATGGTGGGATGGTCTGAGATTAGTCAAGCATTGTGGAGACAGTGTGGGAGATTGGCAGAGCCAGCTTCCACACTGGTGTCTTGTGGGTGGCAGGGCTGGTGTCTCTCACCACCTGAGTGGATGGCCAGGGTGGTATGACCGCAGCCGCTCCTGGGTGCAAGTCTAGGCTAGTCGGGAACACGGCGGCTGATTAAGAAAAGCCAGATTGAATGATACCGTTTTAAATATCTCTCACAATAAGGAAGTGTCTGAGTGTGTGTTCGTTGTAGTGGGTGGCCTAGGGAGGTGATGCTTGAGCAGAGATTTGAATAACAAGACAGCACAGGTGTGAAGAGACCTGTGGTCAGAGACGAGCCTGGGACAGCAAGTGCACAGAGATGTTGGAGCAAGAGGCAAGGCAGTGTGTGTGAGGCAGGGAAAGCTTGAAAATAAAACTGTTAACCAAGGCCTCAAACATGGAGAGTGTTTGGTTTACACTTAGGGGGTTGAAATTTGCCCTTAGTGTATCAGGAAACTTCAGGACAGTTCTAAGATGAGAGATGGCCAGACCAGATCCATAGTTCTCACAATCTCTGTAACTAGTGCAGAGGTATACATGGTAGAGAGCCTGGGCTTATGGGTAGGGAGTGTGGGCTCATGGGTAGGGAGTATGGGCTCATGGGTAGGGAGCATGGGCTTTTGGGTAGGGAGTGTGGGCTCATGGTGGGGTGGCAGTAGAAAGCATCAGACATGTGGACATGCATGTTGTGTTAACCAAGATGGGAACAAGACAAGACAGTAAGTAAGTTAAAGGGCCACAAGAAAGAAAGGCCCTCACATCCTGTCTCCTCTATTCCTCACCGATTGGAGGTTAAAAAAAAATTCAATTTATCTAGCAAAAGTCGTTGTATGATTGCCTACAGAGAGGCAATGATCTCTTATGTAGGAACCATTTCAAACAAAAGAACGTACACTTACTGAAATCTGTTTTTGGACAAAACCAAATGTTTCAGGGCCCCGTGACCTTGCTATTAAGTTATCGACATTATCCTCTCCAACCTGAACCTGAACAGGGCACCCCATAAACTACCTTATAATTTCATTTACGGGAGGAGTTCATTAGGATAAGAGATGTAAGGGCTGGGCAGATGGCTCCGTGGTTACAAACATTTGCTATTCTTGAAGAGGACCCTCATTCAGTTCCCTGTACCCACATAGCAGCTCACACCCGTCTGTGACTCCAGTTCCAGGGGATCTGCCACCTCTCCTGGCCAGGCACGCATGTAGTACACATACATGCACACAACAAACACTCATATACACATACAATATTTTTTTTTAAAGATGAGATATATAAACAAACTAAATCATATATTTAATTTGTAAAATATTACTTAATTAAAAAAATATGTAACCTATAAATACAGTTGTAAATCAGATTCTTTCAAGATTCTAACTCTGAATTGTGGCAGTTGTGTCTCCCGATGGTCAGAATGACTCTGTGTGGTTAAACATCCTCAAAGCTTCAGTTGAGTTTTTCTGCTGCATCAGAAACCCAGGCTGGTGCTTTCCCAGGGAATTTCTCCATTGCCCTTGCCTCCCCCCCAACCCCACCCACCACGCACACAAACATGCACAGCATAGGCACCCAGGCATGCAAGCACCAGTAGGGTCCCCATTCTCAGAAGACTCTGACTTCATTGTAATACACTTTGCATTGTGGTTTTGATTGATTTTCTGCCTTGTGAGCTACTGAAAACATCCTGGGATTCAGCAAAGGAGATGCTGTCCAGCACAACACTTCACTCACCTCATAAGTATTCACCCACACAAAAAAGTAGTTCTTTGTAAAGCTCAAATATAGAACCCAATGGCATGCTAATTAGGCCCAGCTTGGCTCTGCCTAATCTATCTCTGAAGTCCCTGAGTCTTTGGCTTGTTTTGCTACATAAACTAAAAAACAAACAAGCATGCTAACTCTGGGAGCCACAGAATCATATATGCAGCCATTGCAAAGACATTTCTTCACAACTTCCTCTTTTGAGAAGCCCACACTCATGCCTTGGGTGGGCACGCACCATCCTTTTCTAAACGAAAAGTTCTAATTGAACTTTGCTCCACACTGCCCACCCTGACATCGCCTCCTGCAGAGTGGGTCAGGATCCCCCGCTAGAGCTGAGGGGAGGCCCTACAGCTGAGGGGAGGCCGAGGTGTGGTGTTCAGACTGCACAGGCAGCTGCACCTCGAGAGGCTGCCGTTAGGAACAGCAGAGGCACTGAGATTAGATGCCCTTGGGGTTCGTTGTGCAGACTTATTTATGCTTTATGTGTGAAAATGAAAGATGGAAGCTCAGACTCATTTCCAGAAAATTTCTTGATGTTTGGTTGTCTTAAAAATCACGGGCAAATATTTCCCTTTTTTCCCCCCAGAATCTTTTCCCCAAACTGTCCCAGCAACAGGTCAGGCCTAAAGTCAGAAATGGAAACAGATGTCTTCTTCTGTAACCCTGACACTTTGGAGGCTGAGACAGGGAGTTGACAAATACGAGGCCACTCTGGGCTACATAGTAAGACTCTGACTCAAAACAAACAATAAAACAAAAACCAAACAAACAAAGAAAAATGAAGACAAGATCTATAATAAAACAAACTGAACATATCCTACAAAGTAACTGGCATCTATACCCTGCGGCCCTCAAAAGAGGTAGGTTTGTGGCCTTCATCTTGTCAGAGGCCGGGCCACAAAGTGTGATGTGGTTTCTATCTTCCCTTAACTTGACACTCAGTCTTGTAACCCTCCTGGCACGCTGTGAGAAAACCCAGGTCACAGAGAGACAGAGCAGCATCTCAACCTCCACAGCCAAAGTCTACTGGATAGACCTCTGGTCATACCTCAGAAGTGTGTCTCACAGTCAGGCCTGAATCCTTCCTATCAGGGTGCTTACCCACGTCCTTAACTTTCCTCACACTGATTATCTGGGCTATTAGGATGGCTTCCCTAACCAAGGTATACAGTGGTTCCTGCCTCAGCTTCCATGTTGCATGGCAAGTTATCAGCTTTCTCCTCACCTGCTTTCTCCTTAGACAGTGCATCGTCTTTGATAACTGATGCACTTCTGTCACTGTGAGTGTCTGTAATCACTGCTCTGCTGTCCTCTAGGGGCCATGAGTCACATTGTCCCACTTGTATCCCTGAGGCAGCGGCAGGCAAAAAGTAGGCAATGCTCACTTCCAGGAAAGAAGTGTTCTGAACACCACAGACCCATGTCCTCTGTTGTCCAGGACAATTCAGCGAGGCACATGTTAGTATTTGCTCCATCTTAAAGATCAGGTAACCAAGTCTGAAAACCAAGTACCTTACCCAAGCAATGCCTCACCCTGGGCCTAAGCTAGACCCAAAGGAAGGCAAGGCATCCTTGTTTTAGAGTTTGTGCAGAGTGATTTATCTTTGGTGGAGTGGAAAATCGAGGTAGGGTTGACATCGGCAAAATATGTTCATTTGCATAATTAATGTCTCAAGATGGGTTTTGCCTTGTATCTGGCTTATGTGCCAGCTACCTAACTGGTCTCTGTTGATGGTCTTTTCCTTCCCAGGTTGTTGAGCTAGAGGACATCTTATCACTTTGCCTCTCCTCTATATGAACAAAACTCTAACCAGTGTTATCAAAGGGACAGATTAATTAGTCAGCTAAGCAAAAATGGGATTCAAATATCCTGGTCTTAAAAACCACAATCCCAAACAAGAGTCTTCCGCCGTGTGGTTATCATGCTTACTAAGCAGTATTTATCTCTGAACAGCATTGGCCTTTGTCCTGTTCACCACCACATCAAGGCTGCAAGGAAGAAAGTGGTATTTATTTTGTGAAAGAAGAAATCCCACTTTTATAAAAAAGTGTTGAGGTCTAAAGTCAGACAATAAAGATGATGGGGAGTTGGGGTTGTTATTTCCAGAAGAACTGTCACTCCTGAAATCAAAAGAGCTCTCACAGTTCACATGAGCTGTGCAACTCTTTAACTCTGGTCACACACAGAAACTCACGATGTCAAGCAGGGAAAGGGTGCCCAAGCTAAAGAGAGGCTAATAAAAGATGTGCTCACACTTGGCTTGCTACAAAAACATTTGGGCATATTTCTGAGAAATGTCTATGGCTCTGCTGTAAAAACAGCTTGTAAAGCACGTGGAAACCTGATGTGAGAGCAATATGAACAGTGGAGACAAGAGAGCATGGAGAAGCCAGCACCCCATGCCCGCCAGCCTCTGTGGTCATGTCTCACATCTGCCATTGCACGGGCCTTTTCTTTTTTCTTTTTCTTTCCTTTCCTTTTCTTCATAACTTTTTAAATTGATTATTTGTAATTTCACATCATGAACCCAGATCACACTCACTTCCCAGTCCATCCTAAGTCCCCTGACCTTTGTGATCCCCATCCCCCAAAAAAGAAGAAGGAGGAGAGGGAAGAGAAAAAGGCAGAGAAAGAGGAGGATGATTATGATGAGGATGATGAGGAGGAGAAGAAAGAAGAAGAGGAAGATGAGGAGGATGAACAAGAGGAAGAAGAAAAGAGAAGGAGAAGAGGAGGAGGAGAAGGAGGAGGAGGAGGAGGAGAAGGAGGAGAAGGAAGAGAGAAGAAAAGAAGAGGAGGAGGAGGAGGAAGAGGAGGAGGATGAAGAAGAAGAGGAAGAAGAAGAGGAGGAGGAGGATGAAGAGGAGGAGGATGAAGAGGAAGAGGAAGAAGGAGAAGAAGATTATTACACTGGAGTAGAGGAGAATGACTAGGCTTCCTAGCCTAGTCTACAGCTTTGTTCCTCTGGGGTTTTTATTTCACCCTGTGCTCTGGGGCAGCTCACATACACTGAAGATGGTAGTAGAGAAGGTAGAAGCAGAGACATCAGAGACATCATTTTCTGGTAGGTGCTCCTGTTGGCTTGCCTGCTGATTTGCGTGCGCGCGCACACACACACACAAAACACACACACACACACACACACACACACACACACACACACACACACA
>JANHMN010000021.1:37743674-37755904 GCA_030674055.1 Rhabdomys pumilio
ACACACACACACACACACACACACACACACACACACACACACACACACACACACACGAGACAGAAATCAGGGGTCGGGGAAGCGATCAAGTTTTCTTAGGTTAGAATACCATTTCCCAAGTTCCTAGCTCTCCATTCTTAGGTCACCAGGGACATCATCACTGATGTAGATTCCCTTATGACTTAAGTTGATTTCATCCTTTCAAGAAACCTCGGTAGTGATTCTACTCCAGGGAGGATGATGCAAGGAGTGCTGACGTAACGGCGGGCAGAGTATGCCGGAACCAGTTAAACAGCACCAACACTGGCCCATGCATCAATCTTCTAATATTGATCATTTGAAACTTTTGCCAAGTGCCCTTTGAAAACAAATTAGATTTGAGACCTATAGGAACGCTAAATTATGATGATGATATTGGCCCCGAGGACTGAACTCTTTCCAGCTCTGTCTGCAGCTCTGAATCACTCGAAGCTGTAAGTGATTTACTCACATGCCATGCTGGAATATTCCCCACGTGCATTTGTCTGCCACGCCATTTCTCCCTCTTCATTTTCAGACTGAAAAACCCGTAGTAATAAATTTCATGTCTCTTCGCCAGAATGTCACCCCTCATCCTTATCTGCCTGCTAGCCTTGGAAGGGAAGGTGATATCTACGGGACAGTATAATTGTGGCCACTTCTGATTTCACATTCTCCTTTGTGACATCTGCAAGGTATTAAGCTGGAAGGAGAAAAAAAATTATATTCTAGGACTAAAGGTGTAACGGGACAGTATCAGAAGGACTTGACACTGACATTTTGAGACATCCAGAGAACTTGGGACAGTATCTCTGCCTGGTGAAGGTGGCGCCATGAGGCATGATCTGAGGTATCATGAGGACATTCTTTCAGTATCCCACTACAGTTGAAGGTCTTCAGCAATCGGGTTTGCACTTCAGCTACCAGTATGGGTTGGGAGAGAGTGGTGGGTAATCTCTAAAGATGCCCTTTGTGTCCTGTGGGTCCCAGTTCTCCATTTACTATGTTGTATTTTGTTTCGGGTCACAGAGTTTCAAGACACCTACTGAGATGCAGAAGCAGTTATTTATGTAGAAGTATTGACACCTTGGCCATTCAAACAGTCAGGTCCTATTAGATAGCTCTCTGGAGCTGTCTGCCACTGTGACAGAAGATATGAGATAAAAAACCTAAATGGGATGTGGGTATTTGCAGTCGTGGTTTCAGAAGTTTCTTGCATGGTGTTTGGGCTCCATCATTTTGGGCCGGTGTGGTGAGGTTGAAACATCCTGGCAGATGGCACACAGCAGAGCAAAGAATACTCTTTGCAAAGAAGCCAGAAAAGAAGGAGGAAGGAAGAAAGGGAAAATGGGAGAGAAGGAGGAAGGGAAGAAAAAGGAGAGAGATAGAAACTGTTGAGGGGCAGAGAGACAGATGGAAGGGGTGTCTAGGGACCAGCGTCCCAATATACCCACTCAAAGACATGCTCCCATTTGGTATACTCCCTCTAGCTAGATCCCACTTCCTAAGATTCTTAAGCTTGCCTGTAGCCACCAGCTGGAAGCCAAGTTTTCAACACATGAGACTGTAGCACATTTAAGATTACGTCATAGCAAAAGCTCAGGTTTGGTTGTCAACTTTGGTAGGTAGATTTTTTTTTTCATCAGTGTCAGCCAGTCAGTGGAATATAATATACTGTTTTCTAAACGCTAGAAGCTTACCTCTGTTTATTTAACATTTTCTTCCATTTGGTTGATTCTGACAGAGTGTTACGGTGTAGATGTGTAAAGTGTGAACATTTGTGTCTCAGCTATTTTTGGAATGTCGTCAAACATTGGGAGGCAGTGTCTAACAGGAGGAAGTGAATCTCTGTAAGGTGAGCATGGCCGTCCTTCTCGTTTTATTTCTGATGACTTTCCACCGGGGTGTGATTATGCGGCTGACTGTGACCTGCTGCCACAGAGCCACCTCCCCCCATACACCTCCCCGCAACCCCCGTCATGATGGGTGAAGCCCCTCGGACTGTGAACAAAGTAATCCTCTCCTTCCTTCAGGTGCTGCTTCTCTGATATTTGGCAACAGATACAAGGGAAATTTCCCTTTAGGGAATACATAGTAAAGCGTGAGTTGCCTAGCTATTGGTACAACAACTGACAATTTAGTTAGTGTTCCTCAGACTTCCATATTCTAATGAGTTTAGTTTGGCCTCAGCCTACATAGACGGGAGATGAGGTAGAGAAATGTCTTAACCGTTAGTCATAAAGGCTCAGCTACCAAGCTATGTTAGTGCTAGTTCCTGGGAAAAATCTCAAAAACAGAATATCAAGACTCAAGACATTACATTATTCAGAATCTAGCATTCTTAGTCATATGTTAAGCAGAAAAAAACTGCATTTGGTTTGTTTCTAATACTAAACACTGGATGTGGTTAATTCTGAATAAGTAGAACACTAACTTTGTCACTTAGATAAGGAAGATGGCTTCTGCTTTGTCATCCGTACCTTCCTCCACAGGACAGATGTGTGGTAACTTAGAAGCGATGCTCTGAGGTTGGGTAGTCAAGATCACCTCTGGGAAGAGCAGCCCTGGCCATCCCCATCTGAGGCTAGTGCTCCTCCTAGAGTTTGCCTCTGCTGAATCTCACTCACTGCATTGATCTGACTTTCCCGATTGGTCAAATGAAAGTTGCCATAGTTATCTGAAGAGTCATTGTAAGGGTTATTTGTAAAGCTTAGGAATTGTGTGTGACTGAAATACAGTCAGGATACTAAATTCCCTTTGCCTTAGGTAACAGGGTCCTCCAGCAATCAAGATTCAGGTCAAGTGGCTTCCTGAGGGAGTATTCCCCAGCAAAACCTGATCAGAGAGAAGGAGGCAAACCAGGAAAGAGTGACTGCTGCTCAGACAGACAGTCTCAGGTAAAGCAGAGTCTTTGCCTGTTTAGCGAGGGACTATGGTGTCAATGTGGCTAGCACGGTACAGATGCAGTGCCATTAACTGAGGTAGACTGGCCCTGTGTGTTCCCTGGGAGTCAGCCATTATGCCTTAGTTAGAGTTTTTATTGCTGCAACAAGACACCATGACCAGAAAAGAAATTGTGGTTGAGGGGAGCTTACACTTCCACAGCACTGTTCGTAGTTGAAGGAAGTCAGGACAGGAACTCAAGCAGAGCAGGAACCTGGAGGCAGGAACTCATGCAGAGGCCATGGGGGGTGCTGCTTTACTGGCTTGTTTCTCGTGGATTGTTCAGCCTGCTTTCTTACAGAACCCATGACAACTAGTCCAGGGATGGCACCACCCACAATGGGCTGGATTCTCCCTGATTGATCACTAATTAAGAAATGTCTCATAGCTGAATCTCATGGAGGCATTTCCTCAGCTGAGGCTCCTGTCTCTCTGATGACTCTAGCTTGTGTCTAGTTGGCACAAAACCAGCCAGTACACATTTCATAGAGGTAGAGGAAGGCGCAATTCGGAGAGCTGGGGGCAGGTCATAGTCCTGGTGGTGGTAAGATAACTTCCCAGGCATCCTTTGGTGAGGTAGCTTCTGTCAGCCATGGTTTACTTTCAGGTACTGAAAACCTCTGTTTTGCATGTGGGAACTTCTAACCCCTACAAATGCATCCCTGAAGACTCCATTTTGTGCTTATTACTTTGTATTACAGTAGCGCACTAGAAGCTACTCCTGAATCATAGAGTACATACCAGAGGTCAAGTGCTGTGCAGTTCAGCCCAGTGCTTGCTATACTCCAGGGTTCTGCATGTGCAAGCCTTTCTTTTTTTAAAAAAAATAATAATGTAAATCAGTGCTTGTGTGCATGTGTGTGTGTGTGTGTGTGTGTGTGTATGAGTGTGTACACATCATGGGTCATGTGTGGAGGCCATTATAACCTGTATGAATTGTTTCTCTCTTCCACCATGTGAATTCCAGGGATTCAGGGCAGGTCAGAGAATTGTTGGCAAAATAGCTTCCTTCCAATGCCATGACAGAATTAAATGGCAGAGAGAAGAGTATAATCCAAGCCCCTGGCACACAGTGCTTGGTTGAAGCGTGTTGGTTCCATCCCTGCTTCCCATTTTTATAGTCACAGAATATATGGAATAAGTCTCTCTCTCTCTCTCTCTCTCTCTCTCTCTCTCTCTGTGTGTGTGTGTGTGTATTGCTCTCTCTCTCTCTCTCTCTCTCTCTCTCTCTCTCTCTCTCTCTGTGTTGCTCCCTATATAAATCAAGTGAGAGAGATTCATATTCATATATGTTCATATATATGGATGTATATGTTCATACATACATGTACACATACATATACTCAACACATACACAACACACACAGACACGCACACACACACACACACATATATATAACACATACACAACACACACACAGACACACACATACATATACACAACACATACACAACACACACAGACACAGACACACACATACATATATACAACACATACATAACGCAAACACACACACACACACACACAAACACAAAGAGAATTTATTGGAATGACTTACAGGTTGCAGTCCAACTAATCCAATCATGGCCATCCGTGACTGGAAAGTCCAAGAATCTAGTAGTTGCTCAGTCTCAGGAGGCTGGGTGTGTCAGCTGGTCTTCTGCATACGCTGGAATCCTGAGGAAGACTTCAATGGATGAGCTGGCAATATGAGTGGAAGGGGGAGAAGAACAAACGACCATTGCTTCTTCCATTGACCTTATATAGGCCTCCAGCAGAAGGTGTGGCCCAGATTAAGGGTGTGCCTCAAGATCTGGATCAAAAGCTTGTGTCCTCCAGCCTCAAGAGCTGGATCACAGGTGAGCCCTTCATTTCTGGATTATAGTTCTTTCCAGACAGAGTCAAGATGACAAATGAGAGTAACCATCACATTTGGTGGACTGACTTTTGTGATGGCGTAGAAGAACTTGTTCAGACAATTAGTTATCATGGAGGTTGTCATCAACAATAATTAGCAGAAATGTCAACTCCAAATGAATCACAGTCAATTTGGGTTAATGTAGGTGGAGAAAATAACCAAATTCTGTATGTCAAAGTCTTTTACTTATTTTCCTCCAATTCTTCTAAAGTATATGTAATAGATTTTGCTGTCTAATTTGGTATTTATGACTGCATTTTTTCCTACTTTTTTCCCTCAGATCTTGAGGCTAAGAACTTCTGCTCTATTCCTCCTATTCTTATAAATCCTTATTCAATCTTTAGTTCAGTTAGGAGCAAAGAAAATGCCCAATGGATATGTGTTCTGACAGCATAGGGGTGAATATAGCGGTGGGTGGGTAAATGAAGTCACCCACAAATCAACAGACAACAGTCCCCTAAATAAACTTGTGAGAAATGTCTTCTGGGATGTCACGTCAGGAATTTAACAATTCCCACTGGTATTTTAAAACATGAGCCTTTCCAGCCTGATATTGTTCCTCTGTGACTATAACCTTACCAAACCCAGACCCCAGGAACGTAGATGTTCATCAGATAGAAATCACTGATTCTATTTGGTAACACGCTTGCCTCACAAGGGTGATGACATGAGCTTGTGTCCAGCACTTGTGTAGAAAGCTGGGCTGTGGTGTGTGCTGTAATCCCAGTGATGAGATGGAGGTGGAGACAGAGGATCACTGAGTTCTCTGGCCAGCTGACCTAGACTATGTGATGAATCTCCAGGCCAACACGAGACATTGCCTCAAAGGAAAATGTCTGACTGATATCAAAGGCTCTCTCCTTACTGCCAGGTGACAGGGAGAGAGTGGGGGGAGGAGTAAGGGAAGGAGGGGAGGGGAAGGAGGAGAGGAAAGGAGAGGAGAGGAAGGGAAGGAGAGGGGAAAGGGGAGAAGGGGAGAAGGGGAGAAAAGGGGGAGATTGTTCTCTGGGATCAATCTCCAGTGCTGAGAAGCAAAATAAATTGTTACATTCAAAAGTAAATAGGCAGCAGCGAGACGAATTTAAATAATCTGATGAAAAGACTGCTAGGATACAAGTGAAAAAAACCAAGTTTGTAGACACACTCACATGCACACGCTCACATGTCAAACCGACAAACACACAGTCACATGGACACACATGCACACACACATACACACACATGCACACTGCATATGCTGAGTGTATTTGAAATCTTTACATTACTTGTCTGGTAACTATTAAACTTCTTCTGTCTTCCTGATGGACCTACAGCTACACCATTTATTAACTCATCGAAAATTTCCCCCGAATTAGTTCCAAATGATTAATCTTTCATTATCGTGGGAAACTGAATGTTTTCTGAGAGCCTCTGCTTTGCCTCTCCTATCAGAGGATCCTATGAATCTGTAAGTAGTTTTCCTGCGACTATGTGATTGTCCTAGCACGTGTGCCCACCCTCCATCCTATTCCATCTTCATCTTTAAAAACTTTTTAGGCTACATTCATTTTTGTATGTTTAAGAACAAAATATTAGAATGAGGATAAGAATTTTTATTAAATAATTGTTAATTTAAGGAGTACTGACAGTTTTATAAAGGGTCTTTCTACTTAATCCTCTTGTAGTTTTCCAACACTCTTGCTATTTTGGTAAAAAGGGTTCTCCTAGTTTGCTCTCTGTTACTGTGGTAAATACCAACCAAAATCAACTTGGGGAGGGAAAGGTTTATTTTAGCTGGTAATCCAGCATTGAGCCTGGAGCAGAAACAGAAGCAAAGGCAGTAAGCACGGCTGCTTACTGGCTTGTTTCTAGGCTCACAGTCTGCTTGCTGCCTTTCTTATTTGTCCCAGGCTGACCTGCCTAGGTATGGCACTGCCCACAGTGAGCTGGACCCATATGCATCAATTACCAATCAAGAAAATGCCTTACAGATATGCCCACAGGCCAATTAGATGAGAAGATTTCTCAGCTAAGGCTCCTTCTTCCCAGATACACCAAACTGACAACCAAGACGAGCCAGCACAAGGCTATGTCTACATTTTGGATTTTCCTTATTGTATGTGTATTTAATAAGTGCTTATTTGTTCTGGTGTGTGTGTGTGTGTGTGTGTGTGTGTGTGTGTGTGTTTCCAACAAGTTTTCCAACAAGTTTTGTTGGAAAAAATCTGTGGTTCTTTTTAACGGTGTTTTAGATTCAGGAAGGATATGGTAAACTTTCTTAAAACTAAGTTCATATTAGTTTCAGTCTTATTCTTTTTAAATAGAGTCTCCTCTAATCCCTGTCTGGCCTTAATTTATTATATAGCTGAGGATGACCTTGAACTCTGTGTCTTCCCGTCCCCACCTCCAATGTGTTGGAATTACAAGTGTGTACTACCGTGGCTTATGGTTTTGTTTTTGTTTTTTATGGTGCTGGGGATGAGCCACAGGGTTTCATGCGTGCTAGGCAAATCCCCAGTTCCACCTCTAGTTTACATTTCCATCTTTCCTGAAGCATGTTTCCAGAGAAGAAGCCAAATACAAACCCTTGCGTGCCCTGTTCTCACTGCACATGATGCTGTCTAGAACCTGCTCTGAAAATCCCCACAGAGGGTGGCCATGGAGACTCCCAGCCCTCTTCATGTACAGTTGTTGAGGAGGACAGGGGCAGGGAGGCCTCAGTTTTACAGGATTGATTTTAGAAGCCACAAGAGCGACCCCAGAGGCCAGCTCTCTCCACTTCATATTCCTGACTCAGTTTTAATCAGAATCACAGGGGGGCACATTCTCCAAAATGTCTTCATAAGGCAGTGACACACCAAGCAACCCAAAATAAATATCTTTCAAACGAGAGGTGTGCATTTCTGTGCATGATTGGCTCAACAATTTTATAAATTAATTTAAAAAGAAATCCCTTAATTTTATGTCTTCTGTGTTCTACATAAAGGAAAAGAACAGAGGAAAAGCAACCGATAGTTTTCAGAACCAGGAACAAGATGGCTCTGGGATGGTTTCTGTTATCCTTTGTGGTGGTCTCTCCCCAAATCCTTTGTCCTATTTGCATGCTGTACCTTGAGTTCCTCTTGTACCTTGAGTGTCCACTCAGATATCAGTGAGCAGCTGAGTCACCTCACTGCCTCACCTCCATCACCACTCACCTCCCTCCACAGAGCAATTGTATACAGACGGGGTCACTGGACCAGCATTATAATTATGTGGAAAGAAATCCCAAAGCCTCTGTTGCTCCCTGTCCTACTTGCTTATTCATTCATTCATTCATTCATTCATTCATTCATTCATTCACATCTCAATCATTGCCCCCTCTCAGTCCCCCCTCCCACAGTCCCTCTCCCCCTTCCCCTCCCATTTTCCTCTGAGAGGGTGGATTCCTCCACTCCTGGATACACCCCCACCCTGGCACATCAAGTTTCTTCGGGGCCTCTCCCTCACTGAGACCAGACAAGATAGCTGAATTAGGTGAACAGATTCCACAGGTAGGCAACAGTTTTAGGGACAGCCCCTGCTCCAGGACCCATATGAAGACCGAGGTGCATATCTGCTACATGTATGTGGAGTCCTAGGTATGCTCTTTGGTTGATGGTTTAGTCTCTGAGAGCCCCAAGGGTCCGGGTCAGTTGACTCTGTTGGTTTTCCTGTAGAATTTCTATGCTCTTCAGGGTCCTCAATCTTTCCCCCAACTATATCACAAAGGTCCCCAAGCTCCATCCAATGTTTGGCTGTGAGTCTCTGCATTTGTCTATGTCAGTTACTGGGTGGAGCCTCTCAGAGGACAGCTATGCTAGGCTCCTGTCTGCAAGAATAACAGAGTATAATTAATAGTGTCAGGGATTGGTGCTTGCCCATGGGATGAGTCTCTAATTGAACTGGTTATTGCTTGGACATTCCCACAGTCTCTGGTCCATTCCCTGTCCATACACTTCTAGTAGACAGGATGAATTTGGGGTTTAAAGTTTTGTGGGTGAGTTGGTATCAGTATTGCTCCATTGGGGTTCCTGCCTGGCTACAGGAGGTAGCCTTTTCAGGTTCCATATCTCCACTGCTGTGAGTATCAGCTAAGGTCGCTCCCATTGATTCTTGGGAGCCTTCCCTATCCTAGGTCTCTGGCATGTCCTCAAGTTGACCTGCTATTGCAGATTTCTATTCATACTCATGGCCATCTGGTCACCTTTCCTGTTTCTCCCCATACCTGATCTGGAACCCTCCTCCAATACCCCCCCCTCTGCATCTCATCTCCCACCAAGTTCTCTTCCTCCGTCTGCCTCCTATGACTATTTTATTTCTCCTTCTAAGTGAAATTCAAACATCCTTTCTTAGGTCTTCCTTCCTGGTTAGCTTCTTTGGATCTGTGGAGTATAGTTTGGGTATCTTGTACTTTATGGCTAGTATCCACTTGTAAGTCAGTATACACCAGGCATGTCCTTTTGGGTCTGGGTTACCTCACTCGGGATGATATTCTCAAGTTTCATCCATTTGCCCTCAAAATTCATGATGTCTTTGTTTTTGATAGCTGCATAGTATTCTATTGTGTAGACAGATGTAGCACATTTTCTATATCCATTTTTCAGTTGAGGGACATCTAAGTTGTTTCCAGTTTCTGGTTATTACAAATAAAGCTGCTATGAACATAGTTGAGCAAATGTCCCTGTGGTATAGTGGGGTATGACATATATTAGACATATGCCCAGGAATGGTGTAGCTGTGTCTTAAGGCAGAACTATTCCCAGTTTTCTGTCCTTTGTACAAAGGGCCAAGAAAGAAATTAGGGAAACAATGCCCTTTACAATAGCCACAAATAATATAAAATATCTTAGTGTAACTCTAAGCAAGCAAGCAAAAGACCTATATGACAAGAACTTCAAGTTGCTGGAGAAGGAAATTGGGGAAGATATCAGAAGATGGAAAGATCTCCCATGATCATGGATCAGTATGATTAAGATAGTGAAAATGGTTATTTTACCAAAAGCAATCTACAGATTCAATGCAATTTCCATCAAAATTCCAACACAATTCTTTATAGACATTGAAAGAGCAATTCTCAACTTTATATGGAAAAAACAAACAAACAAAAAACCCAGGATAGCTAAAATAACCATGAACAATCAAAGGACTTCTGGACATATTGCCATCCTGACGTCACTCTGTACTACAGAGCAATAGTAATAAAGACTGTATGGTATTGATACAGAAACAACAGCTTAATCAATGGAATTGAATTGAAGACCCTGATATAAACCCACACAACCATAGACACTTGATTCTTAATAAA
The DNA here is from genome assembly GCA_030674055.1 of Rhabdomys pumilio. NCBI lineage: Eukaryota > Metazoa > Chordata > Mammalia > Rodentia > Muridae > Rhabdomys > Rhabdomys pumilio. Next base: position 37,753,860 of record JANHMN010000021.1, read on the forward strand.
GAGGGTAAAACCATACAATGGGGAAAAAGCATCTAACTGGATGTCTGCATGTAGAAGAATGCAAAGAGAAACATATCTATCACTCTGCATAAAACTCAAGTCCAAGTGGATCAAAGACATCAACTTAAAACTGGATACAATCTAACAGAACAGAAAATGAAGAATAGTCTTCAACTCATTGGTACAGGAGATAACTTCCTGAACAGAACACCAATAGCTCAGGCTCTAAGATCAACAATTGACAAATGGAACCTCATGGTACTGAAACGCTTCTGTAAGGCAAAGGACACTGTTAATAGGACAAAATGGCAGCCTACCAACTGAAAAAGGATCTTCACCGACCTTACATCTGACATAGGGTTAATATCCAAAACTTATAAAGCACTCAACAAGTTAGACTCCAACAACCCAAACAGCCCAATTAAAAAAAAAAAAAAAAAACGGGGTGTAGAGCTAAACAGAGAATTCTCAGCAGAAGAATCTTGAATGGCCAAGAAGGACTTAAAGAAATGTTCAAAGTCCTTAGTCATCAAGGAAATGCAAATCAGAACGATTCTGAGATTCCATCTTACACTCATCAAAATGGCTAAAACTTGAGAAACAGCACGTGCCATCGAGGATGTGGAGCAGAGGACAGGCCTCCACGACTGGTGGGAGTACAGACTTGTACAACCACTTTGGAAATCCATTTGGCAGTGTCTCAGAAAACTGGGAATAGCTCTACCTCAAGACCTAGCTATACCACTCCTGTCCTTTTTTAAAACAAAAGGGAGGTAGATGATAAAACGTTCTGAGATTCGTCTGTGTACACAATCCAGCTCCAGGAAAATTCCTAGGAACTGAGCAGCTGCTGCTTCCGTTGGTCTGCCTGGGAAACCCCGTTGCAGTCGCTCTGCTGGATACGAATGCTTGACCTTCCAAGTGTTCTTTAATGTGAGTCAAATGTTCTTTCTCCCCACCCCCACCCCATCCCTGCCTCCTCTCTCTGTGTGTGTCTTCGTCTTATTTTTAAGGCTGAGTCTCACTTATCTGGCTTAGGCAGGCTGGCTAAGGAGGACACTCAAGGATACTCCTCTCTTCACACAATTCCCTAGCACAGGAGTTATGAACATACACCATTATGCTTGAGTTTTACTTGAGTGCTGGGGATCTGATCTCAGCTCCTCGTGCTTACACAGCAAATACTTTATAGACGGAGTCGTCTTCCAGTCCCCAAACCTATGCTTTTGCTCATCCTTTTAAGCCAACAGGCAGGTGGTGTTTCTCTATCGCAGCTGCTGAGGAATGGAAAGCTTCTTTTTCACTGAGAGATGCTGTTGTCTCTCATCAGAATCTTACTGATGACAAGTGGAGAGGCCAATGCTCATGACTCAGTGTGAACTATGGTGCATTCACCCATCAGGGAAGACAGTTTTCCCAATTGGTGTAGATATGTGCTATCGTTTTAAAGTTTTCAGCTATAAAAATAATACTTGCCCATAAGGATCTTTAAAAAAAAAACATTAAGAAATCAAGAAGACAAAGCTGGCTTACACAAGCCACCCGATGCCACCTCTACATTTACCGTTAATATCGTTTATTAGAAAACTATTTACAATAGCAAACCAGTTACATCTTGATGGTGTTTTGTGTGTCTATTATAATGGATACGGAATTTTCGTTGATTAATTGTAAAGTGAAAATATATTTTGTCTCCTTTGTATTAATATTGTCTTCCTCATAGAGATCTTGGCAACTTATACAAGTTCACAATACAATAAAAAAATTACATTTTTAGTATTTCTGAAGGAATTTTCATAATATGCTTATTTAAAGTTTATGTAATAAAGTTTCAACACACTCTCTGGTTTAATCTTTCATTGTCTTCCTTAGAGGTGTTATAATTTTCAAGCTTAGTAAACCTTTTTTATCTCTAGATTTTCAGTAAATATTGATTTCACTTTCTTTTTCACTATTTTCCCCCTTGATTCTTGTATTTCTAGTTCCCTTAACTATCCAATATATATATATATATATATATATATATATATATATATATATATATA
>JANHMN010000021.1:37760039-37821887 GCA_030674055.1 Rhabdomys pumilio
TCTCTCTCTCTCTCTCTCTCTCTCTCTCTCTCTCTCTCTCTCTCTCTGCTTCTGCGCATGCGTACTCAGCGCAGCCCCAGTCACATCCCCATACCCTTCTTGCCCTACTAAGGACTGAGGTGGAGTCTTAGAAAGTTGTAGACTATCTCTGTAGGAGTAATTCTTCCACCGCAGCCTCTTTCCTCTGTTCCTCAGAAAAGCATGGGCCCCACATTGCTCAGGAAGGGCAAAGCAGAGGTGAGAGGCAGATAAGAAAGGTGTTATATTTGGCATGACTGGTTTAATGTTAAGTTTGGGTCTAAATAGCCATTTAGGGTGATTTTTCAAAAAAAAAAAATACGTCCTTTGAGTATTCTTTGCTGTGTCTGCATTCACACGTTCCTCTAATTAATCAAGAGACTTAGATGGTAAGATGAGTTCCCTTGGAGTATTACGCTTTTAATTTAGTTAAACTCAATTAAATTCAACATTTTTTCCCCTGACCTTGAGTTAATGGCTTCATTCTGGGACTTGTGGATAAAACCAAGACAAGGCCAGGTTTCTCAAGACGTTCTAAGTTCTGCCTAGAAGACAATCCAGTGCTAACGCCATGCCACAATGCATTCTGCAGTGGTCAGAGCCATAGAGAATCCTGAGCCCACACAAGCCGGAGACATCAGGGTCCGTGTGGTTGGCTGGGGCCAGTGATGTCTGAGGAAGTAGTTGGTGGGGAAGTATCTCTGATGGGAACGTTGGACATCTTCCTCTTTATGGAGAAGGAAGAGTAAACACACCAAATCATAGAACAAGAGCTCAGGCTTAAAGAAAAATCAAGTCGAGTTTATCCAACAGGTGGCTCTAAAAACAGCAGCTTGAAAGCGCTCCAGAGCGAATGAGGAAACTCACTTGCACAGTGTGCGTAAGCTTTCGGTGGACTTGACACAAACTAGAGGTGTTTTTGAAGAGAGACTCTCAATTGAGGAAATGCTCCCATCTGATTGGCCTGTGGGCAAACTCGTGTGCTTGTTCTTGACTCATGATTGGTTGATGTGAGAAGGCTCAGCTCACTGTGGGTGGGGCCACTCCTTGCTAGTGTTCACGGGGGGGTCTATGAGAAAGCAGGCTAGGCAAGCCTTGGGGAGCAAGTCAGTAAGCGGCAACTCTCCATGGCCTCTGCATCAGCTCCTGCCTCCCGGTTCCTGTCCTATTTGAGTTTCCATCCTAACCTTCCTCCATTGATGGACTGTGATTGTCGGGAGTGGGGTGGGGGGTGTGAGATGAAATAGACCTTTCAAATCACTTTTGGTCATGGTGTTTTGTCGTATCAAGAAACCTTAACTGAGACAGGTTATGCATGATATAGACAGTTGAGTGACAAGATTCAAAAAAAGCAAGCTATCTCTACAGAAAGATAAACTCATTAGCCACTAAATTTGGTCTTTATGATTTAAAAAAAAAAAACACCTCTGTATATAATCTTTTCTAGCCAAGATTCACCAACAGAACTTCGTGGGAGATTCCTAGAACTATGAAGATCCTATTTCTACAATTCAGTCAGTGTACATGGCTCCACTATCTAGTCAGAAGCATAAACCAGTGGCTGGAGAGTAGCTCTCGACACGTCCTTGCCAGGGAAATGGTTTTCCCAGTTCCCCAGTGACCCTTCTATCTCAAGTTCCAGCATCTACAAGCAAGGCTGCCAACCCCACTGTTCTTCCAGCTTCCCTTGCAGCTTCCCCCAAACCAGTACTCCAGACTCTACCACACAGTGCATGTCACCCTTGCATCAGGGTTCTCTAGTGGCTCTAGACTGCCCCTCAAACTCTTTCTAAATGTTGCCCATAGTCCACAGGGCTCGGCATGCCCTGGTCCATGAGGGCAGGGCTTCTCATCTCCATTAAAATAGTCAAGATAATTCTGCACAGACACACCCACAGCCCCACCTGATCTAAGTCAATCCATTACCAAGACTCCTTCCCTAAGTGTTCCTAGACTATAGCAAGTTGACCATGAAAACTTATCATCACTGTCAGTCCTTTTCAGCTGAGCCTTGGGGGGTCTACAAGACAGTATTTCATCTTCATTGTCTCATCAAAAGTATTTTCTCACCACTCGGATGATAAAAAAAATAATGCACAAAACATTAATAGCCATGCAGCTGATGCTGGTTTCCCCCTTGTTCGTGTACTTTTCCTGCGTTAGGAATGAATCAGCCATATAGACAGTAATGAGAATTCACATCAGTTTCTGAGAAGATGGACGTATTATCTTTTTTCTTATCTCCATTTTGCAGACAGGGAAGTAGAGCTACAGAGCTGGTATCGACGTTAGCCTAGAGACTGGGGATGTGGCTCTATGGTAGAGAGACTTTCCTAACATGCTTAACACATAGGCAGCGCTGCAAGGAAGCTTCTATCTGCACTGTCAGCAGAAACCATTCTGCCCGGCTGCTCGCAGGTGGGGCCCTAAGAAGAGCAGGAGGCTTTGTTCACCATCATGCTTGACCCTTTGGCAATGCTGAGTACCTATGTTCTTAATTGCCACAACCCCTTTGGGTTTTGGAGGCATGGTTTCCATGTGTAGCCCTAGCCGTTCTGGAACTCACTCTGTAGACCAGGCTGGCCTCCAACTCACAGAGATCTACCTGCCTCTGCCTCTCAAGAGCTGGAATTTAAGGCATGCCACAGAGACAGGGTTTTCTAAAGAAATGGAACCAGTGTGTTGTTGTTGGTGGTGGTGGTGGTGGTGATGATGGTGGTGGTGTGTGTGTGTGTGTGTGTGTGTGTGTGTGTGTGTGTTGTAACAGGTTTGTTTTAAGGAACTGGATTATGGGGTTGTGGTGGCTTGGTGCATTCAGGCTAGACAGGAAGGCAGGATTGGAGACATGCAAGAGAGTTGTAATTGAAACCCACAAGCAATCTGCTGGAGAATCAGGAGGAGTTAATGCCTGCAGGCTTCTTAAGAGTTTCCACTCAAAACCCTTTTAGTATGAAAAAGTTTTATGAATATTTAGACAGATAAGTGTACAAACAGGTAATACCGATAATATGCATTTGATTACAGAGAAATTTATTTTAAAACAATTTCCGAGTGTGCAATGCAAGTAAGTTTTATGTTCATTGAAAATGAAAGAAAATGTGCACACTAGTGAGCAGATATCCTTGTATATTTTATATAAGGAAATCTTGGCTGAACACTTGATGCTGCAGAACACAGAGCATCGTCACTGTTTTTCAGAGTGGACTGACATTTAGACTTTATAACAGTCAGTACTGGGAACATCGCTTTGTTTAAAATGCTCAGTACAAAAATAGCAGAGGCATATTTGGGGTCCCTCCAGAAACCTTTGGAAATGCTGTCTTAATCTGAGTCAAAATCCATTTAATAGCTTTTAAAAGTTCACACAGCAGTTTTTAAAATGAAACATTTGAACACCATAAATAAAACCCAATGGTGTTCAAATTTGATACTGATATGTTGAAGAATTTAATATGGACTTATGCAAAATCTTTTGTTCTCTCTAATCAAGTTATAATTTTCTTAAGGACTCATAAAAGAACTATATAAGTATATACAGTAAAGAAAATATTAGTGAAATTTATTTTATTATCTGGGATAATCTGGAAACAAGTATCTGTTTGGATTCAAGTCCTGCTCTGTGAGATAAATCTATTACCTCATATCATTATGGGGTAAGAACCTCTGGCAAGACAGGCCATAGGCCCTAGTAATGAACCTACTATTATTATTACATTGCCAAGTGGACATAGCATTATACGAGTCCTAATGACTTCTCATTAAACCCGTAGATCAATGAATCTCCCAGCCCTCATCTGAGGAGCTTCTACTTGCATAGATCGTGATTAACACAAGGACCCACAAATGCCCAAGGCACAGAGAATAAGGAACTGTAGACTGCTCAGTCCTAAAGGGAAAACACACACACACACACACACACACACACACACACACACACACTCCTGAAGCTCAGGGATCACTTCGGAAGAGGTGGGAGAAAGAGTGTAAAAGCCGAAGGGGGTGGATGTCTACAGGGAATCATTATCTCCTGGACACAACAAGCGGCTGCACGTTAACTCACATTGGTTGGACAGTATGCACAAGCCTCCCACAAGCCCCAGCTTGCCCAAATCCCAGCATAGAAAGGGGGGATCTGGGCACACAAGCCTAGCCCTAGCCATGGAGCTGTTGACAACTGTGAGCAGCTGGGAGAGGGACAGAGAGTTTTTCTAAGAATGTAGTCCCTGGTTAAGTTGGGTACTCTCCACTGGGAGGTCACACAGCCGAGAACAGTTGGCAGCACAAACTGATATTGAAGGAGAGAGGAGAGGAAAGGAGAAAAGAGGAGAGGAGAGGAGAGGAGAGGAGAGGAGAGGAGAGGAGAGGAGAGGGAACAAGAGGTTACACAAAATTGAGTGTGAGTGGAAAGGAAGGATGGATCTTATAAGAGTTGAATGAGTTGAAGAGTTGGGTACGATTGAAGAACATTGAAACTGTCAGAGAACTAATAAAAAACTAAAATACATACATACATACATACATACATACATGGGGAGGGAGCCTTTTAGCTCTGAGAAGGAGATGCCGGTAGAAAAGGAGGTGGCCCCTATCGTGGTTACATTACCCACACAACTTGCTGAGAGGAAGTGTTGCTACTAACGAGTCTTATAGAACACGACCATAGTCTCATGTTCAGCCGTCCACAGGCTCCGAGTCAATCCCAGGCAACTCGGTGAGGGCGTCCACAGCAGCGTTGAGGAGGCAGGGCCACTCGAGTGTTCTTCTCCATAGTTTCCTCGCATTTTGTTTTCATGTCTCTGTGTTCATCTACTTTGCCTGCTTTGCCATTCATAGTTCCTTCCTTTCCAAGAGAGCTCTGAAGAAACCAAAATCCCGGACACCACAGAAAGAGCAAAGCTCTCCTCGTTTATAGGCAACACGCACTGCTTTCCTCCTGTGCTTGATGACAGTCCTCACCCTCTGCGCATCCTAATTGTCTTCTTTTTACTGGAAAGGCCCACACGCTGGGACTATTTCATGCACACGACCTGATAGCAGTAGCTGTGGTCAGTGGTATATAAATGAACATTGGTTGAATTTGAGTTCACAGAATGAGAGCAGCTGGATGAGTGCAGGGTCTCCATCCCATTGACGCAGGTGGGATTAGTCGTCTTGACGTGATCCCCTATGAAATCTCCTTAGGAGAAAGGAGACTATACACACTCCAGTTTACTGTTCTCCTTCTGATATAGGGAGAACTGTAGGCAGTATCTGTAGGGAGAGGTTGCCTAATGGTTGATTGGATCAATAAAGACAGCAGAAGCCAATTGCTGGGCCAAGTTGAAGGCGGGATTTCCAGGCTGGACAAGAAGAAATGGGGACATGAGGAGGACTGAGGAGTTCGGACCAGGCTGTGGAGTGGAGAGGAGGTAGCAGATAGGTAACTCTCGGGGACCAATTGTTTGTGGCCTCTGCCAAGAGTAAAGCAGGATATTCTTCCCCTAGTCTTTGAATTGTCTGGTCAGTTTTAAAATATAAAAGTCTCTAGGGTTTTTCTTCCTCAAGGGGCTAAAAGGAGCTAGGTGAGACAGCCGTTGCCAGAACCCAGCAAGGAAGAATGGACTGAGCTCTTGGGAATACTGGTGGTGGCTGTTCTCAGAGCATAGCCAGGACCTCAGGAGAGCATTAGTTAGCCAAGGAGGCTAACTAGATGACATGTGAGGGGCTGCTAGTCCCAGAGCCTAGGCTGAGCAAGTGTGTTTTTAAAATTACCTGCAACAAGTATCTCCCTGTGGTCCTTTCTCATCTTCAATGGCAACTTTTCTGTTGTGGCTAATCCACTCACATTCTTTCCTTTATACACAATGACTCTCGAGTACTGAACTGAGAGTAACTCAAGAATGCTGGTGGGATGGGGGAGGCCCGTTCCATGGGGTTCAAAGCATAAGGATGCATTATTGACAAACCCATCCATCCAGTTCTGGCAAGAGATCGAAAGAAGCTTCCCATAGTGGTCAATTTATCTGATCCTTATCACGAAGATGGAAACAAGACTGTCGGGGAGGAGTAGAAACAGCGGATGGTGGTGGGGGTAAATGTAGTCAAAGCACCAAGAAGACTCGTATGAAACTGTCTTTATGAAACACATCGCTATTTTTAGGTCCTCAGTTAGAGTGACTTAGACACTTGAGCGAAAAAGTTAGCAAGAAACAAAACCAAAACAACCCGAGCTTTCAGTCTGGAGAGCAGAAGTAAAGGAGATAAGAGTTTGATGTCAGATTGGATGGACTCGGCTCCCACACGCAGGGGCAAGAGGATTTGGGGATCTGTTGTGAAGTGTCTCTACTCACACTCTATCATCCTCTGTGAGACACTCTTCTTGCTTTGTAGACTGAGCAAAAGTGCAGCAGGCTAAGCAGAGATGAGTCTTCGGCTCTCATAAAGTGGGCTGCCTCTGTTAACCAACAGCCAGGCCAGCGAAGATCCCCTTGGAACCTCTCATCTGATTCTATGGTACCATGAGGGAAGGAACCACTACCGATGAGTCTCAGTGGGATGTGGTCCAGCTGTTTTCTCGATCTTTGCCCACTAGGGTGATTCTGCTTTTTTCTCCATGAGCTTGACCATTGAATGTAACCATGCAGGTTACAGATGAGCAAAATCAACCAACATTTCTGCAGTTTACTGCATCAAATAAGCATAAGGGATGGCTTTTGGAGCTTGAGCTAGCTAGAGAATCACCTCAGTACATACCCCAGGGTCTTCTTCTATATCCCTGTTGCCCTTTAGAATATGACACCTGCAAGATATAGCTCCTTCTGCATTTCTAGGTCATTTGGAAGAGGTAGGGGGTAGTCACAGGGATGTAAAGTAGCTAAGGTTAGTTTACGAGAGAGGCCAGAGAAGAAAGACTGCATTGATAGTGGTTGCTCAAAAGCTAAGTTCTTAGTAATCAATTGTTGAATAATTGAACCGCAACCCACAGTTAGATTAAACTAGGTCACATTTAAGTTTCCAGTATCGACTCTGTGTAAAGCAAGCCGGGATGGCGGAACTAGCACGGAAATGGTGCTGACCTGAGCGGGTAGTGTGGGATTTGGGTGTTTATTCTAGATATGCCTCTGGTTACCACACGTCCCTCATTTCTGTGCTCTAGGAAACAAGAAAACTGTCTGAGGCACGATCTCCACAAAAGCTCTAAAGAGTCCAGGGCTAGACCCCTCATCCGATGGCGTGCCCTTAATGACTCTGTACTGGCTATTCTCATCTATAAACATATCTCACAGGGATGCCGTGAAGATTAAATACGATCTAACACTTGGCAGAGAGCCAGTGTATAGCAAAGAATTAAATAAACAGTGGCCCACATGGGCAGTTGAGTTAAATAACCATTGATTAGTTATTAACTCTAAGAAATCATTGCCTTTTCTGCTGTGTAGAGAAGGGAAGGGGAATATTGAAGTGACTTGCCAAGGTACTAGGGCGGTAAGAAAGGCTACCCAAAAGGTCCCTTGCTCCCACTTTCCTAGTCAGTGGTAGCCGAGGCAAGCCCTCAGAAAAGGAAAATCACCAGGGAGAGCAGCGGCCATCACCTTAGCGAGTCAGTCGAGGCTCATTATATATAAGAAGGCCTAAGGTAAGCCTTTTGTGGAGATTGTGCCCTAGGAGTAAACTTGAGTGGAACCCTGGAAGTCAGCTGGAAAAGAACATGTTGTAAGATGCTTAATGAGGAGGACAGATCAAAAACCGTGAGGCTGTGGCACAGGGGTAGGGCGTATGTGTGTGCGGCAAGGCAGACGTGGGATTTGAAATCAAGAGTTGGAGAACGGCATAGAAGTACACGTGAGGCATGCCCCCTGCCTCGCAGTTCGAACAGGAGTGTGCAGTGGATATAGTTGTGTGATTTAGTGAACATTATCTGTTTCTAAAAGAAGTTTGTACATTATTACAGAGCGTTGAGAAATTCTGGGCGAGCGTCCCTCCCCTACCTATGCTGGATACGCGCACGGGTTAGACTGTGCAGAGTGTAGATTCACACTGTAAATGTTGTAGCCTGTAGCTCATCAGCAGTGGTGCCGTTTGCTCCCAGTGATCAGCAGCACCTAGAAGCTCAGATTCCATCATGGGATATTCATGGGTGTGGGACCAAAATGGTCCAGGGTTAGGGAAGAAGGGTTGAGGGAGCAGGAGTTGGCTACCTCTCTGCTCCCTACCTGGTGTCATAAAGCCAGCTTCCCCATAATCAACCCTAGCAGGAATTTATTACCCTGACAGTTATTAGGGTACAAGCCAACAAGGCTTCACTCCTTGTTTGACCTTAGAAGGTTTTACCCCAGGCCTTGCAATCCCTGAGTATGTAGGTGAAGTATCTTCCAACACTCCTGCCCTGGCCAATGGTACATCACCACACAGACCTTACCCCAGAGACCCTGGACACCTCTTCAGGGGCATTAATAATCCTTTCTCTCCCCACCCAATAAACGAGGCAGTTCTCTGAAGCTGTTTCTGGGTGTATTTATTGCTCCCGTACCCACTGCGGACTGAGATCCCACACCCAACCCAACCTGCGCCGACCTAAGCTACCTTCCCTCTAAGTGGCACATGGGGCTCCAACAGTCCAATGGCACACATTTATATGGGACAAAACTTACACCTGATAGTATCTTAAATGCTCGTGTGCTCATCATCATTGTAAATTATTGCAAATATCAGCTTGATATATACAGAATTAGTGATAGTTAATTTCAATTGTTTAACATTTGAAGTTTTATTTCGAAATGACAGTAGGTTTTCTTTCTGTGAGCTTTGGATATCTTTGTCTTAGCTGGGATAGAAGAATGTGGTAGTGCCTTCTTGGGGTTATCTCTATACATTAAATACACTAAATACACTAAATAAGGATATGATAAAGCTTAGGGCACACAGGAGCCTCCAGTAATAAAAGACCAGATCCCTCAATGCTCTTACGGTGACTGCCGACAGCCGCCCAGGCCAAGAGTGTTTCATGGCAGCAAATCATCAGCCATTTAATTAAGATTCTGCTTCTATGACCTTCCCAAGCCTAGCCATTCTAATGGAAACGAAATGCTCTTCCTAGCACCCAAAGGTTGTGTGCTTAGCAGAAATGAACGACTGCTTTGCTTCCCAAACCAACGGCATAATTAAAAGAAAACGTTTTCTATACTGATTAAATGATAGTTATGCTCCTAGCGCTTCCAAACACATCATCTAATTTAAATGTCGTGGGATTCTTAAGGCGTACAACATTTTAAAATCTTCATTGAAAAGAGGGGAGACAGAAGAAATCGAGGTATAGACGGAGAAACAACCTGAAGCCTAGATTATCTGCACTTAGAAGTCATGCTGTCTAATGCTGCCTTCCAGCCACGCACAGCTCTGCATGTTGACATCGCTCGGTGTGCTCGTGGCAGGGAGAGCCATCTGCCCCTTGCAGGGAGGTGCAACCATGTGACTGGGTTGTCCTTAGTGAAAAGAAAGCAAAAGGGAAAGACTGCTGCTTCCAATCTTGTCGATTACCACACCCTGCCCCATCCTCCCACCCCCGTGGTTTTCAGTGCCATTTTCATCTTATCCTACAGATGTAAGGAAGAGTGGGAATCCCAGGGTCAGTGAAGCCATGGATAGAAAGAGTCTGGGTTACTGAATGGTTACCTGTATGAAGAAAGGCTTCCCCGCCAACCTTACCGAGAACTAATTTATGAACAGACATTCATCTGCATTGTTCATTGCTACTTGCTGACACTTAGAAATCTGCTTTTTCTGCTTACTGCAGATTAGCGTCACTAATCCTTTGCAGAGATTTGTGGTGTGTGTGTGTGTGTGTGTGTGTGTGTGTGTGTGTGTGTGCCTGTGTGTGATATTACAAGCAACACATGTAGGACCGAAGTCTACATATCTTTTTGTTACTCTCTCCCTTTCTTTGTGAGATGAAGTATCTCACTGAGCCTGGATGACGAATTAGATAGTCTGGATAGTCTGGCTGCCCAGAGATGTCCAGGGATCCTTCTGCACTGCCTTCCCAGCAGAAGAATTATAGATGTACACTGCCAACAAGCCCAGTGTTTTCAGGGTGCTGGAGATCCAAACTCATGCATGCATGACAAGCACCTTACTAATGGAGCCTTATATAAAAGGTTTTGAAAAATCAATCCAGTTTTATTTTGATCACCCCAGATTTAAATGTATTTTTTCATTTATCATAAGAACTACAAGGCATATCTATCCACCCACCTATTTATTATCTATCTATCTATCTATCTATCTATCTATCTATCTATCTATCTATCTATCATGTATGTATCTATCTATCATCTACTTATCATCTATTATCCATCCATCTATCCATCATCTATTGTTTATGTATGTATGTATGTATGTATGTATGTATGTATCTATCATTTATGCATCTATCATCTACCTATCATCTATCTTCCATCCATCTATCCATCATCTATGTATCTATCTGTCTATCTATCTGTCTATCTATCTATCTATCTATCTATCTATCTATCTATCTATCATCTTTTGTTATCTTTCTGCCCAACTATTCTGTAATACATCATAAAACATTTACATTCTGTTTTTGCTTCACAGTCATTGAGAATAACATACAGCAATTACACTATGAGATTTCAGTAGCTGTTCACAAGTGTTTTAATGATGACTGTGACTATGGAAATTTGTTTGATTCTTAAATCTTGGGGCAGAAGGAATATCAATTCAGTTCATTTTATGATGCTATAAAATTACCCTGGGTGGATGTTGGTATTTTATAGAGTTCCTCCAGTGGTTCTGAGAATTGAAACCAGGGCCTGTGGGTGTTAATTAAGCGTTTTCTCTGCTATGGGGATACATCGCAGTCCAAGCACTTTGTAAAGGAAGAAGTCTTATTGAGATGCTCAAGATCACAGCATCCTCAGCATGTGCTTGGCTCTGGTGAGCTCCCCATGGCAGAATGGCAGATGGTATTACAATGTCATCAGCGTGTGCCAAAGAGACAAAATGGTGGTACGAGGAGTCAGAGAGGTCAGAGGAGATGGCATCCTTCCGACCTCCTTCTAGAGGAAAACACTAACCTCCATGTAGCCCCATGACCCAGTTATCATTCACCAAGCATCACTTGGTAAAGGTTTTTCACCTCAGTACCACCACAATGCAGCCCAAGCTTCCCTTGCATGAGTTTCGAGAGATGCTCTCAGACCATATCTAACCATAGCAGGGAGCAGCAAGATCTTCAGATATGGTCATGTTTGCACGTGCTCTCTTTGCAGCTTAAAATTGAAATGGTACTCATTACATGACTTTATCCATGTTCTCTTAACTAAATTTTTGAAAGACAACACATTAGTAAGTCCATCTTTTTTGTCAAATGCTTTGACTGTGGTAAGATAACTCACATTTATTCTTTCAGGGTATATAATGAGCGTCTTTTATACGTCCAGAGCCACTGGCATGAGTAGAGTGGGCTCATATGAGGATGCCTAATGGCTTACCGAGTGCCTGTCACATGTCAGTTGTTCTTCTAGTGACAGTTAATCCTCAAGGTAACTCCATGAGAGTAGCCCTCTGTTCAGTTCACTTTATCATGAGAAAAATCAAAGAATAGGAACATGTAGGAATATCCCAAGTTCACAGAACACGTAGGTGGTGGGGCTTGAACACAAATCCCCCCAACACGGCTTTGAGCCCTGTGCCTTCACTCATTGTTCACACCATTGCTGCATGAACATGGATGCACTGTGCTTTTGCTTCTCATTTTGATCATATTATCCTTTTCCAATGCCTTCCATGAAATCAGCACAAACTTAGATCAGAACAACCTACTCTTATGAGCTCAGATGCCATGGTCAGGAGTTCAGGTGCAGCTTCCCTGGGTCTTCCGCTCAGCATCTTGAAAAGCTTCAATAAAGGGGTCATCCCAGGCAAAGCTCTTCTTCGAGTTTCATATCCTCTTCTACAAAATACAGAGGGGAGAGGACATGTCACTTCCTCTGAGGCCACAGAACCAGTGGGGATCGGATCTTCTCTTTCTGGCCTCAGTGAAACACAGGAGGATCTCTTTCAAAAAAAAGTTTCCAAGTGGTTAACTCAGCCCTACAAGCTGGCTTAGTCACTATACGCTCAACTTAGAAGCATAAGGACCAGCCTTCAATCTTTACAGTCCACTAAGAAAGCTGAACAAAGTGACACAGGCTCATAATTTCAGCAGTGGGAAGATGGATACAGGTGCATCCCGGGGGCCTCTGAACCATCCAGCTCAGCATACGAGGCCAGAGAAGGACCCCAGCTCAAAGTGTGTGTGTGTGTGTGTGTGTGTGTGTGTGTGTATGTGTGTGTGTGTGTGTATGTGTGTGTGTGTGTGTGAGGGATTCCTGAGGAAAGACACTCAAAGTTGTCCTCTGGCCTCCTCACATGTACACACACATGCATGCATACATGTATGCACTTATATACAACACATGCATACACACATGTGCACACGCATGTATGCAGACATGTACAACACATATACGCACATGTACGCATACATGTATGCACACATATACAACACATGCATACACACATGTGCACACACATGTATGCAAACATGTACAACACATGTACACACATGTACACACACATATGTATACACACATGTGCCCTGTCGTGCACATCCACAGTAAAACCTTGAGACTGGAGACTCAAAAGTAAATGTGAGGGATGGCTTGTCACTCATTTCCTGAAAGTGAGTTAAACCCCTCATCTCTTAGGGAACAAAATTTTTTTTTAGAAAGAAGTGGATGCTTATCCTTGTGAGTCAGTGAGTCACCTAAAGGAGACAGGAAAGGACACCAGTCAAACAGGCTTTCAATACATGGATCCTACTCAGAGAAGTGCAGAGCAGAGAGCAATTTGGTCTGTTGACTGGACATACAGAAGGCAATGGGTGTATTGGAAGGGTTTTGGTCATCACGTGCGGTAACAATGCCGTGGTGGCCTTCGCAGGTGGCCAGATAAATGAGGTAGAAGTTTGAATTTCAGAGCTCCTGAAAATCCCTTCAAAGCTACATTGAATGTATGTTTTGATCATCAAAAGACAAGGCAACTGGTGGCTGTCGGAAGGTGCACACGGAGGAGCCGTGTGTGGAGATCCTGACAGAAGACATGTTAAGGACCAGAGTGCTCACCAAAATGTTCCTTCGACTCGGCAGACTTGGTGCTACATCAAGGGGAGAAGACAAGGCCACCATCCACTGAGCACCCAGAAGATGCTGATGCTGACGATACTGCTTGTATTATGAGGCTAGCTCTAGCCTTGCCATCTTTGGTTACTCATAGGATGAGAGAAGTAGAGAAGTATGAAAGTTTATCCCAGAGCTTGCATATCATAGTCCAGTTAAAAGAGAAGCGACTTTAATACCTAATCCTGGCAAGTGTCCATGTTTTCTCCATGCCTGGTGAGATGAGTGTCTGAAAAAGACCAACTTGATTATAAACAGCAGAGGAACTGCATTTCTTCCTAAGTTTGATGTAGCATTTTAAATTTGTGCTTGTAACCGACTACCCATGCAAGCCCCAATCATACTAGGGCTCAGATCTTCCTAGTATACTTCAGCTTCGTCATGGATACGAAGAAAGTCAGGATACTGTAGATAGTTCCATATAGCCTCACCTACTCTCCAAGATAACATGATCATGTGAGTACTGGAGCAAGAGAGAGATTCAAGTTTGGAAGAGAACAAAATGCTTCTGACTTAAGCTCAGTAAGGGAACACATCTGGTTCAGTCACGTGCTTGGAACAAAATGACAGGACTGATCTCTGAGGTGCTATATATACTGAGTAGGTCCAGCATGGGTCAAAGTACAACATAGTCAGGTTTTTCCTTTGAACGAGCTCAGCTCTATTAAGGGAGAATTTGGTCCCCAAAGGTATCCCAACAATAAGAAACATCAAGTTTGCCAGGTTCAAAAGATGGTCTGTTTGCGAATAGCGCACAAATATAACCACCTCAGCATTGCCTGCTTCTAAGGAAAGAAACAGAATCTTATAGTAGAGGAGAGGCTAAAAGCCGGGAAGAGAGGGGATAAAGATGAAAAGATAAAATACTTTAGATAAAGTGGACTTCTGTAGTTTTAAGATAGCAGAGAGCATTGGTAGAGTGAAGCTATGTATTAGAGATAAGATTAAAAAGTGAGGAAAGCATTCCCAATTACCAAAACCATACTCAATGAACATAAGCCAACAAACAAAGTAGTGTGCATATTCCGTCCCATGCTTAGGGCTTATGTCAAGAATGCTATCAGTTGCCCATATGATTATTTTAGGTTCTGGACTTTTCCTGCTCAGCACACGAAAGCATGTGGCTCATGGGATTTCTAGCTCACCCAAGTGTTATTAGCCATGACCAGATCCTCAAGTTTCTGGGAAGAAATCGTATATTTGGAATATACCAATTGATTCTAGGTAAGATGTATATGCCTTTTATAAAACAAGTGCTAAAGAATTATAAACGAAGAAGAGAGAATGTCTTATCATATCTGGTAAAGTGTCACCTCGCGTAGGGAACTGGAATAGACCAGTCTAGTCCACTTTCAAGATCATTATTGCCTTCGTGTGCAAGCTCTTTCTACAGTGGCAAACTTATGAGTAAAATTGAAATTGTTTTTGAACCGTTAAAACCAACCACTCACCATGCTTTTGATATGCATCCCATAAAAAGAAAAGGCACGGGCTAGGCCTCAGGAAGGGAGGAGAATAAATACAAATATGGAAAATAGAAATGTGAGATTAAACAGGAATGAAATAGGAAATAAAAAGTAATGGTGAAAGCAACAAGAGACATTTTTATTATCTGACTCCAAGTAGTTCTACCCTCAAGAATATACACACACTCACTCAAGCACACTCACACTCACTCACATTCACATACACTCACACACTACAGATACTCTCATATACACAGATACACACAGTGACACACACATTCACACACACTCACACATTCACACACACTCACACACATACTCACACTTGCTCACACACACATATATACCCACACTCACACACTCAAACACAAACACACACATACACATACACACACTCACATGCACACTGATACACACATATATGCACACACATTCACACACACCCACTTACACAGTCTCTCACACAAACTGACACACACTGACACACTCACATGTGCACACTCACACTCACATGCATACTCACACTCACACATATTCACACTCTCACTCAAACACACAAATACACACACACACACACACACACACACACACACACACACACACCATTGGTCCAACATCAGGAGAACATGCACTTGGCCTCGATGTCCCAAAGCAGTGTGACTCTTCGGTCACAATCCCTGGAACCCACTGTAACCATTGAGCCAGCCAAGGAGAGACCCATGACCCTGATTTCAGAGCTATTCACCCACCCATATGTGAATCAAACCCAAGACTGTGGCCACTTTAATTCTGGAGCAGCTCAGTCATCTCACTCTCCCTTTTCCAGGCAAGAGTGCCCCAGCCAGACAATACTATACTCATGTATCACTTGAAGGGGTTGATTATAATTTAACATGGTCAATATCCTTAAGTGTTTAAATCAATATAATAATTAACCAATGTATAGCAGTGAATAGCTGTGAGAGCATGCTCCAAGACCTTACTGGTATAAAAACACACTTTTCCCATCCTTACCCCTTCCTATCCTCATTTATAAGGATCTTACTTGATTTCTGCACGAGTGCATTCCTTGAGATGGACACCTACGATTGCACACTACAACCGAGACACTCTTAGACAAGTTGGGTTTCCTTTGCCCCATTTCTTAATGTTTCCTGCCCTCTGGTGGTGATATTAGGAGATCTGCTGTATTTTTTTCCTTGGGAGGCCAAAGTAAAAACATTTCATTAAAAATTAAATAAAGTCATCTCTCTGTGTGTTTCTCTGTCATAATGGGCATGCGTGTTGACTCTCTTCCCCCTGTGTCTTCTTAGGCAAGACTTTCAGGATCAAACATTCCCGGACTAAAACCAAAAGCAACCCATGCCCAATGGCTTCCACTGAAAACGCAGTGAGGTGAAGTGTACTTCTAAGAGGAGACGTTAGAGATGAACCCACTGGGTCTATAAAGACATGGGCATTTATCAATGCACATGGGTATTCTGAATTAGTTATTCTGCTTTGCCATACCAGACTAAAGACACACACTGGCTAGTTGGGCATGCTTTGCTAGGGGGAGGTGTTTTCTTTTTTCTCTTGCTTCCTATTTTCAGCGCTAGGTTGGCTCAGTAATAAACATACAAGACCTTGAACTTATAAAAATTAGGGCAACATTCATCATAATTAGCAACTAAGATGCTCAAAATTCACTGGGATATGCGGTCACTCAGTTTTTTTTGCCAAGCACTGTATCACTCTTTAGATCATATCCTCTGACAGTATGAGCAATAATTTGAAAATTAAGTCAATGAGTCAGAAATGGAACATGTTGATCTGGGAGAATTTATGCAATAGATATGTCATTATGAGTATTTTTAAAGATTTTCATAAACAGGACATATTTAACCTTTTATTGAAAGAACTATTTTTTCCCACTGACAGATGTTAAGTTGTCCTTTTAAAAAATTAAATTTGGAACTGTACCTGGAAAGGTTTTCAATTCCTCCCCAACCCTCCTTTTTCAGTCTTTTGATTAGCTTTCTATCTTGAACTAGTTTCAGACTAACAAACATTTGCAGAAGAAGTACAAGGGGGGTTTCTCTCTTGGAAGCCTATCCGCTCTTGGGAATTATTCCTGTTTTTCCTTAACAAATCTATTACCTCAGCAAATCAAATCAGTGCAAAAGGATATCTAGGGACTCTTCATCCAATCCCAAATGTGAGGTTAATCCCACATTTCTTAATTCCAATGTGGTTTTCACATATGGGAAAACTGCCATTAAAACCATACTATTAACTACATATGTACCTTATGGAATCATCACCATATGTGGTTGTCATAGCAATGCCCATTGTATAGTTCAGGATGTAGATAATGAATAAATTAAAAGTGATTGAATGTGGCCTGCACATGTATTGTGTGCAGAAGTCAGACTGTGGACTTCTCAGTGTGTCCTATCAACAAGTCCATTTTCTTGATTTTGTTTTTTACTTTGGGGATGTTAATGTTGAATGTTTGGGTAAAGTGGTGTGGTGGTACCTGATGATTGTTGACTTAGTTAAGATTTCCATTGCTGTGAACAGACACCATGACCAAGGCAACTCTTATAAAGGACAACATTTAACTGGGGCTGGCTTACAGGTTCAGAGGTTCAGTCCATTATCATCGAGGTGGGAGCATGGCAGTGTGCAGGCAGGCATGGTGCAGGAGGAGCTGGGAGTTCTACATCTTCATCTGAAGTCACATAGGAGAAGACAAATCTCTCAAGCAGGTAGAAAAAAGGTCTCAAAGCCCAGCTCCACAATGACACACCTACTCTCACAGGACACACCTAATAGTGCCACTCCCTGGGCCAAGCATATTCAAACCATCACAATTGTCCACATGTTAGCATCACAGTTTAGCATTTTACTTGGTCAGTATCCTGCGGAGAGATACTTTAGGACTATAAAAATATCCCTGTCCTCGTATAATGGCCTGCCATCATCTCCAACGGGTGACTTGTCTAGTCTAAAACTTCCCTGACTGGAGTTCTCCTTCGAGAAGAGACTCCTTCACCCTCGTCTATTAGTTAATTACTTTTATTACTAGGGTGGAGTCAGGGAAGTTTGTTTGTTATCATTCATCACAGTTACCATTGACTTTGTCCTTCAAGTTGGCTCCTATTTGATCATTAGGAATCACTTTTAGCGTGACTCCTCTGTCCTTTGAATTCGGGGCCCTAATCATTTTGGAGATTTTTTGGGGGGGGTTGTGTTTGTTTGCTTGCCTTTTGTGCTGTCAGGTATTTTAGGATAATCTTATTCTTCCCATGTTCCAATATAGAAATTATTAATTATTTTCAAGGATCCTTGGTTTCTTCTATTAGAGAGTAGTATTTAGTATCTATTCATCCATCCATCCATCCATCCATCCATCCATCCATCCATCCATCCATCCCTCCCTCCATCCATCCCTCCATCCATCCATCCATTCATCCATCCATCCATTTAGCATATATCTATTTGTATGTGTGTGTGTGTGTGTGTGTGTGTGTGTGTGTCTGTCCGTCTGTCTGTCTGTCTGTCTGTCTGTCTGTCTGTCTGTCTATCTGTTTATGTGTCTAACTATTTCAGGCCTGGAGTTGAACCCTGATCTTTGTGCATTCTAGGGCAGTGCTTTACCACTGAGTTACACCCATGTACACTTCCAAAATTTTAAGAATTCTTTGTGTGGTATTAATGTTTGTATTTCGTGTCTAGGTAGATATACTTTTCATTTTTTAAAAAAGTTTATCAACTGTCTTTGACTTTGCTTATGAGCTTTTCTGCTATCCAGAAAAAAAAAATCTATTTCTGATTAGTCAGATCAATGGTTTCATAAAGTATCTCTGAGTTATGAGACATAGTTAAGAATTTGTCCCTTACACCCAGGAATTTATTCATGGTTTCCCCCAGGAGTTTTAATATTTATATTTATATCTCAGTTACATTTGGGATCATGCTTACATATGGCATGATGTGTGCTCTGAACTTATTTTGTTCTAATGGATACTGAATTACCCCTGAACTGTCCCTTGATTTATTTTTTCCCAGTAAATGAGTGGTGCCACTTTTACTATGTACTGTTCTACACTTCCAGATGTACTACAGTCTAGTTCTGTGCTTTCTGATTCACTCTCTGGGGTCTGCTCACCCAGCCTTCCACCAACACCATACTGTTTAAATTACAAGGACTTTATAGTATGTTTTAATGTTTGGTACAGCTGGCCTTTCCTATGTTCTTTCTTTCTTTCCAGTATTTTATTGGCTATTTGGGGGATTTTTGTTTGTTTCTTTCTCCACATGGTTTGGACATGAATATGTTTCCTTCTACATAAAGACTTATTCATATTTTATTGAGTTGGTGTCAGATTTACGCACCAGTTAGAGAGAGTCAACATTCACGAGACAAAGCCATGCTTCACAGTGCCTTGGAATGCCTTTGCATTAGCTCAAGTTCACTCTGACATTTCTCATGGATGTTTTTGCCTTATGTAGTTTTCACAAGTTTATTTACGTTTAAATATGTTTCCAAGTATTTCATATTCTTCATTGTTATTGTAAATAAGGCATTTTCTGTTACCATGTCTTCTAATTAATTGTGTATGTGTGTGTGTGTGTGTGTAAGCATGTATATAAACTAAATACTAATCCTGTATGTAATATTTTAGCCTGAGATCTTTACAACTTATTTTATTGTTTGAGTTAATATGTTTTCCTGAGCTGTACAAAAATAAATGATTGTGTTAGGCCTTTAAACTTTGATTTATTTCTTATGGTAGTTAGGCAATTCTGACTAAGACAAAGAGGAACAGATCTGCCAAGGTCACAAGGTAAGAAATGAACAAACAAGCTTTTAAATCAAGGCCCTTCAGCGTTAGTCACTCTGAGAGGTCAAGATGCAGGTTTCCTGAAATGCTCTGCTTCTTCTGCTAGCAAAAGAAGGAGGAGCAGGGTGTTCCTTAACCTTCTTCTCTTGACTGACTTAAAGCCCCATCTTAGTTTGGGTTTCTATTGCTGTGTGAGACACCATGACCAAGGCAACACTTGTAAAAGAAAAGACTTAATTGGTGCTGAGGCTCACTAGTTAAGTGAACTAAATTTACTTCGCTGATTAGTTGAACTAAACAGTGCAGAGGTTTACTTTTTTATCATCATGGGGGAAAGCATGGGGAAGGCACACAGGCACACATGGTGCTGGAGAAGTAGCAGAGAGCTATACATATGATTGGCAGGCAGCAGAAAGAGAAAGTAACACTGGGCCTGGCTTGAGTATTTGAAATCTCAAAGTCTGCCCCACCCTCAGTAACACACCCCCAAAAGTCCACACTTCCTAATAGTGCCACTTTCTATGGGCCTTTGTGGGCCATTTTCATTCAATCCACCACAAGCCCCAACATTAATTGTGGGGACTGGGTGGGAACATAAGCAGGAGAGCTGGATGAAGAGTCTCCCTGAGGTAGACCAGAAAGCCGAGCAGATACGACAAGAACGTCTTATACCATGTACTTCATTGTTTGTCAAGAATGTAAAATTAAACTTCTGGCTGGAAAACTAATAAAAGCTCAGCTCTGGCTCACTGAGTAGCCCCTGTGAGCCTTAAGAATAAAAATGCCTCTGCCCCACTTGCCTGAGGTGTTCAAGGGATCTGTGCTTAATCCTGAGTAGAGGTAGGTTCCTCCCCATGGCTTACCTATGCTCTCCTGCCTCAGCTCTAACACTAACCTTACCATGTTGAAATGTCTCACTCTTGCTACATAAAATCTGGAGAGAAGAGCCTCATGGGCAATTTTTGGATTATAGATCCTGTATCAAATCCAGCACTTAGTGAGCATTTAATGTATATTTGATGAGTGAGTGATGAATTCATATTGCCTTCCAAACAGAATACACAGTGTTACTTGCATTATACACATGAACATGTCAGTCTCTTTTACTTCCAACACAAGATTCTAAGGTTATCTATTGGGGTACCTTACTTTTTTCAGATTCACACTATTAAGCAAATTGCTAGACACATTGTATGGCCATTGCGTACATATTTGCTCAAATGTTTTGAAAGCTTAAACAGTTTTCTCCTAGTCTTAAGGAGTTGCATATATAGGGTTTTAACAAGTTGGGGTATAGCAACATATGCCCATTGATATATATATACACACATATACACATACACATACACATACACATACACATACACATACACACACACACATATACACATATATATACATATATATACATACATATACATATATACATAAATATACATACACATGTATATATATATACATGTATATACATAGACATACAGATATACACTTCTACACACACATGCACTCTAGATTTGTTGATTCAATGAATAAATTTCTGGTTCTTATTATAGCAGATGTTCTAAGAGTTCAAGACAAGGAGAAGACCCCATGGTGTCTTCTGCCTATTGCTCTTCTTGTTGCACTTCTGAGATGAGTGTAATGATGCTTCAGTGGATGCTAATGAACCTGGTGCATTGGGATTGATGTTCTATATACCCACACTGGATAATAAAGCATTCATTTAGCTTCTTATCATTTAGAGATTCCTCTGCTGGGGCCATGACTCTTTTTGAAGGAAGGGTAAGGAGACTGTTGCCTTTCTATGAAGATGTAACTGAGTTCATATTTGGCTCCTAGGACTGCCCAATTCAGCACATGTGCTGAATCTCTGATATAATGGGGGAATCCCTTGCTCTATGGAATACCTCTCAATTCTTGGGAGGTTAAAATATTTCCATATACCATCATCTATAGTTTGGTTGTCAAGGATCTGTGGTGCCAATCTTCAACTTTAAGAAAAAAAATAACTTTTCATTATTAACACCCTTGGTCCAAACTGTAAAGGATGAAATCACGCATGTGTAAAGATCTGGTGTTTCTCACATGGCACTGGAGAGTAGTGTTATATCTTGTGCATTTTCAGGTGTGTTTGTTCTGCGATGGATCCAAAGGAAACCTGACACCTCCTAAAGCATTGCTGCAACACTTCGTGCTGGTTACTTTTGTTGGGGTGTACTATGTGAAGATTGTCTTTGTATTATTCAATTGTTAATTCTATACTGGCAGAGAGTTGAGTACTGATCAGATTTGTTCTTATTTTTGTTCTTATGGTTCATCCCTTGCCTCAGCATTTTGTAAACACTCACCTTCCACAATCACTGATTGGCTTAATACAGATCTGATGGCCAGTAGCTGGGCAGGAAAGAAAGGGTAAGACTTCTGGTCTGAGAGAGGGTCTCAGGGAGAAGACTCTAGGAGGGAAGATTCACTGGCAGGACACAGAGGAGGTTGGACATACTGGGGGTGGGGAGAGAAAGAGAGAGAGAGAGAGAGAGGGAGAGAGAGAGAGACAGAGACAGAGACAGAGACAGAGAGACAAAGACAGAAAGAGACAGAGAGAGGTAACTGGCAACGTGCAGGATGTGAATTAGAATAGTCAGGTTAATTAAGTCAGATGAGGTACCTGAGAGTTAGCCTAAGCTAGGCCTAAGGTATAATAACATTAAGGCTCTGTGTGTTATCTGGTGGATGGTGGGTTCAAGAAAGTCTAGTTAGTTATAAGTTCATTCAATACAAGCTAGAGTCATTTGGGAAGAGGGAACCTATATTGAGAGAGAATGTCCCATGATGTAGGTCTGTGGGGAAGCCTGTGTGCAATTTCTTAATAAGTGATTAGTGTGGGAGGGCCCAGTCCATAATGGGTGGTGCTAGCCAGGGTGTGATGTGTATGAGAAAGCAGGCTATCTAAGTCATGGATAGCAAGACAGTAAAGAACACTCCTCCATGGCCTCTGCTTTAATTCCTGCCTCCAGGTTCCTGCCTTGGGTTCCTGCCCTAATTTCCCTTCATGCTGGGCTGTGATCAGAATGTATAACCTGTTCATGATGTTTTAATCACAGCAATAGAAGCCCCAGGGCACTGTTAAACACAGAGGAACACTGGGAAGCCCCTAACTGACTATAAGGAGATAAAGGACAGATACATTTTAGAATAAGCATTCAGCGGTCTACGGACTGTAGAGAAGAGAAAATAATTCAATGGAAATTATGTGCACATGCATGGACAGCTAACAAAAAATTAATGCCAAACAATCGAAGTGAGATATGAGATAAGTGTAAGGTGTGGGGCTAGTCTGACAAGGTTTAGAAACAAACGTAAATATTCCCATCATTTGTGTACATCTAAGAAATATGGGAGTGACAAACACCAGATTCTCTCCGGGGAAGAAACATGGAGGAAGAGAGTAGAGCGGAGAAGTGGTGTACAACAAGCTTAAACCGCACCATTTTATTTCTTATTAAAATGTGCAGAGAGCATGAGGGGGTGTGAGTAACTATGGTAGGTGGGTGGTTTGTCTAACCCTGTGGTAGGCCCTGGATACTGTATGGATGAGCAATGCTAGCTTAACCGTGTGTGTGTGTGTGTGTGTGTGTGTGTGTGTGTGTGTGTGTGGTGTGTGTGTGTGTGTGCACTGCGCCCATGTACATGTGTGCGCACATGCATGCACATGTGTGTAACAACTATTAAAGAAGGAGCTATTGCTTTGGGAGGGAGAGTGTGGACACGGGAGGAGTTGGGAGGCAGGAGAGGTAGCAGTAATGGTGATACAGTGCTCGTCTATGAAGCTCTCACAAATAATTAAATTTAACAATACTGGATGATAGAATATTTGTTTTATTCTAAATACCTCTTTTCTGCATTAGAAGTGTACATATAGAAGAACAAAACCACCTACCACCACCAGTAACACAAACAAACCTTTAAGGTCTTAGAGCTCAGGACCGGTGGATTAGAACCGGACTCCCAGTCGCTTCAGGTCCGGGGTCCATGCTACTTTGTCCTATGTCAGGGGATGTGTCTGACCTCCTTCTCCTTTGTGTGTGAAACTTTAAGGCAAGCATGTTCTGCATCTTTGCTAAGGCTCAACACAGAGACACGGGCTGAGGAGCTCTGATGACCAAGCTGGGCAAGGGAGGTACCTACATCAGCCATAGGGAATCAGGGAAGGGTTTGACTGCAGCAAAGTCAGAAATAAATATGACAGATGAGAAACCAGTCTGCTCTCTTATGGCCCCAGGGCAGTATCTCTGAACTACAACCACTGCTTGTCTGAACGCTGTATACTCGACATGGTTGCTGTCATTTGAAATGCTAGTACTCTTGCTTTAATTATCATTTTCTACAGGGAAAGGTGGGACTTTGTTATTATTTGAGAATTTTTTCCAATGCAATTAATGGAAGTCTAGTAGGGTTTAAGAGAATAAATGCGGAGGAGACAGACTCAATTTAGCTGCTGGGATAAACGTCTGAAAAGATGGCCCTGGAGCTCGAGGTAGCCTGGAGCAGGACAGACCCTGGGAAACTGAGTGACTCGGAAGAGGGAGTGAAGTCAGGGAGCAGAGAGCAGGAAATTGGAAGCTGCCACTTCGCTGGTTGGTGGATACAATCAATCTGTCTGTCAGTCAGTAACCAAGCATCTTCTACAGCCAGCCCGTCTCCCCTCTCCTTAAGACTAGAGAAGACAGCTTTGCCACCCACCCAAAGGTCATTTTGCTCTGTCCATTTTCTGTGCACCTCCTATTAGCTTGCTGTCCCCTCTGAACTGCTCCCCCTTCTTCTCAGGCTCCGCCCACTTCCCAGCTTCAGCAGCCATCTCTGCAAACCACAGAAGCTTACCGAACGAACGAAAGAACATCCCCCTTCTCAGAACCAGCTTAAAGAGTCACCTGCTACTTGTTTGTACTATTGTTTATCCTGGGTCTTCCTAAACCCAAGTTCCAATAAATGGACAGATAATCACACAAGGTTGTGTGAGATAGTGTCACGTGACCAACTGACCGACCCACACAAGAGAGGTCAAAGGGGATGAGACACTTGTGTAGACAGTCTGTTGCTTCGAAATAAATAAATTAATTAATTAGTTAATTAATTAAAAATCATGAATGCTTTTCAAATGCTAATATGTAAAAAGTTTCTAATCCTCAAAAATGAGGATTAGAAGGTTGCCTTTTGTCCTAGAAGATGAACCACCGGCATGTCTAGATTTGTGACTATAAGAAAACGAAACTAATCATTCTTACCATTCGCCAGTGAGTCATTGCTATTGGTGGTCTTACTAGGGAGTCATTTCAGGCTAGTGAATGTTGCAGAGACCTGTCTGAGCCAGAAGAAGTGATTTCTCTTGTTTGGCCCCTTTGTCAGCCAATTGGAGAAGCCTACTTTATTGATTTGAACCTAATTTCAATTTTCTAAACAAAAATTTAGGAATGTGCTTTTATCAGTAACATGGATTAGAAAAATGGAACACAGCAAAAACAAACAAGAGGTCACTTACTGGAGCTGACCCTATAGAGAATTACCAGAAATCCTATAAATTTTTATTAACTTTCCCTGTTATTTTTCTGTTATTAAAAAGATCAGTTGGTTATCCAAGGCCTATGGTGTGAGACTTAGCACCATTGCCTTAAAGGGTATCTCTAACTAAATCCCTTTGCAATAAAGACCTACCAAGTCCATTCCCACAAGTCTCCCCGGGACCACGTAACTAGAATAGGTCAACCAAAGCTTACTGTGGACTCGAGTCCAGCTGGATGGAGGCTCTATGTACTTTCTTCCAGCTGGTTCTGAGATCTCAGGAAGAATGTGTGAGCTTCCAGAAACAAGCAGATCTTTGGAGCAATCCCTTCCCCTGAACTGAGAACACCCGTTCCCATTAGCTTCTTCCCATTCCATTCAAGCCTTCCTTTCCCCTGTCCTTTCCACCTCCTCTCAGAAACATGAAAAAACATCACCCACTTGCAGCATCTCCTAATCCCACCCACAGTAATGCTACATTCAAAGAACACACATTTATTTGTTTTAAAAAATGTACTCTGCCAAAGGCCCTCTCAAGGAAAAGCATCCTCACCCTCCTGGTGCCAGTCCAAGTGCTATCTTTCCTCTCAAGCTCTTCAGTTCCTGGATGACTACACTTTTGGTTGGCGTTTCTCTGCAAGAATGTTCAAGACCTCTTTAAGTGTCAGAAAAGCTACCTGAGTTTGCAGGCAGCTTCCTGTGGGGGGTCACAGGCTGCAGAGTGAGCAGTGACTTGTTGCACCGAAGATGGGCAAGGTGTCTGAAAAAACAGGAAGCACCTGCCAATGTGTGACTTTCTTCCTGGGAGTGGAGTGCTCACTCTGAAGTGGTTCCAGAAGCTTCTTGCTGCTTCCACTATGAACTCTAAGACTGTGAAGTACCCTAGGGAACAAGGAAAGACTTGTGAAGGGCAGGGTTATTTGGAGACTACGATACAGGAATGAGAATGATGGTTGTCCATAGCTTCTCTAGTTTTCCTTTTTGTTGTAGAGATTTGTTTGTGCATAAGTGATGCTGAGTGATCATTGCGATGGGGAGCTTCCAAGCACATGAGAGCTGGGAGATAACATATTTGCTATTATTGCAGGTTCCTGTAGTAGGAACACACTTTTACTGATTGATTCATTCATTCAGTAAACATGTTCTATGTCAAACAGGAAGAGAGACCTTAGGCATGTACAGGGGACAACACAAACATGTATTCCCGTACCCCATGTCAGCCTTAAAATTACTTATAAAGTACCATGTTTCAGATTTGTGTTTTCATTTTAAAAAATGTTTAATAATTTTATTTTATTTTATTTTATTTATATTTATATAAATATTTATTTATTTATTTATTTATAAAATTTATTTATTATTTATTTATTTACTTATTTATGTGTAAGGGGAGGGGAAGTACTCACTCATTCAGAGGTCAGAGGACATTCTGCAGGATTTGTCTTTCTCCCTCCATCATGCGGGTCCAGGGAATCAAACCCAGATTATCAGCCTTGAAGTAAACACGGAGTCATCTCAATCCTTCACGATGTTTTTTTGTAAATTCCTGTATGCACGTATACGATTTAGTAATGGGTTTAATGGGAACGCCACTGAGATCAAGCCCCCTCCATGAGTTTGAAAGTTCTAGGCTGTTGGAGGTAGCTGGTCAGGCCAGCTCATGCTAGCTACATCTAGATCAAGCAAGTCATACCTCTGTTAGTTAATTAGATTAACCAAATCCCTTGACTGGAGACACCTAATTGCTACCACGCTAATACTCATGTGGCCACAGAGAAATGGATTAAAGATTCTCAAAAGAAATATTACCTCCCATGTTGGTTTGCATAATGTTGGTAACTGTTTTCAGAGCTGGGGGATAGAGGCCACATGAATAACATGGGTAAATAGAGCAGTCCCCATGTGGATATGGAGAAGAGTTTACATGTTTACCAAGCCTTCTGTCTCCAAGGACTTCAGTTTCTTCATTTGGAAGTGTAAAACTGGGTAGAGTAACCCTACCTATCTTTTCAACATGTAGATTTTTTTTTTTGACATTTTAGGCAAATCTCTTTCCCACTTCCTATGAAAACACAAGACTCAGAAAATTGTCCAGTGAAGGCAGCTTTAAAAGTGACGCCTCAGGAGAGAGCTTGAGTACACGTGGTTTCCCTGGGTGACTGAACAAAGTGTTGAGGAGGAGGAGTGACTATGAAGAACCAGGAGAGGAAAAGATTCCGGTACTTTCTCTTGCTCACCCCTAGAAACAAAGTGCTTTCAACGTGTCCAGAGCAGCCAAACAGTGTGCTTGAGAACGGACCATTGCTTGGGAACCGACCTCACTAAAGTGGATAAGGCTTCAAAGCTTGTTTGAGCAGAACGTTATTTCACTTGGATTACATAGTAAGCAAAGGTTAGCGAGTCCTCAAATCCCACCAGTACGCCAATCGGAGTAACTACTTCCTGCCTGTCCCTGACAAAGCTTCCTGCTTTATAGACAACCTAATGGATCGCTGCTCCTATCCGCTCACACGCTGCTCTTCACAGCTAGGCAGAAGCCCTGGGGTACCAAAGAATAAGGCCCTCCTATCTGTAAGAGGGTCAGAGGTTCTGAAGGGCACTCTGTACTCAGCATGAGCTTCAAGGCCAATGAGAAAATATAAGAAGAAACATCTCTTATGACTTACAGTGTCCATGCCAGGATGGAAAGACTCATTTTCATAAAAAAAAAATGTGAAGAAAATGTTATCCTGATTAAAAAACAAACAAACTCCAAGGACTAAATAAAGCACTAGCCATTTAGAAACAAAGTAATTTGCATTTGGTTTGTGCTTTTGAGACAGGGTCTCCCTACATAGCCCCGGCTGTCCTGGAACTCACTACATAGGTCAGGCTGGCCTTGAACTCAGAGATCTATCAGCCTCTGCCACCGGTAGTGCTGGGATTCAAGGTGTGTGCCACCATACCCAGTCAAGAGGCAGACTGATTTTTGACTTGGAAATGATTCCCCCGGAAAATCAAAGGAGACAACATGTGAACTGTTTTCAGCAAACCTGCGGGCATAGCTGTGTAAATGTTGTAATCAAAGCTCTTTGACGGTTTGAATTTGAAATTCTCAAAATAAATACTGCTGATTTGTTGGTAGGCGTCACTGAAAGAAAGAGCCGTGACTGAGGAAGAAGCCGGGTTACATTCCAACTCTGTCACATACTAAGTGAGTGAGCTCCGGCGCGTGGTTGGCCATTTTTGCAAGATCAAGTTTCCTTTCTCATAAATGGACGTCATTTCCATACTTACTTCAAACAGTGGTCAGGAGAACTGAGTTGTAGGAGTTCACAGAGCAGGGTAATTATCTCCTCAGGTTCTAATGCTGGATTGGGACTAGAGCCAGGATGCATAAGGTTAATGTTGAAAAGGTCATTTTTGTCCCTGGCACCTTGGACACCAACAGTGTGAAGATTCTACATGCCCTGCCTTTGAATAGCCCCCCGGATGGCCCTTCTGAATGACCAACCATCGACTCAGGGAGGTGTTCTCCTGGCTACACACGTGAGTTTCCTCAGCTTTGCATCTGTTCCTTGGAAAGAGAAGAAACTATTTCTTCTAAGATTAGAGTGAATTTCACAAGTAACCAGTTAGCTGCCGACTAAGTTTTAATTTGTCTTAAAGGACACTTTCCACATTGCATGAGTGACTAAAGGTATCCATAACGAATCCAGCTATTATCTAAACGGCACCAGCAAGGATGGGTAGAATGAAGTCCAGGACTGACTCCATTAACATCCACTAAATGGATGTTCTGGGACAAGAGACTTCTCTTTCTGAGTTTGTTTCCTTTACATAAAGTGTGGACAACAGTAGGATCTCTCTCACAGGGTTTTTGAGAAGATGTTGAATTGATAGGAGAAAAAGAAACAGAAGAGAAAGGATAAGAGAAGAGAAAGGGGGAGAGAGAGGAGGAGAGGAGAGGGAGAGGAGGAGGAGGGGAAGAGAGGAGAAGAGGGAGGAGGAGGAGAAGAGGGAGAAAGGAGGAGAGAAGGGGGAGGGAGATGAGGAGGGGAGAAAGGAGAAGAGAGGGGGAAGGAAAGAGGGAGGGAGAGGGGGATGACAGAGGAAGAGAGGAAAGGGAGAGTAGGAGGGAGAGAGGAAGAGGAGGAGGAAGAGGAAAAGCGAAAGAAAAGGAAGGGGAAGGGGAGGAAGAGGGAAAGAGAGATAGAAAAGGAAGAGAGGAGAGGGAGGGGGAGAAAGGGGAAGGGAGGTAGGAGAAGCGGAGGGGGAGGAGAGGGGGAAGGGGGAGGAAGGAGAGAGCGAGATCTTAGATATGTATCCTGTTTGCACATGTTGAGGATATACTCAATTATATTTTAAATAAACTTTAATATAGCACCTACTGTGTGTTATGTGCTATGTCAAATTTTAAAGATAAAAGAATGTTCCAGATTACTGGCTTAAATTGGAAAGCACAAATAACCATACTGTTTATTGATTAATACATATTAATTACTGATTAATACAAAGATGGACTAAAAGAGGTCTCAAGAATCAGGAGAAGAAATCTGAATGTGCTACTTGGAAGAGAAGAAGTGTTAGGAATGCATGATTAAAGGCATTTGTTATCTTAATTCTTATCTATGAAGAACACAGTGAAGAGAGAGGAGAGATTTTGTTTTAGGGTTTTGTCTACAACCAGTGACTTTTGGGCTCCTCTGCAGGAGCTGCTGTCACTTTCCCAAGCTGTAATAATCGTGTTGGAGTTGGGCAGACTTGGTACCCCCAAAACTGAGATAGACAACGTTCATTGTTCTTCCAAATCACCAGCATGAGTGCTGAGATATGTAAAGCATCTAGAACAAGACGGTTATCTATGCTGGCCCTAGTGTTGGACTGAGGTCTGAGATTGATGCTGAAAAGGTCACCTTCCTCCCTGGTACTTCCAACAACTCCAGCACAAGACTTCTTTATTTACTACTCTGCTGATTCAAACAGTAGTGTCCCCCATGAATTCAACCAAGAACACACTCTATCTGGGCATCTTGTAGCCCAGTTAATACACAAAATGAGCAACTGCAAGCTTCTAATCCCTAAGACATAAGGATTTTACTTTATTTGGAAATGGGATCATAGCTGATATAACTATGCTAACATTGTATTAGAGTAGGATCCAGTATCCAGTAATCCAGTTTGAGCTGGTTTACTAATGAAAAGCAGGAGTATGGATATATGTGGGAGTGGGGAGGGGCCACAAACAGAGAAAGAAAGAACATTTTTTTCTGAAGACAGTGTGAGACATTGGTGTAAGGAGACAGATCAATCAAAGACTTCCGTAGAGGCCCCAATGAAAGGACAAAGGGACTTGGTTCTGTGTCTTTGTCCATGAAAGAACTTGGCAAGGCCTGTTTGCTGCTGGAGCCAGTCCCCCCACCCCTCCCCTGTGCAGTGGTTAACAGTCCTAAGACAACTAAACCTGGGGTATCCCATGTTCTCTTGGCCAACACTGTTTGACCTAGTTCTCTGCTGATACTGGTCATTTACAAATAGTGCATATGATGCTATACATGTTAGTAAGGGTGCTTGGATGAAGTCATCTTATGCAAGACCTTCTGTCCTGAGCTGTTGCCTTTATCTTCTTCATTTCTCTTGCCCAGGTCTCCCACTCAACACCTTGCCATTCAGGACTTTAGATTTACACACCAAGAGAAGAAAACCACAAAAGCAGCAGAAGCTACAGGTGAGCATGGAACATTTGGGTTGCCAGCCCTCAGGAGGGACCAGTCCTGCCAACGCCTTCATTTTAGAGTTTTGGCTTCCACACTAGAGAGAAATACATTTTGTTTATGCCATCTAGCTTTTGGTGCATGGTCAAGACAGGTCTCATAATAGTTAATTTAGAGAGTTCTGCATCAGTGGACCAGTTTTCCATCCTTGTCTGAGTCTGTGCGCTGCTATAATTCAGCATTCTTTGCTAGTGAGAAGCATTGCCTTTCTGTGGCCCTGAAGTGTATGACTCGTTCAACCAGTGAAACTGGCCAGGGGTGATGCAACGCTAGTGCTAATCCTGGGTCTTAAAAGTCTGAGAGGATGTGGAGGGTCCCACAGTGCAGACACTCTAGCTGAGGCGTTCTCGTTAACCCCGAGCTTATGAGAAACCAGTGTTCACGGTCACCAGTTCTTGAGGCTTGTTAACCAGCACTGACTAATATGACCGCTTTCATTTTCTCATCTAGTTTTGCTTGTTGAATATGAGAGTTCATTCTGAATTTACTTCATGTTTGCCAAGAGAGAATTACAAAACACACATGATAGGAAGGGGGGGCCTTGGGCCAGCCCAAGATAAAGACTCTGGATGCCTACGAGGATCTACCAAACTTTCATGTACCCTGTGCTTTTAAATGTTGGTTATAATCAAAAGCACTATCCTGCGTTTAAATATAAAAAGAGTTGACTACATAGATGTTTTTCAGAAAAGCAAACAAATAAAAACCTTAAGATATAATCTTGATTCTGTAATTTCTCTTTTCTAAATTTGAACCTCCTTACTTGTGACATGGAAATAATGCTATCAGCTTATATGTCTAAAACCTATGATCATATCAAAGGCAAATGATAATATATAAATGATAATACATAACCTGGATTTAACTTCTCTGGGTATCTTCCAGACATAATGGCAAGAAAGGAAATAAGACATGTGACAAAGACAAAACTGGGCCTTCCCAACATAGTCTCTTCTTTCTGGAAATTCACTGAAGTCTATGTTCTCCTTATTTAAAAGAATATCTTTTATTTATTGTTGGAGAATTTTATGCACCTATACTTATATTTTGATCACCTTTACTCCCATTTTCCTCCTCCAACTCCTCCTGTTCCCTTCAACACCCCCCCCTCAAAATTCATATCTTTTAAAAAATTTGTTTAAACCTACGGAGACCAGTTAGTGCTGTCCCTGCGAATGAGTGTGCAGCCCATTCTTTTTGGAGCAGAAGCAACCTTGCTAGGACACACACCTGGAGATAAAGGACTCTCCCTCCCAGAGTAGCCAATCAATAGCTCCTGAGCTAGGGGTGGGGACATCATCAGCCCCGCCCCCTTCCATGCTTGAATGCTGATTGGCTCGATCTTTAACAGGTCTTCTGCAGAGAACCACATCTGCTGGGTTTATGAGTGCAAAGGCCCTGTTGCATCCAGCAGGTACTAACTCAAGTAGTCCCCCCCCCCAATTTCTGGCTTTTTTCAGACCTCCCCCTACCACGTTGTTCTCTGAGCTGTGGGGGCAGCAGGTGTGATACGCATTGTCCTGTTTCAGGCTCAGCTCTCCACATACATCTGCTCTCTGAACTTTAAAAAGGCTTTCGTTTTAATAAATGAAATATAAGTTGCTTCCAATCTCGTTTCCTAAACTCAAAGTAGCCCAGTCCTTGCTGCCGCAGTTCAGGGTGACTGTTGGAGGACTACGGACCCTGTGTCTTTTACACAAGATTGGGGGTGGGGAATGACATCCCCCAGACTACGAGGTAACTTTTACTAGGGTTGAATTTGTAGCTTTGTTTGTTGCAATAGCGAGCATAGCTTTCTCTATTTAGTACGAGATCTTTCACTACACCTGCGCAAGGTAGTTTTGAGGTGAAGGGAGTGTCGGGCTCCCTTTCTATCCCCGTTCCACACTGCACAAGATCCCTGGTTTGGTTCTGTGAGAAAAGGAAAGGATAAGACATTGTGACCAAGGAGCAAAACCAAACCAAACCAAACCAGAACACAAAACAAACAAACAAACAAACAAACAAACAAAAACCCTATAAGTCATGAAGCTGTAAAGAAAGGTTCAAACACTGAGGTCATTTTGTCTATTTTGTGACCAAGCAAAAGACATATGTGGAGAATCTCAACTGTACTTAAATAGCTGAAGTTTGGGAGGGATATCTCTTTCTGAATGTGATTTCAGGTGTCGATGTTAAGAGCATGGGATGAATAAAGGATAGATTTTGGCTTCATATGTGAGAGAAATTCGTGTGTCGCTCTGAATGTGACACAGGTTGCTATTAATGGACACACATCAAAGAATTTGACCAACATGTCCAGTTTGTCTCTGCGCAGGCGCGTTAGTCTTCTCTTTCTACCTGGATGAGCTCGCAGTACTGTGTAAGGGCTTGTTCCTGGCCTGGCCTCACGCTGGGAGAACATTTCCTCTGTTTTTGCGCTCCACTTGAGAAAGTGTGTCCCTTCTCACCGGATGCCCGAACATTACCTTAGGAGACTCAGAGGATTTTTAAGAGCACGCATATATTATTACAGAGAGGGACGAAGTAAATGGCTTCTAAGTTTCCTTCAGGATCAAGGGTGATGTATTGTTCCGGTATTTTTAACATTTGCTTTTTCAGGCCACAGTTTGTGTAAATCAAAGCACTCTGGGAATGCGGGGCTTCCCTTGGAGCCTTTGGATTGGGGGTTCCTCTCTGCACTCTGATTCAATCATAGACAGCAGCAAGCTGATAATGGCGTGACGAGTGGTGTTGCAGCCCTCTTAGGGAATGGAGAACAAGCCACTAAACAGGTGGCTCTAATTACTAGAGCTGTGGCTGCCAGGGGAGACCAGGGGGAAGTAATCAAACCACCAAGGAAACAATGCCAGGTAGCTGGGTCAGTCAGGAGTCTTCTGGAAGGTTGCCAGCTATCACGGCCCCACCTGGCCAGCTCTGTGAAGACTAAATGAAGAGAATTTACCCAGAGGGGCAGCACGTATAGTAGATATAACTGCCTTTAAGCTTCAAAGCTTTAAGGCGCATGTATATATTTATATGGAAACCCAAGACTTAGAGAAGGCAGCTAGACGAAAATGGAATACAGTTAGATATCGACTTCCAAGATATGGGTGAGTTTATGGTGGTGCCCTGATGCGGGCTCCCACAAGCTCCTAGCCTGTTCTCCCCGTACCTTGGCATTTTCTGTTCTCATGCCAGCTGGAGCAGCAGGCTGATTCTTTGACTCAACACCACGGAAACGTCTTTTTTTCGTGCAGTGACAGAGCAAGCACGTTAGCCCGGCACAAGCACAGTGTGTGAGCTCATCTGGGTCGAAAGGAAAGGAAGGGCAAAGCGGAAGTCAGCTGGAGCATGTCTTTGGTTGGTTGCCGCCACAGGGGCATTTTACCAAATCAGTTTTTAGTTGGGATAGATGCTATATAACCAAAGCATGCAAGAGGGCGGCGCAGCTCAGAGCTAGTTCAGGAGCCCTTGCTTTCTATCTCCCTTGAAGAATAATGACCCTGTAATTAGCCAGCCAGGACTCTGCCATCCTCGTGGGCCGGATAAGCATCTCACTATTTTGATTATGACAGGAAGACTGCGTGACCTGTGAGTAAGGCGCCTGGTCATCTGAGTCAGATAGCTGCGGGCTCATCCTTGGCTCTTACTAAACCTCGTGCTCCTGCACAAGTAACAGAAGGTTCTGTTGTCACTTGGTCAGCAGCTCCATGAAACCCTAAACACCCTCTGCCCTCAAGATGTCGCAAGGGCAATATTCCATTCCTGTTGGATTTTCCTTTCATGAAACCAAGCTTTTGAGTTAATCTCTTTGTAAAATTTGATTGACAAATATAGGAGCTTGGATTCTAAAAGGTGAGAATTTAGGATCGCTTTGGATAATTTGCAAAAGTAGAAAATGAAGATTGAAAAGATAAAATAAAAATAAAGAGAAAATAAAAAAGAAAAGAAAATGAAAGAAGTCTATAGGGAGAGAAAAAAGTGGGGGTTTTTTGTCTTTTTTTTTTTAGATTCAGGAAATAAAAAACAAACTTGGCTTGAGCTGTCTATATCTTCTCTGAGGACAGAAGATAACATGAACTTTGATGTACATATAAATTTTGTCCAGATTAGAATTATCATGCATTCCAGTTACACCACCCCTAGGAATTCCAAAGGCAACTCAAGTTAGCACACTTCTTCCAGAATGGTCAATTATGAGAGCAGCTTAGGTCTCTACAAACTGATATATAGATTAAAAACATGACAAATACACACAATAGACTCAATAAATAGTCCTAAAGAAAAAATTGTCATTTGAAGAATACTGGAGTTTGAGTGCTTCTTGGTTGCCGTGCTTCCTTCTGAGAGAGGCAGACAGCAAGGGCCTGTCCAGCCTACAGCTCAGCCCTGAGGACACAGTTATATTATAACTTCTAAGGGAGCGTATTGTCCCAGGCAGAAACCACCAGTTTCATTTCTGTCATGACATCCTCACCTCATCTGCTATAGTGGGTAACGTTGAGACCGTTAATTTCATCTTTTTTTTTTTCCTTAATCAAATTCCCAGGCACACAGGCAAAGTTCCCTGAAGGTCTTTGCACTAAGCTTCCTCATTGTATTTGCTGGTTCCCCCACCCCTGGCAGCCCCCATCCAGTATAGTCCATCTTCCCTCAGGACACCTCTCAGAGCTTGATACCTTTGTTAAACGTCAGGTGAGATGGGAGTCACGCGCTATTGACTTTATGAGGCTCTCATGACGAGGGAAAAGCATTACATAAAGAACATGAACCAGCTCTCAGATTATAGTACACTACTGAGTGTCAGCTAAAATTATAGACATGCACCACATGCTCATAGCTTTAGGATTTTGAAAAGGTAGAAAACCATAAAAAGGGAAATAAAAGTCACCCTTGGTTCCATTATTTTATGGGTCCTCTGGGGAGCAAAACCTGCTTCAAGCCTGTTTTTGTGAGACCTCCAGTTAAGAATGGCTTTTAAACTATTAAGAGCTTTAATTATAGTAGTTCATGTACACACACACACACACACACACACACACACACACACACACGGAATAAGTTGTAGAATCCATACATGGCTACTAATACTAAAATATGTGTTATTTGATCTATAAAAAGTTTGTTGACCTCTGATCTAGAACTAACCATTTTTATGTTGGTGCCTCTGTCTGTCTGTCTATCTATCTATCTATCTATCTATCTATCTATCTATCTATCTATCTGAGGACTTTTGCAAATTTTATTGGGAAAGAGCAAAGCTGTGACATCACTTTATCCTGTTTTATAACTCGTATTTTCTCTACTTTAAAATCACATCACGAATATTTCCTCGTGTTATTTTTTTTTTAATGAAAACACATTTTAACTATGCAAGTCAAATGTATCAAATTACCTTTGTGGGACATGAATCTTATTAGCTAATCCTAATTGCCACATAACTCAGACTTTTCAAGGGATGAACACCTACCCACCTTAAAACAATGTTGAAATAGTTTTAAAGTTCCCATCATCCATTTGGAGTGTACGTGCGCTGTGCGATCTTCACCAACGCTTGGTTCTAAGTTTCATCATCTTAAAACAAACATCTTCACACTCACAAGATACTCCCCTCCTTCCCTCTCCACTAAACATGTGATTTTTATAGTTATACAATGTCTATTCTTTTAACGCCTTCTGGATTTCATTGGGAATTTCTCTGTCAATGTTGCACATGGATGCTATTTTGTGTGTGTGTGTGAACTCATTTAAAGTACATAGGGAAAGTAATTAAAGTGAGATAAAAGATTTGTCACCAGTGCTTGTGACAGTACTGTTTATTTTTGCTAAAAGGATAGGCATAATTCAATCAAATGGCACTTTTGTGTTTCATAGAAAGTTGTGGAATTGTGGTTAGAATTCTGCCCCCATGACTTAGCCCTCAGAGTTAGTTAATCCCGTTTAGTCTCTTGTTTCTGCTTCAGCAGACAACCAAGTGCTGTCTGACTGGGGTGATGCGATGCTCAAAGGAGATTTGATATGTGAAAATTCACTTAAAATAGTATGCAAATGTCGATTATTATTATGCTGCCACAAAACTCGCCATGAAAAAAAAGTTACCAGAGAAGGAAATATCGGCTCTTTTTTTTTCTTTTTTTCTTTTCTTTTCTTTTTTTTTTTTTTCTGAGTAGGAAGGTCAGTAAAGTGAAATAGGAGAGAGGGAAGGTTTCAGAGATGACTTTTTAGCAGCTCAATTTTCCCCTGGAAATTTCTTATTGTCCTGGGATATTGCATGGTTCAAAAGTTAAGCACTTCTGCAAGCATTCGATTAAAATGTAGCCCGGGCACATGCTATGTGAAGAATTTTAAAGAGTCCTGCTCCATGAAATGTGCCTGACTGTCAGCGCTATCTTTTTCTTACTATTCATATCTCCATTGGAACTTACTGAACAGTGAAAAAAGCAGGTTGGGATTGCGTGACTCTGTGCTTTTTAATATTTTTGTTTTTAAAGTCTGATTATTTCCCATCCTATTTGCAATGGCTAGGAAATAAGAATACCTCTCCATCATCATATCTGCCTGCATCCCATCATGCTTTCTGCCATCGATGACTATGAACTGTCAGTGAGCCCCAGTTAAATGTTTCCTGATCAGAGTTGCTGAGGTCGACTATCACAGAGCTTGGGGCATTCATCCTTGACATAGTGGCCGTCCTGTTGAAACCAGTGTCTCTTAGATTTCAGGCCACCACTGGGGAAATAGATCAATGGAAGATTCACAGCAGGCACACAAATAGAACTTGGATCCTGGAGATGTGCCCTGGTTTCTTTCAGTGGAGACAGGAGAATCTGGCAGCCAGCTGAATCTCTGTCACTTCGGGACTCCTTCCTCCTATCATGTGCAAATGTGACCAGGTTGGACAGAGACCAAGCTGGAGACATGCCACTTATAGACTGTGTCAGGCTGACCTTTTTAGGTCTGGATTGCTGACTGGGTAACTCCCACCTTATCTGTGAAGCAATGAAGCTTCAGAGAGCTATTCGGGTGACAAACGGCCCAGATAAGATGGTATTTCTTCTTAGACTGAGTGACAGAGTGCTGAGTGGTGATAGTGGCCAGCTTGAAACAGCAGGCTACTCCCCTCTGAAGCACACTGAGCTGCCGTGGATGTAAAATGGCTGGAGCTATAAAGGCAAAAGAGAGTTCGGGAATAACTTTGAAATCATCAGACACATTTCGTTGAAAAGTTCTCCATCTAACTTCCCTCCCCTCCCCTCCTCTTCCCTCCCTTCCCTTCCTCTTCTCCTTTCTCTCCCATTCTTCCCTCCTCCTCCTTCTTTCTTTCCCTCCCTTCTTCCTCCCTCCCTCCCTCTTTTCCTCTTCCCTTTTTCCTCCATCCCCCATATTCCTCCCTATTCCCTTTCTTTCTTTCTTTCTTTCTTTCTTTCTTTCTTTCTTTCTTTCTTTCTTTCTTTCCTTCCTTTTATCTTCCCTCCTTCTCTCCCTCCTCCTTCCTCCCTCCTTTTCTCTCTCCCTCTATCTTTCCCTCCCTCCTTCCCTCCCTCCCATTCTCCCTCCATCCCTCCCTCCTCCCTCTTCCCTCCTCTCCTCTCTCCATCTTTCCATGCTTCCTTTTTTCTCTTAGATTATCTTTTATGATGTTGCTGGGTAGCCCAGGCTGGTGTGGAGCTCAATAATTCACGATCCTTCTACCTCAGTCTCCTAAATACTAAGCTAAATGGTACGTACCACAATAATATCCTACCTCCTGAAAGATTTACTTAAGTTAAAGTTTAACT
Organism: Rhabdomys pumilio; assembly: GCA_030674055.1. NCBI lineage: Eukaryota > Metazoa > Chordata > Mammalia > Rodentia > Muridae > Rhabdomys > Rhabdomys pumilio. The sequence continues at coordinate 37,798,642 of JANHMN010000021.1, forward strand.
TATTTACTGTTAAATTTCCTGATCAGACTCCCAAAGTATGGATTACATTCAGTTAGAATAAAAGCATGATTATGATTTGAAAAAATAATTTAATATATTTTTTTTTCGATTTCACGGTTCTTCCCAATTCTGTCCTCTAGCCTCCATAAAGAACATTGAACATTGTCTAAAAGTGTCATGCCACTCTTTTATCAAAATCACACACACACACACACACACACACACACACACACACACACACACACGAGAAATGGGCTAACCTGGACATTTTAGAAGAAGTTCCAGGAAGAACAATAAAAGGTAAGGAAAACAAAGTTTGTTTTCTCCCTCTTCCTGGAGTCTCACTGTTTTCTGTTTTACTAATCCACATTGCCATACCTCACGGCTCACTCCATCCACTCCTTGCCGTATTCTCAAGGTATAGATATTTGTTTATTCAGGAGTAAACCCAGTTGTGTGGTATGATAGTCAATAAAACTGGCCAAGTTCTTACAGCACGCTCAAAGGCAACCACACTGGAAGATAAATAGGAAGGAAGAGTTGAGGGTTTACTTGTTTTCTTTGTCCCTTTCTTTTACTACACACACACACACACACACACACACACACACACACACAACCCACAGGATGAGAGCTCCAGCTCTATAGAGAACCTTTTAGGAGTAAACAATCTAAGATGGAGAACAAAATAAAAGCCCGACACTCACAGTGGCATCCATGTTCTAGAGCAGCTGAAGAATTAGATGCTCAGAGTCGGGTTGATTGGCTGGTCAGACACGTGAGTCCTGTGTCAGGTAAACTCGTTGCACGTGATCATTTGACATAAGGATTCAGATTTTATAAAGCTTGTATTTCAGTACCCCCTATTATTAGCTATATCCTGCTTTTTCCAAAACATGCTATCCCAATAAAATAGAAGTGAAATGGGGACATATTGTGAGGTTGTATTATAACATGGAGTGGAAACTATGAGACAAGGTGACCAGGCTTTAATAGGGGGAGATTGCGGTGGGGGAGAGTGAATGGGGGAAGGGGCTGCGCTTCATAGCAAAGTAGGATCATACTTCCTGTAACATGAGAGGAAGTGGACACAGATGGAAGACCACCATCTTCCCTAATTTGGCTGAGCCTGCTTCATTTACCATAAGCACTAGACAGCTTAGTGAGTTTGAAGGACAGTGTCCATGGTGATGTATCAGAGATGGAGATGTTTGACTGGATCTAGCCTTGGTGTCACTGGGGACACACATCTGTCTGTCAAATGCCTCTGAAATATCTTACTAGGACTCACACTGAGACTCAAGCACTAATTCAACACTGTAAGGTATAGCCGTAACTCTGGTGCATCTTCTAGCCCTGGAGTATGATAGTGTAACATAATATAACATATTAACATATGGACATGATAATATAGTGTAACGTATTATAATTGGCTGCACTTCTAGTCCCTGAGCTATGCACTTCCCCCTGAGGATTTTATCTGACCACAGAGCCTCATTTGATCTCTATGCGGCAAGCAGATAGGTCAAAGAATTAATGTTTCCTGAGATTGCACCCTCAACTAGTGATGAATGGGAGCTGATGGATAAATATCCTGGCTCCCTTGCGCCCAGGGGAGCACTTGTTTCCATTGGTGTGGAGAGTTCCTCACAGTGTAATGAGCTTGTTACTGTATCCTCTATTGCCTGCATCATTCTTTGCTGTGCCTCTCTTCTGTAACCCATTCTTGATGTTTCCTTCTTAAATGAAATCTTTGTACTCTAATCACTCCCTCACAGTTCACTTTTGAGGGAGCCTGAACACAGACATCAATATTGATGATTAATTGGCAATAGAGTATTCCCATAAATCTCTGGATAATCTACTTCTATAAGGCATTCTGTTGTCGGTTAATGCCCGGACCAACTGTCCAGTGGTCATGGCAAGTAACTTGGTCTTGCCTGTTGTGTCAGCTTTAGGGTTTTACTAGTATCACAAGGTATTTGCAGCACCTCAGAAATCAGAGCAGTATTCCATGAAGAATAGAGAAGAGCTGAAGCTTGCTTTCTATCTGTCTGTCTATTGTCTGCCTGCCTTCCTTCCTCCCTCCCTCCCTTCCTTCCTTCCTTCCTTCCTTCCTTCCTTCCTTCCTTCCTTCTTTCCATTCTTAACAACTTTGACTTTTGGTTACAAAAGTAAACCCTATCCAGGTTCACCCACAAGGTCACCTTCCTCTCATTCGACCAATCACACACAAGTAGACAGGAATTAGAATGCCTGGTTCAGATAAATGATGATTTACTACTCCTGGCCAGAGTCCCTCACTGAACAAATCTGGATTCTATTAGCAGAGAAGAAGTGGAAATGGTGTGTGTAAGCAGCAATAATATGTCATACAGAGCACTACCATTTATGCTGTTTATCTATATTGTGGTAAATATATCAGCTTTCTGTCCCTACCTGACTTACTTCCAAGCAGTGGCCCACTAACAGACTCTAGGGCAAAGGCAATATGGAAGCAAAACTACTCTCCTTCACTCTCCTTTGTTTCCATAGTAGCTTTGGTATGACTTTCTCTCTTTTATCTTTACTTGTTTAAATGTGTGTGTGTGTGTGTGTGTGTGTGTGTGTGTGTGTGTGTGTGATACTAAACATTGAATCTAGACCCTTCAGTATGGTAACAAATGTCCACTAATGAGCTGTATCCTAGGTCCTTTTGTGTCTTTTCCTTCTGAAATAGTTTCTTTACTAAATTGCCCAGGCTGATTTTTAACTCACTGTGTAGTCTAGGCTGGCCTTGAACTTGTAATCCTCCTTCCTCAGCCTTCACAGTAGCTGGGATGACAGAGTGTAATCCCAGGTCCTGCTTAAGATGCCATTGTTGAGTTTGTTTCCCTGCGTCTTTTCTTGAGTCTTAGACAACTTTAGCAAGTTTATCTCTGATTCAATCTGATAAAATACATTTTCTTTTTGCTCTAGTCTAAAAGCCATAAGCCATGCTAATTAGTCCTTGCTTGTAAAGGGGGCATGCTCACCTGACAGCGTCTTTTGTGCAGGTGTAAAAAGAAGACAGAATCTGAACCAAGAAAGCTATTTTGAGGAAACTTGTTAAATGAAATCAAAGGCCAGTGGCATTCAGAAGAACAAAATCTGAGCCCAACTTAGTTACCACAGATAATTCCTCACAAGGAAGTCTGTGAGGAGCCCCTGGGAAAGAGCTGGGCTTTTAGCATTGAATGCTGCCTTCCACAGATGGAACTGTGGATCTTAAAATACTACATGCAAGTTAGTTGTTAGGTCAGAGCATATTCAACTTGACATCTGCAAGGAATAAAAACCTTCTTTCTTGTTTTGAGGGCATTCACTGGTTGAAAGAACTTAATAAATCAACGTTCCTGCTAAGAAACTTATTATTAAACAGCACATGGTATTTGCTTCCACAAGAACAAATCATCCTTAGTCAATGCAGAGCCGACACCATCAAGAGACAGAAATAGAACATTGGCCAGTCACATAGTCAACCAATATGTCATTCTTGCTTTCCAGAGAGCCACACAGAGCAATGGAGGGAACTCAGTATAATTGGAAACTCAGAAAAGCCACTTAATTCAAACTAGAATGTATTCTGCTCCATAAAACTTTATGAAGCAGATATGGTTAATTCTGATAATTTCATATTTTTGTAGCTTATAAATCTTCTTAATACCTCTTGAACAGACACAGATAACCTAGAGAAATAATGTGTCCCGTGGTTTTCCGTAAGGCCATCTCTGCTACTGCAGATGGCTTAGCTCTTAGTCTTCTTGACCATCATAGCACTGTATATGGAAATGAAGGAGAGAAGGTGGAGGGAGGGAGGGAAGGGAGAAGAGAGAGATTGAGAGAGAGAGAAAGAAAGAGAAAGGGAAATATACAGAGAGAGATTCAGAGAGAGAAATACACACACACACACACACACACACACACACACGCAGAGAGAGAGAGAGAGAGAGAGAGAGAGAGAGAGAGAGAGAGAGAGAGAGTTCCACTACTTATTCCATTCTAGCTTAGCTGCTTTGAATGCAAAGTCAGATTCTGGAAGCATGGAGAACCAACCTAAATGTAAACCCCCGCTCTGTTCTTCACCCTGTCTGTCTGAGGGAAGGACCAGTGTGTCCTGGACTCTTGGTTAAATCACTGCAGGAAGCTAGACTGAGACTTTCTCCCTAAGAATGCACCCAAAGCTTTGAATGTCTACTCAAGAGCTTCAGGACAGAAATTATGAGCCAAAGGCTGTTGTGAATATATGTGTCCATGTCATAAGAATTTACCAAAACATAACCTGTAGGTCAAATGCACTTCAGCGTGTCTATGAATAATTTCCAACACAGAATTGTAAATGTACCTAAACATGGGATATTTTTGTGTGTGTGTTTCTATGTGTGTATGTATGTTTTAACTCTAATTCAATCGCATGTTTCTTAAGTATGAACTTGGTAGATAACAACTTGGTAATGCAAAAATCAGAAGACTGGACATCCCTGAGGTTTAAGGCTGTTCATAGCTCCAGATGATTTATGTGACAGCTGTTGTTGATCCCAGGGAGCGTAAAGGAACCTCTGACACTGTTGGCTTTGTCTTCTACTGAGCAAGAGGAACAAATGGAAAACTTCCTTCCAGCTCTGGCCTCTGCCCCACAGAGTTCTACAGAGTAGACCGTGGTTCTCAACTTGTGGGTACAACCCCTCTGGAGGTCAAATGACCCTTTCACAGAGGTCACAGATCAGATATCTTACATATCAGATATTTACATTATGATTCATAACAGTAGCAAAGTTACAGTTATGAAATAGCAATAAAAATGTTTTGATGCTTGGGGGTCACCACACTATGAGGAACTGTATTAAAGGGTTGCAGCATTGGGAAGGTTGAGAACCGCTATGGTAGACCATTGCCACCTACCATGCTATAGACACTAGATGTGATCCTAAACAAGCCACCGCAAGGTCTGTAACTGTTTAGCTATATTTTCTCAGCACCTACCTTTATGGCTTTCAGATAAACAAAAGAAAATAATGACCCTTTGGTTAAATTTTTATTGGTTTTTATTTTATATTATCTTTAGTTTATATTATTATATTTTATATTGTATTTATTTTTAGTTTATATTATTATTTTATTAGTGATCATAAATGCCAAGAAAATGAAATCTAAGAGCAGACAAGACAATTAGTTGGAAATGATTTTAAAAAAATAGATCTGAGTCCTAAGATTCACCACAAAAATAGTGGATTTTCATAAAGAGACAAATGTAAAGAAAGAGCGAGAGGCTGTGGGTTTACCACTTCTCTGTGACAGGTTGTCTAGATAAAATTTTAGCTGATAGTTTTTTTTTTTAAAGATACTATATTCTAAGTAAATTTGGAGAGAAATGGTGTTCCTGAGCATAGCACAGTAAGATTCTTGAGAAAAACAAAAGGCCCCCAGAAAGAAATAACAAAATTTCCCCAAAGAAGAAAAAGAACTCAACCATAGAGTGAGTATAGCGTGGAGGCTAAGAATAACGAGGCTAAGAATAAAGAATAAGGTTTCTGATAGTTCCTTCCTCCATCTACCATCCTTGGGATACCAAGCTAAATACCAAGATGCCTAACTGTGTTGTAGTTTACACCATATTTAAAATACTGATAGTGGTATTAATCCATCCGTGGAACTTTGTAAAACTTAAATTAATTCGTAGTTAATTGGCGTACAGGACTTAGAAGAGCGCGTGGTGCATAGTTTAATGCACAGGGTTGCTGTGATTATGCATTAGCCATCTTTCTGTGTCTGGGGAAAGGGGTTGGTCTAGGACCCCGTGACGTCATAAAATCTGTAGCGGCTGACATCCAAGGTATAAAGGGTATAGTACTCACATGTAATCTACATGTACTCTCATGTGTACTTTAAATCATTCCAGGTCTTTTGTGAAACTTAATGCCATATATACATACTATGTAAATGGCTGCAGCACAACCATTGCTTGTGGTAAGACTAAACCAGTAACCAGTTTGGATAAATTGTTTTTATATTTATGCTTTGTTGACTCTGCTGATGTGAAAACCACAGACGTGGCGTTCCCCACCGTGTGTGTGTGTGTGTGTGTGTGTGTGTGTGCCCGTGTGCATGTGCCTGTGTGTACTCAAAACTGCTAGTTGCAAGACAGAGGAGATAGTCTATGAAAAATAACTAAACTCAAGGTTCCAACAGCAAACTATCTTATTCTGTCCTGGTGATGGAGTTTAGGGAAATGCATCTTCCTCATGAAGATGAAAGCGAAGTTTCCTTCACTTTAGGGTAGTAAGATGATCTTGCTCTCAAACCTCATCCAGCCTCTCAGGTCACAAGCAAACAAAAGATAACCATTAATTTTGTTCCTTGAGAATTTCATAACGAACTTACGTAATATGTATTTATATTTTTATATATGATAAATCTATATGTGATGTATTCTGACTCAGCTCAGCTCCCATCCGCCATCATCTCCCTCCCATCCCACCAGCCTCCTCCTTGCCCGCCATTATCTTCACACTTTTGAGAACTTTGTTTTGTGACTCATTTTTTAAACAACATTTTGACACTCCTAGATCTGGAAGCCCCTTGATGTCTAGGGCCTGTTGCCTGTGCCCTGTACTACTCGCCGAAGGACTCTATCTGCCCTTGGCAGTTGGAGGTGAGGTGGTACAGAGTCAAGAACACAGACTCCGGGCCCCATTGGTCCTGAGAAAGCATCTCTTCTAAACAGCAGTTTCTGATTGGCTGGCATTGTCTGCACCAGCAATATTCGGTCTTTGAGCCAGTCCTCAATTAGGTCCTCCATCAGGAGATGCTTTTGCGGCTGTGCGGTGCCCAGAGTTTCCATAGAGGTGGCCCTGCTGTTTCTGCTATAGGGCAGTTCTCCCAGCTGCAGTATAAAGCAGCACTGAAAACACTCACTCTTGAGATGTCGTCTTCCAGGGAATGCTTCTCGGGTCCTTCCCACTGCAAAGTAGACATGCATGTGACATGTTAGTAGCATATGTGCTTACGCTAAGGAAGAAGGCTTAGTTAAAAACATGGCATCTTCTCTTTCAGATCATACCAATGCCACAGTCCTTCCATTTTCATCTGTCTCCCTTCTCTTACTGTTTGTGCTCCTGCTGAGCTTTGAAAGGCAGCATACTATTTTCAATAGTGGCCCGTGGAGGCTAAGGAATGTTTTTCATGTCAACAATGCAAAATATTTCTTAACTTGTACAAATGTCTGTTGCATATATCATGTATTGGATATGATATCCACTCTGAAATAATTTACACTGGATAAACACTGAATATTCAAAATTGAATATAGTCTTGTCTGACATTTCTTTTTGAAGGGGAGTGAGCCTGGTTGTGTCGCCAAGAAGAGTCTCAAGCTCTTCATCTTAAATAGTCCTTCTTCTTAACTGGACTGTGGACATACACATCCAGCTTATTTATAAGTTAACGCTACATTAAATTTACTAAATACTTAAAATCTTGTCAAAATTCATCCCTCTTGTGTGAGTGTTCTGATTGCATGTATGTGCGTGCACCACATGTATGCCTCGTAGCCATGAAAGCAAAAAGAAAGCATTGGTCTCCTTGGAACTGGAGTAATAGACGGTTGTGGGCTGCCATGTGGGTACTGAGAACCAAATCTGGATTGTCTGCAAGAACAGGAGGTACTCTTAACCATTGAGTCATATCTCCGGTTCCCAAATTCAGCCTTTAAAAACAACTTTGATTAGGAAGATGGAAGGATATCTCAGTGGTTAAGAGCAAATAGTGTTCTTTCAGTTTTGTTTTGTGTTTTGTTGTCTTGTTTTGTAATTTTAGGTAAGTGAGTCTGGCTGTGTTGCTAAGGATGGTCTCAAACTCATGATCTTAAACAATCCTTCGTACTTGGGACTATAGGCATACACATCTAGCTATTTAAGTTGATGATACATTGAGATTTACTAAATACTGTAAACATCCATTTTAGCATTTTAGAGTTCCATTTACTAAATCTAAAGTTCCAGATTTACTAAATGAGTATTTAGTACTAAATGAGTGAGTATTTAGTAGTTTAGAGTAAACACACACACCCATCAGCTCACAGCCTTCTTTCTCTAGGGAAGTTTGACATCTCTGATCTCCATGGGCACCTGACCTCATGCACACATACCCACACAAAGACAGACACACCTATACAGAGTTAAAAATAACAACAAATAAAATAAAAAGATAATTTGATTGGAAAAATTTGTATTTAGTAACTATAAAATGTATTATTTTTAAGTTAGACAATTTAAATCCGATTTGAAGAAAATTTTAAGGCTATGAAAATATTTTAGGTAATTTTCTACTTACTCTATGTTTCAATGAAACTATGTTCTATTCTTTCATATATGTGGGTGCATGTGGATCATGTTCACATGTGCATAGGTACACTAATGTGTGCCAGAGTGGCTGCACATATGTATACTTGCTGTGGGATGGTTAAGGTTGACATTATCCGGTGTAGTATTCAGTTGTTCTCCACCATATTTATTGAAGCAGAGTCTCATGTTGAATGTAAAACTTGCTGATTCTGGCTACCCCTAACTAGTCAGCTTGCCTCAGGGATTTCCTATCTCAGCCTCCAGAGTATAACAAGTGTTACAGATGACCAGGGAGCCTGCCTGGCTTTTACATAAGTAGGAGATATCCAAACTCAGGTTCTCACACTTTCATGAAAAGCACTTTATCTGAAATATATCCAATCTTCCAACTTAAAATTAAATTTTTATGTTTGTGTTAAGCTACATTTATTTTTGGCTTCAAATAATTTTATATGAGAATAATTAGTAATTTTAATAACTTAATATAACAAACACACAATAACTTGGAGGATGGTTGTTTTTATTTTATACCCAGCTAAACATCACTAGATTGTCAACAGAATGTGCAGATATTCCTGCAATACTATCATTCACCATATTCTGTTTCATTTCATATTCTGCTATCATGAATTGTTTTTATTTTATATCCAGCTAAACATCCCTGGATTGTCAACAGAATATGCAGACATTCCTGTGATATTATCATTCACTGTATTCAGTTTCATTTCATACTCTGACATCCTTTGATAATCTAAAAGCTATAGCTTCACCTACACATATTCACTTTGTAGACTCTGAAATATATACTCAACAGTGGAAGAAAGGACACATTTAATTAATTAGTTTAACTTGGATTTCTAGCCTAGGTGTGGATATCACTTCATCTTTTCCTTCTGGGGTCTTACAAATGTTAAGGATCAAGCCTAGTAATGAACAATGAAAGTCAGTTAAATCCAAACAGATCATTAGACTCTTTGTGAGTGTATAACACTTACATCTTGAGGAGAGATCTCCAAGAAAAATCTAATTAAAACCTATAATCATAAAAATTAAACAATTTCAGCAATTTCAGGAATTAGTCATCAGGGAACAGAGGAAAGTGGGATGTTTCTGAAGGAGAAAGCACAGAGAAATATTTGATATCTAATTTTCAAGCCCACTGGGGAAACTATCAGGAGCCATAATGGAACAAGCTAATAATTAGCAGCTGATCATCCTGAAATGACTTGCCTTGGATTATTATATAATCTGGGACAAGTGAGCCCTTATTCAGCAAGGCTGTAAGGGAATTATTTTAGGAAAGATTCCTGCTATTAATATGCTTTTCCTATTATTATTAAACAAATATAACAATCATTAAGTAATAGCACACCATTTGGAGCAGATCTCTGCAGATCCATGAAGATGTACTGTCTTGTAGTGGTGCTATATAGACAAATAGATGACTTCTTAAGTCTTAATGATGATCCTATAAGAATTCCTAAAATCATATCAATGATTATTAAGCTCTTTTATAGTGGGACTGCTATTAGGTCCTTTTCTGATAGTCAAAACTGTAATGAGAACTCTGCCAGTCTGCCAGGTGTCACCATTTAATTGCTCTTAGATAGTAACCAGACATTTTCCTACTCAGAGCATATTCCATGAGGTTGTAAAAAAAATTAACCAAAGGTCATTAAAAGGGAACTAATGATTTATTATAGATGCTAGGACAGAAGATAAAATATTGCCTGACTTTATCTATACCAAACTTTACTAATAGCTTAGTTATGGTTTTAAACCTTCAGTGAAATTGTGGAGATAGACAGGTGATGGATGTTTCGCCAGATAATTACTCCTAATGGATATGCATGTAAACATTCTCTGTTGTAAACTTCTATTTCAATTTATGATTTGATTTTTGGTGTCAACTTGTGATGAACTTCGTAACATGTGATCATGGGAGGGGTCCCTTTCCCTAAAATAAAAATAAAAAATAAAAAATAAACAAAAAATAAAAAAATTTAAAAAAAATAACAAATTTAAAAAATAAACAAAAGAGGTCATAAGTCAAAAGGCTATCACAAAATTTATACAGTCATTCTGTTTTCTGGCTAACATTCCCATAGTTCTAATAGGGACAAGCATTAATGCACTATATGCTACTGTTATCACTTCATAATATGCTATGGAAACCACTGACTGTCAGTCCACAGAAGTATTTCTCATTTATTTTATGCTCACATGGTACTGGTTGTGTTAATCAATTATAGTGTACTAAACATGTATCTAAGTAAGGAACACAGGCATGAAAGACCAGAAAGTAATGAGGTTGGCTATTCCAGTATGTGAGAAATGAATAGAAAGGCAGGAATTGACTGGAATTTCTCAGGATGCACACCTTATTTTATGATGCTGACTTTCAAAGTATACTAAAAATTTATATCACCCAGGTTAGGAAAAATGAACTTCAAAATAGAAACATAGTCTGAGTTATTTCAAATTCATAACAAAGCTATAAAGAAAAAGGAAATCAGTTTTTTTTTTAATATACTGTGTGCTCTCTAGATTGTCAGGCTGGTGATAAAAAGGACTGAAAACAGATATGCATTCTAATTGGGTTTTTGTTTTGTGGGGTTTTCTGGGGAGTGTTTTATTTGTAGTAATATGAGCTAGTAAATCTAGAACTTTCTAAATTAGGCAAATGAGTTCAAAAGAGGGAAATAGTTTTATTTTAAATAAAAGAGCCACAAGTATAGGTAGAAGAATGACAGAGAAAGCCAGACCAAGAGGACAATTTCTTGGATTTTAGGATGGATGATAGGAATATGGGGAGATAATAACTTGATAGATATTTATCTAAATAAATCGACATGTAGTTACACATACTCATACACATACATGGATACTTAGTTGCTATATTCAAAGATATGTGTCGAGATATGTGTGTGGATAGCTCCTAATCCCCATCACCACACCTAACTCCTCTGCCCAGATGCAAACACACCCAACGTTAATTATAGCACCAAATTTCAGTTACAAAAGTGCTGTTCTGAATTTGAGTAATTTGGACTTCTGGAGATAATATTGCTATTTAGAGCTGACTTCACATCTGACAAACGAAATACAGGTCAGCAAGAAAAGTTGGATAAGGTTGAAAGCTGAGACACATCACAGGGATAAAAGAGCCTAGCCCAGAGGGGCAGATTGCAGGCTGTGGTGCCTGGATGCTCTCTCCAAACACCTGTATCCGGGAGAAACTCCTTCTCCTGACATCTAATTAGTAATTTATCTCATCGCTGTGAAAAATAACCTAATAGAAGCAAATTAAGAAAGCCAGGGTTTATTGTGGCTCAGAGCTAGATCCATCATGGCGGCGGAGGTCTGGGCAGCAGAGTCTGGAGACAACAGGTAACAAAGTATCCACAGTTGGGAAGCAGAGGGTGGTAAATGCTGGCCCCCCGCCTGATTTCTGTATTTATCTAGTCCAGGGGCCCAAACAATGGCATGGTGTTGTCCTCAGTTAAAGTAGGTCTTCTCACCTCATTTAACTTAATCTAGATAATCTCTAGATTATCATGCCCAGAAGCTAGTCTAATCTAGGTGTTTGATTATTCCTTGAAGGTGTGGCTCTGGGCTTGTCTCCCAGTAAAGCCAAATCTTGTCAGAGTGACAGTAACATAAAACATCACAGTATCTGCTCCTTCTCCAGCTTTCTGAGGCCATTTTAGGAAGTCAATGAGAACTGCGCGTTTCCATTGAGGGTCTGTAGTACTTTTCCTGGTTGTCTTATTCAGGGTCTGTATTGCTGCAACGAAACACCAGGAGCAAAAGCAAATGGAAGTCGAAGTTTCTGGTTTCTTTAAAAGTTCAGTTGTATCATGTTTTTCTGGAAGCTGCTTTGTGAAATGTCATGTGATGTTTAGCTGAAAACAGACACTTACTTGAGAGGGCATATGATGTTTAGAAAGAATATAAATAGCACCCCACATACACTGAGAGGATGCTCTTTGCTGGTCCTCACTTTGTAGAGAGAAATGTACCAAAGAACTTCTTGGAGTATTCCAACTGATTCTGCCCACTTCCACTGACATCATGCAGAAACCTTGCAGTTTCTGCTGGATCATGCCACCACTACTGATTCATGTTTGGGTGTTTGCTACTGGACTGGACTTCTGGTATCCTGACGACAAAGAGTGGAAAGACCCCAAAGAACTACTTCTAAACAGGTCCACAAAACACCTTTTCCTATTAACCTTATTTTTCATCTACCTCTGGTGGGTGGACTAGAAGAGAACAATCAAAAACCCTAAATTAAATAGGTTTAGAAAAAATTAAAGCTTGCAGCAAGCTATAGAAAAAAGGGTTTATTCATCTCACACTTCCACATCACTATTAACCAGCAAAGGAAATCAGGACAGAAACTCAATCGGGGCTGGAATCTGGAGGCAGGAGCCAATGCAGAGGCCATGGAGGGATGCTGCTTACTGGCTTGCTCCTCATGACTTGCTCAGCCTGCTTTCCTATAGAACCCAGGACCAACGGCTCATGGATGGCCCCACCCACAATGGGCTGGGCTTTCCCTCATTCATTACTAATTAAGAAAACACCCTGCAGCTGGCTTTCATGGAGGCATTTCCTCAACTGAGGCCCCTTCCTCTCTGATGACTCTAGCTTGTGTCATATTGATCCAAAAGCAGCCAGTATATTGGGCCTGGTCTATAGAAGCTTGGGGTCCTCCAGTCTCTAACACTTGGATAATTAATGGATTATGTTAGTATTGCCTCTGGCAGTAGAGTTTTCTCAGGAACACAGTAAGCTGATCTGCTTGCCTCCAGCAAGTTCCCTGTCAGTTATCAATGACATCCTAAAATCTTTCCTAAAGTTAGGTTCCTATGTCTATTTTACCAACTACGTCTTCCTGTGTCTCTTTCTTTTGACTCAGTTAGAACTGCTTGGGAGACCCTAGAAAGAACAGGCTTCAATGAGATACATGCTCAACTTGCCCTAGGACCAAATCACTTTATTAAACCGGGAGGGAAATCTTTCAGAGATTCGAATTTTTCATCCTTTCAGTTCTTAGATTTTTGATTTAGTGTTTTCCTTTCTTTCCAAGTCTGATTCCAAGTCAGCCATTTTTTTTTTCACGAAGACATTGTTGCTCACTTAATATCTTGCTAAAAGTGGCATGAAAAGCCACTCTTTGTGAATGCTATACCCAACTCCTTCTCCTTAATGCCACATACTCGGGAGACGCATGGCTTGCTGAAGTGAAGACAGGCTATTTTGCTAAACGTGTTCCTTCTGTGGAACATGGATTTCCATTGTGTTTTTTTTCAGCACATGTTACCTGTTTTCTCACTGCCTACACATGATCTCTAAGCTAATCTAACTTTTAAAAATCTCTAGTAATGCTTTGCTAAAATACAGCTTTCTGTATTACTGATGACACTGTCAACTGCTGTACCTCATGAGTCCCACTTAACACTGAGGTCCAGGAAATACCCTGGCTGGGAAGCCATTTCCCGCTACATACTGATTCATGATCTTAGACTCCTTCCATCTACTGCCTCCAGAACCTTGATGGCCTCTCTTCCAACCAGTGCACAGGAGAAGAGAGCAAGAAGTTTATCAGTGCTGGATACCACTCAACTCCTACCCCGCTGCCTGTGCCCTGGACTACTTGCTGCCTGATCCTACCTGCCCTTGGATTTGAAGGTAGGGTGGGTCAGAGTCAATGACACAGACTCTGGGAGCAGGTGAGAAACACTGCAGCAAGCTCATCTGAACACTGCTGCAAGCTACTTGAATACCACCCATGCTCCATTGGTCCCAAGAAAGCATTTCTTCGAAACACCAGTTCCCAATTGGCTGGCATTGTCTGCTTCAGCAATCTTTGGTTTCTCAGGAAATCTTCAGTTAGGTTCTCCTGCAGGAGATGCCTTTTTGGCTGCATGGCCCCCAGTGTTTATGCAGAGGCTGCTGCACGGTTCCTCCTACACTGACTGTCCCATTAGTGGGCAAGCATCACATACTCCTCAGGAGCCTCTGAAATGGAAGCACCGATTGCATGTAGATAGGTTTTTTTTCTGCTGGTGTTTTCATTGTTGTTGTTTGTTTGTTTTTAATCTGTCATGAAAGCTGCATTACTCTTTGGTCAAATACTGCTAATCACCTGCATAAAACCCAACTCACTGAGTTCGTTCTTAGTATTTGTCATTTTAGCCTATCTTAGTGAGGACTGTTAGCTACTTTTCTCACTGCTAAGACAAAACAGAAGCTATTTAAGGGGAAAGAGTTTGTTTCACTCACAGATGAAGGGTTCAGTCCATCACAACCAGGAAGTCACCGGCACAGAAACAGGAAGCAGTAAATCATATTGTGTCCTCAGTCAAAAAGCAGAACCAGGTGAGTGTTGATTCTCTGCTCACTTCCTCCTTTTTCTTCAGCCTGGGACTCCGTCTTCTGAGATGACACTGTCCACATTCAGGCTGTGTGTCCCTCTCCATTTAAGCCTTTCTGGAAACACCCTCACAGACACACTCAACGCTGTGTTACCATGGTGATTCTACATCCCATCAAGCTGACAATAAAGACTAGCCATGACATGAAGTCAAATCCCAAAGAGGAAGGAATCAGCATTTGGGTATTGTTTTTAATTTTTGAGATTAAAATACAATTATTTCATTCATTCTTTTTCTTTATTTCCTCCAAAATATGCTTTTCTTTCAAACTCATGGCCTCTTTTTCTTTAATTTTTTGTTTTAAATATACATACATATATATGCACACATACTATATGTAAATGTACATCATATATAAACATTACACACACACATTCTGCTCAGTCAGTCTGCATACTGTTACTTGTATGTTTAATTTCAGGACTGACACTTGATTTTAATAAGTAACTGATGTGTTCTTCCCTAGGAAGGCTATTTCTCTTGCTGTCAACGTTCCTTAGTTGCCTACAGTCCCTTGTGTAGCACTGTGTCCTCTTGAGCTTTCCCCTTCCATGTGAGTGTGTCTACTGGTGACATTCGTGTTCAGGTCATCTACCCAGGCCTAGTGAAGTTGTGGCTCTTGAGGAGAGCCTAAAACTGACCTTTCCTGAAACCAGCACAATTCCTACATATAGTCTAAGTATTTGCCCTGATACCCACTGGGAAGTATAGTTCTCAGGGATCATCAAGGAAACTTTGTTCCAACAAATGGAGACTGTAACAGAAAACCACAACCCATCAAAGACAGAGCCTAGTGGCATCTGATACATCTGTATCGAGACTACTGCACTCAAGGCTCAGGAATCATTGTGGGAAGAGGGGAGGGATATTATAATAGCCAGAGGAACAGAACGTTTTCTGTGAGACTGGATCTCTAGAAACTCAGAAGCTACACACAGGAGTCTCCCCAACAGAGTGCCTAAAAATCAGTGCATTTCCTCTGTTAAACTTCACCATGGCAACAGCATCTCTATAAACACAGCAGTGATTTAGAGAGTGCATTTTATTAACTGACACACAGTGATGGACGATAGAAAAACGATGTGGCTTGCAGCCTTCCTCTGGTTCATTGTGCCAGTCCGCGGTGCCTTTTCAGAACAGTTTGTTCTCTGTAGTCTTGAGGTTAATAAAATGGTGTGAATTTATTTCCACAGACAAACAGCAGAACAGTGTGTGGGTGAGTGGACTGGGACGTTCTGGATCAACTGTGTCCATTAAAAACATGCCAAATTCTTCACCTTCAGTGCCTTCAAATGTGATCTCGTGTGGAAGTACGGTCCTTACAGGTAGGTATGCTTGAGGTGAAGCTGTTAAGACAAACCATTGTCTAAAGTTTCCTCATAGGAAATGAAGATAGACACACAGGGAAAGGGTCAGGGGTGGACAGAAGCCGGACCTGCAGTGATACAGCAGTGGGCTGGCGCTCATCTGTGAGGGCCAGCAGCAGAGGCAGGGAGGTAAGGATGGATTACACTCAGAATCACAACGGTAACACGCTGATGTTGATCGGCTTTCATTTTGGACTGCCAGCTTCCAAAAGTTCGAGGGAAGATATTTTTTTTTCTGTTTAAGCTATCCAGTGTGGCCCTTGGCTACTTAGGCTGGAGAAATCAGTTCAAAGAGCAGGGACTGAAGGCAGAGCAGGTGTGGGGATCATTGGCACAACTGCCATCTGTGGGGACAAGACAATTTACCTCTCTGAGCTTCTCAAATACAAAATAGGAGAGGATAATTGTTTTTAAAAGAACTCTTAGGAGCAATAAAAATAAAACCTTTAGCCTATGTCCTGACAAACCTGTGCTACTACAAACCTATTGTGACTGTTTTGGTGTTTTGAGTGGCATGGAGGTGTTTTAGATATTACTAACCAAACCATTTGGATGAGACAAAATTTTTAACCTCCCCAGGTTCTCAATAGTCTACCATTTAGAGACAATGATGACTTCACACTCGGATAATTTTGCTTTGGAGTCCAAAGAGGAAAGAATTTCAACGAGAAAGATCAGATGGTCAATGCAGTTGACTCATTGATTGGCAAAGTACTTGCTGAGGACTTGGTGTGGTCCACTGTGTTGGGGATGCGACAGGGAATAAAGCATGTGCAACTGATGACAGGAAGGATCTGGTGTTGAGAGTCCTGAGGGAAGTGAGGCAAACAAGCTCAGAATAAACATGGTGCCTGCAGCCACAAGCTCTGCCCAGAGCCAGGGCAAAGCTTCCTAAGGTTGGTCCTTCAGCTGGGGCCCCATGTGCAGGAGCCACTCACTGAGCCTGAACAACTGAAGGACAAAGACAGTACATGACACAGGCAAAGCCCTTCCTGTGGGCCAACTTTCTCAAGAGTTGCCACAGGAATGGTCTGTCTGTTCTTGTGTATTGTGTGATGTAATTCCCTCAGACTCGGAAACTTCATCTTATCAAAAGCAACTGAGTGTTCCTTTGTCATCCAACTACTCATTTGGGGCTTCAATTTGCTCCCCCAAAGATGCACTGACCACAGTTTTCAGTTGAAAAGAAGCCATATTTCTGCATAATACAATCAAAACCACAGTAGGCTCTTTTTGTCTCGGCTATGTCATTTGCTGTGAACTTTTTTATGTTAACAAGGTAGGAGTTTAAACTGGTGCAGACACTATGGAAACAAGTATGTAAGGTTCTCAAAGGTTAAAAATAGATCCAACCTCTCTGGTCTGCCTATGCCCAAAGGAGTCTATACCCTACCATAAACACAGGAACACATCCATGTCCATTGCTGTACCTTGACAATAAGAAGACAATGGAATCATCCCAGATGTCCATCAGTAGACATATGATAATGAACATGTAAATCCATGTACACTGAAATTTTATTCACCCATAAATAAAACTGAAATGATGAAATTAGAAGGGAAATAGATGGTACTGGAAAATATTATACTAAATTGGGTAACTCAGACTTGGAGGACGAGTGTCATGGAATAGGAGAATCAGCCACACATCTGACAGGGGATGCATCTGTCTAATGCATTCAGAACTAAAAAATGACTATACCACAAAACGAAACAAACTCAGAGACTAAGAGGGAAAATTAAACAGCCATCTCCCAAAGGGTGAATTACAGATAGCCAATAAACACATGAAAAATGTCTAGCATACTTAGTTGTCAGAGAAGTGCAAATCACAAGCATGTTTGATGGGGAAATAGGACCATTTGGGAAGAGTAAGAGGTTCAGTGGGGCAGAGATGGAACAGGAGAGAGCGATGCCTAAAATCCATCTCTGTATAAGAAATACACAGCAATAAAAATTTAAAAATCACAGAGACTAGTTGAAGTTTTGGTGCAAACATGGACACGGACTCCACCCATTTCTACTGGGAGCATTCTAGTTTGTCCACGTCATCAAAAGTCTACATCATCTGTCAACCCAGGAGCGCCCTAACCCATCCTGTCTGAAGGTCTTTTAGAGCATATTTAGACACCAATTTTTAACAAATCTTATTGCTATTGTTAACTTCGATGCTGAAAAAAATACTTCAGTGATTACTCTCGTTCATCAAAGTAGGTTTTCATTCAAAATAAATCCTCAGCAAAAGATAACAAGAGCTCCACTCTGAAAACAGAAAGCTATATTCTCTCTCACTGGCAAAGAGATTTGAGGGTTGATATCGAACATTTATATAATTGAAGGTGAGATTTTGCTTTAAGATTTGATCACACTTGAAGGACCACAAAGACGTTTAATAAATAATTTGTCCATTTTTATTTGGGACAAGCACCAATTGAAAGCGGGACTTTTAAATATCAACACAAAGCTATTTGTTGTTGTTTAATTTACAATACGTCTGAAGCATTGGTAGTACACTTATGTAGAAGTTGTTCTAGAATATTCAGAAAATACACAAGGCAAATTGATTTCAAGTTAAAAATTTCATTTACTAGATGTTGTGGTTTGAAGATGCTTGGCCCAGGGAGTGTCACTATTAAGAGGTGTGGCCTTGTTGGAGTAGGCGTGTCATTGTGGGTGTGGGCTTTAAGTCTCTCACCCTAGCTGCCTGGAAGTCAGTCAGTATTCTGTTAGCAGCCTTCAGATGAAAATGTAGAACTCTCAGCTCCTCCTGCACCATGCCTGCCTGGATGCTGCTGTGCTCCCACCTTGGTGATAATGGACTGAACCTCTGAACTTGTAAGCCAGCTCCAATTAAATGTTATCCTTATAAGAGTTGCCTTGGTCACGGTGTCTGTTCACAGCACTAAAACCCTAATTAAGACACTTAATGTCAAATTACCTGATTATTTTCAGTGAGCAAAAAAATTTAAAGGACAAATTTGTGGTCTGCTAATAATTTACAGATATTCATAACATTAAAATGTATACCATCAAGTATAATACATTAAAGCAATATATGCATGAGGGTTTTTTTATTAATTTAAAAAGTTAATTGTTTTATTTATTTATATACCAAATGTTCCTCTCCCTGTCATCTCACCCCTCTCTCCTCACTCCTCTGAGAGGGTCCTCCTCACTGCCCCTCCAGGCATCCCCCTTTCCTGGAGTATCAAGTCTCTACAGGATTAGGCCCATTGTCTCCCACCGAGACCAGACAAGGGAGTCCTTTGCTACATATATAGTTTGGTAGTGGTACTATGTGGTGTAGGTAAGGCATTTCCTCGGCACCATTTGTTGAAATACAAATAATATTGGGTTTGGCTAAGCAATAACCTTTTGTATAGGTTCTATTTAAGGATCCACAATAGTTCTCCCAAACATCACCTACTTTGTGCTCCTCAGAAACCTGAATCTCCTCCGGCATGCCATTCACTAGAAAACATTAGAAGAATTTAATTTCATGCTTGTTTTTTTCTTTTTCTTTTTCATGAGATAGTGAACAGACGGAGGGAAGGACCTGTATCTTATTCATTGCTTCTTTCCTGAAACACATTTTAGCATGGTGCATACTATACTCTCAGCTGATAGCGAAATAGACCGGACTGTTAGTCAAAGGCTATATATATGTATGTGTATATGTATATGATGTATATGCATATGAATATGTTATATGTGTATATATGTATATATGTGTGTATATGTATACAAATGTATGTATATGCATTGGTGTACATGTACATATATGTATGTGTATGAATATATGTCTGTATGTATATGTGTGTATATATCTATGTGTATGTATATATATATGTGTATATATATGTGTGTGTGTGTGTGTGTGTGTGTGTGTGTGTGTGTGTAGGCTGGCAGTTCAGACATAAGAAAGAACACTTGTAAGGGAGCTGTTTGTGGAGGATAGCTGGCTAGACTCAAGGATGAAGGGGTCCTCTTAAAGTTCTCTTATTTGGACCTAAGAATTCTAACCACTGTGTCACACTACCTATGGAATCTACCTCCAAGGAGCAAGTAGCTTTTTTTGTTTTGGGTGACCATGCAGCAGAGCTGGAGTCTTAAAGGCCTCAGCCCATAAGTGGTGAACTCCATGCC
Source organism: Rhabdomys pumilio (assembly GCA_030674055.1). Lineage (NCBI taxonomy): Eukaryota > Metazoa > Chordata > Mammalia > Rodentia > Muridae > Rhabdomys > Rhabdomys pumilio. The sequence continues at coordinate 37,818,958 of JANHMN010000021.1, forward strand.
TTGGTGAATGTTCTGGATTCTAATATGTTGGCAAACGGACACCTGCTGAGGATTAGGGCTCTCTTGCCTGTGTCTCCCAACATCTGTTCTGAGTTTTATGTAGAGCTCTACCTGTCAGCATTGTTTCTGTTTGTGTTTTCTCCCAGACCCATGGGTGGTGTTAGTCTAAGATGGGTTCCTCTCCCAACTCTAAGCTGTCAGAGATCCCCCAGCATCTTCTAGTGAGCTTGCTGTTTTGTTTCAAATAGTGTGTTGCCATGTTCCTTTATAATTTTGCTTGTTTAGTTGGTAATCACGCTGGTTAGAGTAAGTCATCGTCCGCTTTTTTTTTTTTTTTTTTTTTTTTTTTTTGGACAACTCAAACTCATAGACTAATGTTCCCATCACAGCTGATGTCTTTACTAGGAAAAACAAGTAGACATCGTAAGGCAAATAGCTGGGCAGTAGAGCAAGCAGAAACTGAGTAACAAGAAAGATATTTTACAATATATGACAGCTTCATGGTCTCTTTAAACAAAATCTAAATTTAGCTGTATCTTAGTTTTCGGTTATCTTAAACACATTTACTCTAATCTAGACAGGTGTGATGGTGCACACACCTTTAATAGTGGCACTTGGGAGATAGAGGCTGGTGGGTCTCTGAGTTAGAACCAGCCTGGTCTACAGATGGAGTTCCAAGACACAGAGAAACTCTGTCTCTGAAACGAAATGAAACAAACAAAGAAACAAACAAAGAAACAAAAAAAAGAAATATAAGTGGAAACAATAGAATTAAAGTATTAATAGAGCAATTTACCTTTTACTCTGTTTCTTGGTATGGATATGCCTAATAAATAATTTTTTAAGCCCTATTGTTGACTTTGTCTTCTAAGTGGTTCTAACCCTCAGACGATCGATTCTCTCCTCCTTTACTTTTCCCCTTTGCCTTCATTTCTCTATTCAGTTGTAGTTTTAAAGCCAAAAGGATGACGTGGATTAACGTTAGCATCATTGGGATGAGGTGAGTGTAAAAGAGACGCTGAAATGCCAACGCTGCCTTGGACCAGCGTGGGATGGCTAAACACACAAGGGCCACCAGTCCAATAGCCCTCAGTTCCGATCTTTGCCACTAGGTGTCGGTAAGTAATCTAATTGGATGTCCAATTTAGGACTTCGGCAAATAAGTAGCATTGCGCTGAGTGAAGCAGAAATAAAAATTAAGGTCATGTGGTCTAAATAAAATTCTGACGATTATCTCTAACGCTTATTTGAAAACAGCGGGATAGGCCCTTGGAATATGAATCGGAAAGTTTATAAATTAACAAGAACACACAAAGTGGTTCGGTCCTTACTAGGGAAAGTGAATAAATCGTATTTTATGGATGCTTCCATTCCTCTGATCTATTAAGCCGGGCACCCTGCTGCCTGCATTTCTATGAGCATAACGAGATTTTTTTATGGTCTAAGATTATTGACTGGACTCTTGGTTTCTGTTGAGACTGACTCCTCTCCTCAGTCCTTCATTGGCACATACATTTTCTTGTTGAGCCATTTTAGAGCACATGATGAGGTATCCCAAACTACCTGAAAAACCAGCTGAATAGACTTAACTCCTGTCTACAGAGTCAGGAGTATTGTTGGGTAAACTCCTTGCTTACCCTTCAAGACTGGATCGCATGTTTCTGGTCTCTTAAGCCTGACTCCCGGGAGTTCTTTTTCTTCCCAATACATAGCCACGTGGCCTTTTCCAGATTTCACAGTAAATGATTGTTGATGCATCTGACTTCTCCAGACTGTGATCTCACAAAGGACAGAGACCGCTTTAGAAGCCCCTGCTAAACTGGGTTGGTGTTGGCACACTGACCGTTGTTCTTTTATTCTTGAAGCCTCTGGCTAGTCAGGGCACCATTGCTGCCCCCCCCCCTCTCATGGCTTTATGTTATGTCAGCAGGAAGCAAAGTATTTGAGTCTCATAGTATTAGATGGTTAGGAAGGATAATTAAGTGTTCAGCAAATTGATGTATAGTTTTGTCTTGTGTGTTGGTGTATTTGAATGGTGTCTTCAGATGTTTGTAAAGAGAGCTGTTTATTAGACACCCATTGCCACAGCAATGTTACACAGCAGAGGCGTCGAGATTGTATTTAGGAAAGATGCTAAATCAACACTTGGGAGTCTATTTCGAAGCAAATTGCAGCATTTTCCCATCCCTGAGAGAAATAACTTGAAATTAGAAAACATCTCTTTTTTTTTCCCAAAGAGTTTAATACACTTGCAAATACACACAAGTCTTCCAAACTGTTAACAGTAATTACATTTAAATTTCATCGGCGTTCTTAATTTTTAAAAAGGAGTATAAATTAGAAATTTACAAACTAGTAAAAATTAAGATCCATTTAGATAGTGCTTACTGCAAACCTGTTACTGTGTTGCTGGAGGAGGGAGGAGGTGTCCATGGGACAGGCTCCACCCCTCAAGACACTGACAACTAATTAGAAGGGCCTCTAATCTTGAGCACTTTTGTTAAGAGCTAGGAATCAAAGGAACTTTGATCATCATGGGAGAGGATGTGGTTTCTAGGCAGGGTTTTGCAGAATTGTGGTACCCAAACCTGAACTCTATGGCCTGCAGAGTTAGGCGTTTCAGTTTCTACTTTATGACTTAGTCAAATGGGATCCTGAAGGGGATCTAGGGTGTGTCTACATCTCTATGTGTAAAAAGAAAGGTTTGTAGACTCTCAAAGGGACTCACTGGGCAAAATTATTTGCTGCACAAGCCTGACAACCTGACTTCAATCCCTGAGACCCATGGAGAAATGAGAGGTCAGACTTCTGAAAGCTGACCCCTCCCCATACACACTTATACACACACTCATAGAGACTCATAAACACACTCATACATGCACTCATACACACATCCATTCACACACCTATACACACACCCATACACACAC
>JANHMN010000021.1:37821897-37834901 GCA_030674055.1 Rhabdomys pumilio
CACACACTCATACACACATCATATAAACATACAAACATTCATACACACACTCATACACACACTCATACACACACCCATACACATATACACACACTCATACACACACACTCATACAGACCCATACACACTCATACACACATCCATACGTGCACTCATACATGCACAAGTAAGATTTGCAAAACTGATTTGCTATTCAGTTATAACTTTTAGTTCTTTTTCTTCTATTTTTGATATTACAATATAATTATATCATTTCCCCCCTGTCTTTTCTCACCCCAAGTCTTCCCATATGCCCCTCCTTGCTCTCTTTCAATTCATGGCCCCCTTTAAAATTAATTGCTGTTATACACACAGCATATATATATATATATATATATATATATATATATTCCCAAATATAGCATGCCTCATCTATATATTTGGATATTTTCAGGGCTGAGAATTTGGGGTTACATAGCTGGTTGGTGTCCCTTTCCTTATAATCTAATGGACAAAGTTATTAGAACAAATCAAAATGACTATCTTAGCGTGCCTCTAACCCAGTCGATAGCAAAGTTTGGCCTATTGCAAAATTATCTGTAAGAATGATAAAATGTGGGTGGGGGAGCACCCTTTTTTTTAGGAATGGGGGTGTGGTGGTGGGGGTTCATGGAGGGGAGACCAGGAAGGGGAATAACATTTGAAATGTAAACAAATAAAATGATTAACAATAAAAAATGATAAAACACATCAAAAAATGATAAAACACCCTCAAAAAAAATCCTACTAAATTACGATGACCTGGGATGAGGAGGCCATGTGGTTTTATGGAGGTTACCACGTGACTCTGGTTCATCAAGGACAATTAATTATATGAGCAATTTGAAAGGTCTTAGCTAAAACTTGACTATAGTTATAATATAAAAGATGCTGTGGTTACTAACGCTCTCTGCTGATCTACTAACAAATATTCCGTCTTAGGAGACACGAGGAGATGAAACATCACACGGCACCGCTGTGTTGGCAATGCTCACAGAGAGATAACACCAGAAAACAACACTCAGAACTGAAGTTCCGGCGAACACTCATCAAGTCACGCCTCTAACACGGGAGATAGCAATCCATTTCCTATCCCAGCTGCTTGCTCACCGTTTGCTCTTTTGAATACAACCAGCTTATCTTAGTCCCAGGGAGATCAATCTTTCAAATTCCACTTCCCAGAAGAGAACTCTTTAAGTCATTCCAATGAAAAGGAAGGGCATTCCCTTGCGGGCTGTTCTCTGAACTGGCTGCTGGTGGCTCCTTTGGCAGGGATGAAGGAGGAAGGTGCTGGCTATCAGTTACTGACAAGCTCACTCCTCTTCGTCCAGCCCTTGGGCCCCTTCCTGACAGCCCTGTATCAGAAAGCAAATGCCAACAGACAGTTCTAAATCAGCCACAGACAAAGCTAAACCCCAGCACTCCTGCACCTCTTAGCTGGTGTAGCCTAGTTCTTCCAGGCACATTTTAAATAGAGATGGGGGAGGGGACGGCTCTTTGAATCACTTTGCTGAGGTAACACATCCAATTCTGTTCACACAGAATTTTGCAAATGGGCAGCTGGGACTTAGCCAAGAGAAGAAAATGGATGAGGCGTTTCATACTACACTTGAAATCTTTCAGTTTTGCCAGAGGACAATTTCAGACACAACCAGTGTGAGTGGGGCCAACTCTGGGCTTGGTTGGGTCAGCCTGGGTGGTTCCTTATTAGAGCCCTGGAACTAACTGTACAGGGCTGCTTACCCTGTGCTCCAGGGGCAACCAACACACTGGCCTGCCGTGGGAGTCCCTGAGTGGCTCAATGAGAGCATCGAATCCTCCCCGTTCTCTGAGTAGCTCAGAGGATAGCTACTAGCTATAGAATATTGCTAGGGAAACATTTACAAGACAGTATTTGGCAAATGGATTTACATGCAGTGTTCGTTGTCAGAGCTGGATGGCACCGTAAATGAGTTCGGAATTGACATTAGTCTTCAAGGACCCTGATATACGTGGAAGCAGGGCTTATCCTTTTCAATTAACGAAAGCCTGTCCAATAGCTGATGCTTGGAAAACAGACAGAGACAGTCATTGGAACCCGAAGAAGTAACATAAACAACTTTTAGATTCATCGACCGGATTTTCTTTCAGTGAATTCATTGCTGTATAGAGTTGAGTGTTTGTGTAACTGGAAAACAGCAAACATCAACTGTGAATCTATGTTAATACTTTTTAAACTTCATTTGCAAGTGTGTGTGTGTGTGTGTGTGTGTGTGTGTGTGTGTACTCATTAAGGCATGGGTGCGGAGGTTGGAAGGCTACTTTCAGGAGTTGGGCCTCTCCTTTCACCATGGATCACCAGGTTTTGAGCAAGCGCCCTTAGCTGCTGAGCTGTCTCAGCAGCCCACTGTTCATTATTAGACACAAAGCATCACTTTTCTGTAAAGGAAGAATAACATCCAAGATTTTATATTAGTTTTTCAAATTTATATTTAAGGTAGCAGCTGTGCGTATTGCTATGCCCACATAATCCCAATGCTCTGAAGTCGGAGACAGGAGGATTATAGTGAGTTCAAGGTTAGCATAGGCTACACTTAGTGACTTCTAGGCTATCCTGGACTATAGAATGAGAGGCTCTCTCAAAAATAGAGAACAAGAGGGAGCTAAAGGGATGAAGGCAATTTCAACATCAAGCCTGTTTTTGGTCATTCCTGTTCAGCTTTCTCTCAAAATGCCTTTGTAACAAACAAAGCAGGTGATAGTGTAACGGTGGACAGCGGTGAGTGGTGGGCATACATGCACAGGAGTGTGCACATACATATATACACATATATATCCCCCCATACACACACACACACACACACACACACACACACACACACACATACACACACACACTGTATGACCTGGTGTGTGTGCTGTGTGAACTGTCTCTATCCCCTCATTTCCTAAAGCTTGGTCTCCACAGGAGCAGGTACTGCCTGTGAGGTGGGCTGCTCACTCCACCGCTCTTCCTCTGCTCATTACCTCAGTGATAGGCCCCCGGGGAGATGCCAGCTCCCATCTGTTCTTTAGGGACGTCCTTGTGTCCTAACTTGGGTTATTAATTTTTATAGTGAGAGCTCAGCGAGGTTATACTGAGTTTACACATGGAAAAGTAGGTAAAAATTTGAAGGTTTTTCTCTAAGTAAAACAGGAACGCTAGTCCACTTTACATACATGCAAACATTCACACATGTAGACGCGCATGCATTCACATACAAGTGTGCACACAAATGCACCTATTTTCCCCCGACAACTATGTAATGTAGTAAATTACTGTTGAATAAGTTGCATTTGTTGTGTTGTGTGTGTGTGTGCATGGATTGTGGGTGTGGGCATATGCACGTGTGTGCATGTGTGTGCAGGCATGCACACATGTTCCTGTGTGTGTCTATGTGCCTGAGTGCATGTGTTTGAGGATTTTCCAGGCTTTGCGTCTGCGGATGACCAACACAGAGAATAGTGCAGTAAATGGGCCACTCCCTGGCAGTGAGCAATGAATACCTGGGCATACACTTGAGTCTCACCTACCACATCCTGACTCTATTTAGAGTTATGTGGAATGCAATGTAACCTTTATCATCATCATAATAATAATACCTTGTGTCTCTTTATCACCTCTTACTTGGAAACAGGCATTTCAAAAATACACACAGGCCTCATCACAGATGTGGGTGGCAAGTGTTATTCTAATCTCTCTCCAGATGAGAAGCCCAGAGTACAGCCAACTGCTCAGGTAGCTGAAGGAAGCTTTGGAAAACCAAGGCTCACGCTGGCCTTCAATTTCTTTGATATAATTTGTTGAAGTGGGTACTGATTTTTTTTCTATTTTTTTTTTCTAAAACATTATCTACACTTCATACATTTACATTCTGAATCTACATTTGAATTACATTTTGAATGTTAGTTATCTTTAATATTTTCACAAAGTTGTGTACCAAAACCACTATCCAATTCCAGAATATTGTTATAATCTCAAAAAAAAAAAAATCCCACATACATGTGGGACCAATGACTTTCTCCTTCCTTGCTCTGCCTCTGGCAGCTGCAAATGTCCTTTCTGTCTTATTTATTACTGCCTTTTGTCTGTTACTGAGAGCCAATACAAATGGCTCCGTCAATGCATGCTCTTGTGTCTGGATCTTTTAACTTAGCATAGCATTTTCAAGTAAAGACTCATTCTTACTTAGGACCAAGTAAATCCCCTCACCCCCAACTCCTGGCTGTGTTGATAGACTGTGTTTTGTTTGTTCACGTAGTAGTTGATGGGTATTTGGGTTGGTTCTGTTTGGAGACTATTGAAATAATGCTTCTGTGAATATTTTCTATTTCCTGGGGGAATGTCAACAAATGTCTATTCACCCCATAATGACAGTAACAGAAATGGTCCCATCCAAGTCTTATTTAGTAAAATGACTAGCTTACTGGGGACACCCATAGGAGCACAGAAGACACAGGCAACTGCTTCATTGGGAAGCTCAGTACACCATGGGTTCCGACCCTGAAAAGCTTCGTCTTTGGGGTTTCCTGTGTAACATGCTCATAACTCCACCCACCCTTCTCACCCCACCCTGCCCTTTATTTTTTCCTGCTTGCATCACCTGGGGGAGGGACCTTGTGAGCTTTAGGGCTTACTTGATTCTGACCAGCTTTCCTCCTCCTCCTCTAAAGGAGGGAGGGCTTCAGTTTGGAGGATATAATTGCTCAACGTTAGTGAACGTGTTTTCTGTAGACGTGTTTTCAGGTTCCTCGGATGTGTATGCAGTTGTGGAATTGCTGAGTGACACAGAACTTCAGTCTTTAACATTTCGAGGAATCGTCAGACTGCTTTGTTTAGAGCACGGTTCTTAGCCTGTGGGGCTCAACCCCTTTGGAGGTCACAGGGGTCACATAAGACTATGGGGAAACACAGGTGTTTACATTATGGTGCATAATAGAAGCAAAATTACAGTTATGAAGTAGCAACAAAAGTAATTTTACAGTTGGGGGGTCACCACAGCATGAGGAACTGTATTAAAGGGTCGCAGCATTAGGAAGGTTGGGAACCCCTGGGCTAGAGGCTGCAGGTTTAATGTTACTCCAGTGCTGGTATAAGTTCTGAGCCTTTGAACCCTCAAGAGCAGTTTTTTAAATCTACAGTTGTGACAATTAGCCATGCTACTCAATGTTTAATTTTAATAGGTGATTTTAAAAATATTGATTTAAAAAATTATTTAAATGTGTGCATGTGTGTATGCGGATTTGTATGTGTATGTGAGTGCAGGTGCCTACAGAGGGGAGAGCTGCTGGAATTGCAGGGATAGTTGTGAGCCAGCCGGCTGATGTGAGCACTGGGAACTCAACGAGGGTCCTTTGGGAGGGCAGCAAGTGCCCTAAACAGTACCGTTTCTCTAGCTCCAGTAGACGACCTTTTGAAAGAGAGCTTTTGTAGCTGCAACTGTTAGGTCGCTTTCTAGGTGGGCATACATAAATTGACCTGTGGAAAGGGAGCCACTTTATGACTCTTCAGGTAGTTTTCTGGCATCTCCGTTTCACAGGAGAGAAAGGAAGATGCTCAAGACCTCCCCCCAGCCCCATCCACACCCAAAGCCCACGCTAAGTTGGTCGGAAGGCGTTTCCAACTTCAGTTCCCAGTTCCACGTAGACACGGAGCTCATGTACCCCCTGAACTCAAGAACTCAGTTCACTGAATGTCGTCATTTTCTCCAGCTGTCCTGGGACACTCTGTGCTTATGTTTGATATGTTACTGATGAAACATCAAACGTACCATATGTACTGGCCCCGGGGCATCCCAACAACCCTGTAACTCGTGTTGTTATTGACGTGTTGATTCTGGTGACGAGGAGATTGAAGATGAAGTGTATGAAGTCAATTTCCTTCTCCACGAGGCTGACAAAGGTGATGTGCACCGGACTGGGAAGGGAGCAATGTCGGCCGTGCCTGCCTGGTACTTGCAGCCATTTATTACTGTATTAACTGCTTTTCTTAATTTGGGGACAACATTCCCAGCAAAAGTGACTAGAGGAAGGACACATTTATTTTTGCTCACAGTTTCAAGGTATAGCCCATCCGTTGTGGGAAGTCACTGCAGGAGAGTGAGCAGCCGTCATATTGCTTGCATACGTAGTATAGTCAGGAGCAGAGAAAGCTGAATGATGGTGTCCCACCTGGCTTCCTCCTTTGCCTTTTTATTCAGTCCTAGGCCCACACATTTAAGGTGGACATTCCCTTCTCACTCAAACCTTTCCGGGAGTATTCCCATAGACACACCAAGAAATGAGTCTCGTGGTGAATATAAATTCAGTCAAGTGGATAATGACATTTGACCATGGAAATCTCTAAACAATGAGACTTTTTTTTTTTTTTAAATCCATTGCTAGGCAATTTTGTCATTGTGCAAAGAACCACATGCACAAAGATAGATAGCTGGGAAGGGCTGTGGGTCAGTTAATCAATGTGACCTCTTGAGACTATTAAGACCTAGTTAAAAAACGGATGTGGGATGCCTCATGGATGTAGTTAGCAATACGGTTCCACAGCCCATAAAACACGCAGGACTAACTAAACTCTGAAAGTGCTAAAAAGTATTAAGTACACACACAAGTGACAATCATTTATTGTCATGTATTATAATACAATACATATACATGTAATATGATCTAATATGTACATGATTTTGTGTGTTGCACACCATACAACTGGCAGTATGTTTGTTTACACTGGTATCATCACAAACAGTTGAGGGACATGTTTTACTATGATGCCGAGATGGCTACCACCTCTCCAGGGTTTAGAATGATTTTCGTTCTTCTGCAGCCTAGTGGGGGACCATTCTCACATGCAGTGTCTACTGCTGATAGAATGTTATCATGTGGGGCATGGCCTCCTCTGACTCTGGAAGTCTGGAGGATTCTCATACACTGAGAAAGCAGAAAGCAATGCTTTCCCTTTACCCAGCATTCAATCATCTTCAGGGAGTTATAGAGCAGTCCCGGGATGTCTTACTTTATTTAACTGTAATTTTAATTATTCCATGTGGCCACTCATGTCTCTAGAGATAGTTCTTTCTTTCTCTCTCTCTTTTAATCTAATGCTAAAACACCAAGTCTATGAATTTTTTTTTCCTGGTTGTTTCTAAGTTAATCTCTATCCATTGAGTCAGTTTAAGTTTTGAGGAAAGTTCGTAGGGTGTGGCCTTCAATGATAAGTCTAGTCCCGCTCGTGGCCCGACATCCTTATCTTTCAGAGTGGTGAGATGGAGCTCAGCATTGTCTTTTCATACCAGCTGAAAAACAGCTCTGAGGCAGGCAGGATAGCCTATCAACACTTCCTTCCGTCTCTCTGGGCTGTGAAAGACAGCATAGCAGCATTGCCAGGGAGGACTCTGAGTTCTTGATGCCAGAGCTCCATTAAATGGAGAGAAGAGAATTCCAGGGTCAACAATGCACTCAGATTGAACGTAAAGAGTCCTCTCATTAAAAAAAAAAAAGTTTAATTGAAATAATTTCTCTTCTCTGGTATTGAGAATATGTCCAAAACTATCAACTATGTTCTCATGTTTTAAAATACCAGCACAGGAAGTTCAGGGTTTGAAACCCTATGGGAGAGCAATTCACTTGTTCATTTTTTAAAATCTTGTTTGTTTGTTTTTACAATTTCTTTATTCTCTTAGGGATGTAAAAGAAGGCTTGGTCAGCTAAAGAAATATAGACACGTTCTTTTTCTTGAGCCTTGACGACATACTTTACTTCGGTGACAACCAAGCCTCGCCCTTTCTTCTCATAGTTTTAAAGAAGTTGTAATTAACTTATAATTATGCTTATATGTGTGGGTGTGTGCACCCATGCCGATGGCCTTAGAGCCAAGCCAGAGGCATCAGAACGCTTGGAACTGGGGTTTTAAGCAGGTCTGAGCTGCCCACTGTGCGTGCTAGTAACTGAATTCAGCTACTCTACAAGAGCTTCTCCCCAGCCTGCTTCTCATCCTTTTATCCTTCCCGAGGGCAGGACCAGGAAGTTGATTGGGCATATTCTCAATCACACGTTATGAAGGCTATAACGAGTGTGGTCAGCTTTTCATTGACTTGAAACAAGGTCAGGGACTCTTGGAGGAGGGAACCTCACTTGAGAAAATGCTTTCACCGGATTGGCCTATAGGGAAACTTGTGGGGGCACTTTCTTAATGATTGATGTGGGAGGGCGTGGCTTACTTTGTGTGGGTTGGGCCACGCCTGGGGAGATGGTCCTGGGCTGTCTAAGAAAGCACGCTGAACAAGCTGTGGGGAGAAAGCCAGTAAACAGCATTCCTCTGTGGGCTCTGTCTTTACTTCCCTCGGTAATGGGCTGTGGTCAAATACGGAAACCAAATAAACCTTTTCCTCCCCAATTGCCTTTGGTCACCGTCGTTTGTCACCGGAATAGGTAACAAGCTGATACATGGAGAGGAGGAAATCATGGTCAGAGGGAAGGAGAGAGGAAGCAAGAGAGAATTTGTACTTGCAAAAACTGAAAAATCAATTGTAGAGAATACTGGTAAATTAGAATACTGGTAAAACCAAAACAACCCCTGGGAGCTGTTCTCCCAGTTGTTGTCAGATCCAACCCTCTAGTTTACCTAGCAGACCTGAGCTCCTAATCAATACCGGGTTACACTGAAAAGGCAGTTGACTCTGACTGTCATTCACTTTGTTCCTGTATGGTTTGAATTTCTTTCCAGGCACGGCGTGACAACTTGATAGGAGTTACAGTGAAGAGTGATCACATCACATCTGATTTTCAAGTGTTTCCTCTTACCCCTTTCACAGAAACAGGTAGACATGCCTTTCTTCGGGGCAAGCAATTTTTGTACCAGAGACTTTTACTGGTGGTCATTCTCTGGACTGGATTGCATGGGATGTATCTGATCAAGTCTTAGAGTTGACAAAGTTCTAAGATGCCATGTGTTTTATTTAAAATTTAAAATTGGAATGTATCTCGATGATCGAGAAAGGCATTGTGGAGCATGTCCAGCCTTAAACCACAGCTGTATCTGCTACTGGACTATTCCTCATCCTTCCTGTAGGGGGCTGCTCTACCTCTTGTGACTCTCTGCTAACCCAACCTGGATACAGCACCACAACCTGTGTCAATAACACAACCTGTGTCAACCTAGATACCCTCTTGTCTGGATTAGGATAATGTCTGTGGCCAAGATGTGGAAACCGAAGATGGATTTGAATTTGCAACATGTCCTTTGCTTACTCTATGACTCTCAGTAAATTATTTGATTTCCTTCAGATAGTTTACTTTTTAAAATTGGGAGAACACTTGAACCTTCTCATAATTATGCCTTTAATCTGATTTTCTATACAAAGCTCAACCATCATAATTCATTTAGATCAATGCCTGTTTGAAAAATTAAATATTTCAGTAATTTCCCTCTGGTCATTTCCTTACCCTTTATCTTCTCCACGTCGGCATCAATATCTGTCAGTATGAAAGCAAATTACAGTGATCTTTCTCCCAAAGGACTTGGCTCATCTTTCTGCTCAGCATTGGCGTTTTCGTTGTTGCTTTGCATCGTTTGTGGAAGTGAACATGTAACATGTAGTGTGTAAAATGAATATCCAAGCAGCATGGAGAACAAAATGTACTACGGGCTAGACCGAGTTGTTTTAGAGAATACTGTTGAGACACTTGGCAGAGTTTCCTCTAAGAATTCATAGGAAACACTTAATGATCCAGGATACCTACGAAGATTATAGAGAGGCCAGAGAAAAGGACAGGGAAACTGAGAGACTGTCTGGAAGTCTCCTTTTCTCAGGCAAGAGTGAACTATAAGCAAAGAGCTAAGCATCATGGGAAGAATACACGTCCTTGAAGCTGCTGGAGTCACAGACCTGATGAGAAGTGTTCTACCTGAGTAGGGCTGAGAGTTCTGAGAAAGTAGAAGGGACATCCCAGAACCAGAGAAAATCCAGGAAGAAGAAGCTGAATGACGCTATTGGCTGTCATGTCATGCTTTAGTGGTAGTATAGTGGGCTCAGCCCAAGGCAGTGGTGGGGCATCTATAGGAAGTCCTGGAGGCTCGTTGACCCAAAATAATGATGCATTTATAATGATGCATTTAAAACCAGAACCCACAGTGGGATTATTTGAGCCACTTCAATGTACAAGATTTGTCGTTACTATTAAGACTGTACAATATTTTGTTTTTAGAAAATGATGTGAAATTTGCCAAATGTTTGTTTATTCTATCTATCTATCTATCTATCTATCTATCTATCTATCTATCTATCTATTATCTATCTACCTGTCTATCTCTGTTTATCTATCCATCTATCTCTTTATTTGTTTAATTTTCTGTTATCTGTTTATCTATCATCTATTTATCTATTTATCTATCATCTATCTACCTCTATCTGTCTATCTATCTATCTATCTATCTATCTATCTATAATCTATCTATCTACCTATCTACTAACGATTCAGTCACAGCTATCCTGAAGCTCTTATTTAGCCACTTGAATTTTATCTATCATCTATCTATCTATCTATCTATCTATCTATCTATCTATCTATTATCTATCTACCTATCTATCTACCATCTATTTCTCTATCATCTATCTACCTGTTTGTCTGTCTATCTATCTATCTATCTATCTATCTATCTATCTATCTATCTATCATCTATCTGTTTACCTATCTACCAACGATTCAGTCACAGCTATCTTGAAGTTCTTATTTAGCTGCTTGAAGTTTATCTATCTATCTATCTATCTATCTATCTATCTATCTATCTAACTATCTACCAATGATTCAGTCACAGCTATCTTGAAGCTCTTATTTAGCCACTTGGCATTGCTCCTGGTTGCAGGGCAGTGATGAGGAAACAGAGTTGGCGACTCCCCAGAGTCACAGAGATGGTACTGCAAAGAAGTCATCAGACAAGAAGCATCAAAATTAGCAGGTTGGCACTGCATAGCAGTAAGTCCTGTAGAAACTTGTGTGGAGTGTTAATTTGAAGGCAGTGGTACAGGCAGTGGATCTGAGGACTGACCTGTGAAACTCACTCACCCACACTAAGATCCAGGCAAAGGGAAACTGAAGTGGATTTAATAAGACCTAGTGCCGGATGATATGTCCTATCTCTTAGGCAAGCACACTCTAATCCACTCCGGTTAGTAATTGGCATATAGCTACAGGTAACATTCTCCAAGCTGAGTTGAGACATGGGCTAGCTACTCAAGTGGCTACTTTCCAAAGATTTTGAAGGCCAGCTAATTTAAGCCTCTCTGGATGGACTATGTATGCTTATGAGAATTTTAAATTCCACAGGCAAATAAACTACAGACACTAAGTTTAAGTTAAGTGTGCTTCTTTATCATACTGGATTTCAGTCAGGTGTGGTGGTGCAAGCCTTTAATCTCAGTACTTGGGAGGCAGAGGCAGGCAGATCTCTGTGAATTCTGGGGCAGCCTGATCTACATGGTGAGTTCTAGGAGAGCAGGGCTATCTAGAGAGACTCTGTCTCAAAAAAGTTATGCTAGATTTCATCCTCTGAGGGAGCTAAGAGAAGACAAAATATTCCTCAAGCTTATCCACAAGTCGTGTCTACCAGAAAGTTTCTAATGTTCGTGGACACAGAGGTTCCAGGATAAGCAATTTGGTAGACAGGATTAAGTGCGTATCAGATTATTTATCAAGTCCCCTAGATAGTCTGTGATAACACCCAAGTATAGGTAGCCTACAGTACATTCCACAAAGAAGGCTAGATGTCCGATATGAATAACTAAACATATGTATATCACATACACATATACATACACACATACCTTTTTAAGGATAAGAATGAAAAAGTTACAGGTACATCAAACACTTGTTTGGGTTTTTATTTTGATATTTTTTGTTTGCTTTTGTTGTCCATTTTTGTGTCAGGATATGTATGCATAGAACTGGGCGGAAAAGAATGTAAGTTCTACCTTAGGTCTACCCTTGGGAGAAATTTGTGGAGGAAGCACTAGCAAGAACCTGAGCAGATGCAATGCTGGCTTCATAGGGAGAGGTTGGGTTGCTTTAAGGATGGCCTCTTTGCTCAGACAAGCCCAGGGGGAAGAACAGAAACAAATAGGGCATGTTAAGTCTGTCCAAATCCCACGACTTTGGCCTTGGGATGTTTGAGCTGGCTAAAACTATTTTCTATGAGTAATTGTGTCATGTACTTATTAGGAGCCAAATGGCAACATAAATTGTCTCAATAGTTAGCTTCTTAATTCCTTTCCTGAGCAGTGTGGGGCAAAGTAAATTCATTTAACTGCTTCATAGAAAATCTTTTGTGAAGAATCCTTGGCAGGGCAGGGGTGGGGGCAAGACTGAAAATTGTAATCTCATGCCAAATATCCCTAAAGTCTCAGCAGTACAGTTAATCCTCTGCGCTGGCAAAAGCCACATTTCTCTCATTGTTTAGGTTTGTTTTGGCAAAGGGTGTTCTTAGGCACAAAGGAAACATGCACAAAAGTGTCAGTCCACCTCTGACACTGTCACTGTGGTCAGTTTCAGGAGCACCTTGTGTCTGTCGTTGCTGTGCAGCTCCGTCAGGATGGCAGGGCAGGCTCTTTGTCTTCTCCCGAGGCACAGCAGCAATCAATTGCCTTGGAGAAAAGGCATGCAAAGGGTATGGTGAGTAGTGTGGGGTGAGGTCTTCACATACTGAGGCCTAGTGTGGAATGGGAGGTGTGTGCAAGATAAGATTTTGGAATGCTGGATGTTTCCCTCCTTCCTATGCATGTTGGCTACATATGACAGTATAGTTTGTGTACATAGTTTCCTCGATTTCTTCTGGATAAGAGCTGAGTCATTACATAAAAACCTACAAAAGAGGTATGAACTAGGTCCCTGTACTTAGAAAAATAAAATGGTCCCCTCACCCATCTCTACCTCCTTTCTTTCTTTCTTTCTTTCTTTCTTTCTTTCTTTCTTTCTTTCTT
>JANHMN010000021.1:37834911-37848885 GCA_030674055.1 Rhabdomys pumilio
CTTTCTTTCTTTCTTTCTTTCTTTCTTTCTTTCTTTCTTTCTTTCTTCCTTTCTCTCTTTCTTTCTTTCTTTCTTTCTTTCTTTCTTTCTTTCTTTCTTTCTTTCTTTGTTTCCTTCCTTCCTCCCTTCCTTCCTTCCTTCCTTCCTTCCTTCCTTCCTTCCTTCCTTCCTCTCTCTCTTTTCTGTTTTCTTTCTTTCCTTTCTAAGATGTGGGAGGGAATCCCAAGAATAAAAACAGATTCACTTTCAGAAATCAGTACCTACTATCCAGCTACACCTCTCTTGGGAATACCATGAAGCGATCTGTCATCACAGCACAGAGGGGCTGCTCACCCCTGGGTACTGAAGCACTGTTCTCTAAGCCTAGATGTTCATTAACAGATGAATGCAGAGAAAAGACTAATAAAGCTTTATCCATATAAAGAAGAATGGAACAGAGTGATGTCATTTGTAGGGAAAAAAATCTAGAACCCTCCAGAAAGATAAATATCATAGATCACTCCGTGTGTGTGTGTGTGTGTGTGTGTGTGTGTGTGTGTGTGTGACATAAAGTAGAAGAAAGACTATTTGGGAAGGGAACAGAGAGGATGGAGGAGAAGGGAGGACGGGAAAGAGTGGGTAGAATGAATGTTTTCAAAGCATATGAGATACTTATACAAATGTCTGTATGCAACCTATCTCTTTGTATAATGAATATACACCAGTAACACTGCCTCAGGAGAAGTTAACAGCAAGATGTCCAACACTCAATCTTATGCTACTTCTGTGGCAAGAATATGCCTAGAGAAAGAAAATTTAAGGGTTTCTTAATCAGGTCTTAGCTTGGAGAACTAAGTCATATAAAATTAATCAGGCTTCTTTTGTGAGGTATCTAGAGACTTCAATAAAACAAGGTACACTGTGGAACATTAAAGGGAAAAATATACAGAGTTCTCTGAATTTACTTTCATGGAATCTTTTGTTTGGGTCTTAGATATTTTCTTGAAATATATATTTTCAAAAAGCTAAAGCTAGAATTAGTTATCTCACCTAAAGAATACTTATCTATATAAAAAATATTAAAGACCTGTCACTTATCTGTCAATCTGACTAAATTCCACCATTTTAGTGGAGAAATTAGACCAAACAGTATTATAACAGAGATGTAATTTAGTTATTGGGACTTATTAAGACTATAGCCATAAACTTGCAGAAGTCATCTGCAAGCTTTGTGTAACTCCCATCTCCTTGGACAGAATTTTTTTCTCCCACATGAGAGAATTCATGTATAAATGAGTGGTAGCAAGACAGCGGGGAGCTCACAAACATCTCTGAAATGGAAAACAGTGATTCAAGTGATTCCACTGTTGGTGCCTTCTTTCTCATAGGGATCATACACCGAAATGGCCCCTGTCAGGGCTGACTGATAACTTCAAAGATTCTGGAATGGGCTACTGGGTTTAACCTAGCTTTTGTCAACAGTGATTGTGTTCTTGAAGGCATGTACAGTTGTGAGCATGCAAATTCTTACCCATGTGCAAGTGCTGGAGACAGTACAAAAGGGACACAGCCCATACTTCCCAATGTCTTCAAAGCTCACTGGAATCTCACAGCCATTGCCTTTAAAACTCCCCACAGTGTGTTTCATGAAAATTGTCCTTAAGGTTTTCACAGGCCTTGGATACTAGTACTTAGTCCGTTGGATTTTTGTTCTATGACATAGAAAAGTCTTCATTGATGTTTTGATCTGTCTGGGAAGTGCGACAGGCAAAGCAACGCCCTTTGCTTACAAACTGAAACAGGAATCATATTTTCAAACGTAAAACAAGTGTCGATGTAGCTTAGCATGGAAGTTTAGACATTTAGGGGCTGGGGAAATGCATCAGCCGGCAAAGTACTTTCTTTGTTGTCATGAGAATTTGAGCCTGGATCCCCAGGCTTCCTGAGAGAAGCCACACTCACAGTTCCAGGACCAGGAAGTGAAGCAACACTCTAACCAACCAATAAGCTCCAGGTTCAGTGGGAGACCCTGTCTCAAAAGTAAGAGGGAGGAGTGGATAGGGAAACCAGCCCGTGTTGCCTCAATGCAGACACTCGTGACTGACAAGGGCCGTGTGAGGAATGGTAAGAGTGAGGAACACAGTATATTATTATGCCCCGAGTGTCTACAGTGTTTCTTTTCCTGTACTCCGTGCCCTCATTTCCTCATTTTCTGCAGGCTCAAATCGATTGGACTCAGTAGCTCTCGCTAACCCAACCCCACAGAGGCTGCGTAACTATCAGAACGGTAGCTTATTAATTCAATTTGACAAGTGTGTCATTTAGACCTGAGACACTCATATGTCTCAGGTTACATCATTCAAGCCAATTTTCTTTGTTGTCGGACTTCTTAGGAACCAAACATAACCCCAGCCCCAAGCCAGTGTGTGTGTGTGTGTGTGTGTGTGTGTGTGTGTGTGTGTGTGTGTGGTGTGTGTGGTGTGTGTGGTATTTGTGTGGTGTGGAGGGGTGGGGTGCGTGTGTATGTGTGGTATGTGGAAGGGATGGTGTGTTATGTATGGTGTGTGTATGATATTTGTGGTGTGGGGTGTGTGTATGTGTATATGTGTGGTGTGGGATGATGGAGTGGTGTGAATGTGGTGTGTGTGTGTGTGTGTGTATGTGTGATATATGTATACATGGTGTGTGTGTGTGTGTATATGAATGTGTATGTGTGTATGTATGTGTGTATATGTGTGTGTGATATTTGTGGTGTGTGTGTGGTATTTGCATATGTGTTTGATAAGTGCATGCTCATATGTATGTATGTATGTATGTATGCCAGAAATTGATATCCACCATCTTCCTAGATGGCTCTCCACTCCAATCTACTTCTTGAGACAGCATCTCTCCCTGACCCCAAAGCTCATCAGTTTGGGTAGACTGAGTAGCCAACGTGTTCCAATCTTCTGCTTGTCTCCTGTCCCTTCACTCATTCTCCCTGCAGCTGCAGCAATGGATTTACAGATGAGGAGCATCATGCCTGACTTTTTAGCATGGGTCGGAGAATCCAAACTCAGGTCTTCTCCATGCTCTCCTGGCAGGAACTTTACTGACTGCATCATCCATCTCCTGAGTGCCCCAGAGTCACCTTATCTATTCACAATGAGACACAACACAAGGACAGGAGACACACAGAGTTCACAGACTCACCCACTGTCCTGGTTAGTGGACAGATCTAGACAGACATCACTCTGAAAGTGTGACGACAAAACAGAGAGAGTTTATGAACCAAAGACCCAATAGCGAGAAGCTAAAGAGTCTGGAAAGCATCTATCTCTCGAGGTTATGTTCCCAGAGTGACTGAACAAATTGGAAGCCTGATAACTAAACTTCTTATCAGACACACCCTGGATGAGTCCTGTGACTGGATGTATTCTATGCCTTAGGAAACTAGGCAGAAATTTGTTCCTGGCATAACTGTTGAGAAGCAGTGAAAAGTGTAAGAGGTGATTGTAGGTGAGAGGGATTAGTACAGTTTTCTCAGGAATAGATAGTTCCCAAAGGACAAGGTTGTCATTAATGAAAACCTAGGTCATCCCCATCCTGTGTTTTCTATGCACTCCCTCCTCCTAATGTGCCTGCTTGCCTTCCCACTTCTATGTTGTCAGATGTAGAAGTATGAGGCCCTTGCAGATACCCCAGGGTGTTCTCAGACTGCCGAACCAGGTAACCTTCTTTCCTTTATAAACCATAGTCTCAGGGGATTTTTTTATAGCATACTGAAAGCTGCCTGCATTCCACCATTCACTCTCCTCTCCTTCCTACTTTTTGAGATCCTTTGTTCTCAACTCCATTCCCACGGAAGAATGCGTTAGCCCACTGCGTTTACTCATACATTTAATCAGGACACCATTCTCTCTCCTCCCTCTGTGTATTCATTTTATAGTCTCCTATATGGATACATGGTTATAGACAAGCAGTGAGGGGAATATTTACAGCGTTTCCAAGGAGAATCAACACTGTCACCATCCTTGTGCTTGGCTACAATAAGGACTTGTCCTCCAGGGGCTCAAAACCGTGTAGGGTGGTCACACAAAGACAAGCGCATAAATATGCAGCTTACAGCATGAGACAGCAGTGAGCAAGAAAGATGATCTCAGGCACCGATTCTCAACCCGTGGGGGTCAAAGGACCCTTTCCCAGGGGTCGCCCAAGACCATCGGAAAACACAGACATTTACATTACGATTCTTAACAGTAGGGAAACAACAGTTGCAAAGTAGCCAAAAAAGATTATGGTTGGGGGTCACCACCACCTGAGGAGATGTATTAAAGGGTGACAGCACTGGCAAGGTTGAGAAGCACTGGTCTAAAGAGAAGCTTTATGACAGGGAGTGTGGTTAATGCCTCTTGGTTGATGGTCATGTGCAGAGATGAAGCAAGGATTCTTGTAAGAGATGATGTTTGGTCTGCTCCATTGACACAGATGTGCCGGGAAGGGAAACAAAGCATAAAGCTAAATGCCATTCCTACAGTAGCTAGCTGATGGGGTACAAGTGGGAGGCCTGGGAAGGGAGACAGGCAACAGGTCATTGTTGTGAAGAACCCCCCGGGGTTGATTGGGGCTATCATGATGATAGCAAGTCCACAAAGATGCTGGCTCCCATACCAAGATCTGTTGCTCATAACTCTGGAGTCTTGAAATCCAAAATAGGAGTGTGGGCAGGGCTGGCTGTTTCTGAGTGCTATGCAAGAAAAATCTATTTCATATGTCCCTCTGTCTTCTGGTAGTCTGCTGGCAACGATATGATTTCTTAACAGGCGTTAATTAAACTGGTCTCTGATTTCATTTTTATATGCCATTCTTTGTCTCTCCGTCTCTGTTTCTTTCTGATCCTCGGCCTCTATGTGTGTCTGGTGTGTGTGTCTGTTTGTGTGTGTATCTCTGTGTGTGTCTGGTGTGTGTGTATCTCTGTGTGTTCCTATGTGTGTCTCTGTATCTGTGTCTGTGTGTCTGTGTCTCTGTGTGTGTCTGTGTGTGTGTGATATGTGTCTGTGTGTATATCTCTGTGTACGTCTGTGTGTGTCTATGTGTGTCTCTGTATCTGTGTGTCTGTGTCTCTGTGTATGTCTCTGTGTGTGATGTGTGTCTGTGTGTGTATCTGTGTGTGTCTGTGTATGTTTATGTGTGTCCCTATATCTATGTGTATTTGTGTATGTGTGTGTGTATGTGTCTCTCTGTGTGTGTATGTGTGTGAATCTGTGTGTGTCTGTGTGTATGATGTGTGCATCTCTCTGTGTGTGTATGTGTATGAATCTGTATGTGAATCTGTGTGTGTGTGATGTGTGTGTCTCTGTGTCTGTATGTGTGTGAATCTGTGTGTGTGTCTGTGTGTCGTGTCTCTCTGTGTGTGTGTGTGTGTGTGTGTGTGTGTGTGTATACCCAAAATACCACCCTGCCCTTCTCATCATGCTCCCACACACTGGATTAGGCTTTCCACTGATGACTGCTTTTTATCTGGATGATCTCCTTGAAGCCCCGTCTCTAATGAAAACCACCATCTGAGATACTCGGGGATGGGGCTAACATGGAAATTTCAGGGAGACTCATTTCAACGAATAGAAACTCACTTTAAAGGGCAGTTAAAGTGAGAGACCGTAAGTCTCCACTAGAAAAGCAAAAGAATGAAGTGTTAAGAGTAGATCGGGCTGAGATGCTGATCAGCAAACGACTGCTCATTAAGAGCGAGTAGTTCAAGACACCGCAGCTCCCACTGACCACTGTGGTTCCTGCTCCATGCCTGGTCCTTCCCTTCACCTTGCAGGGGCCACAGCATCCTTCTGGGGATGAGCATTAACATGTGAGTGTGTGCAGTCGCTCTAAGCACACCGTAAGTACAAATCTAGCCTAGAAACCTGTCTTAGTCTATTGCTATGGCTAAGACGCACATCATAATTAATGCCAAGGGGGCTCAAGATGGGTATCAGCTCCTTCCCCAAATACACAAAACTGTGTAAAAGGTCACACCTTGTTTGGGGGTTCTTGCCTACACTGAAGGGACTTCAGACAGCCCAAGCATGGCAAACATGGTTCTTGAGGGCTTTGCTCTTCTGCCTTATTCTCTCTGCCTTGATAAAAACCATTAGATAATGTTCCCATTAGATAGTGTGAGCCTCCGAGGACTGTTCCCTTATTTGGTCACTTTCTCCTCCTGAGGCTGACTACCAAGGTCCAGCTATCAAAGTATTAAAGTCCAGTGATCAAAAGCTCCCTTTGGCTCGCCTAATTAACACGCCCAATTAAAATTAAACACCTCATCCTAACACGGACTCTTTCCCATTTACTTTCATAAACTGCTATTTTCTTATGGCCCAGGCCTGTCTCTTCTCTATCCAGAGACAGTTCTTCATCTCCCTCCAGGAAATATTTTTTCTCTTTCTCCCTTGTTCCCTTCCCCTTCTTCCTCACCTTCTATCTCCTGTCTTTGTCTCTTATTTCCTGTTCTTTGTCTCTCTGGGAAAATAAATCTCCTTTGTCCTGAGAACTTGGTCTTGGGGTAACCTGAGCCAATACCACTTCTTTCATCTACCATGTGTAAAACTCATTAAATTCCATATTTGGCTTTTGTATCCAAAAGCCTGTGGAAGCACACACATAACAAGCATGTGAATTTCAGTCATGAGAGAGGATTTTATGTTCCCTTCTTGAACTTTTCTGGAAACTAGGTGTCTGGTGTGATGTCGTGTGAATCTTTTGTTCATATTTGGTTTGCATGTAACATGATAACTATCTACAAAAGGACAAAGCAGTATTTTTCTTCTTTCCCTTTGCACCTAGCTGCAGAGTACCCAATGTGTAAGTCCCTTCTCTTCCACCATTTCTGTCACCGAAGAGATGACGAGATCATCCGTCTAGCACAGTGTTCTTAGCTTCACTCTTGCAGAGAAGAGCTAGTTGGGACACCACTCAGACTCTGGAGACTCATTTTAATACCCATGCACTTTCAAATGATATTTGAAATGGTTCTCTGCATTTTGGAGCACACTTTTATACCAACACAGCCCTGAACCTAGAGCTGAGGCTTTGAAGGATTCCCCATCTCCTGAGGTATTTACCTTGCTGGCATTTTGCTGAGGTAGCTAAAAACTTCTGGAATGGAACCTTATTTTTTTCAAGAGAAGTCCATTAAAGTAATGCTTCCGAAAGACACAGTAGTCTAAAAGTCATTCATTGTGTACACAACTGAAAATGCAGTACCCATGGTCAGTTGCTCTCTTCTCTTTTTGCTTTGTGTTTCCCATCGATCCTAACCTTTCCTTCAGTGATATTAGAGCTAACTCTTTGTTTGCTTACCCCTCAGCCAATCCAAGCACATTGACAAGCAACTTGTATGGAGCAGAAGAGAAAGTCCCAAGTATCGCTTAGTGATTTCCTCTGAACTGAAACTTTCCCTCTGAAGGGGAAGGGGCAAACTTGTGAGTTTGGGGGTGCATACAAAACATACAAACACATGAACATCCAAATATAATCGACCCGTTGCCAAGGTTACATGAACAGCCAATGAAGTCATGACCTGCCTAGGGCTCACTCAGTGTTCTCCAGAGATGCGGCTTTCGTGACTGACCCAGTAGTATCACTGGCTTCTCAGAGATTCCGCTATCTTTGAGTTATCCCTTCTCCTGTAAGTGACTCCAGCAAACCTGTTAATTTGCCTCGTTGGACTTTAGTAGAATCATTCCTTTGGTCTGGGGTGACTAGGCATTTCTTCCTGTCTCCTCAGGAAAATTTCCATGCACCGGGGAGTGACAATCACTCTGGGTTACCTACATCACTGTGTCTAGCGTATGTGTGCTGGAGAAGACAAAGAAGCATGTAGGATCCCTGCCTGCAGGCTCTTCCAGTGCGTGCTTTTTTAAGACATGGACCACAAGGCCATTGTGTGTTGATTTGGGTCTTCGTCTACTGTCTCATAGTTCAGTCCTCTCTAGATGAGGCTCTGTCCCTACTCAACTACAGTTTTCAGTGGTCCCTCCTGTGTGTCAATCTTTAGGGACCACCCAACTCTGGATATATGAATCTGCTGGTTCCTGCCCACCATCTTCAGATAACAGTCAAGGTATTTTAAAGATATATCCAAATGACAGCCCCGGATTCTCATCCCTTGGGATCTTTCCACAGGCTGTCTGCTCTAGACAAGTCAAGATGCTTTCCTATCAATGTCTATATTATGTGCGTGCCCATTGCTCTTCCTGAAGAGCAGAGCCTATATACCCTGGCCTCAGCTTGCTGCTTTCAAGACACTTTCCCTGATAGCTCTTGTCATAAGTGATGTCTTCAAGGAATTATTTTCCTAGAGCCCAAGTCGCCTTAATTCTGCTCTTTATTTTATATCTGCCCAGTTTCTTCCTGGACTGAAAAGCCCCTTGAGTATATAAATACGTCTCATTCATAGCCCTGCAAGTATCTGGTACAATGTCTTACATATACAGCATGTACCAGGCTAATGGATGAAGCAACACCCTAAAAGTTGTCACTGTGGATTGTCTACCCAGATACACGCTTCAACCACACTTTTATTAGCAACACTTTAGGCAGAGCTTCCAGATAATGTGCTCCCCCCAGGCTGGCTGGCTGTTACTGTCTCTCTTATATTCTTAGCACAGTCCCCATGGCAATGGCTCCTTATTTTGAAAGCAAGGTGGGTGTGGGGGTGAGCAGCGTTCTGTCTGTGTTGTTCTGCTGGCACAACAGGTTCGTCACTTGCATCTCGTCCCGGCTTGTCAACACACCGAGCTGATTCTCAGCTGTCTCATTTTCAGAGAGCTTTGCTGGAATACAGTGGAAGGGGCCTCATTGCTCTTGGAATTCCCAACAAACCATTGTGATTTGGGAGCCCGGCGGTTTTCCATTTTACTTGCTGTGAGCAACCAGGATTCCAGATACAGAGCTGGCTATGAATTACAACACACTGAAGCAAAATCCCCAAGAGGTCCTCACCCTGTCCGGCTCTGTCCCTCTCCCGTGTGTGTGTGTGTGTGTGTGTGTGTGTGTGTGTGTGTGTGTGTGTGGCACGTGCGCATGTATGTGTTTGTGTATTTAGATGTGGGGGAAGGGGTAGATAGAAGAGTATCAGGTAAGACTGAGCAATATTGGATGTTGACTTAGCAGTTATGACTGAAGAAAACCTCACAACAAGATCTGGGGTCAAGGTGCCCGCCATAATCACATAGTCACACGTCCCTTCCGACAACAGCCCTGTCTTAATTAGGGTTTTACTGCTGTGAACAGACACCATGACCAAAGCAACTCTTATAAGGACAACATTTCATTGGGGTTGGCTTACAAGTTCAGAGGTTCAGTCCGTTATCATGAAGGTGGGAGCATGGCAGCATCCAGGCAGGCATGGTGCAGGAAGAGCTGAGAGTTCTACATCTTCATCTGAAGGCTGCTAGCAGAATACTGGCTTCCAGGCAGCTAGGATGAGGGTCTTAAAGCCCACACCCACAGTGACACACCCACTCCAACAGGGCCACACCCACTCCAACAAGGCCACACCCACTCCAACAAGGCCACACCCACTCCAACAGGGCCACTTCTTCTACTAGTGCCACTTCCTGGATTTCTGCATTGTTTGAGTCCTTGTCCTGACATGTTGTGACCTAAAACTTAAATTTTGACTCTACAGCAATAGCTCTGCCACTCGCTGTACTTTTGAGGGCTGCAGACAGAAGCTGCCTGAGGAGCCTGGGAGCCGTGCTGTCCAGCATGGCGGCCACTAGTATCAGGTAGCTCCTGCGTACTTAAAATCCAGGCAGAGTGATGACGTACTGCACATGGAAAATACTCACTGGACCTCGAGTCATCTCTAAAGGTCTTGAGATCTGGATACTAAGAGGCCTTGGACCAGACCAACGACGCATTGCAATGAACATTTGCAAGTGAAGATGTGTAGAAAAGATGTCACACCATGTCACACTATAACTTCCAATGACTAGGGTTTATTTTGGTTTTAATGTTTTATTTTCTCTTGGTGGGAGAGGTTGCAAGGGTGAAGGGCAGATATGAAGGGACAAGGAGATGAGTGGGGTTAAAGTGCATGATGGAAAATCCACAAAAAATCAATCAAAAGTTAAAAAAAAAAGATTCGGGTTCTATGTTGGGTGATAGTTTTCAAATAGATTTGATGAAGTACAATACGTTATTAAAATTAACCAGCTGCTTCTGTTTACTTTGAAACATGGCTACCACAAAATTTAAAATTCCATTTGTGGTTAACGTTATTTTCTGGATAGCGGTACTATGGTATAAACATTTCAAAGGGGTCCGATTGATTCACGGTATTACTGTGGGTGTACTGGGGAGCTGGGCAGAGGCTTGAAAGGAAGTGCACACAAGTCTAGGCAGCAGCTGGAGAGCATGGCCACAGGCACGGAGTGCAGAGAAGGGAATGAGGTAGAAATTCAGGGTCTAAAGGCAAAGGGTATAGCTTGCAGCAGGTGTTTGGAAGACAGCAAGCTTGAGAGAAGACAGACTGAAGGACGTGATTTCGGGAGGACAGACTTAGTGAGGCATCAAGCTGCCCAGAGAAGGGAAGGGTGGTGTGTAGAGACAGTTGTAATTGGTGCCTTGGGATAATGTGTTTCAGATAAGGCTCAATGGTGCAGCATCTAATCATTCTATAGATTTCTCTTCCCACATGACGGACCGTCTGCACTTAGGCTGTTTTCAGAGACCCAGCTCTTAACCTACTGTCATAATCTTGATTAAGATGAATGATGTATTCGTGAGCATTCAAGGGAACACTAACCATCCATCAGATCAATGAGAGTCTGGTCAGCGACTGAATTAAATTTGACCATACAACCCAGGACCTCATCAAAAGGGCTGCATTAACCACAATCATGGACTGTGGTCTCAGTTATTGGAATCAAGAGAGGATATAAAAAATGGCATCGTGAATATGTTTGAAATTGTGTGTGTGTGTGTGTGTGTGTGTGTGTGTGTGTGTGTAGCAGCTATGCTCTGTTGCTTTTTTTCCAAGTCCCTGTGATTAAGATCCACGTGAATAGTTTGCCGTTATCTCTATAACCTGTAAAGATGCTTTTGTTCTTGCCTTAAAAACGAATCAACTTGTCTTCCACCGGACCAAAAGATTAAATGGCACTGCTCATCTGCCTTGGATAATCGTATGGCAGGATTAATTTAGTGCTTAAATTGTGATCATAATCTAATGGATGAGCTGGTAAAATTATCTTTTTGTAACTCGTTTTGATCTTAATGCTTTTTATCTGGAATTCCCTGGTTATGTAGTCATAGGATCAGATCTTAATGAACTGTGAACTGCAATCAGCTGCCAAGGCAGGTGAAACAGCCACTCCCCACCCCCAACCTCAATGTGATTTCACCATCCCAGAGAAAGCTTCAGTCATGTGTAGATTTTCCTAATTGAATCGCTGGAGAATTCAGACACAGAGCACAGTGCGAAGAGACTTCATAACACACCCTATGCTTACTTCAAAGTAAGGAAACTTACGGCCCTTAAGTTTTCTCTTGGATGATAGATGAAAACCCTATATGGAAAAATAATACTCTCTCTTCGTATTAATGGTAGAAGCAAGGAAGAAAGAGACAATTATAAATGCTTGCTATTAAAAGCCTAGTAGTATAATTTAGTTGTTCCCTTACTGGTCCACAGGACCTGTGAGATCAATGTCCTGCCTTCCTCTTCAGCATAATCAAAAATCACTCTCTCTTTTTCTCGCTGTGGCAGAGAAACACGACCTTGGAGTTCCTCAGCTGTGCCAGCCTCAACCCTGCCACCGGCCTTAGCAGTAATCACGATTGTTCAACAGGATTTGATCTTTATATGTCCAG
The DNA here is from genome assembly GCA_030674055.1 of Rhabdomys pumilio. NCBI lineage: Eukaryota > Metazoa > Chordata > Mammalia > Rodentia > Muridae > Rhabdomys > Rhabdomys pumilio. Next base: position 37,846,747 of record JANHMN010000021.1, read on the forward strand.
CCCTTAGTTTTTTTAATGAACGTTTCCGCTGACATTATGAAAGCAGCCTTTTCTGATAAGTACACGAGGCTGCCCCTTCATCTACAACCCCTCAATTACCTAGCTACAGTGCCCTGACCACCATCTGAAATGTCATTTTTGATACTCCCTCGTGAGAATAAAGCCATCTAAAATTACAGATGCTGTTTGCCTTGTCCATATGGTCCTGGCACGTGGGACAGAGTTGACTGAACAGGTAGAGACTCGCATCGATGTAACCATCTACTCAAGTGTTCATGTCTCAGATGCTGATCCCCAAAGTCTTGGTTAATAGAGTCGACACATGCAAACATTAGTAGTAGCACTTGGTTGTGTCATAATCAAATGAGAGGAATCATGGAAATTTTGCAAAAGCAAAAGGTTTTTCTAATGTGAAGTAATCAAAGTGTAACTCAGACTCAAATATGTAATGAATTTGGGTGTTCTGGCAACGCTCATCCATGTTCTGAGAGCACCCTCCCTGCAGCCTTGATTCTGAAAAGTTGTGTCGTGGACACCCCACACCATCTCACCACACAAGCTAACAGAACTACCGGGAACATCTCAGTTCTAGATTTGAGACTGTTGTATGCTACCAGTTACATTGGCCTGACTGTCTAGTGTGTGTTCTCATAGAAACAAAATGGCTTACTATGGAAAACAAAGTATTTTAGTATTTTACTGTCAACGCCCATAAATATATATATGTATATGTATATGATGTATATGTATATATTGTATGTTTGTATGTATATAGGGATATATGTATATAGGTATATATGTATCTATGTACACATGTATATATGCATAGACATGTAGATGGTAGATGTATATATGCATCTATATAGATGTATCTATGCATATATGCATCTATACATATATGTGTGTACATATACATATGCATACATACACATGCATATATACATATCCATGCATATACATATGTATGTACATACATACATATATATACATATATTACACATAATATATATTATATAATATTATATATTATATATGTTAAATATAGTAAATATATAATTAGTTCATTTTGGATTGTATTACATTAACATGTTTGATTTTTTTTAAAAAAAACTTGGGGTTTGAGTTGCTGACTTAATTTTCATAAAATATTGTTGAATGGATCTTGAATTTAGATTCAGAGAGTTTCTGAAATGACCGCAAGCATTCTTCTGCAATATGCTCCATGTGTGTGTAAAATCAGCTTTCTCAGCATGGACACACGGGTGATGGACACACGGTTGATGGACACACGGGTGATGGTAGCATCACAATATTCATCCACTCTGAAAGTGTTGTCGGTGCTCTGTGTCCTGCAGCATCAAACATGCAGCGAGATGTAATCCTTTCTGTAAAAATGAACAGGTGCATCCATTGAATTAGCACACACATTTGGTTTTATCGTCAATGCTAAAATTATGCGTATATCAAAGCATTACTTTATAATAACATTTTTCTGGTTTATTGTCTGTAAATGATTTGTGTGTCCATTTCATATAAGGTCCGAGGGTCATGAAAAGATTTATCAAGCAAAAGAGATCACGATTGAAGAAGTTTAAGAATCTCTGCCTTACAGTTCTGACACCGAGCAGTCATTATTTGAAGGTTGTCCCCACAAGAAGGCATGAGCATGGGCTACTCAGTCTCTTTAGCTCATTTCTAGGGTGACACTCTGCTGAGGGGGTCAGCCTGTAGCACTTCTCAGAGCAGGAATGACAGGAAACGCTGCTGCACACCAAATGACCCACCAGACCCGAGTACCAGGAACCGTTCTAGATGCCAGTGATACCCAGTGAGCTGAAGGAACAGAGCCTCCTATCTCATGAGCCAGCCGAGCTAGTGGACAACTTAGCAACGTGTAGATACAGCTCTTCTATCAGGACAGTCCCCTCATGTTAACAGATTGTCACCGGAATTACAATAGTCAAAGGAAGGGCCTTAATCCTCAAGAGAGAGAATAAAGAATCGTGTCTATCCTTTTGTTAATATACTTGTAAGTGCATAACTCCTTGTTTCAAAGTGTGTGGCACATGGGAGTGGTACTAGAGCCTCTCTTTCTCTCTCTCTGAGTCTCTCTCTCTCTGAGTCTCTCTCTCTCTGAGT
>JANHMN010000021.1:37848895-37886342 GCA_030674055.1 Rhabdomys pumilio
TGAGTCTCTCTCTCTCTGAGTCTCTCTCTCTCTGAGTCTCTCTCTCTGAGTCTCTCTCTCTCTGAGTCTCTCTCTCTCTCTGAGTCTCTCTCTCTCTCTCTCTCTCTCTCTCTCTCTCTCTCTCTCTCTCTCTGTGTGTGTGTGTGTGTGTGTGTGTTAGGGTGGGGGTGTTAGAGCCTGTCTGGTCCACATAGCGTTGCTGGAGCAGCTTGTCAGAGGTGCTACCTCAGATGCTTAGAGATCATGGCGATGAAGACAAGCATAGAAAGTACTTCAGTAAAACAGGATGAGAAACCAGGGTATTGGGAGCCCCCTAACAGGAGACTGGAGGACTTGGTGACTGCTTCTTGGAAAAAGAGTCATCTGAATGGAAACTTCAGTGAAGGCTGGGAGTTAGCAGAGAAGAGAATGAGAGTGTATTCCACACAGGGGCACAGCAACACAGTGACTCAGAAATGGAAGTCATTCAAGACCTGCAAGTAGTCAAGGGGACTAGAGCAGTGTTTCTCAACCTGTGGGTCACGACCCCTTTTGGAGGTCAGCTGACCCTTTCACAGGGGTCACATATAGATATCCTGCATATACGATATTTACATTGTGATTCATAACAGTAGAAAAAATGCCGTTAGGAAGCAGCAAAGAGATGGTTTTATGGTCGAGGGTCAGCACAACATGAAGAGCTGCACTAGAGGTCTGGAGCCTTTAATACAGTTAATCCAGAGGTTGAGAACCACTGGACTAGACTGTAAGATGGTGAAACAGTGAGTGATGGGGCTGCACATGAGAGTGCAGGATGGGTGGGTGGCGTCATACAGGACTGTAGGAGCCTTGTGGAGTTCACTGAAGTGTTTCCATCTATAGTTGGGGGTTCTCAAAGCCCTGTAAACCAGCCATAGTGTTGTGTCTGTAGGTCAAATAGGAGACACGGCATGCACATCCCGTGTTATCTTTGCATCTTATCCCCTCCGATTTTTCAAATAACTTTTACAACTTTCTACTTACGTTTCTACTTATCTATCTAGGGAATTCTCCTATACGTGGTTTCTAATCATCCTGGGCTTTGAAGTTCTCTGTCTCTTTTATGTCTCTAGAATGCTAAAGTCCTCTCTCTTTCTGAGAACCTCTTTTTAAGACTGTCTATGCCTGTGAAACACTGATTCTAAGAGACAGTTTGAAAAAAGAAAAGTGAGAGGGAATCTTAGGTCAAATGTATCAACTTCTTGGAAAAATCACAACCCACAGGAGACAGAAATATCTTGTAGAAGAGAAATGTATTTTAACTGTTTGTGCCACTGTTTCTCAAATGTATCTTATGTGGGGCATAGCCCCGTCACCATTTAGTTATGCATTTCCTAATGCACCTCTCAACATCTCCAGACAAGTCCCTGCTGGTTGGCTCTTTTGCTGTCAGCTTTTCTTCTGGTCAGCTCTGCTATTCATGGTTCCTACATCCCAGCCTGCCGTCCTCACTCTCAGACATTCTAACAGAAGCTTTCTCATGTCGCAGGGTATTTTATTCCAAACATTAATTCCTTATTTAGAGGTTCTCTGTACTCTGACCCAACATATTTAACTGCCACAGGCTGACATTCAAATCCCTCGCCTTCACTTTGGGTCAAGTCTCCATCTTCACTCTTACTATTCCTCTGAGGGCATGAGTCTGTGAGTTTCCTCCCCAGAACCCAGGGACCACCTTGTTTCTCTTCTGTTGAACGTGTGCCGTGTTAACAAAAAACTAACGCAGACACCATAAAGTCCAAAGTGGGAAAAAGAACTACTCGAATTTTGAAAGGTCACATATGAAGCTAAACAAATCTCACATTGCTTAGTTCTCGGTCACCATACACTCTCACGTCTCCCCGACACTCTCTCAACAAATAATCCTGGAGACAGGTGGTCACCTGAACTGTTACTTTGTTTTCAGAGGAGAACCTGAGGGGAGCATTGGGTTAGATATCCAGAGAGAGTGAGGGACAACAGGGAAACCAAAAGATGGATGTGATTTGGAAAGATAAAAGTTGTAAGGTAGGGTAATACAAGCATTTAACTTGGCAAAAGGAAGAGAAGCACACACTGGGAAATGAAAGCACGTCAGGCATGCTTAGGAGGTAGGTCATAGACAGTCTGGCTGGAGGTAAATGAATCTAATAGTGCCCGTCCGCTCTATACGCCACAGGCACTTCCGATTGCTCCAGGAATTGGTCTTCTATTTCTCCTCTAAAACATTAGGACTTATATTTGATTAAGTTAATTCATTTTTAGTTATTTATTATTATTTTTTGAGATTATAATTACATCACTTCCCCCTTCTCTTTCCTCCTTCCAAACCTTCTTACTTACTCCTCCTTGCTTTCATTCCTTTCATGGTCTCTTTCTTTCATTGGTACACACTCACACGCCCCTCAATATATAAGTGCTACTGGCTCAGTCTGAACAATATTACTTGTGTGTATGCTTCAAGGCTGACCATTTGGTATTAGACCACCAATTGGTGTGCTGTTTCCTAGGGAAAGACTATGTCTCTGGCTCCCAGCATTCCTTCGTTTTCCGTGGTTCTTTGTGTAGACTGAAGCCTCATGGGCTTTTCCCCATCTGCTTTGGCGTGTTTATTATTGTAGTCCTTATTCGTGTTTAGGTGATAACATTGGTGAGATTTTATGGGTATAGTTTCTGGCATTCCTAGGAGACACAATCTCATACCAAACGTCCTGGTCCTCTGGTTCAAACCATCTTTCTACTCCTTCTGTAATGATCCCCATGCTTTAGGGGGTGGAATCGTATTGGAGATGCATCCTCTGGACTGGGGCTCTATAACTCTTCATTTTGATTGGGTGTGGTCTTTGGTAATGCTTTTCATTGCAAAGAGAACTTTCCTTGATAAAGCCCAAAGACTACATTTGTCCCTGAATATAAGGGCAGATGTTTGGAATGTAGTTAATACTGTTTTCTGCTTAGTAAAGTGGCCATAGTAGATTCTCCTCCAAGATCCATGCCTTCAGTAGCTCTGGGAAGTTGCTGAGGTTTCTAATACTAGCCAGAAAAACTCCCTCTTGTTGAGTTGGTTCTAAGTCCAAGTCGAGAACTGTTGGCTACCACCGAGGTGTATGTGCCACTACTGCACCTTTTGGGTCATTATGCCTCTTTGGTTTTTGTCGAAACTCACAGGTGCTGGAGCCGAGTAGGCCTGTTGGTTGTCTCCCTCCTTAGGAATCTTGCAAGGTGTATTCTGATATCATAAAAGCTAATCCTCAGGGAGTGGGCATTCAGGTCCTTCCAGTTCAGGCTCCTCTGACTCCTGTGTCTGAAGTGCATAGCATCTTCGGCAACACGTGTTGCCTGTGCCCTGGCCAGATCTCAGCCCGACCCTACCTGTTCTTGGGGTTTGGGAGTGAGTAGGTGCAGAGTCAATGACACAGACTCTGGGAGCAGGTAAGGGACACTGCAGAAAGCTCATCTGAGCACAGCTGCAAGCTCCATTAATACCCTCCACCCATACCTCCATTAGTCCTAAGAAAGCATCTTTTCTAAACAGCAGTTCCTGATTGGTTGACATCATTTGCACCAGCAATCCTTGGTCTCTCAGGCAGTTCTCAATTAGGTCCTCCTGCAGAAAATGCTTTTGCAGCCGTGGACCCCAGAGATTACATAGAGGTGCCCCTGCTGTTCCTGCTACGAAAAGGGATTTACCTGCTACCTCTTTGGGGCAATTCAGGGCAACAGCAATGGTATGTAACATTTTAGCAAGGGTCTCTTGGACACCCTGACCAATGTTAGAATTTTAAATCTGAAGAGTTCCATAGTCAAGGATCTTGGCTCTTTTGTTCTCTTTCCCTTTCTTTTCCTTTTCTCTTATCCCTTCCTCTCCCTTACCTTCCTTCATTATTCCTCGTTCCTGTCTGTCTCCCTCTTTCTGCCTTTACTCTTCTCACCCCTCCTCACCTTCTATTTTTAATAGGATCTTTTGCACAATCCAGTTGTGCCTCAAATTCATGCTCTTCCTACCTCCACCTCCCAAGGTACTGTGGGGTTACTGGTGTGTGCTGCCCCGCTGGTTCTGATGGCCACTCTCTGCCACAATGACGTCACACACACCAAGAGGCCTGTTGCCTTTGATTTTTCTCAGGAAGGGGAGGCTGCTTCCAGGACCCCACTTCTAAAGCTGATCACTGTGCTTTCTTCTCTTCCTCTCAATACTCAATTGAGGAGAACCTTGAAGTTATTCTGGGCCTTTGTGTTAGGTGGGGAAGCTAGGGACTCTGATGTTTTTGAAGTTAGCTGTTGGTGGCACTTTTTCAGGGGAAGTGCCTGCTCCTAATTAAAACCCGATGAATAATTAACAGTGGAAATATTCCAGGAGTGCAGAGCTCCACAGGGGTTACCTGTACACCCAACACCCTCAGTGTTGCCTCTCAGGTTTGTCTGGAAGGCGCAAAGGTCTCCATGACTACCACAGTGTGCGATGCATTGGCATCGGGAAAGGCTATCCCCGATGCCGAATCCTGTCAGGAAATACTGGCTTTCCTTCCACAGGGAAACCCCAAGTCATTTGTTGAGATGCATTCATGCCAGAACAAACGCTTTATTTGCAAAGTGGCAAATGCCGATTCAGCCAAAACCGCAACTGTGTCACCTAAATGACAAGCAACCGGAAGCTGCTCTTCTCTTGACTCAGCCCAGGGCAGGAGGGGAGTGGCTGCCACAGCGTCACGGCCATCCCTCTCCCAACTGGCTCAGAGATCACTTTTTTTAAGCATCATAAACCAGATAGAGCATGAAAGTCATTTCAAAAACTAAGCACACACAGAGTTATAAATAAATTCTGTTGTCTGAGGAGTGCTCAATTCAATTTGAAGAGTCATCACTTTTTACATATCAACAAGAGGTATGGCATTTGAGTGACTTCTTGGAGCTGGGATTCTAGAAATTTCAGAGTAATACACGATACACAGAGTAGTGAGGGGTTTAAAAATATATTGTACCAATCCTTTACCCAATGGTCTTTAGCAATATGCTGATCTGAGAACCTTGGATTCTTGGTTTTCATTTTCTGGCTGGCCCTAATAATTCAAATAAGAAACCAGAGAGAAACAGAGCATTGGTTACTCTAAGTTCCACATGGTCCTATGCCTGGTTCTGCCAAGTTTTTCTTTTTTTCTTACTGTGAGTGACCTTCCCAGTTGCCATTATTCCCAGTAGGAGATTTTAGGTCCAGGCTGAGATTCCATTCGCTCTGTCTGTTGTCTCTTTAGTGATTGGCTTTCTACCTCATCCTTCTGTGTTTATGTAAGTTCTTTATCCAAGGATGGACTCTGGCTCTCCTGTTTATTTTAGCGGTACATGACTATGCTTCAGACCCAGATCCTGTGTCTACAATCTCCTGCTGGGTCTACGCAGAGTCTGACAGGTTCATGTAACCGTTTTTCATTTGGTAAAAGTTGGGAAATCCCCAAAGAAGTGCTGTGGGGCTTCCTTCTGTGGAAGAATGCTATGGTCTTCTCTGACTTTTTCTTGTATCTCTCAGGGCTTCCTGTTCTCCGAGTCAAGTTTTATCGGCCTGGCCCGTTCTACTCTCTACCGTGGTTCAGTTCCAGCAGTGAGGATCTCGGGCACAAATGCTTCCTTTGTTTTAATGGTTCTTCCTGAACATTCTTTTTGCTTTAGGTATCACCTTCCAATATTTATTCATTCAAAAATATTTATGGTTTCTAGGTTGAGTCATGCGCTACAAGTGATCAAAAGAAGGCAACGCTCTTTTTCCTGAATGAGTCTGTGGTCTACAGGAAGACTATAAACAGTAATGCTGAGCAGTTGTGTAGGTGTTAAAGTTTACAAACACACACACACACACACACACACACACACACAGATATATTAACCTTTGCGCATTTAGCTATTAATTGATTCTCATTTAATACCACAACTATTCCTAGGGAGTCATGAAACTTACTTTCCCATGATGTAATTCAGATTCATCCCGTCGAGAAACTTAAACAGCTGTGGGAAAGTCTGAAGCCAGAATCGCTGCTGTTTTCACCATGCAAGGATTCATTTCAGGAGACTTAGTATATCTCTTCCTTTGCCTGACCTAACTGGCTCTGTTGACCTGTATTAGCTGTGAATTTATAATAAAAGCTCAATTCAGGACCACTAGAGGACTTAATGTCAAAATTAAGAGAACACACAACATGCTTTAGAAAATATGGGTCATATAAATAGGTTAGCATGGCCACAGTTCAGATTACACAGAGGCTGGCAGGATCATGTAACCATTTTTTATTTGGTAAAAGTTGGAAAATAACTCAAAGATTCTCTGTTGTATGTGTGGTCAACTGAAAAATATTCTTCTGAGAATTTCCGGGCAAAACTTGTTCTTGACAGTGAGTGCCAGATCCATAAAGGATTGTTGGCACTGCCACTGTGTGGAGCTACATTTTTAAATATTATTTATTTTACACACACACACACACACACACACACACACACACGCACACGCACACGCACACACACACACACACGCACACACACATGTACACACACATATACATTTATACTCATGTACATGTTATCATTGCTGTCTTCAGGCACACCAGAAGAGGGCATTGGATCTCATTCTGGATGGCTGTGAGCCACCATGTGGTTGCTGGGAACTGAACTCAGGACCTCTGGAAGAGCAGCCAGTGCTCTTAACTACTGAACCATGTCTCCAGCCCCATGGAGTTACATTTTTTAGGTCAATATTCTAAGGTTCTTTACTTAATTTCTCCTGGAAAAGACAGACAGAAAACAAGGAAGTCCATTGAGAAAGTGGCTTCAACAGGTGTAAATGCCAAGTGGCATTGAAATGAGGAGTAGATCTCAGAAGAGCTAGGGGAGGAAGAACTATAATCAGGATATATTCTATGAAAAATAAAACATTTTCAATAAAAGAAAAATATGCAAAAAAGGGATGGATAGGGGATTGGTGCAATGAAGTATTACACAATAAAGTTAGGGTGTGATATGGAGTTGATCTCTGGTTGAAGAAGGAGGAGGAGGAGAAGGAGGAAGAGGAGGAGGAGGAGGAAGGGGAAGAAGACGAAGAAAAAGAAGAAGGAGGAGGAGGAAAAGAAGAAGAAGAAGAAGAAGAAGAAGAAGAAGAAGAAGAAGAAGAAGGGGAGGAAAGGGGAGAAGGAGAAGGAGAAGGAGAAGGAAAAGGAGGAGGGGGAGGAGGAGGAAAAGAAGGAGAAGAAGGAGGAGGAGAAGAAGAAGAAGGAGGAGGAGGTGGTGAAGAGGAGGAGGAGGAGGAGAAGGAGAAAGGGGAAAAGGAGAAGGAAGAGGAGGAGGAAGAGGAAGAGAAGGAGGAGGAGAAGAAGAAAAAGAAGAAGGAAAAGAAGGAGAAGGAGAAGAAAAAGAAAGAAAAGAAGGAGAAGAAGAAGAAGAAGGAGAACTCTAACTTCTAAAGAGCAGGTAGAAGAAAAGTTTAACTGAGGCTCTTACAGGATCCAGAGCATAAGTGACTTCATTTATCTGACAAATATGTCTGGCAACACAACAGGCTTCTTATTAAAAACTTAGTAAATTGATGTGGATGGGATATGTACAAAGTAGCAAAGTCCATGTGTGCAAGCAGGCGCCTATCAAAGTATCAAAGCAACGTGGCGGTAAGACAAACAAAGCTGACCATGTGACCACACATGAAAGGCTAAAGAACACTGAGCTGATACAAAACTCACTCATGGGAAGGAGAAAACAAAATCTTCCAAGGTGCTAGAAATGTAAGAAATCTTACTGAGTTAATATTTAGTAACCAACAGTCACTATACTTTGGCAATAATTCCTAGACCCTGTTTCATTTAAAAACATCAATGCTAATTCTTGAATTATTGTGCAATATTGTCTTGACCTGAAGGTCCTATCTAACAAAATAAAACAGATTTTTTAAAAGAGGTTTGATTATTGGAAAAGAAAAATTTAAGTGATATGATTGATTATCTACTTTGAAAATCTAATGTAATCAACTTATCTTTAATCACAGAATTAATTTATCAAAGTCTATAATCAACACATGTCAAACATTAAAATCAGTCGCTTGCTAGATGGGGTACTGCACACCTGTAATTCTGAATCTCAGCTCTCAGGAGGGTGAAGCAGGAGGATTGTGAATTTGAAGGCTGGGCAACTTAGCAAGACCTGGTCTCAAAGCCCTCTCTCACACAGACCCCAGCCCCAAAGCAGAGGATCAAGAGCATATGCCAACAGCATCCCTGTAAGGTTACAGGACTGTACAGTTGGCTACAGTGCTTTCCTTTGAGAAATGGACTCATCTGTGTGGTAGAATGCCTCTTTGTGTTTCAAGTGCTACAAAAATATTGTATATGATAGTATACCATATATGATAATTATACTTCAGTGGCAGATTAATAAAAAGGGGTATGTATATCTTATCTGTCTTTGAAAAATCTCTGGGAATTGCAGATCAAGAAACTGAGGTCTAATGGATAACATACATTATGAGGACCTAAGATTCATTAACTTTTTTTTTTTTTTATCACAGGCTGGTTAAATATTTTAGATAGAAACATCTCAGGGGTAGAACGGCTAATTATTTTATTCCTATAAAATGCACCAATTGCTCTGCCATAATCACTTAGTCTTCCCTATTCCTTCACTAGGACAAATGCTATTCTAATGTTTCAACCGAGGATAGCCTTCTACAGTCACAGGAGTGTACGGAATATGACACACATTCTCCTTTGGTCTCAGATGTGTGAAGAGTGTGATGCCCGAGGACAGGATGTGAGTGTTGTTAACGCACAGAGTTAAGATCCCGGATTAGTTCCCCCGTTACAGTGCGATGACAGGCTCTAAATCTCACCCACACCTCCATGAAGGCATTAAAGCAGTTCTGTATCTGATAGCATTCACTCCATTGCTTGATGTGGCTTGTTTTATATACTGATAAGATAGTCAGTAACTTCTGCTGTGCTGTCCCGTAATTAACCTCATAGGAGAGGCAATTGTCAGATGCTTTGACGACATAACTCACAAATGCTGATGCCTATCTAGTTAGTCTTAAAAGACACCCAGCTTTGTAGTCCATCTTAGGCTCTGGTAAAAGGGTGGATTTACAAATGCCAAGAAAGCTTCTCGGTGTCAAATGGAAAACAACCTTGCTGCCTTCATGCTCGGAATCTTCCAGATTGTTTCCATTCAATGATACAGAGAAGGGGGGTATTTGGTTTCAAACAGCTCCCCACCCCCACCCCTCATTCTTGACTCTGAGCTCCCAATAGTTTCTTTCCTCAGCAATAAATCAGGCCATTGAAGCCTTAATAAAGCATTCCCTAATCCTCTCAGTCAGGAAGTATCCCAAGCCCAGTGTAGTAGTATGTATTCCCCGCCTTTCACCTTAGCTGACTTTTCAGCAAATGGGCTTGGATTTGCAGCTCATCAGTTCCGAGAATCCTAAAGGGTGCATCTCTGCTTCACTCATGGCCCTGCTGGGAATCTGTATTGATCTCCTCTATTACAAAATATTTTCCAATATAGTAACACAAGGAAACACTCTTAGATTTGAACTTGAACTTCTAATAAACTAAAACAAATGGAAGCCCTCCAGTTTTGTTTCACCCCCAGTATCCTTCTCAAGTAGATCTACCACTTGCTGGTTACTCAGACCAGTATCCCATGAGTCTTCCTTGGTCTTTTTTTCTTTTAAACCTCATCTCCAGTTATTGGAAAGTAACCCCATGACCTAGCTAATTCTTGCCGTCTCTATAATGTCCTTGCTGGTCTGAGTCTCCACTGTGACTGTCCCATATTCCTTTGTCAACTCTTCTCAAGACAGCCATGTTAGCTGCTCTGGCATAGCAATGACCAATGTTCCTGAGAGAACAGCTTAAAGGAGGTAGCTTCTTTTGTCTCGTGGTTTCTAAAGGTTTAAACCATGATCTCTTGATTCTGTGTGCTTGGGCAGAATCCTGTGGTGACAAGAATTCATGGTGAAGGACACTGTTCACCTCATGGCAGACAAGAAGAAGGGTTGATGCAAGAAGCAGCCAGGGATAAATAAGGGTCCACACACTCGATGATTTGGTTTCCCCAACTATGTCCAATGTATTAAACATTCTAGAACCTTCCAAAAATAATAGTACTGGTTCAGAACCAATCCTCTAACACATGAGACTTAGGGGGACAGTTTCATATTGAAACCATGTCACAACTACCTGATATTTACAAATATAAACCCCATTGTTCACTGCTAAACTCAAGTTCCAACACTGATTTTCTATAACACACACACACACACACACACACACACACACACACACACAGAGATACACACACACACACACACACACACACACACACACACACACACTACCACCACCACAACCACTGCCACAACCACTACCACCACCACTACCAACAACAACAACCACCTAAACAAAAACGTCATAGCTTTCTTTTATAAATTTGGACATTGTTCTATTCCCTTTCAATGTTCATTTCTTGTACCCTGTCTTGTTATTCTTCACTGGCATTGCCACTTAGATTTTCCTCAAACAGGAGTGCAGCCTGTATGCTTCTACCCCAGGACCATTTGCTTTCTAATCTGTGCCTGGAATTCTATTCATATCTCCCTTGGTTATGTTTTTTTATGGCTCTGATAAGAGATCATGACCAAGGTAACTTACAGAAGAAAGAGTTTAGTTTGAACTTACAGCTCCAGAGGTTTCGAGTCCATGACCATCAAGGTGGGAAGCACAGCAGCAGGCAGGCAGTGTGGCACTGGAGCAGTAGTTGAGAGCTCACAACTTGAGAGATGACTTTGAGGCGGAGAAAATGTATAGGGAATAGCGTGAACTTTTGAAATCTCAAAGCCCACCCTCAGTGATTGACCCGACCTGCGGGTCCTGTAATTCGTGGGGGGGGCGAGGAAGACCCCCCCCAACCTGAAAAAGAAGAACGGGCGAGAGAGAGAAAGGACTCAAGGAAGCAGTTGCTTGTCAAGAGTCATATATTTGAGCGCAAGGCGCCTTTTTATAATATGCTTTACAAGGGAAGGGGGTAAGAGAGGCCAGGTGGTGGGAAAGTATAGTGAGAAAGTACAGAATCTTCTCGGCCTGTGCCCTTAAACAATTGGTGATGTAACTCCTTTTCTCAAAAGACAGGGTACACTGCTTTGAATCTACCTGTAGCTGCCAGGCAGGATCTTGTGGTTGCCAAGCTGCAGGGGACGTTGTACAGGTGAGGAGAGGTTGTAGGTGGGGAGAGATAGGGGGTGAGGGTGAGAGGCGAGGGTCCTGGCTTCTGACAAGTGACATGCCTCCTTTCATGAGGTCACACCTCCTGATCCTTCCCAAACACTTCCTCCAACTGGGGGTGAAGGACTCAAATACATGAGCTCACGGGGATCCTTCTCATTCAAACCACCATAATGACATTCAAGTATCACCTCATTGGTGTGAATCTTCCTGGTTACCATATTAAAATGGAACATCTTGTTACTACCCTCTTAACCACTTAAAAATGGGTAACTTCGTGGTGTGTAAATTGTACTTCATTCAATATGGATTCTTTTTAAAGACTGTAATTTTTAAAAAGTCAGAGAAATGTAAATTAACAGTAAATTAACAGATCAAAGCAAGCAGTATCTATGGTTTTTTTTTTTATAATTCCAAAAATAAAATGAAAGAAAATTGATTTATAGACAGAACTGCTTCTAGTGCAGTGCCTGATGTCACCTAGGGATGGCTTTCCCACTGGATTTCAATGGTACAAAATATTTAATAAGAGTTATTTCTAGTCTTAGTGTTTCCTGTGCCTTAGTGATTGTGCTAATCTTTATATACATTATTATACCCACTCCCTCAAGGATTGAGCTATTAGACCCGTCGTGAAAAATGTGACTGAAAGAGTTCACTGCTCAATGGAGTCATTGCCACCAACTGGCAGGAGTTGTCCTTGAACCAAGGCAGACTCAGAGCTAATCCTCTCTAGTCCCTGCAAAACAAAGGACAGGGACACTGTCAGTTCTGGCATTAGGAGGTTTAAGGGTGTTCTTGCCTTCCTTTTACAACCTTCCTTTCTTATACTAAGAGATTTTATGCTAAACCAGGCCCAAAACCATCCATCTATCCATCCATCCATCCATCCATCCATCCATCCATCCATCCATCCCCAGATCTACCGTCTCCATAGAAACTTGCTGTTTCTCTTATTCTGATAGATTCCCCAGTGCTTCTTTACCAAGTCTATCTTCAATCCTATTAGCGTGTACATATAGAGTTAACTTACAGTGGCGGATGGGGGCCCCTCCAAATAGCCAGTGCTTCTCCTCCTGTCTGCACCGAACAATTCAAAGGATTAGGGACAGCATCTGTTCTTTCAGATTACCTGGCTCCCCTCAGCTTCATTTCTAGAAGAGATCTTTCTAGGAGTCAGCTGGGTAAGTGAAAAGTGCCTCAATGTAACCACTATAGTTTACAGGTGTCCTTCCAACACACATGTGAGGGAAGATTGGTCCACAGGGGGGTGGTACTGAGTATTCTGGACCCCAGTGGGAGGAGCTTGGAGGATGAGTGAGCTCTCTAGTGGGATGGGGGGGGGGGGGACTCAGGATTTCTCTATTTTTTTTGGCTTGAAATATGAGCACTCACTCTGATGAATATTCCTGTCACGAAAGGCTGCCTTCACCAGAAGCTAATAGCCACTTCCCAGTCTTGGATTTGACCTTCTCATACCAGGAGCCAAATAAACCTGTTTACTTCAGAGGTAACCTGTGTCCAGTACTAATACAGCTCTGTGAGTTCTGATCACTGTGATTAGGTGATTCTCCTGCTTATTGGTATTCACAATTGACCTGTATCCACAGCCTTCTCATGACAATCATATGTCAACCTGAAAGATCCATCTTTCAGCCCCTCAGATACCCTGCTTTACACCATGTCTTGTCTTTTCCCATCATTCCCTACTCTCTTCTGTTCCATCTTCTTTGACCTTGTGGTTTGGCCTTTTTGTTTATTCAGCTTCCATTTCTCACATGTGACATCAGAGCCTCTGCCCTCACTTCATTGTATGGTCTCAGAATCACTGTAATTTCTACTGAGTATAAAAGAAACCATCCATTCCATGTGATATCTTTGACTTGATTCTCCTCGAAGGAGTCCACACGCCGATTTTACCAGTCTTCTCAGCAAAGCTATGACGTCGACAGTGCCATATTACTTCAACGATGAAAGGATCTGAGTCACACAGCTCTGTTGCTGCCTAAAAAGTATTGAAGCGGGAGTAGATAAAAGGCCTGTTTTTTGTTTCACCGCGGTTCATCCCAGGTTGCCTTGTTGGAGTGGAATATGATGACACAGGTATTGTCCTACAGGAGAAGACATGACTGCTTACATTTTGAACCAAAATCGAAATCATTTCAAGTTCAGTCCTTTGGTCACATTAGCTGCAGTTTCAGTGATCAAAAAACGGCTACACTTTTTGACTGTGCGGATATTGTCCATTTCCATGTAAGTGCTATTGGACCATCGATGCTGGACTCCTCTTGTATGACTGATGCTCAGAATTGCGTCTTAGCTTTCTTTGAGCAGTTGCTTAGGGAAGGGAGTATGCCATGTTCATAGGCGGTACAGAGAATTACCTCAGCATCTCATTCAGGGTTTTCCATTCATTCTTGAATGAAACCAATTTGCCTGAGGACAAGATTATTTAAAGTGCCTGCTCTTTTGGAGTCCCTGTGATTAATAAATCAAATACTCAGAATACTCAGTACCACCCTCCCTGTGGACCAATCTTCCCTCACATGTGTGTTGGAAGGACACCTGTAAACTATAGTGGTTACATTGGGGCACTTTTCACTTACCCAGCTGCCTTCTGGAAAGATCTCTTCTAGAAATGAAGCTGAGGAGGAGCCAGGTAATCTGGAAGAACAGATGCTGTCCGTAATCCTTTGAATTGTTCGGTGCAGACAGGAGGAGAAGCATTGGCTATTTGGAGGGGCCCTCATCAGCCACTGTAAGTTAACTCTTAGCACTGAGGAGTTGGCTCAGTGAATAAAGTGCCTGCCTTGTAAGCATGAGAACCCGAGTTCAGAGCCTCAGCGTTCACTAAAACTGAAGGATGGGGTGCATATCCATATCCGTAACCCCAACACTGAGGGACCCCAGCACTGAGGGTAGAGGTAGAAGTGGGTGGATCCCCGGGGCTACTGACAGCCAGTTTAGCCAGAATAGTGCCTTCCATTCACAGTAAGAGACTTTGTCTTCTAGAATAAAGTGGAGAGCAATAGAGGAAGTCATTTGACAACTAATTTGGACTTCTGCTTATGTGTACATGGACACACACACACACACACACACACACACACACACACACACACACGCATGGAATTAGAAAAGGTTTGCTTATCCCAGAACATAGTAGGTATTTGCTATTACAAGTGTCTTGCTTGATGTTGTCAGAAATGGACATCCAAAAAGATAAGTAACCTTTCTAAAGTCATTTCATTATTGACAGAGTTCAGGCTAAAGTTAAGTTTCTGGGTTCCCTGTCCTGGGCTCTAGCTCTCTCCCTCTACATCTCTGTCTCCATCTCAACTCCCTCCCCTTCTCCTCCTCTTCCTCTTCTCTCTTCCCCTCTTCTTCCTCCCCCTCCTCCCCTCTTCCTCCTCCTTTCTCCCTCTTTCTCTTTCCCTTCTTCCCCTTCCCCTTCCCTTTTCTCCTTTTCCTCCCCCTCCATCTTCACCTCCATCTTTATCTGTATGTCTGTTTCTGTCGTATGTATGTATGTATGTATGTATGTATGTATGTATGTATGTAAGTATATTTGCTTTTGAGGAAGAGCCCAGTATGGCTTGGAACTTATTATGTAGCCCACAGTGATTTCAAACTCCCAGGGATTCTCCTGCCTCAGCCTTTTTATTGCTAGGATTACAGACATAACAGGACCCTCTTCTCTAAACCATGTTGCTTTTGTGACCAGGTATGATCCACCAACATCCAGGCTGGAGAATAACAAAGAAAAGAAAAATCTCTTTCCTTTTATTTGCCCCTCCCCCTCCCCTCCGCAGCCTTTAAATGTGGGAAAGCTGTTATCCTAGGCTATGCCAAAAAAAAGGAGGTGGTGGGGGGAGTCACCATACAAGGCTCCCAAGGCAGGCAGCCAGCAGGCAGGGCCTTGCCTTGGTTAATGAGATGGCATTTGGTACCTTGGCCCACGTCCTTGCTGTTTCC
Organism: Rhabdomys pumilio; assembly: GCA_030674055.1. Taxonomy (NCBI): domain Eukaryota; kingdom Metazoa; phylum Chordata; class Mammalia; order Rodentia; family Muridae; genus Rhabdomys; species Rhabdomys pumilio. Next base: position 37,864,117 of record JANHMN010000021.1, read on the forward strand.
AGTATGAGTGTCTGCTGAGAGCACCTGCTCAGCGTCCTTCCTCCATTAGCCACGGAGCACAGTTCTAAATAAGTCAACCTTGGGTCGCCAAGAAGCCTTCACACTTCTTGCCTACTAAGACAAAAAGCAACAGCTGGGCGAGAAAAATATAACCCCTGTCACTTTTCCAAACAGCATAAGACCTGGCCAGGAGCCCTCCCCTCCCCCAGCCCCCTCCCCAGTGAGCTCTGGGCCACACTGTCATTCACAGCTGCTTCCTGGAGGACATTTTTCTTTCCCTGATGTTTTGAGAAGCGGAGGTTGGGATCGTTTTCTGATGTTGCTTTTCTTCCTGGGGACTTCTTTGTTCGAGTGCCACTGGGCAATCGCCTCTCTGGTCTTAAGTGTTTACATATAGCATGGGTGTGAAGTTCACTTTGGGGACATTCCCCCCCCCAAGCCACTTATTTATTCCTCCTATAAGGGGAGCTGAGGTTTCTCCTACAGAAAAGCAAAACCAAGAACCAAGCTTCCGAATTGCATCTGTTTTCTTTTCTGGAAACCACTCGCTTGCTTGCCCAGTTTGGTTGCTGCCTCATTTTTTTTTCCAAGCGGGGCTATACAAAAGTCTGAATTACTCTCGCAGAGAAATAGCTTTAGCCAAGAGCCACTCCGATTTGAATTTCTTTTCCTGGCATTCATTCTCTCCCGCCACTTCCGATTTGATTTCCCACTTACACAAAATAATTATGGGGCAAAATGGATTATGAATTTCCTTAACAAGAAGCAGAATTGAATCGTTAGTAGGAAAAGAGAAAAAAAATCCGTCGGCTGTCCACGCTCATTTTGATACTGTGAATCTGACGAACAGAAGCAGGCATGCGCGTCTGTTAAGTAAACAGCCTGTGTTCAGAAGGGACTTTGGTGCTGGGAGTGAAATAAAGACTCAGGCTGGATGAACTTCATAATCAGCCAAGCCTCTGCTGCCATCTGTCAGGGCTGGGCTCCTCTCCCTCTGGGCTGCAGTTCCTGGGGCCCAGCTGACAGACAGGCATCATTAGCTGGCTTGTGGGCTAGGTCATACCACCGAGACAGGTCACCTTGTGTCTTTGGGGTGTTTTGTCCCCCTCCCAAATTTAATTCTGAAAAAGTGTAATTGAATTTTCATGCTAAAATTAAATGATGAGAGTATGCAATGTGTCCACTCCTGTCTGGTGGCCAAGTAGGCTTCTTAAAGGAGCAGGGATAGGATCCAGTTAGCTCTTTCTTCGGTCTTCAGGGGACCAGAAACAGGGAACCCTGCCTGGGCACAGCCCACAGAAATGCAAATGACTCAGAGATGCTCTCTGCCTTTACAGAGCCTCGGTATATGGGGCAAACTGGAGCCCCAGAGCTTTGTAAAACAGTGCAGTGGAATTGGTACTAGCTGAGAATCAAAGAAAAAGACCCTTAGAGAAAGACAACACACACACACACACACACACACACACACACACACACACACACACACAAACACATCATACACATCATACACACACATACACACATACATACACACAAACACACACATGCTTACACATACACACACATACATACAAACACACACACATACACATACACACATACACATACATACACACACATACACGCATACACACACATACATACATGCATACACACATGCACACATACATACATGCACAATACACACACACCCATACACATACACACACATACATACATACACATACATACACACATACACACATACACACACATACACATATACTTACGCACATACATACACACACATATATACACAATACACACACACACACACACACACAAACACGTGTGTACAGTGGCAAAGAGCCTTTACAGAGCCCTTTGATTCAAAGCAGAGGTGAATCTTGGGAGCTTTGTGACTGCAGTACAGTGTAAATGCTCTTAGCGGGATTACAAGGAGAGAGCCCATATCCTAGTAAGCAGCAGCAGTGTGCATGCACAGAGAAGGGACAAATTATGAGTATCCCCTTGGCACCCCGCACTGTCCTAGCTGCCCCCTGCACTGCCCCCCTGCAGCTTGTCACAACTTTGAAAATCAGTTCTGTGTTTCAACATCTTAATCAGTTACTTCCAGCCTTTGTTTCATGGTGCCTTGCAGAACTTCGTACTGCATTTGTAAGCCATATTGCAGCTCCCAGGTTTTCTCCTTTCTCTGGGGGTAGCTTCCAATCCTCACATCCACTGAAACAAGTCTCCAGTCGTGATGGAAATGACAGATGTCCTCAGCCATGGTGGAACTGATAATGGGAATCCAGTAGCCACACAGTTGTATGTCTTATCATTCCAAATTCCTGATAGTTTTGAAGGAGTGACTTCTTGGCTTTAGGCAAGTTGAGCCTACAATTCATTAAAAGCTCCTAGAATTCCACCAGCTAGGAGGAATGTCAATGAAGACAAATGATGCATTTACAAAGGACATTTTTTATGTTGTCACACTGTGTGGTCAATCCACTCATCTGACTATTTTGGTAAATGCATTGGACTGGTAGGAAAGCAAAGATTTGAAATTTAGTCCTGGAAACCCATAATATAGTGTCATCGTGGTTTCAAGACTTAACTGAATTCAGTTGAAATTCTTCTTTTCTGAAGTATTTTGGTTTTTCTGTTAGAAGGAAAGTAACAGACAAATTCAACAGGGTGAATTGTATACATCTAAGCCCAGCAGAGACAGTTGGGAGTATGCCATTATTAGTTTGGATCCTTAACATCTTCCAAATGTTTATGAATTCAAAACTTGGTCCCAAGACCGTAGTACTTTTGGGAGTAGCAGAACCTAGTGAGAGGAAGTCAGGTCACTGAAAGTATGTCACTAAAGAGATTAGTGTAATATTAGCTCTTCCTGTTCCTGTCTGTCACGTGATGAGGAAGCACCCACCATAATGGTCTGTAACATCTCAGACACAAATTAACAGAGCCTAGCAACCGTATGTGATCTTTAAAGACACTCGATCATGTGACCTGGGATTTCACCAATCAGATTACAATGCTCAGGACTATGTCTTTGGGGATCGCCAGCAGCACAGATTGCAGAATCTAAAATCTCAGTCTTTAAGTCTCCGCTTCCACATCCTTCTGTACACTTACTCAGCGTGCCATCTGCTGCCTCTTTGCTGATACTTCAAACTTCAACAATGCCCCAGCATCGTTGACTCCTTCTCTGCTCTTCTCTGTTGAAGCACAGAGCCTTCTCTTCAGCTAGAACGAGGTTTCCAGAGACTGACTTCCTTCAGAGCCCTTCTAAGTGGTGTGTGTTGTGTTTTATAAAAAGATAAGGAGATAAGAAATTTGTTTGGTAGATGTGCAGTCAGGTGTGGGAGAAGGGGGTGCCTTTGTGGGTACATGCTGAGGCGTCCCTTCCCCTTGAGCCACACAACAGTATAATATAGAATAGAGTTTATTCAGGGCATGGGGAGTAGAGTTGAGAGGGTAGTAGAGAGAGAGAGAGAGAGAGAGACAGAGACAGAGACAGAGACTAAGAGAGGGAGGGAGGAGGAGGAAGAGGCGGAGGAGGAGGAAGAGGCAGAGGAGGAGGAGCAGGAGGTGGAGGAGGAAGAGGAGGAGGAAGAAGAGGAGGAGGAAGAGGAGGAGGAGGAAGAGGAGGAGGAGCAGGAGGAGGAGGAAGAAGAGGAGGAGGAGGGCCGGGTTATGGGCACATGGAGAGAAAGGGAGGAGGGGAATGGGGAGAGGGGGAGCAAGAAGGCAAGAGAACAAGAGAGAGCAGAGATGGCAAACAGCCCCTTTTATAATGAGTCAGGCATACCTGGCTGTTGCCAGGTAACTGTGGGGCGGAGCCTAGACAAAAATGCTAACAGTGTATGACCCTGTACTTGCTCCAGTTTATGCTCAGCACACGGAAATAGGGCTACTGACCCTCTCCTCCTCACCTTATTTTCTTGGAGTTTCCATTCTTCCATTCCCATTTAGATACAATAGCATCTCACTTGTTGAATATGGCATCATAATAGCATGAATAATGGCCACCTATGGTTACTTTAGTTCGGTAGTCAGTTACTGAAAGGCACACCATGTGTGGGTGGGCAGGAGATGGAGAAACTGCTCTTTATCTTTAAAAAAAAAAAAAAAAGGCAGAGCCTTGTGTCATTTAAAGCTTCATTGTCATCTTGAAATGGGGCCACAGTAATTTTTCACTAGCTTAATGGTACTTGTCTTAGTTATGTTTTATACTGCTGTGAAGAGACACTATGGCCAAGGCCACTCTTACCAGGCAAACATTTAATGGGTCTAAGTTACAGTTTCAAAGGTGGGAAGCATGCCAGCACATTCAGGCAGACTTGGTGCCAGAGAAGCTAAGAGTTCTATATCTTGATCTGAAGGCAGCCGGGAGGAGACTGAGTCACACTGGCCAGACTTGAGCACACTCATGAGACCGACTTGTACTGTGATACTTTCCCTGACAAGGTCATACCTCCTGATAGTGCTACTTTTCATGGGCCACAGCCTCCTAGTGCCAGAATGACAGGTGTGAGTCACCCATTTTAGGCTCTCTGGTGAAAGTTTTCAACTGTACCTGAAATCAGAAGGCTCGGAGTGAGGGATAGATTATTTCTTAGTATTTAGTTCCCCATGTGACTCTGGACAAAGATGGTCCTGAACCATTCCCATTTTTACATATAAATCCACAGCTCTGAAACCACACAGTCTATTGCCTTTTCATCTTCCTCGGTGCTACAATTATCCCCAGTGCCGTCAGATGGATGGAGGGTTTGTTCCTGGCATCTCCTAGTGGAAATAGGAGTCTCCTTCTGGGCTGAGTTGGGGCCAAATTGAGCAGGAGGCTCAGCTGCTATTTCAGACCCAGATGAATTTGGGCTACGGTGCCTGGAGGAGAGCCAGGGTGTTTGCTTTTAATTATCAATTCTCTCATGGTCCTTGGCTGCCTCTGTGACATCCCCAAGGGATAAAATCCACATCAGGAAGGAGAAGCAACCATGTACTCCTAGTGGAATTCCACAGGGGCACATTGTGTCCACAGCTTAAGAACTTTTTCAAGGGCACTGACACAGGGCACTTGGGTCAGGCTGGGGACGGAGGGATGTAGTTGGACTTGGGTGTCAGGTTGTAAATGTACTTCTAGAGTTTGCGATCTATTGATCTAGTGTGTGATGGCTATTTTACCCTTTTCTGTATGAGACTGAAGGCTACCAAGTTGTCTTTGTATATCAACAAACTTTTAAATTATATGTTCCGTAGTCTTTCAGTTTGAGATTTATCAGATCTTATCAATGACCAAACATCTTGTCAAAGTTAAAGACATCCTTTACCATCTAAATGCTTCCCAGACTTGTTCAGCCCATTATCAGAATCATTCTCCAGCGGAGTTCAACCGATTTACTATAAAACCTATTATTAATTGTTCAAACCATCCAGTGGAAGAGGAGCTCGGTCTGTGCACTGAGTCTGGGTCAAGGCCATTTCTAAAAGGGTGCATTATTAATACTCAAGATAAACTGAGTTACCAGACAACTTTCTGAGCATGACTTTTTGAAGGTACAACAAATGCTAACTGGAGCTTTCCAGAAATGGCGATGCGCTCCAGTCTATTACCCATCAACTGTCCTGGTTTTGTGTGTGATAAAAAGCAGCCACGGAATCTGGACTCTATTTTTAAGGCAGTTAGACAAACATGGGGAATTTCTAAGAATAGGAGTGACCATATATCGGTAGCCAATTAAGGCATTTGTCCCTGCTCACTGCTCTCTTATAGCTGATCTCTCAGCAGGCTTGGGGAGTTGAGTGGTATTTGAACAACCACAGGAAGCAAGGGCATTGCTCTTGGTTTATGCAGCAGCTGACATGAATAGCTACTTCTCAAGGGCCCTAGAATATGTAGCTACCGGTTTGTTCTTTCTTGGTGGCTATTGAAAGAAGAGTATGGCTGGTCAGAATACAAAATACACAAGAGCTACTAGGTGGAAAAAAAAAAAAGAACATCCTTGCTTAAAACATAGCCCTAGGGGCTAGAGAGCCATCTCCCTTGGTAAAGTGCTTGCTTTAAAAGTAGCAATTAGATCTTTAGGCAGGAAGAAAGCTGGATGTGCTGGCATATGGTTGTGTCATTCAGGAGCTGGGAGAGGTAAAGGCAGGCAGATCCTGGTAAATCCAGGCCAACCAGTTTAGAGAAGCCAGACTACAGCTAGAACTGGATAGGGGCTAAAAAGTACATGTGTGTGTGTGTGTGTGTGTGTGTGTGTGTGTGTGTGTATGTGTGTGTGTGTGTGTGTATGTGTATGTGTGTGTGTGTGTGTGTGTGTATGTGTATATGTATGTGTATGTGTATGTGTATGTGTATGTGTATGTGTATGTGTATGTGTATGTGTATGTGTATATATATATGGGCCTCACACACATATATTCCTATGGGCCTCACAGGTTTATAGTCATTGTGAAGGAGAGATGAAAGAGGTTAGGGGAGGATGAGAGGAAGAAAGAATGAAGAAGAAAATCAGTTTCCCACTATATACTAGCTCATTTAAGCTCCACAGCAATGCTGTAAACTATTATTGCCTGTCTTTGAAAGGAGACTCACAGAGTCTAACAACTCAGACCAGGGTTGCCAGATAGCACGATGCAGACTCTGAACTTGAAACCTGCACATGAGATGTCTTCTGCTTTTCTGTGGACTCCTCATAGAGGTGAGAGGTGGAGTTGACCAAGACCCTGCAGAGTGCCTGCTCACTGCATTCAGCACCTATGGCATATTAAGGGTTAAGGTAAAATTAACCCTTACTGTGTCCCTGTAGATGAAACCACACATGATGACTATTCTTGGTCGTCAACTTGACCACAGTTGGAATTAACTAAAACTCAAGGAACTGGATACACCTGCGAGAGATTTTTTTTTCTTCATTAAATCATTTAAAGTGGAAAGACTTATTTTAAATCCAGGTTTTTTGAGATGTGAAGATACATCTTTGTTTGTTTGTTTGTTTGTTTGTTTGTTTGCTTTTAGAGACAGGTTTTTTCTGTGTAACAGCTCTGACTATTCTGGAACTCTGTTTGCAGACCAGGCTGTCCTCAAACACACAGATCCACCTGCCTCTGCCTCCCGAGTGCTAATATCAAAAGAGCACCAAAGATACATCTTTAATCCAGATCCTTTGAGGCGGGAAGATCCCCATTCCATCTGGGCCACATCTTCTGCTGCAGCCTAGTTAAAGGGCATGGATCACAAGGAAAGAGGCACTCTTTGCCTGAGTGCTTTCAGTCATGCTAGCAAGTTCTTTCCTTTCCTAGCCTTAGAGCCTGCTTCTATAGGATTCTAGTTTATTCTGAAGATCAGCTGAGCCATCCAGCCTTGGGAACTAAAGAATTACTGGATTCTTGGATCTTTAGTTGGTAGACAGCCATTGTTAGACTATGCTGGGCCATAATCTACAAGCCACTCTAACAAATACAAATTATGTGTGTGTGTGTGTGTGTGTGTGTGTGTGTGTGTATGTGTGTGTGTATGTATATATGTATGTATATATGTATGCGTGTGTCTGTATATATATATATTGTATAGATATATTTTGCTTGCACATTGGTAATCTTAACACATTGTCTCCCTGGAAATAAGAATCTTGCCTTTGCCTTCAGGATCAGAGTGTGCAGATTCCACAGTGAGACTGTAACTGTAAACAGCCTCAGCCTAATGGTTCCTCTGAGGGCTGTGTGATTTCCCACCTGTCAGGGGAGCTGTGGTGGAGAGTGGGTCCAGTCTGGTAGGTGTCACCTTATTTGTCCAGGACTGTCTTTCACAATGGCACTGACTCTGAGGACAGCCGACGCAGGCAAGGAAAAGGATGGGAATGTGTCCTTCCTAAAAGCTATTCTTCTACATCACACTACTCCATGCCGCCCCCTCCAGAAAACAAGAGGGGGGTGTGTGCCCTGATGGATCAGAATGCTAATTACAACCATTACCTAAAGCAACCAATCTTCCTTGACAAGGGCTGGAGCTGTCAGATACTAAGAGTAAAGCTCCTCGTTTCATTTTGGTACAAATTACTTTTCCATCCCCCTTTGACAAATGCCTCAATTTTGATCTCAGCTTTGCTCTTAGGATGGACGTGTAATTATCTGCTCTTGTTTACAGCAACAAAGGTCAGGTTATTCAGCAGATATTAATAACCACTGTTCCAAGAGCCCTCTTTCAGCTCATCCTGCATGCTGAGCTTTGCCCTGATTTCAACCTTGTGAAATTTTTATGGGGCCGAGGCTATACCCTAACTAACTCTCTAACACTCTTATTAACTCTCTTATCTGCTGTGATAACCATGCTCAGCCACGTTTCCTCTTTATGAAACCAAATTACTTAGCATTAGAAAGGCACTGCCTTAGTCCACTGGGGTTAAGGGAGTCCATCTGAGTAAAACTGGAAAATATACCTGATTTACTGGGGCCTTTGTGATTTGAAGAGTCCAAGAGGGCATGACCAAAATGGGATGCGGGAAGATCATGGTAGCACTAACATTGTAAGAAGGTTCAAGGTAGCTGCATCAAAAATTTATATCATTCTGAAAAGAAAACCCAATTGTCCTACTTAGCTTCAGCTAACAACGTGATACAATCTAGCATCACCAGAGGAGAAAGTCCCATGGAAGGATTATCCAGATGACATTGGCCTGTGAGCTTGTCTGTGAAGTATTAGCTTGATTATTAATCAATGTAGGAAGACGCAGCCTACTATGGGCGCTACCATTCCTAGGCAGGGGGTCCTGAACTGTATATGAGCCAGAGAGTAAGCCAATCAGCAGCCTTCTCTATTGTTTTTATTTCAGCTCCTGCTTGGTTTCTTGCCTCACCTTCTTTCAGTAATTGACTGTGACCTGAAAGTATAAACCAAATAAATCCTTTCCTCTCCTAAGTTGCTTTTAGTCAGAACATTTTTATCACAGAAGTAGAGAGACAAATAGAACATATACTAATGTCCTGCCTGTAGCATTTTTTCTACACTGCCATTACAATAGTGTGTGCTACTTAGTAACAACTGTCCATTAATTACAATAGTGTGTGCTATTTAGTAACAACTGCCCATTAGTTACAATAGTGTGTGCTATTTAGTAACAACTGTCCGTCCAGACTCTCACCTGCTGCTTGTTATCTGTAATTTTCCTCTGCTGTTTTGCTTCCTGCATTGCTTTTCCATCTAGACACTGCATGGAATGAATGAATGTCCATCTGGTTAATCTGAGCACAGCTACTTGTGCATGTCACAAGCACAATGAGAAAGATCATGCTAACTTTCGTCTGCCTTATTCACAACTGTCCTTCTAGGCTGGCTCTAGGGGAACGACTGGTGAAGTGACTGGTGGCTCTTCTGCTTGATCAGCTGGCTTGCTGCAGTGCTGAAAGTAGGCTAATCGGCACACTGCTTTCCTACTCCACAAAGACACATACTTTCCAGAGTCCTGTAGACGATGCTGATAGACAGCTCACACATGTTGATTAAAGCTTTCACCAGCTCTGGAGAGGAGGAGGGTCAAGTACTTCTGCAGGGATGAAGACCTGATTTATTACTCCTGTGAGTTCCCACTTTGGGGTTGGGATAGGCAGCAAGCTGTTGATATAATTAATTAGAGGAAAGCATGGTCTAAGAGCTGTCTTTAGATAAACAATAGCACTTAATCCAAGACAAAATGGAGACATAGGATTCTTAAAAAATAATCTATTAATTTTGCAATGGAAAAGCTTTGGAGACCCTCACTAGAGAGTCTTAGTTTAAAAAAAAAGGAAGAAAAGTTATTTGATGTCATTGGATTTTCCCTGCAGATTAATGTTGCTCTCTCTAATTCTGTCCATGAGATCTGTTAATAAGAAAAATAACTGAAGGCTGGAAAACAGCAAAACCTAAAGAAACAAAGGCTGGTGGGAGGCAGGAGAAGGTGAACAAAGGAGAGCAAGGTGTGCTGACACGTGACTGTGGAGATGTGGGGAAACCCATCACTCTGTATGCTTTTTCAAAAATTAAAAGTAGATTTTTTTCTCACACAGATTATTCATAAACAGAATTACAGTCTCACCACCCCAGACTCTTTTATCATTGCCTCTTCCCCACATATCCAAGACCACAGCCTTCTCATTAGAATACAAGAATATGAGAATCTGAACTCATAATGTGGTATAAAAAACAAACAAACACACCCAAATAGGACAAAAACAAGCAAACAGAGAAAAAGAGCCCCTCTCCCCCCAAAAGAAAATCACAGGAAACACACACAGAGTCTAACACACACACACACACACACACACACACACACACACCCTAAAAAATAATTAGAAAAAAAATCAAAAATGAAAACTTAAATTGTAAAAATTGCTTAAAACTCTTCCTTTGATCTCTTCCATCTACAGCTCTTTCAACGATGCTTCAAACCAACACTTAAAAACTTGTCTGTGGAAGAAAATATTAAATTAGAAATGGACTTTCTAAAGTGTGCTGAGCTAAAAATAAATATTAACAGGTGTTCTTGCTTTCGGGCTCCTTGGTGCGTCTCACAAGCTGGGGCGTATGTGGCTATTTTTAAAGAGGGATGTTTGAGGAGATATTTCTCCATTGTCTCCAAGTACATTCCCTGCCCACCGAGAGTTTATACTTTGGTTGGTGTGGAAGCTCAGGAAGTTGGTTCAAGAGAAAGGTGGTTAGATCACAGGGAAGGATTACCATAGAAGGGACCAGTATAGTTTGTGCGGGACTCCAATTAGTTCCCATGTAGTGGGTTAGATAAGCCACTCTCTGGCTTCTTGTTTACCATGCAATCATTAGCTCTTATCATGTCGCTACCTGCAATGAGGCCCTCCTTAGAAACTAAACACATGGGGTCACTCTGTCAGCAATGTCAGAGGGAGACAGAGCCCAACATAGCTAGCAGCCTCCTAGGGAGTTTTCTTTTCTGCTATGGGAATAGCATTTGGAATGGACTAGAGGGAAACAAAGCTAGCAAGTTTATTAAGTAGTTATACAGAAAGTTGTAAAGGACAAGACAAAGACGACACACAATCCCAAGGTGTGAATTCAAGCTACTTGAGAGGATCCTCCTCAGGCGTCTTTACAATGGCTGTATGCATGACCCTGTCACACACACACACACACACACACACACACACACACACACCCCTGGGCATTCTGCATCACATTGCTTAGAGGCTCTGATTTACAAACTTTAAAAGCTAAATGAAAATATATGGGCTACTAGGTCTATGCAGTCATGTCTATGCAGGATTTAGTACCTGGTTAATTCTGACCATTATAATATCCAAGAGTCATCCATTTTATCACATGTATGGATAGCTGGTTCATTCAGTTGTTACGTGGTATAATACTATGTGGACACGCTTCTCTTTGTATGTCTGTTCACCATAGTCATCCAAACGTGTTTCTAACTTTGGGACAATTGCACACAAACTGCTATAAGCTTCTCACAAGAATACATGAGCTGGTTAACTCATTTTCTCACCTAAAAGTTTTTCTTTTTATCATCCAGATTGTAAGATCTTAGTTAAGGTTTTCATTGCTGTGAAGAGACACCATGACCAAAGTAGCTGTTAGGAAGGACAACATTTAAATGAGACTGGCTTACAGGCCACACCTACTCTAACAAGGCTACACCTACTCCAACAAGGCCACACCCATTCCAACAAGGCCACACCTACTCCAACAAAGCCACACCTACTCCAACAAGGCCACACCTCTTAGTAGTGTAGCTCCCCGGACCAAGCATATTCAAATCACCACAGTGATTTTAGTGAGACGAGGCCTATGTTTCAGGTTTAGAGTTGAGACAGAAAAACTAATATGCTAAACTTGGAGTACAAACATCCTGGACCTGAGTAACTGAGCTGCTTTGTTGTTTTGACATTGTAGTTTAGGACACCTATAGGAAACACACCTAATCTAGGCAGTTTTACCTTGATCAGTTGCGTTGAAATTCCTTGGCTCTCAACAGCAGGAACAAACTAGATCCGAAGAGGAGGGGCTTCTTTCCCATCTTATGGCCCCTTGGGTTCTCTTGTTCATCTTATCCTTTTATCTTCTAAAACTACAAGTTAGGCAAACCTCCATACAAAGTATCGTGCCTCAATATTATGTTCTAGCAACAGAACCGCACCGAAGAAATCAGGTAGCTGCTATAAAAACCCTGAAAATGTGGAAGCCAGCTTTAAGACTAAATAGGAGGCAGAGGAAGAGTTTGAAAGCAAAGGAATGTGGGAAGCTGAGTGTTCAAGGCAAGTCTGGTGAAGGCTCAGAGGGCAGAGAGACAAGGAAACTAGCTCCACATGGAACAGCTGATCACGGAAGCCAGAGAACAGCCCACCCATCTTTCAAAGCAGCAGAGAACATGGCTATGCTGCTCTCCTTGCCCTAGCTTAGTTTTGAAGGAAGCCAATCTTTAAAGACCACGTATGACCTAGGCTCCTCAGTCAAGATATTCTGAACAGAGAGTAGAGCTCGAAGCCTGTGCTATGAAGATTACTGATCGATTTTAATTAGATTACAGGGAGAATTGGGAAACAAATGCAGGAAAGATTTACTGAAGTGTTTGCTTCAGTACGGAAGGAGTGGGAAGTGCACAGCCAAGCAACTGTCTAATGTTCTCTCTGCTTACACTTGGGGTGAGGGAATTTCCTATGGGCATGAAATCCAGGAGGCAAGGATCTTAAGGTCTGTCCTAGAGAGGTAATTTTCTACCCAATCCCTTTGTCAAAGGGGCCTTCTCTTCTAGGGGATCTGAGTTCGGTTCCCCACACCCATGTTGGACAGTTTACAACTACTCTAAATTTCAGATTTGCAGACTCTGATTCCTTCTTCTGCTCTTGTAGACACCAGCACTCATATGACAGTCATATAGGCAGAAACATAATTTGTTTTTTTTAAAGATAAATCTCTATTCTTCGTAACATGGACAGTAGCAGTGAAAGATAATAAAGAAACAGACAAGCAGGATAGCATCACGTCTATGGAGAGAAGTAGTGTGATAGACTAAGAAAGAGTAATTACAACCTATATTATAAATGATATTTCAACAGGCTAACTCTATAAGGAGCTATATATAAATCAATTAGAAAAAGGAGAATATGCCAAAAACCTGTTTATGATTTAAAAGAAAGTTGAAAGGAAAAATAGATGCAAGATCACAAGTTATGTAAAAATCTGGAAATAAAAACATCATTAAGCCTCAGCATTAATTAGTCTCTTTAAATTTGCTCTGGTTCTTCTCAGTAACGGCAGCCAGTGTTGTTTGGGGACTTTCTGACTCTTGAAGGAAGCAAATGGTTATTTCCTTTTCCCAGGAAGTGCTGTGACAAGGTGTATCTGATACCTTCTAGAACAAGAGGAGGGCTTTGCTGAGTCAGCAAGACTGGATACTGAGTGGGTAGACTGAGGCTGCTTAAGAGATGGAGGTGTGGGTGGGTCAGCTCAGGAGATGGAATTGTGGAGTGGGTCAGCCCAGGAGACAGAGGTATAGCCTATCTAGGAGTTAGAGGACCAGGCCTCCCAATTCCTCTCCCTCCTGAATGGTTCTCTTTTTAAAATCCAGGGTTCCATCTTTTCCATCTTTATCAAGAGCACTAGCTATTCTTGTAGAAGTCTCAGGGGCTTCAGTCCCCAGAACCCATAGGATAACTCATAAATTCCTGTAATTCTAGTTTCAGAGCATTCCATACCTTCTGACCTGCATGGGCACTGCATGTGTGTGGTGCACATACACACACACACACACACACACACACACACACACAGACACACACACACACACACACACACACATAGACACACACACAGACATACACACACTCAACCACATACACACATACAGACACACACTCACACACACAGACATACACACACTCAGCCACATACACACACAGACACAGACACACAGAGACACATATAGACATACACACTCAACCACATACACACACACAGACACACACTCACACACACAAACATACACACACTCAGCCACATACACACACACAGACACAGACACACATAGACATATGCACTCTCAGCCACATTCAGCTACACACACACACACATACATACACACACACACACACACACACACACACACACACGTGTGCACCTTAAATAAAGAAATAAAACAAAACACCAGCTTCTCTCTTTGTCCCCTCTTCTCCTTTCCTACATATTCTCAGAAACATATTCATCTTCAGGCCATTAAGGAATTATATCTGATATAATTATTTAGAGTTAGAGGAATGACATTTAGATCCAGTGCCCAGTGCCTAGATCACTTTAGTGTGTCTTGACCCAGTAATGCTTTGTAATATTTGAGGAGAATAGCTTTTGAGTTCTTTGAAGATGTCTGCAGATGATGTTGAGGAAAACACTACTTCTCATGGTTTATTTATATACTGGTCTTAATTGGCGGACCCGAGCAGAGCAACACTTCTCACTGTGCCATGCACACAAAGATCTTGTAGACCACATGAAAGAGACGGAAGTCGGGTGGGAAAATAGGGAAAAGAGAGATCAGCAGGAGTGGGAGGTATAAGTAAATGCAGTAATGGCAGGTAAATATAATCACAATTCATGTTATGCATATATGAAATTCAAAAAGAAGTAAAATTTAAAAAGAAAAAATAACCTGTAGACTGCTTAATCTTGGCTGAGTCAAAAATTGTGATTGAGGAGATAGAATGTTGATAAGTCTTGGGCTAGAATTACCTTGGGCCCTTTTTAGGGCCTTTAATACTCAGTTATCTTAACTAGTGTACCTGGCATTCTCTAGACTAGATAATAGATATCTTCTTGGTGTGTGTCACAAAGTTTTGCAGATGTCTAGTCTCTACCAACTCTAAAGGTAAGTAAGAGGCATTAAGAAATCACGCTAAACCTGTGGATGTTTCCCGCCATATTGTACGGAGTCTCGCCTACCCAGTCCCCTCAGAAATATAACCAGTAAATGTGTTGGTTTATGACTTTCTTTTATTCTGTAACTGTAAAAGTTCATGCAGTGATTTCCGTGGTAGAACATGTTATTCAGAACGAGCTGAACCCATGTTCCCAAAACATCATTACTCACATTCAACTCACAAAAAACCAACTCTCTAATTTCCTTTAAAACAGAGCTGTTCTTTTATATAAACAGTAGGCATTTCAGAGCTGCTGGCCTTACTGAATAAAGCTGTGAGATGAACGTGTTCCCTGAAATTTCTGCACTGAAGCTTAATCACTAATCTGGTATTAAGAGGCAAGACCACAAAAAGACAATTAGACTCTTTGTGGTACTTAGGGCTATTACATAACAGCTGGTGTGATGGTTTCAATGAGAAGTGACCTTTGAGTAGGTATTTGAACTCTTGTTTCCTACTGAAGATACTTTGGGGGTAGATTTAGGTGGAGCAACCCTGCTGGAGGAAGTATGTCACTAGGGGCTGGCCTTGGCTTTAAAAGCTCCACACCACTTCCAGTTTGCTCTTTGGTTCATGTTCTTGGCTCACAATGTGTGCCTTTATCTCTCTGCTTTGACTGCCTTGACTGTCACTTGCCATCATGCCTCTGTCCCTCCATCATGGACTCATCTCTCTAGAACAATGAGCCAGTCACACATTCTCTCTTCCCTGAGTTACCTTTGATCATAGTGTTTTATCACAACCACAGAAAAGCCACTAATACATCAGGAGGGGATGTGTTTATGTTTTTGCTCTTCCTTCATGTGAGGGATTCTTTCCTCTGGAGGAAACAGCGACAGGACGAACATCCCTCCCCGTAAAGCACATACCTGCACCTTAAATGTGATCCTTCCAGCCCCTAAAACTATAAGAATCATATTTTTACAGTTTATAAATAAGTCCGTGGTATTTCATTGTAATAGTACAAGTAGACCAAGACAGATAGTAATAACAATTATATTCATATTTTCTGTGGTAAAATTTTTAATCCCAATTTGAGGTTTCTTAACTCACCTTTGACCATTTAGTTCCTGGATAAAAGACACACACACACACACACACACACACACACACACACACACACACAACTTTATATTTACAATAAGCCTTAATCAGCACAAGAGCTGGTCAAATTTCTACATTGTATACTATTAGAACCTACTTTCCTATCAATAATCCTGAGTAATTATTTACTATTTTTCATCTGGGTTGCTCTTAACTCTAATTTGCCAGCCCTCAGGGTCATGTTTTCATGATTCACCTGACCCATAGTGGGCCTCTTTCTCTTCATCTTTTTCTCTCCTTCCTGATTCTCCTATTGAAAAAAAATAAAGAAAAGAGAAGAGAAGAGAAGAGAAGAAAAGAAAAGAAGAGGTGAGGCAAAAGCCCAGATTGGGATTAAAAATTTGAAAACATTTTCTGTTTATTCTCATGTCAACTTGGTTGGCTGCAGGATTTATAGCAATATTTGCAATATTTGATTTTCCTTCTGTGGTATTCTCTACTTACACCTATGTTGTTTGTCCTTGACCATTCTGTAACACTCTTAGCCTATCTCCTAAGCCTCAGGACAGCTCTACTCCACCTTGGCTGCTGTCCTTGAGGCTCGTCCCATGATCCTAGCATCTTCTATATTCTGGGGTCTCTGCTGCAATGGAGGTTGCTCCTTCTTCACCAGTGACTTTTCCTGGATTCTTCAGGGACTCTGACATTGCCACATGATTTCATGTCTCAGCCTTTCTCCATGACTCCTTCAGTTCATGCTGCCTAAAACCAATACCACACAGGAGACTCTTACACATTATCAGGTTCATTTGAGTAGTAGCATTGACATGCTCAGTATTTTGTCTCAATGATGCTGGGCTTTTACTAATAACAACTGATTCCCCAACCCTTGCTAACTCTCGGGAAGGTGAAGGTTTTCCTTCAGTGATGCTGGTCTCCTGGTAACCATAGCTAATTCCTCAGCCTTACCTGATCAGAACCACAGATTTTTAAATTCAAATATATAATATGAATGTCTAGAGTCTTTGCTTCCCGCTGAAACTTCACAAGCCAGATCTCCATGGTCTGTACTTTTCTTTGCATTCCTTTCTTCCAAGCTCTCACAGGATAGCTTGGTAAGTTTCCAGAATTTAGTGACTTCCATTTCAAATCTCCACATTGTCCACATCCTTTAAACAACAACAATAACAACAACAATCAAATAAACAAACAAAGCAGAAAAATGGGGTTGGATCCATCATGGCAATACCTCATTTTCTGGAACCATTTTTTTTCCTCCGGTTTCTCTGCTGTGGTAAAACTTTGACCAAAAATGACTTGGAGAGAAATAAGTTTAACTTATCTGACATTTCCAGGTAATAGTTCATCATAGAGGAAGCAAAGCTATTTACTGTCTTTTTCAGCTTGTTTTCTTAAACAATTTGGGAAAATCTGCACGGGGATAAGATGACCCACAGTGGGCTGGGTGGGCCCCAATACATGCCCACAGGACAGTCTGATGGTAACAACACATATATGTCTAAGTTTGTATCGAAGTGCAAAACCTAATCAGAATATCTTATTTTATTTTGTTTTATTTTATTTTATTTTATTTTATTTTCATGACAATTCTCTCACAGACAACATAGGCTATAAAATAAACAGCTTATTACCGGGTATGAGTTACCTCTTTGTAAGTTATTCTCCAGTGGAGACTGGAGACCACGGAGACCCTCCAAACATTGCAAACTGTTATCACTGCTCTTGGATACCCTCCTGAACTTTATGATAAGAACCTCCAGCAGAAGATACCACATACTTGAGTTGTAGGACATGCAGAAATCATATTGATCAGTTCTCACCTGGAAGCTTCATTCATGCTGGCTACTAATTTTCATATTGTCAGACACATCTTTGTATGTTATCATGGAAGAAATCAAGTTTTACCCAACTGTTAACCCTGTGATCTAGGACCATGAGTGGCCTGGAAAGACATGTGGACCATGAGTGGCCTGGAAAGACATGTTCTCTGGTGCTCTAGTGGCATAAGCGTTATGGAGGGTAGACAACTCCTTTCTGCTCTAGAAGGGTGGGTTCATCCCTAATATCATCATCTAGCCTAAGTACCATGGCTAGCTAGGTCCTAGTCACCAGAGGAGAAGCCAATAGATGATTCTGCTAAATGGTTACAGTACCCTACTCCCTCCTCAATTCTTATCTCTATACTAGGAGATGCCCATCATCTCCCAACCATCATCAGAGAAACTTTTTGCAGTAGGTGGAAACTTACACAGAGACTCATGACTGGTCAACTGTACAAAGAAAAAGAGACAATGAGTTGCCCAGTGCTACACGGGATACCTGTGCCATACTGCCTTCCCTCCGAGACAAGGGGGACACCATGAAAAAAGGTGCAGAAAGATTGGAAGAACCAGAGGTGGGGGACACCTGCAGCGATGTGGTATTCTCTGGACGATTGAACAGACGAACTCAGCAGCTGTGACCACACGCATAAGACTTATTCAAACCAGCCAAAATTTAAGCATGCATGTAAGAGAAGCTCACAAGTTTCCAGCCCCAACTGAGAAGCCACTGGCAATTAATGATTTCTTACCGGAGAACAAATTATTTTTTCTAGGGTGCTGCCTCTGAGGGGCCATTCATGTTCAGGTTGTTCTACACCCACAAGAACCGGTGGCACAAAGTGGGTTCAGTAAAACACGACATTGGGAGTGAAGCAGTGGGGAGGAAAGAGGAAGAGCTGGAGGGGAGGGAACCAGCAACAGACTTCATCAAAGCCACATTGTATCCATGTATGAAACTCTCAAACCACTGGAAAAATGGTTTACAAACTTCTAAGTTGGCAGTAATAGTAACGTGTGCTAAACAACCAGAATGAACGCATTCTGAGAATGGCCTGGCCCTCTAATTTTGTCATTATGCAAAAATAGACTCAGATTAAGGAGGCTAAGACTTCATTAGGCAATGCAATCTCAAGGGACCACTGCCAAGGGTGCTTTGCACTGCTGATCTACATGTGCTGTCTGTGTTCTCGTCCAGACAGCGAGGCCACTTAACCTTCCAGCCTCCACGGTGCTTACGGAGAAGCAGATATTGGTTTAACTATTGTTCCTCCTGAAGCTCCCCCCGCCCACGTCCCTCTCCTCTCCCTTTTTGCCTCCTCCTCCCCCCATCCATGTCCCTATTTCCTCATCCTTCCTCCATCTATCATCTGTCTATCTGTCTATCCATCCATGCATCCATCCATCATCCATCCACGTATATATATATATATCCATATATATATAATATATATATCCATATATATTATATAATATATATCATATTATATATAATATATTATATATATGAATATATGTGGATATATATGTGTGTGTGTGTGTGTGTGTGTGTGTGTATATATATATATATATATATATATATATATATATATAATTTTCTGTGTAGATTTGGATTTATTTCCTTAAAAAAAAAAGAACTTTCATGAGAGTGTTGGTCAGGCTACTCAGGTTAATCACTCTTCCTGTTCTTGTTGCAGAAGATCAAGGTTCAGTTCCTAGCATGCATCTGTCATGGGCAGCTCATAAGCACCTGTAACTCCAGCTCCAGGGGATTCTTCTGCCCTTCACAGGCATGCGCACACATGTGCCATGAACTCACACATACACGTACACTTAGATTTTTTTTTAAAGACTTTTAAGCTTGTTGATGTTTTTTGTTTATTCTGGGCATTTCAAGGCCATTCCCTTTACCACTTCTCTACCTTATCTCTTCCAGTTTAAATTATGTTAAATCTCTTCCTAAATCCTAGACCGTTACTTTCCAGCCCACGTGTTTTGTCATCCCATGCTCATTTGCACCTGAATTCTTCTAATCCAGCTTCTGCTCAGCTGTGTGTAATTTGCTTCTAAACCTGTCCAATAGGTTTTAAAACTTTATTGCTGTGATCTTTACCTCTAGGAATTTTTGTTTTGTGAACAGTTGAGGCACACGCAGTGCCGAGGTTTTTTACAAATGTCCCATTCTGCCAATGCCAGTTGTCATAAGAGAAAGCCATCTTCATTTTCCTAATTTTACACTGCTGATACTAACAAGTCCCCAGATTTCTACTCTGTGCCGTCTTCATCCCTCTTGTGGATAAGAAAACTCCCACTCTTGTGGATAAGAAATTTGCTGTAGGTACGCCCCTTCTGTGTCTCCTGCAGCATGAATATCAGGCTCTGATGGATCTCCCTGTTCTTTATAACACTTTTGGAGGAGAGAATACGTCATTGCTAGGTCTGTATTCATAATTCACCTTTTCCTAACAATACCCAGATTTTTTTTTCTAGGCAACAAGAATACAGGGTGAACACGGCAAGCATGCTTGCAGTCTTCATGATGTTTGTGAACTCACATCTGCTAAGGGTCTGCCCAGAGAACTTTTTCCAGACTTACTCACTAACCGTACAAAGCTTAAAAACTGATTTCACAGCTACCTCAGTCATTGGTCTGAAAGCTACATAATGGAAGCCAACCAATTCTTCCTGACTTACAATGATAGAATGAATTAGTTGATACCAGTTAGCACACAGTATCACTGGGAAGGATGGGACCCTGACTTTTAGAACAAACAGGAGCCAATGAGGGGAGGCAGGAGGTAGCAACAGCATGCCATGCTGTAAATCCAGTCCAGGGATAACCTGCTGCTCACAGCTTGTGGTGATCCTGCCAGAGACAACTCTGGAAGCCTCCACAGCACTGCTGTTTCATAGAACACATTGGCTGCCCCGCTACCATTATCACCAGGACACATTTGCTCATCCCAACCCCTTTGTAGCTGTAACTCCTGACTCTGATTTTATGTCTGGGCTCAGATCAGCTAAACCTTAGCCACATGATCATTTTAATTGCATGAGAAGGCCAGAAAAGAAGCATCCAACAATGTCTGGGCAGTTTTATAACAGCACAGTGGCTGTGTATCCAAACTAAAGTCATGTCATAAAGAATTTATCCAACATAGGATGGTAATGAAGTTAAAGCCCCTTGCCCCCCAAGAAATATTAAGTACCACTGCATCACTTACTACAGTGACCTCCACTGGGCTTAGTACTCTGCATAAATCCTTTTGTATAGTGTAGTCTGTGTAACGTACTTGTTCTCTTTTTGTTAGTGAGGAAACTGTAGTTTACAAAATTTAAAAGCTCCTCATACCCCCATAAGCAGTCTGGTCTGGAGCTAAGCCTCTAACCAGAGTTCTGACCACAGAGTCAAGCCTAACAAACCCACCTCCTGCGTTTCCTCAACTGCCTACGCCCCCTCCTTAGGGTTTGGATAAAGAGCCTTTCTTGCCTACTGGTGAGACACCAGTCATCATTAAAATTAAACTTCTGTTGTATATGATCTTTAAAATGATCATTAAAATTCAGGCAATCTCTTTCCAAATTATACATCAACATAATTCACCACTGTGCTGAATGTTGACTCATGCAGACTGGCTGCTGCCCATAGCTGGTAACATAAACACCATGCATATCAGTCGTTAAGTGTCTTTTACAATGCCATCCCCTTGGCTTGCCTAACGCCTATTAGAAGCAAATTTTCAGAAACAGCATTTTAAACAGAGATATCTGTCCTTCACTCTTTGCCAGAAGGATACGGAGCCAGAGGAAAATGGATCACAGCATGAGATGAACTACGGGTATTCAAAAGCACAAATGAACGCGTTAGCATTAGGTTAGATCTCAAATCTACCTCAGCTTTTTAGCTAATCCCTTTTAGAGACACTCATATATAAACACGCAAGCATAAGAATCAAGAAAAGGACTGTCTTCTATATAGCTTGTAACTGTAAATAAACACTCCAAAACTGAAGGGGTCAGGTGGTGAGGTTATGGTTTTTTGCTGTGAGACCTATCACAACCAAAATAGGAAAACAAAGCTGTTTGGGAAAGGGCATTAAAATGAGCGAGGCTGTGGTAGAGTGTCAGGCCGTGGAAGGGTATCCTGGTTCTTGGGTTGTGGGTTAGGCCACGCCCCCCCCAGAACCCAGACTCCTGACACGAAGTCCAATCTCCATTCAACCTGCACCCTTCAATCATGTAGGCACAGGTAGAGGACATAAACAGGCCTCAGGCCCTAGAGAGGTTTACATACTAATGAAGTACCTGAAGGCCAGAGGGTGGAGCCAAATAAGCATTCCTCCCAGCCCCTTCCCCCTCTTTCCCTTCCTATTTAACTCAGGTCTGCCCTGTTTTTTTTTTTTTTTTTTTTTT
>JANHMN010000021.1:37886442-37897261 GCA_030674055.1 Rhabdomys pumilio
GGGTGTGTGTGGGGGGGGGGGGGTGTGCATTCAGATCCATCCACCATCATGCCAATAAACCCGTTTTGGAAACCATAGACTTTCTCATGTGTTGGGACTGCACTGTGAGGAGCCGTGGAGAGGCCTTTAGTGAGTCATCGGGCCTAACTTCCAGCTGGAGGAACCCAGAACGTTCCCAACCAACTACACACACAGCCTGGCGTGTGGAACCCTGCGGCTCCCCAGCCATTTTTACCTACAGTAGAGTCCCTGTTACTACTGTCAGCTATTATTTTATTAATAAATAAAAGAAGAGGGAGGGAGAGAGGGAAAGACAGAGAGAGAGAGAGAGAGAGAGAGAGAGAGAGAGAGAGAGGGAGAAAGAGAGAGAGAGAGAGGCTGTGTAGAAACCAAAATAGCAGGAAGAAGAGAGGTCTCTGAGGCTCTGAGGAACAGGACATACTAAGGCAGCCATCCAGGGAAGGTCCAACCTGAGCCCTGGCATGGACAGTACTTATAGCTGCTTGTCTGTGGGATCAGAGGACTACAGCCTGGAAACTTCAGATGGATACTGGGAAAACATAGAAAGGAAAATGAAGTGTAGAGGCAGTCTGTGGCGAAGGAAACTGACATGTCTACGAAAAGACAAGCCATCCCAAACAAGAGTCCCGTGCACACACCCGAAGTCCTAGTCTCCGTAGGCAGTCATGTAGTTTTCTTTTATAGTTACTTAAAGATCCTTGTTACAGAACTTCAGCCTATCATCGTGTGTTCCCGAAAAAGTCTGCTTTGCATAAGTACGTCAGTTTAGTGGTTTCTCATCGAGCTTTCTCTCTGGCCATCGTCCTAATGAGATTTATGCATCTGATTTTCTGAGGAGGAAGTTCCACTTCTTTCCCTAACCTGTGCCATGGCTGTAGGCTCCTTCCCAGAGTCTAGGACTGTGAGGTGCAGTCATTGCCACATAACCTTGGCAGGCAA
Organism: Rhabdomys pumilio; assembly: GCA_030674055.1. Lineage (NCBI taxonomy): Eukaryota > Metazoa > Chordata > Mammalia > Rodentia > Muridae > Rhabdomys > Rhabdomys pumilio. The sequence continues at coordinate 37,887,403 of JANHMN010000021.1, forward strand.
AGATGACTTTGAGAACAGGATTCACTTTGCATCTATCTTTACCCAAAGAAAACCTCTTAAACACATGTTGTCCAATAACATTGCTGGGCTCCATTTGAAGCTAATTGGTCTAGATTTTCATAGGGGAGTTCTGACAAGTGTTTAAGGTGAGGCAATAAATCAGAAGCTTTTGTTACTAGAGCAGCTATTTAGCTCCATGAAAGCAATAACCCCCCCTCCCTGGAAAGAGCATTCTCTCAAATGCATGGTATCTGCTGGCAGGAAAGGTCACCTTTTGAAATTGCACCCAGATTTTCTCTTCCCCATGGCACTTCCTTTCCTAAGTCACAGCCTGTAAACCTGGTGGGACCCAAAGTGCCCTTGCAATAGGGAGTACAAATGAAGTCATTTCAGTGTGAATGACATGAAATAAAGATGTTCCTTCTACCCATAGCTGCTCGCATACATGAACCTATTCTGTTATCTCTTCTCCAACATACTAAGACTTATCTTTTCAGTTCCTAAGCACTTCCTGTGTGCCTTTGGTTCCTATGAAAGGTAAACCGTCTTCCTTTACTTCTCAGATCTCCTTTGTCTTTTGTCCCGGTGGCCAGTTCAAGACTCTCCATGTCAACAGAGCCCATCACATCCCAGAACATCTAGCCCTGGGTACATGATTTCTAAGCTCATCTCTTTAAATATTCCAGGATAGTTTTATCCATTAAACAATCCCTAAATAACCTCTGTGTTCCAGACACTGTGCAGACGCTGGGGATCTTTCTTCATAAATGGGAGCCTTCTTCATTTGGGCCCCTAAGTAGTTGTGGGTGGTGGGGAGTCAGTTTGAAAGCAGCTTTTAACATCATGGAGCTGGAGAAATAGTTCAGCAGAGCACTTGCAGGTCTATAGAGGACTAGGGATTGATTTCCACCCATCATAAACTGTTCAAAACTGCCCCATAACTCTAGTTCCAGGGCTGTCCCATACCTCTGGTCTCTGTGGGAACTGGAACTCACAGGCACACGCCCCTCCCCCCCGACATACATATAACTTAAAAATAAAAAAATAAATCTTATAAGATTGGGACTTACAGCTTAGCAGGCAGACTCTAAACCACTCTAAAAGCCATGTCAGTGTGCTAAAACATCCCACACCTCCCAAGGCCTCATCCCTCTCTGCTTTGTCAGGAGCTCTTCCTGGCAGGCCAGGCAGGAGAATACCTAATAGAAAATGCACACCAGTGCACATTCATTCAAACAGACTAACTAACAGAGAGGATACAATCCCTCCTCTTTGTGAATAGTGGGTTTCATGAATAGATGATCTCTCAACCCCAGTCTTGATTTAAATATTCTGTTCTATCAGAACTGGCGTTCTGTTAGCTGAGGTGAATATTTCTCCAAACTTTCTTACTATATTATCAATCACTCAAGAACCTATCAACTTTATGTGGTCCCCTTCTCCACAGTGAATCTAACGTAATGTCTCTTATACTACTGTGCTGGCTAGTCTTGTGTGTCAACTTGACACACAAACTACAGTCATCTGAAAGGAGGGAACCTCAATTGAGAACATGCCCCCATAAGATCCAGCTGTAGGGCATTTTCTTAATTAGTGAATGATCAAGGAGGGCCCAGCCCAGTGTGGGTGGTTCCATCCATCCCTGGGTTGATGATCCTGGATTCTATAAGAAAGCAGGCTAAACAAACCATGTGAAGTAAACCAGTAAGTAGCACCCCTCCATGGCCTCTGCATCAGTTCCTGCCTCCAGGTTCCTGTCGTGCTTGAGTTCCTATCCTGACTTCCTTAAGTGTAGACCAAATAAACCCTTTCTCCCCAACCTCTTGGCCATAGTGTTTTCTTGCAGCAATAGAAACCACCAATTGACTAAGACAACAGTCATTGGGTTGATCGGGCAATAACTCATCCCATATAAACCAAGAGAATCTCAAGAAATGGTTGTTAAGGTTTGCAGAGGCACAAGAGGCCTATGCCTGCCCGAGAAACACCTGAGCTTTGTCAAGCATTTGCTGTCTGGAAGCTTCTCCTATCACGAGCTTTGTGTTAGCTCCTCTCCATCAAAGTTCAGATCTCATAGTATTAAAAGCAAGGCAACCAAGCCCCACACACCCTCACTGTGTTGTCCCCCATCTTGCTCCTCAGGGAGGCCTCATCTGACTGTGAGCACACATTCTCTACTCACTCCCCCCTCCCCTGACTTCACATCTGCAGAGTAGAGTTGCCTCTCTCTTTTAGGTTGCTTCAAAACGAAACCTGGGAGAATATTTACTTAGGAGTTGACGTGGGGATAAGCCTGTGGTGGTGACACCGGAAGAGCTTTGCTGTCATGTACACAGCCACACTTGTTCGCCTGTTGTGCTAATGCTTTAAAACTTAAAATCAAAGACGAAACCCAGAACTCGACGTTTTGATTAACTTAACAGATTTCTGTAAAGAAAGACTGTATCACACAAGATATGAGTGGCTACAGAAGATATTTTCTGCTGTATTTTTTAGTTTAATTTAAGTTTTTACTACCCCCTCCCACAACCCTTCCCCCACTCCCCCTTCCCCCTCTCCTTCTTCTCTAAGCGAGTGGGCTTCTGGGTATTCCTCCCACCCTGCCACATCAAGTCTCAGTGAGGCTAGGCACATCTTCTCCCACTGAGTCCAGACAAGGCAGCCCAGCTAGAAGAACATATCCCACACACAGACAACAGCTTTGGATAGCCCCTGTTCCAGTTGTTCAGGACCCACATGAAGGTCAAGCTACACATCTGCTACCTATGAGTGGGGAGGCCTAGGTCCAGCCTGTGGGTGTTCTTTGACTGGTGGTTTAGATTCTGAAAGCCCCAAGGGTCCAGCTTAGTTGATTTTGTTGGTCTTCCTAATGAGCTAGTTTCTGTCCTTCTAAGACACTGAAGATCCAGTCAGCAGACACTTTTCAGATGGAACCCATCCAGATGTTCTTGCTTTGGGCATCTACGGTGTGTGGCAAATCACCAAACACTTAGTGGGTTCAAACTAACCCTTACTCATTCATGAGGATTCTGTAGCCTGGCTGGTCTTTCTGCTTGCGTGATTTTGCTTGTGGCAATGACCTTCTGAGGACTTTTGACTCATCAAGATTGTCTATAATAACTCAAACACAGGTCTTGGCCCTTGTCAGGAGAGGCAAGGAAACCGAAAACTCCTGTCAGTCTTCTACCTGTCACTGCCAGATGCTTAGAAAGCTAGACCCCTCTTTTTTTCCTATTTATTCTCCATTGATTTTCTTCAGCAGAGCATTCTTGGTAGTTCAAAGGTCCCACAACTTAAGAACAGAGGTTCCCAGCCCCACCTCCCTGCCTTTATGTTTCTTGGCCTTTTACTTTAAAAAAAAAAATGAGTTTTATGCAAAACTCATCCATCCCCTCCCCCCCTCACCCCCAACTTGTCCCAGATCCACCCTGACATTGCAGCTGCTGCCAGTTTATATGTGGAGCTATCTGGCTGTGTCCAGATGTTTCCTTGTAGTTATGCACCACCTCTGCTTCTTAAACTCTCCCGTAATGATCCATGAGTCTTGGGAGGTGGCGGGTGGAGTATATATATTCTCTTTAGGACCAGGCACTTTGCTGTCTCTTATTCTCTGCATCTTAGCCAGTCGTGGGTCTCTGTGCTAATCACCACCTACTGCAAATACAAGCTTCTCAGACAAGAGTTGATACTGCTCGTAACCCTGACCAAGACGCTTTGGGGGTGGGGGCAAAAAGGAGCAGAGTCAACAACACAGACTTCTCCTGGAGTCAGGCAAGTGGCAACAGCAGACAGACTGGTTTATTGCGAACTGGACAGACCTTCATACCCCGCTTCCAGCATCTCATTGGCTCTCAAGTAGTCAGATGTGGCACTGTCTCTTTCTCATTGGCTCGCTCCATCGCCCGAGGATCTCTAGACGCACTGGCAGATTCTAGGTTGGCTCCGGGAGGAAGTATCAGCTGCGCATGCGCCAGCCCTGCAACTGGGCCTGCTTGGCTAAGCTCCTCCTACAAGTTGAGAGAAGCATAGATCTATGAGGGTAATGATAAGTCATTAGCAATCAGTTAATTACGATGTCCACTAATCAGCATAACAAAAATAGTTTATTCCCTGCGGTCTCTCGCCTCTCTAGTTCCAGGTTCGTGGCCTGATAACCTTGCCGGGTATAACTTTCATCTTACGGTGCTGGACTTGAATCCAAGCAAACGGTGATCGGTAATTTCCATGAGGTTCATGCCACTGTTACCAATAAGCATGTATTTCCAGAGGAGAAAAGTAGCCGTCAGTCAAACTCAGCTTTGAATTCTGTAAGCTACAGCAATGGCTGGCTGCCAGGATGTCTTAAGACTTGGGAAATCTATTCATCAGCTCAATCAATACACGGGGCTAACCTAGATTCAACACGGAAATTAACTAAAACTGGAAGATAGAGTGTGCTAGGAACCTTCATCAGGAACTAGTGACCAAGCTGTCCCACTTGTACCACATAACAAGTCCTTTGGGTGGGAACAAGCTTTTGTTAATTCATTTTGGATAATTTTGGATAAAATTGATTTTAAAAAATGATGATATCCTAAAGCGTCTACCAGTGTTGTTTTCTAGTACCCACGTGTTTATACGTGCGAAGCAATAAAAAACAACACAGGTATTTTCTTATGAAATAGAAAAACAATTTCAGATGATTTAGGCAATTAGAGGCCTGTCCTGAAGTTTACACGTAATTAACAGATACAAATTATCATCCTTAATGAGCAAGAGCTGTTTGTTTAACACCTAAAATATCATTTTTCCCAAAGAACCTTCCATCACAAATTGAAGCTTGCACATGTTGTCAGGTTATGAATATTACTATGTATGATGATGAGTCTGGAGGAAATGCTAAGGTAGAAGTTAAGGAGTTTTCTTAAAATAAAGTATTAACGTGTTTGGTGGTATGGAATATGCTTTTATTATTATGTCAATTTATTGTGTGTACACACACACATGTGCACAGAGGTCACAGGACAACTTGTGACACTTGGTTCTCTCCTTTCACCGTGATCCCAGGTAGCATGAAATTCAGCTTGTCTAGCTTGGCAGCAAATGCCTTTACCCTCTGAGTTACGACTATCGGCCCATGCAAAATTTATTTATGCTAAGCTTATTTGAATAGGAAAAGTTTTGTCTCAAAGCATTCTCAGAGTCTGAAGTTCTTCCCAAAACTGCACGAGGGGAGGGGCTCTCTAAGGCTGCATGTGCTGTAGACGTCATGCTGCTTGAAGGGTCTTTATGCTCCATGCCTTGCAAAATGCTTATGGAAACAGAGTCTGCATCTAAAGCACGGAAGTCGCAATAATTGCATACCAAGATAACTGTTTTTGCTGTTGCGATGTTCTGTGTAAAGTTCTATGTACTCTCTGGCTCCTTTATACTGAACACAAGTCTCCAATCATGGTCCTCCGTCTTCCTATCGTTACACAAATTAAATAGGATAATGAAAGCTCCCATTTTAAAGATGGGGAAACTGAGTCATATCAGGAGATGCGCTTATGAGTTGGGGTTATGACTTTGGTTTTGGTTTCTGCACTGTATCCTCTGTGAGTACCTTCAGCTCTGTGCCGCCTTCTCTTCTGTGTATCAAGTACGTTTCCAGTTCTGAGCATGCGTGTTTCAGCTTGGCTCACAGGTCGGTAATGTCAGAGAAAATGACATTTTAAAAAATACTGCAAGTGAGCGTGCCGTGGTGCAGCGCTTGGGACGGGCCGGCGTGCCTTCTCCCGTCTGAGTTCGAATCCTGTGAGGCTCTGTTGGCCAGTCTCATGGGGGAAAAAAAAAAGTAAAAAATTCTGCAATATGCCAGGGTTTATTTTTACTTATTTTTATTTTGCTTTTGAGACAGTACATCACTGTGTAGCTCAGGCTGGCCTCAAACTCACTATCTTCTTGCCTGCATTCCAATTATAAGCATGGCTACCTACACCCGGTTAAAGTGTTTATATGTGTTTTAGGTGACTTGATGCTCGTAATAACTATAGAAGCAGAGTACTGAACATTTTGTTTAAAAAAGAATAAACCGTCTTCTTACTGAATGATTTACAAACATAAGCCAGTCTCAGAAGGCACTTCAGGTGATTCCTCCGGAAATCAATGAATTCTGAAGAGCAGTCTGTTTCCTTTGTGTTTCTCTACAGAATTGCTTCCCGAGTGCTCCAAACCGTCAGTCTTATTGTGGCTGAACTGTTCTTTCTCTGGCCTATTAAACAGCTCCTCAGAGTTCCAGAGATCTGTCTACGTAGGGTACATGCCTATCAAGCCTTGTCATCCAGTGGTAATTAATCTCTCTTGATCATGAAGAAATACAAATGCAGTAAGTGGGAGTTAACATGACAGCTTGAATGTATTTACTTTTTGATACAATGTAAGAAAACTCTCTAGAAAAACGTGTTGACTTCGAAAGTCGTTTCAAGAGGGCGGCTTGAACACCCTCCACAGCCCAGCGGCCCCCTGAAGGTTGACATGCTGTATCAGTGGGAGCCTTGGGTGACTTGTGTAGCCTTTGCTTAGATCCCTACCCTTGGAGGGCAACTAGTGAATACAACCTAAAAGTGAAAGAATGGAGCGCGGAGCCAAGTTAGCGTTGTTCAAAGGCTGCCTCTGCCACTTTGTTGCTATGAGACTTGGGCAAGCCACTTTGTTGCTATGTGATGCTAGGTTTGTGTGCTATGTGTGGCTAGAGCTTGTTGGGCAAGTTGTTCAATGTCCTTGAAAACAGGGTGGAAACTGTGTCCAGATCACAGATGCTTGTGAATGGGGAATGACCCTATATACATGATGTGCGTAACACAGGGCCTTTCTGCACACGGCAGTGATAGCTCTTATCATTTCATCACTGCTACCTCGACTAGCACCATCAGCTTCTCTTCATCATTCCCCTCAAACTCTCAGACAAACCAGGGAACATCGTTGTGCTTTACAACGATGGAGTCCAAGTTTCAAGGTGACCTGACTCTGGACTCTGAAGGACTGGTATGGTATCTTACTCATTCTAAAGCAATGGTCATGGTTGACTGCTCCCCCAGCACTACCCAAACTTTCTTTGAAAGAAGAGAAATAACATATCAGGAGATAGGTTCTCTAACCCCTTCCAGCCACCTGGGAATTTGGTTTTAAATGTGAATAGTTGCACGCGGATCTAATTAACACTAGAGAAGCATTCAATATAACTGGCAACAGAAACTGATTTTATAGAACTGGATATAATCCACAGAGTAAAAGAGAAATAAAAGTTACATAAAATTAAAAATACATAAATGTATAATTCCCTATTTCTGAATCTTAAAAGGAGAAAGAACAGAACTCTGAAAGGCAAACACCACACTGAGGAGATTTCTGAAGATAAATCATGATGGAAAGTTGAAAGAGAAAAGCTGAAAGAGGAAAAATAAACCCAAGTTGTCTAATTCATGAGGGCTTCACAGAAAACTAATGGGCTTTAGGGAAAAAAAGATGAATCCAAATGGGTGGCTCATTGAGATGATCCTACATGTCCTAAAACTGAGGACGACTTCATCACTTCCACTGGTGAGATTTTTGAATGCAAAGTTATTAATTAATAATATGGAATTCCAGGACCTCAAAGATTAGATTAAAGTTTAAAAGTAAAAGCAAGGGAGAACAGTGATTCTAACACCAAATAACGACAGACCAGAATCCAACATCTGTCTGTTCAGGAATGAGAGATGCTGAAGACATCTGTCCTCCAAGAGCCAGTCAATCATCTTCTTAAAAGGTGAGGACAAGCTTCTGAAAGGCTCCACCCAGCAGCTGACTCAGATGCAGACACCCACAGCCAAACAGTGGATGGAGTTGGGGACTCTTATGTGAGAATAAGAGGAAAGATTGTGGCCATGAACGGGATAGTAACTCCACAGGAAGACCAATAGAAGCAGCTAACCTGGACCCTTGGGGCTATCTTGTCTGGCTTCAGTGGGAGAGGATGCTCCTAACCTTCCAGAGACTCAAAGAGCCAGAATGGGGAGATACCCACTGGGTCCCCACCCACTCAGAGAAGGGGAGAAGGATGGGGGAAGGACAGTGGGAGGAGTGACCAGGAGGAGACAGTGAGCAGGATGTAAAGTGAATAAGTAAAAAAAAAAAAAAAAAAGTAAATTTAAATTAAAAAAATAAAAAGACAAGGTTGTGATTGCATGGTGTCTGCAGCTAATCCACACCAGGCCCTACACAGGAACTAGACCCATTATGGCAATGACAAAAATCTTATTTTTTTTTTAGTGTGTCCCTTTACCACAGAACCCCGGCTGCCCTTCAAATTTGTCTTCAGTGACACCACTGTGCTCTGAAAATTAGTCATCTTGGCCACAGGAGGCAGCCTGCATACTCTATCTTTCCTTGCACGCCCTTTGGAATTCCAAGAAACACACCAGTGTGTACTAGGAGGTCTGCTATTGGCCAAGGCCAGAAATAGCAGAAAGGCACAGTGCCCAGTCGCACGGGCTGCAGCTGCTCATTGCCCCGTCTTGCTTCCAGTTCCATCTCAGACCTTGATCCCTTGGCCTCAGTTTTAACCTCAGTACACTGGAGATGAATCCAGTGTTTATCTCATGCGTTTGTGTGACCAAAATCCTGTTTAAAACCTTATCACAGTACCGCGGCGTCCCGGTGGAGTTTCTGCGTAAGGAACAGCAGAGTAACATCCCACAGGTCGCATCGGTGATGTCTGTCAGCGGACACACTTCAGGTGCTGGTTGACTGCTCGGGGCTTCATTTCCATTAGCTCCCTCCGAAGCTGCACTAGCTTAGGGGACATTTTACTCAAGTGAGCCGTCAGTTTAATTCTCTTGATTTATGAGTCCACTTACATCCCTCTTTGAGTACCCATTCTGAGCAGTGATAGAAAAATCAGTGGATTTAGAGCCCTGCTTGCACTTTCCAGGTGACAGACACGTTCCCAGGGGGACTGGAGCAGCATTGTGTGCTGCCTAGGGTAGGGAAGAGGGACCACCTAGTCCTTGCTTCCCCTCAGCTGAGATCTGTCTTCTTGTCTGGGGTTCTTGTTCATCAGCGAAGTCTACTGCTGTTTCTTGAATCTCATCTAAAAGGTCCTTCAGATGTAGCTTTCTGGCATCTTCCTGAATACGTAGCTTCTTCAAGCTCTCTCAGAGGTGGGCTGGATCCTGAACCTGAGCAGGCGCCCTGTTTGATGGGTGACACACCCCCACCAGGCAAGCCTCTCAACTTGCTCGTTTCTTGAACTCTGAGTGGACAGAAAAACTGTTTCTGGACTCCTTACCCTGATCTGGATTGCTTTGCCTTCTCTTATCTCCTGGGGATCCTAGCCAAGAGCCCCATTTTAAAGAGCATACGCTGCCCCCCCACCCCCCTTCCACCTTGCCTATCTTTCCTTCTCAGATGCTCCTTTAGCCTGGAGGCCGTGACAGGCTCATAGCTATAGGCTTCTCGGCTATAACAGCTCTAAACAGACAAAATGCTACCGATATTGTGGAGAAGAAAAAAAAAAAAAGGGCGAGGACATAAAATCATATCAAGGAAAGTCAAATTGCTTTCTCCATAATCTTGATGAATCATAGCACCAGATAATAGCTACTGAGAACTTACCAGATGCAAAGTTTCCCTCTAAGTGCTTTCTATGTGTTAACTATTTAATCACCAGAACTGTTTTATCTGGGGAGAATTACTGAGCAAATCCTTAGATGGTAACCATCCACTATCCTCTTCCTCCTCTTCCTCCTCCTCCTCTTCCTCCTCCTCCTCCTCCTCCTCTTCCTCCTCTTCCTCCTCTTCCTCCTCCTCCTCACCAGCACCAGCACCAGCACCAGCACCAGCACCAGCACCAGCACCA
>JANHMN010000021.1:37914086-37931530 GCA_030674055.1 Rhabdomys pumilio
GCACATATACACACACCACACACAGGAACACATACACACTTGCACAACATACACGCATAACTATACAAACAGACACATCTACACAACACATAAGTACCATGTGTACCATGCACATGCATTGCTAGATGCATACAACTAACCCCATGAACACATATACATACATATAAAACACACATCTGTATACATATATACACTCTCTCACACACAACTATAGACACAGACACATGTACATACACACACTGTAAAAGAAAATATGAGTACTTGTTGAAAATAAGTCAGGATGTCTGTAGATGATGGTTCTATTCCCTAGACACGATGCTACAGGTAGGTAGCAGAAGTCACCAGAGAGGGAGGCAGAACACACAGATTCTTAGATCTGGTTCCATGTTCGCAGGAAAGAACTGTATACAGTTTTCATTTTGGCCTAAGACCAGGTAGAGTCACAGGTAGTCTCAGCGACAGGGAAGAGCTGATGAAGAAGAAATGCAGACATTTCCCCCCCCTGAGAACTCAGAAGACTGAGTTTTAGGAGATACAATCACTGGGGAGAGAGAGGAGGAGAGAAGAAAAGTACGTGTGTGTGTGTGTGTGTGTGTGTGTGTGTGTGTGTGTGTGTATGTGTAAGAGAGAGAGAGAGAGAGGTAGTGTGAGAGAGTGTATGTGTTTGTGTATGTGTGTGAGAGTGTGTATTTCTGTATGTATATGTGTATGAGAGTGTGTATGTGTGTGTGAGAGAGATGTGTTTGTGTGTATATATGAAAAAGAGTGTGTGTGTATGTGTGTGTGAGAGTGTATGTGGGTTTGTGTGTATATGTGCGAGAGTGTGTGTGTGTGAGAGTATAAGAGAGTGTCTGTGAGAGTGTTTGTGTGTTTATGCTTATGTGAGAGTGTGTGTGTGAGAGAGAGAGAGAGGGAGAAAGAGAGAGACAGAGAGAGAGAGAGAGAGAGAGAGAGAGAGAGGTGCAGGAGTCTGATACAAGTCTGAATTATGTTCTCATTCTCGGTAGCTCTTGAACCCCACATGTGCAGAGCGGCCTCAGAATAACTCTGCTGAGGACCAATACTATGAGCTAAATTTGGAAATAATGTACAAGAAATTGAGATTCCTGTTCTAGTATGGTGGAAAAGAAAAAGAAAAAAAAATTAGTGAATGCCAAACTGAAACAACTTCTCAAAATGGAACAAGGGAGTTATTATCCAATCAGCACTTCACGCCAATCCAGATGCTTCCTGGATATAGACCCTAGTTACCTCCATCCTTTGACAGAAGTGTATGGAACCACATAAAGGACCAGAGCCAGAGAGCTACTTTAGACTCAAAGACTCAAAGGTGTACAACAGACAGATGCTTGCCTCAAGGATGCTGGAACTCATTCCATATAGAAATGGGCACCCTTAAAGCAAGAAAGAGCATCAGAAATGAAACCTTTGTGAGCCATTACAGAGGCACTAGCACTTTTTTAAAATTCAACATCTCTTCACTGGCGTAAGTTATAACTGATGATTGACAGACGGAAGAGTAATCTCCTAGACTGAACTCACTTTGAGAGCATCAACTAGAAGTTACTCCCCACACCACCTAGGACATCAATAACTTAACTGAAGTTACTGCTCGTTAATAAAATTGATAAATAAGCACTTAACTGGCACATACTCATGTGGGTGAATTTAAGGGAGCTTTTGTGAAACAACAGGGATGATCTAGATGACTCTGTCCATGGCTTGACAGGAATTGTAGACAGAGATATAGAGACGGAGAGCAGATAACAGGTTATATGGACGATGGGCTCAGGCGAGAGAATCAAGTGCAACAGGGCGTTTGAGCATCAAGAAGTTTCCATGTCTTGTACATGAAGGTGGTTAATCTAACAATGACGTTGCTCAATTCAGCACATTGTGTACTTTGAATCTTGGGGCTTTAACAAAAGGAAACCATGGTGCTACATGGTCCAGATATGAAAATTGAAACCATGGGATCAGCTCTAAGGCTTACTCGTGAAAGGTGTCCATGGAGTCTGCTAGCGGTGCTCCCAACAGGAAGTATCCCACGGATGAAGGCCTCACACAGATCACTGCAAACAGTGCATCGGCAGTCTAGTCTGATCTTCCCTCTGAGAAATTTCCCCAATTAAGACGCGTTTTGTCTGGATCTCAGTTTTATATGGATTCTAGTGCCCCTTGCAGACAAGTAACTACCCCATGTACTTCCTTTCCTGCTCATGTCAAGTGTCCCTAATCAATCACAACCAAAGCCTTATGGACCCAGAATCCCAGACTCCAGTGTCAACTGAACATCCAGGAGAGCTGTGTCAACTGCTAACCTGTGACAGCTGAGTCTTATTTGCTGCCTCTACTCCAGACAGTAAGTGAATCTCTATCATGATTCTAACAGGAATCTTAGAGCCCTGAATGGCTTGACCATTCTAGCTTAAAACAGAAAAGAGCTAGCAGCACCCATTTGGAAAGCTAGCACAAAGGAAGTACAAGAGAAGTTGCCCTGAAACCAGTCTTCGACAATGAAGTTGTCTTAGTTAGGGTTTCCATTGGTGTAAAGAGACACCATGACCAAGACAACTCTTATAAATAACAACATTTAATTGGGCCTGGCTTACAGGTTCAGAGGTTCAGTCCATTATCATTAAGGTGGGAACATGGCAGCATCCAGGCAGGCATGATGTAAGAGGAGCTGAGAGTTCTACATCTTGTTCCAAAGGCAAACAAAAGACTGGCTTCCAGGCAGTTAGGAGGAAGTTTTCTCAAAGCCCACCCCCACAGTGATACACTTCCTTCAACAAGCCATACCTACTCCAAAAAGGCAACACCTCTCAATAGTGACACTCCCTGAGCCAAGTGTATTCAAACCACCACAGAAAATGATATGGACCTTATGGAATGTCAGTTATGTCCTCTCTCCTGCATGTTATGCTTTCCTTTTCTTATCATTATAACCAAAGTATTTTATCAGTCATTAAAAGGCCTTTAATTCCCAATTATCTGTACAAGGGCATGACTCTGACGTAGCCTTATAAGACAATTGCTATCGCATATGCATAAACTCAAGTTGTGTCTGGACTCTATAGGATTTGTGTCTGGTTAATGATACCTGTCCTGGACTAAGAGATCCTGCACAGCCTTTATTCCTGAACACTGTTAGATGTTTTGCGAACAATCTATTATTAAACTCTGATAAATTTTCCAAATGGAAGTTTATATTCTTCATTTTTGCATAAGAGAAAACCAAATTTCTGAGTGTGCTTACATTTCTCAGAATTCTGTAAATGATTCAATTAGTTTTCAAATAAACTTTCTCTGCCATGTCATGCTCTCTCTGTCCTTCAAACCATATCTCCAACCGGCTCAGTTCCTAGGATGTACCTGGCACAAAATATATTCTTAATCAATGTTTTTTTTTCAGATTTAACAAAGGTAAGATGTGCCCAGCAAGCACATAGCAGTCTAAAGTAAGATTTAAAGCTGAGAATGTGTCTACATCACAGAGCAGAATTGTGTAAGTGGCAACCATATTTAAAATGAAACCGTTTATATGTCCGTAGTACTGAGCAGGATGTGACCAGATAGGCCATGCTGAGATAGCTACCCTGAACATCACTCTCAGTGAACACAAAGCAGCTACACAAGACCTCAGCCAGCTAATCTATAATTCTGCTCATGATGCAAATTGTTAATGAATGAAAGTTTGAATATGTTGATTCACTTGCTTAAAATTCTTTATTTTCTTTTTAAGAAATTTTATGTTCATGTGTACCTGTGTAAGTGTATGCCACATGCCTGCACATACCCACAGAGGCCAGAAGAGGGTGTTGGATCTACTGGAGCTGGAGCCCCAGGCAGTTGTCAGCTACCTGACATGAATGCTGGGAACTGATGTCAGGACCTCAGCAGCAGCAGGTGAGCCACCTCCCCACCCCTTGCTTAAAATTATTGTGTCACATGTTGGGGATAGAACTCCAGAATGGAAGTGTTAGGAAATAAATACACAGAGCTGTCTAGACAGTGGTTGTTCAGAAGACTTGGCTCATATTTTCATGAGGATGAGGGTATCATGAAAGTGCATCTGTGAGCCAGGACAGCAGAGAATCCTGGAACTTCACTGAGTCCAATCCGAGCTCCCCAGAGCCAAGTAGTCAAGGTGCAGCATCTGCTCTAAGGTCAAGGTTCAAAAGCAGACAGTGAAAAGGCACCCATACAAGTATCGGAATCCAAGGGCCTGAGAACAAAGTGTCCCATGTCAGGACAACGGTGCCCTAACTCTGAAGAGAGAGCAGATTGTCATGTTCCCTATCTCTTTATTCTATTAGTCTTTTCTGATAGCACTTGGCCACATCGACTGCGGGACTTGTACCACCCCGTCTACCAACTCTAAATGGCCAGTCATCTCTGGATAACCCTCATAGCCCCATCACTCCAATCCTTACCTGACGTCTAGAGGTCCCTGAATCCAGCCATGTTGACACTCCAAATCACACATCAAGTTTATCAAATTCCACAATTCAGCTATGAATGCTCTCCACACCCTGGCTGATGGTCTCAACATCAGCACCGCCCATCTGACTAGCTGCTTGTCAGTCACACCGAGTCCCCTACAGCTTTGGCACATCGTTAATTTTACAGCTCTCAGCCTTTGAATGCAGTGTCTGATTTCCCCAAATGGCTCATTATTCTTCTCAGTTGCTTGATGCTAATTTAAAGCCTTCACTTCGTGAAACTGTGCCTGGATCTCCGGAGTCAGGCGAGGCTCCTTCTGCACGGCACCTTTCTCATTTTTATCTGTGGGCTGTGTTCCATTCTCTTCTACCTGGCAATCGGTGTTTTCAGGATATGTACCACATAACGCGTTCTGTAAATTTGTTGACAAACATACTCCCTGTAAGTAGAGCTTAATAGCTACTGTTTGAATTGGTGAGTATAAGTTGTTCTTGGGGGTAACACAAATAAAAAGGAAGTGAGAAAAGACCATTATTTTAGGTGGTAAGAAATAATGAGTTACAACTGAGTTGTTGGGGGTGGGGGGACATTTTTCTAGGACATGCCATAGTTTACCTAGAAGTTTCCATTAGCGAGTCTGGTGTAGACTACAGTACTTATCAGATGACATTCCCCAGTCTGTCTTGCAGCTTGGAGTCTTATTACTTTGTGAGTTATGTATGGTAGATGGAAAACACATACGAATAATATAAACTAATTTTATCACGGCTGAGGAAAACTCCTCCACTCTCGTTGCCATCCTCATATCTGCTCTTGAAAAAGGCCAATATGATGATGAAAAATCTCAATTTAAGAGCACTGCAGATGGAAGGAGCTTGGATCACTGAGGAGTGACTGCGTGTTGATGTGGCCCTGCACAGCTGCCCAATTAGGAACATCTACGTGGATAGCAAGCCCTCGAGATTTGAGTGTTATTTTTATGTGAAACTATGCCATTCTCATGATTCATATGGACAGATAACAATTTATTTATACCCATACTGTTTCACATAAAATTCCACAAAAAAATGGGGGAATAGAGAGCTTTGGAGTCATAAGAGAACGCCATTTAATTGAATAGCACTTATTATATATTCTCGGTGTGCTGTGCTCATTAAAAGGAGCTGGAAGCTGTAGGCAGAGAAAGACATTTCAGTCGAAAGCAGAGGCACGGTTGGAGAAGTTCTGATGTGCAGGGTGTGTATAGTTTCGGAGATTAACTATAGAGCCAGATGCTGGGCAGTGGTGGTGCATAACTTTAATCCCAGCACTCAGGAGACAGAGGAAAGAGGATCTCTGTGAGTTCAAGACCACCCTGGTCTACAGAGCTAGTTCCAGGATAGCCAGGGATACACAAAGAAACCCTATCTTTAAACAGCAAAACAAAACAAGACAAAACAAAAAAATAAAAAATAAAAAAAATTATCCAGGACTACTGAGTCAGTGAGTCAGTGAGTCAGTCAGTCAGTCAGTGAGTCAGTCAGTCAGTGAGTCAGTGAGTCAGTCAGTCAGTCAGTCAGGACAGTCAGCCCCTACCTTATTCTAAAGGCTTATGCATGTGCAGACAGAGAAATGAGACTTTCTTGGTTTGTTGGGTGAGAAACTGGGTAGAAAATGATTGTGGTGGAAAGAAATCCTGAGGCTTTATTGGGCAGGAAGCAGAAAGAAGTACAAGTGAGGTGGAAGCATGATTTCTCTCAGAATCCTGGGTACCACGGGTTACCCCTTCCTTATCTTCATACCTCTATCTCTTGTTTTTTTTTTCTTGCAGCCAATTAGCCGTTCTGCACTGAAAGCAGTGTGTATGTAGGTTTGCTTGCATTGCTTGTTACAATCACAGCTGAAGTGAAAACCCACAGACCCTCCTAGGAAACAAGAAGGCTGATGTCTTAGTCAGAGTTTCTATTCCTGCATAAAACATCATGACCAAGAAGCAAGTTGGGGAGGAAAGGGTTTATTCAGCTTACACTTCCACATTGCTGTTCATCACCAAAGGAAGTCAGGACTGGAACTCAAACAGGTCAGGAAGCAGGAGCTGATGCAGAGGCCATGGAGGGATGTTACTTACTGGCTTGCTCCCCCTGGCTTGTTCAGGTTGCTTTCTTATAGAACCCAGGACTATCAGCCCAGGGATGGCACCACCCACAATGGGCCCTCCCATCCTTGATCACTAATTGAGAAAATGCCTTACAGCTGGATCTCATGGAGGCATTTCCTCAAGGGAGGCTCCTTTCTCTGTGATAACTCCAGCTTGTGTCAAGTCGACACACAAAACCAGTGAGTACAGCAGAGAAAACCAGAAAGTATGTGATTAGTCACAGCAACAAAACCAGGCTAAAGACCAGTTGCTTCGGGTATTATTGCTATCCAAGGGATGACTTCCCTGTGATACAGCAGCCATTTGCGTCAACTCTTTGCTTGATCGGATCTTAAAATAGATGTGTCAAAATACGGTAACACAAGTGAAATGGATATTTTAGGAAGCAGGGAACCACAGGGCATGATCAGACTTATGTTGTGGTACCTGTAGAGCCCCAGACACAGAGATAGTTCTCATAAATTCAGCTCACAAGGCTAACGATGAGGTGATATCGTTAGATAATCTCTCCACTCTTTGCATTCTCTTACTGAGGAAACGAACTAAGGTAGACATGGCAACCTACAGCCAGCAGTCCTGCTGTGAGGAGACGATTCATGGATGGTGCAGCTGTTCACTCACAAGTCCACCACAACACTCATAGCCCAGGCTACCCTTCCCACCGTCGGCTCGCAGTCAATGACTTCAAGAGCAGAGACACGGTGTGGCAGTTTCACTTTTGTACGGTTTCCAGCATTTCCAGATGTGTGACTTTGACTCTCGTTGACTTAGCCAACATGTGGTTATTGTTGGGGTGTTGGGTTCTGCACATTCATCCTTCTCTTTGCTCCCTCCCAGGGTTTTAAGCATCCTGGTGTCCTTACGTCTCCCATGTGTGAGTCTCCCAGTAAACCTCTTACATGTCAAATCTTGCCTTAGCACCTGTTTCTTAGAGAACCCAGGGTTTGTCTTTTTTTAAGAACTGGGTTTGCCTTCTAGAATAACTATCAAAAAATAGATAGCTGATTAAAGTGAGAACATCGGATATATGGCTCCAGAAACCTGAGATATGGAAGGCAGATACAAAAGCCAGAGCTGTGAAGCTCAGACATCATTAAAGGCCCATTGATAAAAATGTCTGTTGACTTTGAATGTCCTAGTGTCTGATGTTGAATTTCCTAGCATTTTCTCTCCAGTATAGTCTGGTTTGGAGTTAGGCCTTTAGAACTGTATCATGCTCTAATTTCCTTTATCCTCTTTGTTTTATCTAACCCAGCCTGAGTAAATTTCTGTTACTTACAATTAGATGAGTCTAACTTGCTACATTGAGAAAATTGTCCAGAGAGTTCACAAGTCTTTTATGGTGCTACAAAAGCTTTAGCCGGATCCTTTCCAACCCTTGGATGGCATTTCTGTGGTATTGAGTTTTGCCCTCTGCATAAAGGCTTTATTTTTAAATTGTGAATATTTTTTTCCAGGGCATTTAAAACATAAATCTCAAATTCCCAAAGTAAAGTTGAAAAGAAAACATGACTCACAGAAAGGACATTTTAATAGTCAGAAGTTATAGGGAGGGATCTGTCCCAGATCGGTTCCTAAATCTCATAGATAAAAAAGGTGCCTAGAATTCTGAAGGGGCCTTGTGACCTACACTGAGCACCTCGGAGGAGATCAGATAGTAACAGGTCAGAAAGTAACAGAGCCTTCACTTCTAGCTGGATCTTAGGGGAGGAGAGTATCACTATTGAGTACTGAATTAACAAACAGTAATTATCATAACCACTGAAGCACAATCAGAACAAGACATAAGTCTGGCATCCCCTGAAGGCAGCTTGCCTTTGCTTTCACCTGCACTGAAGTATTTCTAAATGTCCCTCAGATACACACACCTACAAGGTCTGGGCTTACTGGAGCACACTGGACAAATGATCCTGAGCCCTATTTCACAAAATTCAGCATTAATCTAGGAACCAGAACCACAGCTGGAGTAGAAACTCTAGCGTTTTAAGAAACTGCCCAGACACCCATTTGACAAAAAGGTCTGGCTACCTAGGAGGCTCCAGCCTCTTAGTCTTTTGAGAGAGATTTGCATTTCTCCATGTGGATGTTCTGAATGATTCCGAAACAGACGGCAGAAACTTA
Organism: Rhabdomys pumilio; assembly: GCA_030674055.1. Lineage (NCBI taxonomy): Eukaryota > Metazoa > Chordata > Mammalia > Rodentia > Muridae > Rhabdomys > Rhabdomys pumilio. The sequence goes on from JANHMN010000021.1 coordinate 37,922,791, forward strand.
ACAAAGAGTATTTATAAGTGTTCCTTAAATCCCTTCTCCAACCTGCTCACTGAATCGCAACCCATTGACTAAATTTAGGTGAGGGTGGGGGTGGAGAAGGAGCAATATGAACCCTCATAGATGTGGAAGCTCTTATGGAAGGTATGGTCTGAACGGAACTGTTCTAGAGTCTGAGAATCTGTTTGGCCCTAAGGGTTCCCTCAATGGTTTACAAATATATGTTTTAACACTAAATCAATCTGTGATTGCTGTGCCTGAGAGAACCTGTGTGTGTGTGGACACCATCCTATGAAAGGAGCCCCCAGATCCCTCCTTTTCAGTGTTAGATTCTTTCCATTTGGCCTAGGAATGTGGTGGGGAGCAGTGATTGGTCATCATCTGTTTAATCTCTGCTGACAGAAGGAGAGGGAGGGCATGGTTTTATTTCTGGCCTGACTTACTTCAGTCTTAATCTTTTTTGGAAGCAGAGGAAAGATGGCAAACAGTCTGGAACATTCTTTCCTGCAGACTCAGCAGAGAGTAAAGCATACCTTTCCTTCAGAGGCCCAGTGACATATATTTTATTTCACGGGGGATATGGAGCAAGGTTAAGACTTGTCTGGTCTGGGTGTAACGTTTATACTGCCTACTAATGTTACATCTCATTACCAAAGACAGGCTGCCTGCCTGTTTGCATGCTTCTGGGGATGTCCTAGCTTCTAAATGGCCTTCTTGCAGTGAATTCTGGAAGTTTCTGAGGGGTTCTTCTGTGTTCCGTGGTCCAGCTAGTTTATGATAATGATGTTACTATGAACCATTGATTTCTTCTTTTTTTTTAAAAAAAAATATTTATTTATTTTTACTTATATGATGAGTACACTGTAGCTGTCTCCAGACACACCAGAAGAGAACATCAGATTCCAGTACAGATGGTTGTGAGCCACCATGTGGTTGCTGGGAATTGAACTCAGGACCTCTGGAAGAACAGCCAGTGCTCTTAAACACCGAGCTCTCTCTCTAATCCCACTGATTTCTTTTTAAGGGTTCTATCAGTGTTTTATGTCTTGCTTCCGGGTGGGCTTCATGGTCTCTCCTTTCAATATTCTATTACAGACTACTAGGACAAAAGAAGGATTAGGAGGAGGAGGAAGAGGAGGAGGAAGAGGAGGAAGAAGAGGAGGAGGAATCAATTTTTCTTAAAGACAAGCAATAATGCATGACTCTTAAAAGGGGGCAGCTTAAATCCAGATTATGATTGGGATATGACTACAAGCATTAACAAAGTAGCTAATGTTCAGGAAGGGAGGGAGGGAGTGGGGAAGGAAGAAAGAGGAGAGGGAAAGATGAGTAGGGAAAGAGGAGGGAGGAAGAGAGGAGGGGGTCTCTCTTCTCACTCAGGACCATCTATCTCCAGTCACTGTTGCTCCTGATATGTATTTGGTCATACAGGTAATCATTTAAAACACGTTTTATCCATCAGCGATTAGCATGGGTGCTGGGTTTACATTCCATCCCTCAGCTGCCTTCTTACTGGCCACTCCTCTGTAAGTTCTCTGTGCACAGCACTCCCCAGCAGAGATGCCTCATTCCAACAATCCTGTGAGTGAAAAACTAAGGTGAACAACTCATCAGAACAACTATTTTTACGTTAGTGAATTTCAAAGTGCACTGCGATCAATATAACTATACAATTAATAAAATGGGCCATGCACACTTGAAAAAGAAAGCTGAGGGTTTTGTTTTTTTTTTTTTTTAGTCCCAGTAACATAGCTTTTAAAATTTCTTTGTTTTCCCCAAGGACTCATTATGAACAGGATTCCATGAGACCTGGACTCCTTGGGGTCTCAGGCTTCTCTCTCTCTCTCTCTCTCTCTCTCTCTCTCTCTCTCTCTCTCTCTCTCTCTTGCTGCCTCTCTCTGTTTTTGATTTTCTGTCTCTCTGTCCCTTTATCTATCTGTCTGTTTGTTGCTCTGTCTCTCTGTCTCTCTCTGTTTTTGATTTACTGTTTCTCTGTCCCTTTGTCTCTCTGTCTCTGTCTCTCTCCTCTCTTCTCAGGTTTTTTACAGTACTCATATCTACAAGCCCCACCTTTGTCTTTTGAGTCCCAAATACTTTCCGTAAGCCTGCCCTGTGAGGTTTGATGAAGAAGTACTTCTTTTCTAGATTCTCTTGAGAGAAAATGGTGGCTCACCCCACAGTGTATCGTGTACTAACTTCTTTCACACTGTACCTCTTATTTTTTATTTTCATTCAGTTTTTTTAATTCTCCATTAGATTATGGAGTCCAGAGTCATCCAGCTTTATCCCCCACCAAGTGTTTTAGGACAGAGAGCTAGGTCCACTCAAGCAGATAGGATTGAGTCTAACTTATTTTCATGATATCAAAACCAAAGGCAGTGAAATCTGTACACAGAACTATTTAATCTGGTTCGATTGTATGAGACATAGGTTTTTTTTCTTCCTTCTGAAGGATGCCCTGGCAGAGGTAGCCTAGCCAGATATTACCCACCCAGACCCAATGCATTCAGCACTCTGTGACTTAATGTGTAGCCCAGCTTGCTAGAGGCACAAATTTCCATTGTTGCTATGCCCGTCTCTGCAGATGGGAAATAAACAGCCTATTTCCAGCCCACATAAAACACAGATGCCTCCCAAACCACAGGTTTGCCCTGGACACTTGCGACAGTCATGCCAGCTGTCTGGGTTGTTACTTTCCACAGATCTACCCACAGCCAGGGTGACTTAATTATTGCGGGAGGGAGAGGGGGTGGAGCCTGAGAAAGCAAGTAAACACTAGGAGCATTTCCAATTTAATCCTGGAAAATGTGAACATCTAATTAGTTAGTGAGCACAGGAAGTCACAGAGACCCAGTCGTCATACTAACTGCATCTGCTGTCATCCATGAGGCACCTACAGTGCCACCTCACATTGGCCACAGCTGCATGGAACATGTGTGAGACCAATTTCGGTAAAGTGTGTCACTTTAAAAGAGTTCAGGAGACACAGAAAGCAAAGATAGAAGAAGCCTCCCAAGGGTTTCTAAAAATAAGAACAAAGCCGGCTTTCAGACAACAAACGCTAGACCAGGCACTAATGTCCACAGTCTATATTTGGAATGGCAGGACCAAGTCAGGGGAAACAGTCACCAGGAAGCAAGAAGAGATGGCTGCTCATGTCTAGATAATTAAGTGATTAATGGGCCACTGTGTGTGAAGCTAGCCTGAGGATCTTCTTTCATCCATTTTTCTTGCTGGTTTTTCCTCATAAACTTATCCCTGCCTTCTCCTTTAAGCAATGCCTGTTCTCCAGAATCCTGACTAAGGTAACAGAAGAAAGGCTATCATTTGCACCAACTAAGCATGGCCCTCGGAAATTCTGGTGTAAGCATTAGTGGAAAAATAAGATGGCCTTAAGAATTTTCAAGGTGTTTGGGTAACAGAGGTTATTCCTGTGGGTGGAGAGGAGACTCTTATAGAGCTACCTCAGTTGTCCTGTTACCTTCCACTTGAGAGGACTCTCTGTTCCTCCATCAAGAGAGCAAGCAACAAGGGCTCATCCTCTTCAGCGTTGCATGGATATACCATGATACCTAAGATAACGAGCCTGAAGGAAGTAAACTTTGTCTTGGATCATGGGTACAGGGGCTTTGCTCCTTGGGTTTGGTCCCCTTGCTTGGCCTGTGGTGGGATAATCGGCATGACAGAGAGCCCACAACAGATCAAACACCTCATGTCATAGTAGCCAGAGAGGGAGAGAAAGGGTCTAGATACCAATAACCCCATAGCTGCACACTCCCAGTATTTCAACTTCCTTCTACCCATCTCTACCACCTCCAGGTTCCACCGGCCCCGAATAATGCCATCAACTTATTGGGGCCAATCCTCCAACACAGGAGTGTTAGATGACATTTAAGAGCTGAATAAGCACTGTTTTGGAAAGCAGAAAACCAACAATGATTAGGAAATTATACCTGCTGGTCTCCTGGTCTCGCACTTTCCAGTCACTGTGGAAAAATTCAACTTGTTTGGTTTTGTTTGTTCTACAAAGGACCACGGAGGAAGTCTCTTTGCAGACTCAGTTATGTCCGGTGATGTTTTGCTGAAGCAGGCACGGGTGGGAGGATGTTTTGCTGAAGCAGACACTGAGAGGATGCGTGATGTTTAGGAAGGATATAAACAGAATCCCACAGACAGGGTGGTGAGGCTCTGGCATTGGTTCACCTTGCGCACTCCTGATCTTCACATGTGACTTCATAAAGAGTAACTCGCCAAAGAATTACTTGATATTCCAGCTGCTTGTTGCCGTTTCTGTAGACTCACACTGATTCGGTGGAAACCACTTTGGTGGTTTTCTTCTGGATGGAGCTACAGTTACTGACTCAAGTTTGGTGTTTGCCAGTTAGACTGGAATGCCGCTACTGATATGTGTTTGGTGTTTTGGACTGGACGGCTGATATCCTGACAACAAAGACTGGGATCTCCCCCAAAGAACTACTTCTAAACAGGTCTACAGGCCCCATTTTCTATTAACCTTTCTTTTCCCCTACCTCTGACAGGTGGGCTAGAAGGGAGATTGGAGCATTAAAGAACCCCAATTAAAGTAGGCTTTCAAAAATCCAAGCCTACATGACCCAGATTTGGAAGCCCAATTCTGTAAATTTAACCAAATTAGTTACCTTTTGATCCAATCAAAACCATTGCCTCAGCTATCAATGTCATTCATGGACATCCACACATATATAAATTCTTAAGTATCTCTCCTCTCCTAAACAGCTCAGTAACTCCACTCAATAAGCGGTTGAGGGAGGTAGTGAGAGTTACAGGTTTCTCACTAATAAAGTTTATTTAAGGTATTAAAAATGAATCGAGAAGACTTAGACCATAACGTTATTTCCCTGGTATGGTCTAAGAAGTGATTGTGTACTACAAAAATAGTCAGATTTGACTTCTCTCTGTTCCTTGTTCCAGAAGGCTCACGCCATGATTTATCATTCAGCTCCTCTGCCTGTGGCTTCTAGCTTCATTTAGTTAGTATAAGAAACCGTGAGGAGATGAGAAGGTAGGAGAGGAAAGCCATCCAGGCATGTCTTCCTGCTGGACAATGGTCCTGGCAGTGGTTACAATGACACTGTCTTCTCCCATCTCCCCAGTTCCTCTCCTACCCTGTCCAGGCCTGGGGTTGGGAAAGGAACTTCACGGTTGGTCACCAGCAGGTGTCTCACTGTACCTTGTTGATGCCTTTCCATCTCCTCCCACCTAGGCAACAGTTGCTTCAGGAAGTTATTTCAGTTAAACCTTCTGCGGCGTGCGTTTTGATTGATCTAGCATGCTGAAGAGTTTTATTTCTGTCCCAAGTATATCAGGAAACCACTGAAATATTTTAAACTCAAATTTCAAAGTTCTAACTCTGGCTATGGTCTAGAGAACGGGCTACTAAAGAGAAAGAGAGAGAGAGAGAGAGAAGTAGATGTTGATAGATCATTGTGGGTTTTTAAAATAGTGGTTCAAGAGAGACAATCGTGATGATTCGACTAGGTACAGGTGATGATGGAGATACAGGTGATGATGGAGGATTCAAGAGCTGTCTGCCTGTAAAATCAATAGAACCTGGTAATGGATCCGACTCAGAGAGAAGAAGTGAAAACTGAGAGACTTTCGGTCATGTGCTATGATGAATACAGCATTGGGGAACTACTTCTCTAAGCCTTCATCTCATGATTTTGATTCATGACATGCGGATGGTGAGTTGTCTTTAAACATAGCTAAGTAGGCAAATAAATCCACAAGTCTAATAACTGAGAAGAGAAGTCTAGACTGAGGTAATAAATCTGAGAGCTGCCCGCACACGGATGCTAATTAACCCTGTGAGTTATGATACCTTGGGATAAGAAATGTTTTCAATGTTCCAGATAGAAATATGGGGATTCTTTAGGGATCCCCAAAAATGGTGGAAAATGATCAAATACAGAGGTAAGATGCCATTTTGTACTCTACTGCCCATATCACATATTAACATCTTAATATGAACATTAATGAGAGGACTGTGTTATACCAGGTGATGGTAATGAAGATGTACCATCTTCATTAGCCAAGCTGGATAAGAAAGGTTTCATGTCTCATGGAGAATACATGCTAAGTGAACAACATGATATATGATAGTCTCAGAAAAAAAAAATTTATTTTTTTATCCTGAAGTGTAAGGGCTTCATACTGTACCAAGTTAAGTGGCGTTGTCATAGAAACCACAGAGGGTTACTATCATCTTTCTGTGCTAGTCTATGCACTGGCAATACAGCCTATATTCTTATCCATCTTGTCCACATACTATCCAACAAGACAGCTCTTTCATGCAGTCTTTCTTCAGCAACTGTAGTGTCCCCCCCTCCCCACCCCAGATCCTCAGTCCTGTGTCCTCTAAGAACATTTATCAGATGTGGCCACAATAATGCCCTTTAATCTTTACCCATCCTATGATTCATTCATTCTGGGCACACTGAACAAAAATACCTATTTTTGTAAATGCAACCAAACCAGTTATCTTTTGGCACAATACAGACCATTGTTTTAGCTACGAGTGTCTTACAGGAACACCCATATGCATACGTGTAACTGAACGTCTAAAACAAAGCTTATGCTTGCCATTTGCAACCCACTATGAATCTATTTTTAACTCCTTCATTTGTTAAGATGCTAAGAGTGGGACACAAGCTTGCTTTCTTAATCTATTCTTGGGTCACAGACACATTCTCCAAGGCCCTGCTCCTCCGCTAACTTTAAAGTTAACCGCCTCGGTATCAGTATTCCTTTAGACACTCACAGTGACCTGAGTATTGTTGTTAAGTGTTGTTTATTTTCAGTCTGGAGACACCAGATGGTAGGAGGAAGGAGGGTGGCTGGTGGTATTCATGGCTAGGCAAGTTGGTGTGCAATGATGGGTGTATGTCAGATGTGTGTGCTCTTGATATGATCCCATGGTAGGCCATGGCAGTTGTTACGTCATTGGCATTGAGGAGGTTAGTACCTTTTAGGAAGACAATTTGGTTAGGCTTCCTTGCAGAGAGGATCTGTGCTTCTAGTGAATAACCACAATACTCTTAAGCACACAGCATCATGAAAATGACCATTTTCTTTTCTTTCTCCTTTTTTCATTAATCATTTTATTTGTTTACATTTCAAATGATATCTCCCCTCCTGGTTACCCCTCCACAATCCCCCATCCCATCCCTCTTGTCACTTTCTCCCCTTTGCCTCTATGAGGGTGCTCCTCCACCCACTCATCCACTCCCGCCTCACCGCTCTAGCATCCCCCTACACTGGGGCATCGAGTCTCCACAGCACCAAGGGCCTCTCCTCCCATTGCTATCAGATAAGGCCATCCTCTGCTACATATGCAGCTGGAACCATGGGTCCCTCCATGTGTAACTCTTTGGCTAGTAGTTTAGTCTCTGGGAGCTCTAGGTGATCCAGTTAGTTGATATTGTTCTTCCTATGAGGTTACCATTCCCCTCAGCTCCTTCAGTCCCCTAGCCCTTCCGTTAGGGTCTCTGGGCTCGGTCTGATGGTTGTCTGTAAGTATCTGCCTCTGTATTGGGATGACCATTTTCTGGTCAGTGGCTGAGAGCTTCACACTAAACACAAATGTGCAACTTTTTTACTGCTAGATTCAAGTTGCACTCTGGTCCTTGCTTTCCTTCTTCCTTCTCCATGTGCTACTTTCTATTCCTTGCAGCTTTGGTAGCTGTCTCAGATCTACTTTTCTGAACCATCGTAGGAGTCAGGGGAAAAAAGCACATACACACAGATAGGATGCACTGCACTAAGATACTATAGTATGATGTCAGTCATTAGACTGCCTAGGTCCTATTCCCAACTCTCATCCATGGAGGTATGAACATCAGACAAAGCATGTGAAGTATTACCCTTCTTTACATGTAGTCAGTGTTAAATCACCAATGTTAGCTGTTGTTGTAATAACACAGGATTCAACTTGTTTCTGCATGTATGCATGTGCGTAGGCATGGAAGCCAAAGAAACATTAAAAGTTCTTTATTTACCCAAAGCTTGTGATGTCATAGTTCCATGATAGCCTGGTATCTTAGGAGGAGTCACAAATAGCTTTTGCTAGGTGTGTGGCTGCAATTGTTTGGGCACTGATGGAACATTGACGGCAGGTTTCAAGGGTTTACATTAGAGTTCTAGAAGCAGAAGTCCAGGATCCACGTGCCAGCAGTGGATCCAGTACACGCTCTCTTGGCTTATCGACAGCTACCTTCCTTCTGTATCGTCAGGTGAATTTTTCTCTTTATGTGAAAAGAATGAGACTGATCTGATCTGTCTTTCTCTTATCGTGAGGGTGATGATTCTCCTGGACAAGAGCCAAGCCTTCTGACCTTATTTGAACTTAGCTACTTTCTTTTATGAGTGATCTATCTTAAATTGTGTTTGTACACACACTCGCACATGAATGTGAGTATGCAACGGCTTCTGTAGGCCAGAAGAAAGTGTCAGACCCATTAGAGATGGAGAAACAGTCAGTCGTGAGCCAGTCAGTGTGGATGCTAGGAACCGCTGGGCCACCCCTCCACCCCCTGAGTTACCTCCTTAAAAGTCCTATTTTCAAATACAGCTACATTGAGAGCTACAGCCCCAACCCACAGGTTTGAAGGAAACTCAGAGGTTGTCAAGGGTAGAAAGAAAAACCAAAACAAGACAAAAGAGAGAGAGAGAGAGAGAGAGAGAGAGAGAGAGAGAGAGAGAGAGA
>JANHMN010000021.1:37945682-37975413 GCA_030674055.1 Rhabdomys pumilio
TAGATAGATAGATAGATAGATAGATAGATAGATAGATAGATAGATAGGTGGGTGGGTGAATAGGTAGGTAGGTAGGTAGATAGATGGATGGATAGATAGATAGATAGATAGATAGATAGATAGATAGATAGATAGATAGATGTATTTATATATACATATAAAGTAGGGGGTTCAGCCCTGAGAGTACCCATTTTCAAGTAAAAGTCTGATGAAAGAAAACAAGCCAACAAAGATGAGAAGGGAACCATAGATATTAACATGGAAGAAACCAAGAAAAAAAAAAAAGAACATCATGGCATCACTGAAACACAGAAATGAACGTTTTTGATTGATAGTAATTAATACGATAAAAGCAATGGTTGATAGCATCTACTGAGCATTTTCAATTGCCTGAGACATTGTTCTAAGTGCTTCCCACAGGATAGCCTTTTGTCCCGATGAATGAAGGTGAAGAGTTTGAGTCCCTATGTACAGTTGGAGAAACTCAGGGAGCGTCAGACCATCACTGGGAGCTGGAAGAGGAGATGAGGTACTGACTAACCTGAGCCCCCATTTTTGCCCACTCTCTGTATAGGCCACCCTTGTGGTTGTAGGCTTTGGACTCCATTCTTCCACAAATACCAATCAGAGAGTAGGTACAATTGTAGGCACCGAAGGCTTTGGTGGTGGTTGAAATACTAAATATGAAATCCCTACCCTGTGGAATGTAGCTTCTGGAAAGAGAGATTAAAAATGAAATGAATACATGAAGTATATTCAGTGGAAAGGCTCGGCAAACTGACAAGTGATGAGGTAGAGAGATCAGGAAGTGTGCAGAGTGGTCTGGGGGTAGTTTTAGAGAGGTCACTTAGTTAGAAATAGAAAGATGGGCACTCAGTAAGACCCTTCAAGGGAGGAATGAGCCACAAGAGCCATACAGATACCTGGGGTTGGGGTAGGGCTTTTCAGGCAGAGACAAAGCTAATTTAAAATGCTCTGGGTAAGACTGTGCTATGGGAAGGAATAACAAGAAACCCAAAAAGTGGTCCAAGAGAAGCCAGAAAAGAGTGTTTGGAGAGGGCAGAAAGAGCAAAGGCAAAACAGATGGGGTCTGTTTGCCCAGCAGAGGGTGAGCCTTGACTTTTATCCCATGTCAGACGGAGAAACACTGGGAAGCTTTTGAACTAGGAAAGCACATGTTCTGACTTAGGTGCCGAGCCGGTCATTTAACTGCCATCCTAGCTGCAGACTCGAGAGAAGCCAGAACAGTAGCCAGCCCATCTAGGAAGCTACTACAATAATCCAGTCAGTAGTTGTCAGTGACTTGGCATGATGTTAGCAGAGGGTTGACAAGAGAGACTGGATCCTGGAAGCACTCTGAAGTGCAAGCCAACGGGGATGTACTGGTGCCTTGTTTGCAGACTTCATGAGATCAAAGAAAGTGGAGCTTGACCAAGGGCTTTGGATGCTGGGAATGATCAGAGCTAATCACATAAAACTTACAGTCATGAGACCAGACTAGGCCACCAACAAAATGAGTATGAAAAGCAAAACAGCTGAGGTCAATGTACTAAGCTCAGTGTATCCCCAGTGCCCAAGGCTGGGGTGCTAAATAAGAACCAGAAAGGGGAATCTGACAGGCAGCTACCAGGGGGACAGTTGAGAAAGCAGATAAGGGTGAGGTCCTGGGTGCCAGGGGAAGCAAAGGCTTCAAGGAAAGCATGAGCAAAAGCTCAAAGGAAGTGAGGCAGGAGCCTCCATCAGAACGTCCTAAGAGCTGTTCATTGACTTTGATGTATATGCGTTCTTGGCTTAGTGTCGCAAACGCCTGACCAGAAGGGGTTAAAGAGAGAATGAAGAATATAATCAGAGGTGACAAGAATAGGTAGAGCTTCCAAGGAAACCTGACAAAGAAAGGAAGGAAACTGAGAAGGAGAGTCAGGCAAAGTGAGGTCAAGGGTCATTTTCTGTTGTTTTGTTTATTGAGACAGGATTGGGTGTGGGCTAGCCTCCAGCTCTGTGTAGGGGATGCCAGCATTGACTCCTGCTCCTTCGGCCCCAACTTCCCTGAAGATACAGGCATGAGCCATGTCATTATCTTACGTTAAACAGAAGCTAGGCACATTTGTAGGCTCTGCTGGAAGTGGTGTGACAGAGAGGGAAGCTTCGGTGGCGAGAGACAAGCGAGCTGAATATCTGAGCCATGTCAATGAGTATCTGGAGGAAGTTAGAATACAAGGAACAACAGAAAAGTTTGACCTCACGCAAGACTACAGGCACATGAGTGAACAGGACAGGTATTGTACTTAGATGGTGGCAGCAAACCCGTTCATCTGTGTGTCCCTGTGGATGTCCCTTTAGGTTGACTCAGCCTTCTGTACCACTGGAAAATAAGACATGAGGTCATCCGTAAGATAAGGACTAGAAGTTGGTGTAGGTCCAAGGGAAGACGAGAAAGCATGGAACACTGAGAAGCTGGAGGGTTGAGGAGAGATGAACGAATGAGAGCTTCTGGGATGGATAAACAACCAGCTTAGAAGTTAGAAATGACCAGTTTTAGGTCAATCCCTGTTGTGTGTTCTCTAAATACAGATTCAGAGAGACTTCAAGAGGTTTTCAGTGGCAGGTGTTGTGGGTGCATGCGTTTAATACTAGCACATAGGAGGCAGAGGCAGGCAAGTCTCTTTGAGTTTGAGGCCAGCCTGGTATACAAAATGAGTTCCAGGACAGCCAGGGCTACACAATGAAACCCTGTCTTAGAAGAAAACAAAACAAAACAAAAATTGTAAAGAAGAAAAGATTCCAGTGGAATACGGAAAAAGAAGTCAAATGACTTCTTTGACTGGATTCTCTTTTCTTCTTTTTAAAAATTTATTCATTTATTCACTTTATATCTCAATTACAGCTGTCTCTCTTCCTTAACCATCTCCCTTTCTCCTCAGAGAAGGAGAAGCCCCACCCCTTGAGTACCGCCCCACCCTGGGACATTCAGTCCCAGTAGGCCTAAGCACATCTTCCACTGAGGCCCAACCAGGCAATCTAGTTAGGGGAAGGTAATCCAATGGCAGCCAACAGAGTCATAGACAGATCCCACTCCAATTGTTAGGGGACCCACATGAAGACCAAGCTGCACATCTGTTATGAATGAGTAGGAGGCCTAGATCCGGCCCCTGAATGCACTTAGGTTGTTTTGTTCAGTTTCATTGAGCCCCCATGAGCCCAGGTTAGTTGACTCTGTAGGTCTTCTTATGGTGTCATTGACCCCACTGGCTCCCTTAATCCTATACCCCACTCTTCCACAAGGGGATATGGAGACTGAAGTGGGCACCCTTGTCCAGGCAAGACTTCCAGGAGGAAGGGAGACATCATTCTACCACAAAATCTTCAGTCCCAAATTTGTCCTGCCTACAAAATATGCAGGGTAAAGATGAAGCAGAGATTGAGGAAACTGCCAACCAATGGCTGGTCCATCTTGAGACACAGCCTATGTACAAGAACTGATTTCTGACGTTATTAATGATACTCTGCATGAAGACAGGAGCCTAGTATAACTGTCTCCTGAGACTTTTCATATACCATCTGATGGAAACTGATGCAGAGACCCACAGACAAACATAGAGTGAATTCTATTTTCTTAATAGTGATAAAATGTCGTTACCTCCCAGATTGAAGAGGAGACCTGGGTTAATTAGGAACACTGAGAGACTAAGAAGAACTCAACCTCCTAGATGACGCAAATGTTCAACCATGAAAACATGGCATACTCTCTGGTCATCATTAGCTATCATTTAGGGTTTCCTTCTAGAATCCAACTTGTAATTAGTCCATCTGGCTCTGTGATCTTCTTCAGCCAGGCACTAAGAAGCTGTAGAGTAAAAGGCAGAGAAGACCTACCAGTCTATGGCTACCTCCATGAAAATGTCTAATTTTTACAACTACAAAAAAAATTGTCAACTACAAATGAGAAGCTAAGGGTGACACTGGACACTCTGTTATTCTGGTGGCTGATCCTTTTAAGTGAGTTTTCTATTTTAAGAGCCTGGATGTCAATAGTGCTTAATTTAATCAGCTTCTCATAGGTTAAGAAGGAAATTGGAAATCCAAAGGAGAGCAGAGACAAATTGTCATCGTGAGCGTTGCAGAGCAGGGGATGGCTTATCTAGTCATCCTGAAGGTGATGAGGTCCTCAGGTGTGACCTTGTAGGACAGTCCTACAGCCTTCTCAATTTATCTGGCTCTTATCGGGATCTGATCGCTGCTATTTGGAGAGCTCTCCCAGAGTCATAATTTGTCAATTTGTTGGACAGGCCACAGAGTCACTGCTGCTGGCTCTGACAAGGACATTGTCTGGGCATTAGTTAAGAATCCAGTGGATTCTAATCCCCTTACACAAGCGCATATGGACTCGTAGGCAGGTGTCAGTGCATGTTCCTGGGTTTGTTTCCTAATACTCTTGTTTCAAAGTTTGTAGGAAAATGTCACTTGAAGTTTCTGATGGTTTGTGTTTCCAGAGAACTTGCCCAATTTCCCCTGCAATTACGTTTCTTTTTCTTGTCTACCTGGGAGCTTGTTCCTTCAAGCTTCCTCGGATGCTCTCACTTGAGCCCGCTCTGATTGTCTGCATCTCCATCTGTATTTCATACCCAGCTCTCTGAGTGTGAGCCCATCGTAATTTGTGCAATCATCAACTACGGTATTCCTTGAGGACCTATGTGTAACCTTCCCCTTGTGTACCTCGTGAATGGTAGAAACTGGTGTTTAAGAAGCAACACCATCAGATCCAATGTATAGGGCAAATTATAGCTCTAAAAGGAGAATGCATCTTCCCTTCAAGTTCAAACCTCAAATTATCCTCAAAGCCTGTGAATTATCCCTCAAAACACTGTGAATGTTAGAAGGAGCAGCATGGCTAAGTTTGAAGGTGAGCTTTAGAGTTTAGAGGAGCCTTCCTCAAGTACCTCTTCCTGCCTCAGTTTCCTCTTTTTTGTTGTTGTTGTTTTTGTTTGTTTGTTTGTATTATGAAACAGGGTTTCCTTGTATAGCTCTGGCTGTCCTGGAACTCACTCTGTACACCAGGCTGGCCTCGAACTCAAAAATCCGCCTGCCTTTGCCTCCCAAGTGCTGGGATTAAAGGCATGCACCACCACTGCCTGGTTTCAGTTTCCTCTTGATGAATGAAGATATATGAGTATGGTTTGCGCATCAGGGTGCACAGTGAGGAAGACGCGGACTCTGTCTACCGCTCTCCAGACAGTGATCTGCAAGTCTCTGCAAGCTAGAGCCTCACCGACTAGTTTGTGTCTCACACTTGTCTGGAGATCTTAAGGATTTTGTCTGCTCAGTGCTTCCGTGTCTGCCTCATGCTCCCCTCCTTTACGTGCCAGCATATGCCTGCCTCTAGATGTCTGCTCCTTCAAGGGAAGGAGCACGATGCTTCTCTACTTGCCAGCCTCAGTCTCCTGAACCACCTGCCTACGTTAGAGAAATTCCGTGACTTCGCGATTTTCCCTTGCCATGTGTTGTTGCTTTCCCTGATGCGTCTGCCGCTATTTCACTCCAGATAGAGCAGTAGGGAAACCAGAGAAACAATTCTGCTCCAGTCTAGTTTTGCAAACCAGTGAGTTAATGGGGGTTACCCAGAGAGGGACTGAAAGGACCGGTAGGCTCAGGACCCCTAAGCCCAAGTTCTCAGCACAAAGATTTATTTTCCCCAGAGGAACAAAGGGAAGGGTATAAGAGACAAAGACAGGAGACAGAGGATGAGGGAGAAAGGGAAGGGAACAAGGAAGAGGGGGAAAGGGGTATTTGTCCTGGAATAGGACAAAGAACTGCCTCTGGATAGAGGCAGATGTGGCCCATAGGCAAATGCAGGCTTATAAAGGTAAAAGGGGAAACCTCATGTTAGGATGAGATATTTAATTTTAATTGGGCATGTTAACTAGGTGAGCCAAAGGGGCTTTTGATTGCTAGATTTCAATACTTTGATTGCTGGACCTTGGTAGCCAGACTCAGGAGGAGGAAGTAGCCAAATAAGGGAATAGACCTTGAGGTTAGTTTTAGGAATGTAATCTAATGTTTTCTATTGTTGTTTGTTTGTTTTTTAGCACGATAGCAGGAAGGTAATGGGGGCGTGGGAAGGGGGCGGAAAGGGCAAGGCCTGCCAGAGGCATATTTGCCATGCCTGGGCTGGCTAGAGTCAGGCATGTGTAACTTAAGTGCAATGGCATTACTGAAAAGCCACCCCAGTATGGGTGACAGCTCACAAAGCTAGGAACCTGGACCATGCCACACAGCCTGAAGACAACTCCAAAGGGTGGAGAGTACCTTTTTCCCCCGGCTGACTCAGTTGGTTTAAATCTCTTCCAGGCAGGTGGTCTGTTTCTGCTTCTTTCAGGCAGTTGTCTGACCCTAGAGTCTTCTTTGCAGCTTGGCTCTGTGCTTTGTCTGAAAGGGAATTTCAGTTTTTATTTCTTAACTGACAAGGAGAGGTTCTAGTGACTCTGGTCAGTTTCAGGAACTTCCTAAAAGTTGTTTTGAGTTGTTTACCTTCCTGGTAAGGACCTTCCTGCAGAATGGGATCTTTCGATCTCGGAGGACACAAGATAGTCTTAAGCCACCAATGGCCATATCATGCATAGAGGTCCAACAGACCATACACCATCCGCCTGCTGAGGCAAGCTCTTTGTGTGGATCTCCTCCAGATTGTGGCTTCTTCCCAGGGGTCCTCCTGATGTCTGCACATAAGACTCAATCTTTCTACCCTCTTGTACTGACTCTGCTGCCATTTCTGATCTCTACCTCATACCCAGCTTTCCTGGCTCTAAACCTGTTTCAGTGGACTGTGGTTAACTTTCATTTCTATCTCTGTCCATAATATCCACCCATTGTTTGCTACGTCCCTTTTCACTGGAAGGTAACTGCTCATCTTACTATAGCTGATGAGAAGTCTGCAGCCCAGTTGAATTCCTTGTGATTCTTTTCTTCTACAGTGCTCATACGTGCATACCTTAGATTTGATTGCAATTTGTTAGCTTTAACCAAAGCCATCCAAACGGCTCGATTGTTTCCTCCTAGTTGAGTCTCTAAAGAGAAAGCATTCCAGCTGTAGTGAACAGCAGCTCAACAAGCAGGGTCTTTGGCTTTTTATTCAAACTTTCCAAGCCAAATTTCATGCTTATATAGTATTCTGCCTAAGTCTTTTTATTTATGACTATGAGGTAATCTGGAGAAATTAAGTAGTTTTGTAGGAAATACAAATATGAGAGTCTATGGTTCTAAATGTTCAGTGGTTTCCCAAGAATTGTAATTAAAAACAGCCCTTGCCTTTCATTCATGTAAACTCTCATTCAGTTGATGTGGTTAAGTTTGGGGGAGTGGTTTGAAGAGAAAGAGACTGTGATAAACAGATTACTGTGTGATCACAAGCACCAGAATCCTTGAAATATTCATTTCAGAATCATTGAATGCACTCATATTATCTGTGTTGTGGGATATCTGATCACACCCTGAACCTGAGATAGTGTTATTTACTGAAAAAAACTGTTTTTAGTTGTGGTGTGACTTAACCTTAGCACATACCTTTTATCTCTCTGGCTGGAATACAGACATGCCCTTAGTATACACTTTTAATCCTGAATCATGAAGGTAAAATTAGTTTGTAGAAGGAAGCACCTATGTTTTAAAATGTCTAATTGAGGGGCAGACAAAGTGATGAATCAGGGAAAGATTTGACAGAATAGGATATGCCCAACTCTCACAAGAAGAGAAAGGAAAGGGAAGAGGGAAGCTACTTAAGAGAGCAGTGCAGAGAGCGAGGGGGGAGCAGTTTTACCTGAACAGTTATAGAGATACAGGTTGAAGAGACAGAACAAGCTAGACACAGATGAAGACAGAATGATCTAGAGAATGAGAGGGAGACAGAAGATTAGAACATATTGTTGCAGTTAGTTTGAGGTTAAACAGAGCAATTAAGGAGAGGCCAAGAAAGGAGCAAATTTGAATCAGTCACCATGCAGAAAAGTTTTGAGCCAGAACAGCTGAGTCAATACAGCCAAGCAGAGTTCAGAAACCGCTAGCAAGGGTGAACTTACTCAGCAGTAAGTCTCAGAGGCTGAAACATTCTAGGCCTAGAGAAGATTGTATGGAGGCTAGAAGCTTCTAGGACTAGGCCTAGGTTAGCAGATGGAGGCAGTAAGCCTTGGAGATGACAATTACACTAGGCAAATAAAAGTTACTTTTATATGTCTGTAAGATGACATTTCTTTGCTTTTTGCTCTCATCAAAATCTATGTGAATGCGTATGGAATCCTATAAAATCAGTTTATACATGCTTTGTTCTTCTTTCTTCTAAGATTATATGTATAAAAAAAAAAAGTTCATTTCTAGACATAGTGCCACTGTGTCCTAAAGACAATCCCCCTGTTACTAAAGGTTCATGTCCTTCAGAAAGAAGGGAGTTGAGTCCTTTTAGTTCCTAAGGGAAGACATCACATAAGGTGACTGCACAAATCATGTTGAGTGGCTATGGGAAAGAGGCGGCAGGCTGAGGGGAAGAAAATCATGGTTTACAACCTTCTGAGAGATGATTCATTCCACAGTCATGGTTCTTTCGCTCCATACTAAAAAAGCAACAGAGCTGAAAGGGACTGAATTATCTTCCCCCAGCAAAGAACACAACCCAGACAACTGAGAGGGGATGGAAATTCAGTCCTTTCTCTCTCTCTCTCTCTCTCTCTCTCTCTCTCTCTCTCTCTCTCTCTCTCTATCTCCTCCCCTCACCCAAGAGGTATCAACCTGAAGCTCCCTGGTCCCCTATACATCTGCATTCCAGTAACCCACTCCCACATTTAAGCTGCTGTTCCCCAGAGTCTGGTGCTAAATTTAGCTCCTGCAGTTCAGCCTGGCGGAAGGCTCCTGCTGCACAGAGAACTGAATCTTCCCTTCGTGCACTCCTAATATGGTCAGCTGTGCAGCCTGCAGCCTGGGAGCCAGGGATGACTCTCGACACTGCCCAATCTTAACCCTTCAGTGGAGGACAAAAGGGTCAATCTGGCTAGACTGACTGAAGGTCACTGCACACTCTATTACATCTGAAAGCAAATCAAATGGCTGTGGTCTAAACAGGGTACCGTCTACTTCCTAAGTGGAAACACAGTGGTAAGTAGCCCATCAAGAAGATAGGGTAGGGTGGACTGCCTAACACCCCCAGCTCCATCTCATTAGCATGGGAGAAGAGAAAAAGGCAGGGAAACATATATGATTCAGGCTTTCAGAAACAGGGACAACGATGACAAAGAGGACTTGACAATATGAGCCACCCTTTCTGCTATGTGTCTGCTTTATGACAAGAGCCACTGTTCAAGGCACAGGGCAAAGCATGTCCTTGCAGGTGTTCTCCAACAGAGAAAATAGGGAGCAGAAAATAAACCCAGCCACAGGCTGCCCAATGGGCTTCCAGTGTTCTTGTGATACCAGCAGTCAAAACAAAGCTTAAGATCACTCTGTTTTTCAAAGAGCCTATCACAAGCCAAGAGGCTAAAACTAATACATAAAAGGCAGCTGGTGGACATTCAGTTAATGCCCCTAATAACTTGGTACCACTAGGATGAAATACTAAAAGCCTCTCAGGCAGTTCTTGGGTATTAAGGTTCTCGGGACAACATGTTTCTCTTTGAGAATGTTCTACAGTGTACAATGAAATGTAACATTTCAACATGGTACTTTCGACACACTGGCTATTCTGAGCACCCCCACTGGTATGTGTCTATAAGAAGATAGGAAGGTAAAGACTCAGAATCAAGAATTACTTCCCTCAAGGGGTCAATGTGGGAATTCTCAAATGTGGAACTGGCTGGTATTGCTCTGCATAGCAGACTAACTGTACTGAGTATGTTTACTTTCTAAAAGCTTTTATTATTTAAGAAAAAATGCTTTCCATATTTTCCCAAAAGGTCAGAGTCTTCTACAAGCACATGGACAAAGGTTCTAAAATAGAGATGAAACTGAGGCTGGAATTCTTTGTGACAAAAGTACAGACCAAGCCCTCCTAGTGACCATCTCCTTCTGAGTGAAGGTCTATTGTGCCTGTGGAAGACTCCCTGTTGTCTGATCTCACCCAAGTGTATCTGCTCCATCCCATCCCACCTTGCTGAGTAGCCAGGGATCACACCCTCGTGTGTGTTCACAAGGTTTCAGGGGATAGTTACTAGAGTCTCAGATTGCAAGCTGGCATCCTCTCTCTGATGAGGGCTGGAATAGGAACAGCTTCTGCCTGCACACAGGAGCACACTTATTGGCTGCCTAAGTCATTGGCTTTGTCTAGGTCTAGAGTAAGGAAAAAAGACAACCTGCATCTTTGGTTCCTTTTTATTGTGTCCCTTGGCCTCTCTCCATCCTTGCACTCTTTGTTTTCTCCCTTCTTGCTGGGAACCTATGCCTGGCCTTTCTAGGTCAGATCCTGCCTGAACCTCTTTAAACTCTAGAGTGGGGTGGGCAAGCTGTCTCTCTTTCCCATCACTCTTATTGTCATTTCTTTTAAATCTTTGACATTATATAAACTCAATACGCTCAGACTCCCTCTGTCTAAGGGTTCGTATTTCTGTGATAAAATACTGACTAAAAGCAACTGAGGAAGTTGATTAATTAGGGTTTCTATTGCTGTGAAGAGACCTTATGACCATGGGAATTCTTATAAAGGAAACCATTTAATTGGGGCTGGCTTACAGTTTCAGAGGTTCAGTCCATTATCATCATGGTGGGAAGCATGGCAGCATGCAGGCACACATGGTGCTGGAGAAAGAGCTGAGAATTCTACATCTTGATCTGAAGGCAGCCAGAGTCTCTTCCACTTTGGGCAGAACTTGAACATACGGTCTCAAAGCCTACCCTCACAGTGATACATTTCCTCCAACAAAGCCACACTCGCTCCAACAAGGCCACACCCACTCCAACAAAGCCACACCCACTCCAACAAAGCCACACTCACTCCAACAAGGCCATGCCTCCTAATAGTGCCACTTCCCATGGGCCAAGCATATTCAAACCACGACAGGGAGGAAAGGGTTTATTTGCGCTACATATCTCAGGTCACAATCCATTGAGGGAAGCCAAGCTGAGAACTCAAGTCAGGTACCTGGAGGCAGAGACTGAAACAGAAGCCATGAAGGATCTCTTGTTTACTGGGTTGCTCTGTGCTGCCACAAGGGACAGAAATCATGAAACACGGTAAGTAGAAAAAGGTCAGCAACAGAGATATGATTTTAGACAGCATGATAGAGGAAAACCCTTCTACAGGGGATACATTTTGCACTGGATGGGCCTAGAAGTACAAGGATCCTGGTAGAGAAGCTAGCTTAGGATGTTTAAAGGATAAAACTCTGAACTGTCACGTGCTGTTCTCACTCACAGTCCCTTCCCAGATCTGACTTCTGAAGTGTGTGAAACTCACATGGCTTTGCTGCTGACTTGGCCTTCTTTGTGCAAACCTAGAACATGAGGCATGGTTCCAGGACTAGAGTTATATAGGTCTTCCCTGAAACTTGGGTTAATTCATCCAATTGGTTTGGCAGCAGAGATGGTTGGCTTTCTTGGATAAGTCTGGGCTGACTGGGCAGCGTTAGCCAAGCTTGAAGGAAGAGTGTGATGTAGTCGGTCAGGAGCAGAGCTGATGGAAACAGACACAAAGGTCGGAATGCTTACTCTGCTTGCAAAGGGAAAGAACAGTGAACACCCCACTTTAAAGCAAAGTGGGTTGAGGCAGACATCAGACACCTGCCAGTGCCTGTGTCACCTTAGCAGTCCAGAGGCTCTTACATTTCTAGCCTCTCAAAGTTTGAAAATTCTGCAACCCAAGCATCTGAACTCTGATTGGGGTTGACCACAACTGACGAGTACTAGATAGAAGGACAGTGTCCTTTTTCCTTTGGCTCAGGAACCAGACAGGGCTTCCCCCCTGATTGTATTTAAGAAAAGCAGCAGTGTTTACCCAACCCAGATGGATGAACTGACCCCAGCCTCAGTGAATACCTATGCATGAGTTATTTTCTTTGTTACTATGACCAAATACTTAAAAGAAACAATTTACAGAATTTAGCTTTACAGTCTGAGGAGATCACTCCATCAAGGCAGAGAAGACATGGCAGCAGGATCAAGAGGCTGGATGGTCACATTGTCTCCAAAGTCAGGAATCGAAGAGTGACTAGGAAGTGAGGATGAGTTACAAAATCTCAGTGCTTAACCCCCAATGATCCACTTCCTCTACAAGGCATCCAGTTATGCAAGTTCCACAGCCTTTCCAAACAGTGCCACCATCGAGTGCCAAGTATCCAAATGCATATCCGTGGGGTACATTTCACATTCAAATGACAGCATTTCACAGCTGGCTTCCACAAGCTCATGGCCATCTCATGCTGCCAAAGGCATTCTTTGCAACTTCAGGAGCCCTCATAGTCTTCAACAGTTCCAACCGTACTCAAAGATAGTCGCTTAAGAGACAATCTCTGAACTGTAGCTCCTTGAAAAATCAAGAACAAATGACATACTTTGAACATACAAGGACATTAAGCAAATACATTTTTCCTGAAAGAGAGGAATTGGGTCATGGCAAGAAAAGATACCACCCAAGTAAGACCAAAACCCAGCAAGACGAACATCAAATCCTGCTGCTCCCTGTCTTGCATCTTGTGCTCTTGATGGAATTGTCTGAGACCAAAGGGCTTAGCTACATCTACCCTTCCAGCTCTAATACGTACAACCTCTCTTTTTAGCCAGGTCGTCTCCATGCTTACAGCATGTCTTAGCAGTTACATCACTGAATTCACCATCATCTTATGGTTTCCTACGGTATGGATTAGGCTTCATTGGCATTATTTTTGGATTCAGCCTCACTTGGGTTCTCAGGACATGGGAATTTGCAGCCAGATTTTCTGCCAAAATGTGGCAAGCATGGCTTCTGACCCAGTTACTGATAGAGTCCCTGCCCCCTCTGAAACCTCATGATCCAGTCCTCCACCAATCTTTGAACATTATAGTCTTTCAAACTCCCACCAATATGGCTGACTAATGTCTGCTCACAGTGGTCTCAGGCTTTTCTGAGATTCAAAGTTCCCAATTCTTCCACATTCCTCCTACAATACATCTCCCTAAACCCAGGAACCCCACTGTTAGGTCTATCACAGCAATAACCCCATTTCTTAATACCATTTTTTCTACATTGCTTTTTCTCATTGCTATAACCAAATACCTGACTAAACATTGGTTTAAGGGATGAAAGTGTAAGACTCTGATGAACCTTAGCTACCAGGGACCCTCGAGTGAACCACGTGGAGCCGGAGATAGATGCAAAAGCAAAAGGAGTTTATTTTTCCAGCATGCTGGGGTCATTTTGCATCCAACGGAGAGGTGATAATCACCCGGGGTCGGGGGCAGTTCAGCCAGTTTTTTTACAGTTTTTATACAGTTTTCAGGGGTGGAATAGAGCAACAGACTCTAGGCACAATGTGATTGGCAGAACAGTGTGACTTTTAAACTGATTGGTCCTTAGGTTGGTCCGCCCTGGGGAATGTGTCTATGTGCTCTGGGCTTCCCTTGTCTGCAGGTGGTCAACAGATGCCCCCCTCCCTCCTGTGGTTTTCTTGACTAATGTGATCAGCCTCTCCTTTCCAGTGGGGAGGGGTACAAACATGTACGTGCTTCATGACTTCTCTTTTCCAGGAGGGGAGGAGGCTGGTGGAATTTTCCAAAGGCTCTGAGCTGACCTCTTCAAAAGGTCTATTCTAGTTTAGGAGGAGATTATCCCATTGTGTTGGGAAAGACATAGGGGGCAAGAGAAGGAGGCCAGGTGGAAACACCATATTCACATTCAGAAAGCAGAGAACAGACAGAAAATGTACAGCAGCAGACTGTAAAACCTTTAGATTCACCCTCACACCTACAGTCTCCAATGGAGCACCACCCCCTAAGGTTTCACAACCTTCCAAAATACTGCCCCCATCTGGGGACCAATTGTTCAAATGCTTAAACCTATGGGGGACATCTTACATTCAAACCACAGTAAACTTTGGCCTTAACTTTGGAACCAGGTTCAAAGTTTATTCAAAGTAAACAAACCTAGTAAAGACAAGGGAGTTTCTAACTTTAGACATCAGATCTGAAAATAGATCAATAATAAAACCATATGAATAATTAGATAAATATACTCCAATGTTTCCAGAATACTTTTACTAAAATAATTCAATCTTTATATGAAAATAAAAACACATACCTAGGCAACATGCTGATTGGATTAGCAGTCCACTGGTTGAGCTTTCTTCCCTGTGTTTCGGACATATATTATATTATCGTGATGGTTTGACATTTTACATCTGAGACCATAGCTCATTAGCCTGTGGACAAAAACATTTACACACTGGTCTCAGTACCTGAGTCTACTCAGCTTCTGGAGGCAAAGGAGTTGAAGGCAAAATAGAATGACTATTTAATTTGTAATGTGCTAAAGATGTATTTTGTGATAGAGACCATTTCTTTAGGACTCAACACCTGACCTTAATGAACTACACATGAAAAGTGACATAATTCTTATGCCCTAGCAATGCCATGAGGGTCCTTTAAGGCACCACTTAATATTCATGATGTTTCTTTCATGTGTGCCCTCCTCAGTCTAGGGCCACTGAGAGGGTTAGTCAAAGGTTCTTAGAAAATGCTCATGATGAACAGAAGCATAAATCTCCAGTCTAATTATCAATGCTATTCAGTTTTAAGATGAGTGAACCATGCCCTTTGTAGGGCTTTGAGGTAGTAAAGTCATGGGATCAATATTAGTCAAAAGGGTTTTTTTCCCCTCTGTTCCAATATGGAGCCTGACAAAGGAAAGAATTCTTCCTAGGAAACAGCTGAGAGATTTGTTTCTTCAGAAGTGAGTGAATATGTAGGCCATGACCATTTTTTCACAGGAAACATTAGCTGAACCGTTACTTTTTGAAAGCACAGATTTATTGGGTGGGTTTGAACAAATGGGTATGTTGGGCAAAGTTTTCAGTTGAAAAAAAAAACCTGTCAGCAAAGGCTAAGGAAACTATTTTAGGTTAAAATGGCAGAGGAGGGGGATAGGGGCAGGGACTGCAGTGGCCTGTAATGTAATCCATGAAATAACTATAGCCAGATCCAGAAAAATATATCACTGGAAAGGCCTGGGAACCAACTGAGCTGTGGAGAGGGGTCTCAGAGAATGGAGCATTCATCTTTGGGGATCCAACCACACAGTGAGCCTGAAATGGCTTTCAAGACCCAAATTTCTTTATGAAAAGAAAAATTAGGTCACTTATTAAAAAAGAACAACAACAAAACACATCATGGATAAGACCTAATAACTTAACAGATGGAGGAAAGCCTTTTGAGTTTATTTAGAGGGGGAAAAATGTAATTACATTTGTGCAAAATTATCTTTGTCTTTAAAGTACAATGTTGGGCTTTGGAGAGGAGAGAGCACCGGACCTATGGGCCGTTCAAGCCATCATGGGCTAATTGCTGACATAGTTTGAATAAAAAAAAAAAAAAAAAAAAAACCAAACATTGATTTAATTAGGTTGCTTCACCACTTGTATCAAAGAGACCATTTACCAAGTGTGCAGTTGCTCAATGCTTGCTTGTTTTACACAAGAAAAGAACAATCAGTTGTCCAGAAGCTGCCAGAGACATGTGTGAAGACAAAGTCCCTGATAAACAGACAGGCTGGGATGCAGGGTACGGTCACTCCGCTGTTGATCTGTGTATCTGTGGACCCCAGCTTCCTAACTCTTCCTGTCAGTGTCTGATGCTGTGTCCCCACAGGCTGACTCCTGTAAACCATCCTGGAGCTTCTGGCTTTCTGAGCTCTGGTCTCCCTCCCATGCATTTGTAAGGGAGCAGGAGACCTGCTAGATCTTTCTTCTCTGCTTTACCTCACAGAAACTATTCCTAATCATTCTCTCTGACACACGGGCATCCTTCCAGGTCACCGCCTCTAGGAAACAGGAGTCCTTGGGCTTTGGGGATGCAGTTCTGCATGGCGTTGCCTATGCTTTGCTGGTGACAATGGCTTTCTGCTCTTGCTCAGCATCCTCTAGATTCTAAGGACCTATCCTTATCTCTAGAAATTCTCTCTTCTGTGCATGGCTCTTTAAACCTCTTGTGTTGATCAGTTGTCCTAACAAGAGGCTGACTAAAACAGTCTTAAGTTCATTCACACACATACACACGCACACACGCACGCACGCACGCATGTGCACACACACACTAACTATGACGAACATTCTGGGTTTTCTTCAGCCATTTTTCCCAGTATAAAAACACTGTATTCTGTTGGCTGCATTTGTTTTTTTCTCCTGCCTGTAAGAAATCAGTCAAGATCAGCCAAGGCCAAGAGGAGAGAAAGGAAGAAAAGAAAAAGGTGAAGAGGAGAGACCTAATTATTTTTAAGATTTTGGCCACATTTACGTACATTATTAGTGGTTTTTTTTGTTTTTTTTTTTTTTGTTTTGTTTTTTGTTTGTTTTTTTTGTTTGTTTTTTTGAATGAAACTGGGTTTGCTTGTGAAATGCTGTCAAGCTTTTTCATTTGGAAAGGCGTGAGGTGAGGAAGAGCCTACATAAATATTCAGGTTACAACTTAGGACCAAGAGGATAAGATGCCCTCTCCAAACTGCTTCCTTCTAGTTCCATCTTCCATCTTAGACTGCCGGGATTATTAGGCATTACCTTTCTCCTGCATGCGTCTGTACATTGTTGCTTTTGTGACTCAGAAATGAAAGGTTGGCGCACGAGGGGTAGGGGTGGGGCTGGGGGTTGGGATGGGATGTGGATGTGTCTCCTGAGGATTCACCAGTGTCAAGCAGGGGACTCAAGATCCTGGCGAGCCATTACAGCTGGAAACGTGTCCTGCAGATTCCACCTGGAAGGCAGACGGCTGAGCCGCATCGCTCGAACTGTGATTATATTTTGTCTCAGGAAGTCTGAATCATCGGAGGGCACTTACGTATGCAAAAGCAGTTCTCTCCAGAAATTACTTCTTGGAAAGACCTGTTTTGGGACTTGATTCTCGTGCTGTGCGTGGCACGACAAGTGAGCTGTCTTTTTACTTCCTTGATGTCGGGTTTTCATCTTAAGAAAATGAAGAAGAAAGGAACCCAGAAGGAGAGAGCCTTCCAGGCAGATTTAGAAGGGCTCCCCTGGAATTTGTATGGGTGATGCGGTTTGCTGCGGCCTGACAAGTGAGTGATCTCCTCTTATCGCTTTAATTTCAAGCCTCAGAGATGCTCAGCTCTGTTGTTCAAAGAGTTTTATTAAAAATTTGTGAGGAGGGAGAAGTGTCAGCCGGCCTGTCTGATTTCATTATCTCTGATGCAATGCACAAATGGAACAGGGCCGGCTGAGACTGGAGACGACCATTCAGGGCACGGAGGTGAAGCTGAGGCTTTGGATCCGTTTTACTGCAGATATTCTTGTCTTCTGGGATCGCTCAGACAATCAAGACTCTCAGAAAACAGCTGTGTACATACTTTTCGTCATTAAACCACTAGCGTTCTAGCCAGAAGAGACATACCTTGGAATCCCAAATCTTACTTGTGTAGTTAGTTTGCTAGCTAGTTAGGGGGCTGGACTTGGGATACAAGTCAGGGCCTCAATGCAAGGTAGGTCAGAACTCCATGACTGAGTCACTCTCCACCTCCAAATCCCAACCTTGAACAGACTCCTCCTCACGCAACGTCAACGTCAACTAGTTACCCCTCTCTCGATAGAGGAAGTACACCCTGACCTCTTTCCCTGAGTGTCTGGATCAAGCACCAAGCTGCCAAGAGTTCTCCGTGCTTTGATGCACAATTTGGATCTTGCATTCCACAAAGTCATTTGGACTGCAGTTCAGATGTTGTTTGAATAGCTACAAGTCTTCAGTATTCCTAATTGCAGGCATCTGCCCAATGGCACCAACTGAGACAGCAAGTCCATGAGAAAGGCAGACTGGCATGCCTGACCACAGAAAGCCCACATTCATAAGGATAACCTGCTCAGGCAGCAATCTATTCACACACACACACACACACACACACACACACACACACACGCTCACACGGTTTCTATTTGCTGAAAGGTAGCTCCATTTGCTCCATGGTGGCTCCACTGAAAATTGTCCAGTGGATCTGCTCCACAATCAGAGTGAATGAGTGAGTGAGAGCGTGTGCTGGCAAACACTGTGGGCAAGAATGTAAAGAGGAGAAGTAAAGGGTCACAGGCCTGCCCTCTGGAGTCAAACCCAGTGCCCTGACCAGCTTCACCCCAGCCTCTCTCAACACTAAGAATCCTGTGCACATTTTAAAATCTGTGACAATGGAGCAGAACGGCAGAAAAGAAGAACAGAATTTGCACAAACACATGCACTCACATACATCCACATACACACATACACACATACATACACATATACATTACACATACATACACATACACACATAAACACATACATACCCATATACAAATATATACACATACACATACATGCACACACATATGCATACATACATATATACACACATGCACATATACACACACATGCACACACATACACACACATATACACACACATGTACACACATATACACACATATGCATACATGCACATATACACACATGAATACACACATGAATACATGCATACATGCACATATACACACAAGCACACACATACACATACATATATATATAAACACATACACACATACACACATACACATACATATGCATACATGCACACATCACACACATACACATAAAAACACATATACATACACACATACATACACATAAACACAAATACACAACACATATATGCACAAATATGTACGCTCATGTTCATACATGCACATACATGCACATACATGCACATACATGCACACATACACAAAAACATATACATAAACATACACACACACTGATGGGAGGCAAGTCAGTGCGGAAGATTCCAAGTTAATGCAGTAGAGCGTTTGTGTATGTGTTCCCTGTCAACATATTTGCCTGGAGAGGAATAATGAAGGAATGGCCTAGATCCAGGAGTGGACAACCAAAGGGAAAGATAGATTTTGTGTGACCCACTGCAGGGATAGCTATGTCTGCTGCTTAGGATCCAGTGCCCTGTAGCTTCTCTGGGCTCTTTGAAAATTCCCAAGCCTGTATCCAGGGTAATTATTCTTATCTTGTCTAAGTACTGAGTCCTAGAAGCTTCTTTTTTTTTTCTTTTTATTAATATCATACATCTGTAAAGAATATGACAAAATTTCCCCCTCTACTCTGACAAACCCTTCCATCTTATCTAAGGCCTTGGGCCACCATTTAATCTAACTTAGTCTCCTGCTCACAAGACAAAGAAATATGGCTCCTTTTTCTTATGTCTTGCAAGCTGTGTTCAACTTGGCAAAGGCGGTGCTGGTTTCCATTGAAGGAATTCCTCTTACACAACAGGCCAGGCAGAACACAGTACATGTGGCTGTGGGTGACAGTCTTGTCCTTATGGACCTAGAGAGGGCTATGGGGTGGGTTGTCATGACACACATGCAAAAGGAAAATTCAGGGTTGGGCTGGCCATGTATTCTGACATACACAGGGCCTGTGGTTGGTCTCTATCACTGAAATGAAGTGGAGAGAGAGAGAGAGAGAGGAGAGAGAGAGGAGAGAGAGGGGGGAGGAAGGGAGAGAGAGAGCACCATGAGCATTACAAAGAAAAGGAAGTGCATGGATCGGGCACAGCAGAGTGACCCACATTACAGACAGGAATCAAAGGCTTTGTGTAAACTGTGATTTGGGCTGCTGCGTCTTCAGCCACAGAAATTACGCTTCTCTTTGAAGCGCTGATGGAGAGATTTAAATGATACCTTCGGTCCTGGAACTCAGTGTTCTGCTTCCCTGCAGGATGGCAACAGAGACTGGATACATAACCTAGTGTGTGATTCTCAAGTTATCAAATTGTACATCGTGCAGACTGTTTTTTGTTTTTTTTGTTTGTTTTTGTTGTTTTTTTTGTTTGTTTTTGTTTTTTTAAAACAATCTGCTACAAGAGGTTGTTTTGCTGATTTAAAATGTTTAGCGTTTAAAAAAGTTAAATATTTTAAAAGAAGGAAAAGGCTAAGGCTCGACCTTCCTCAGGCCCCAGTTGTCATTGGTCGCTTCGATTGCCATCGTGTGGTTCTGGTTAAGGGCATACTGCTGTAGGGACTGAGTTAGATTGGGGTGGGACTGGAAGCCAGGGAGAAGCCCCTAAACTATGACCCTTCAGCTCTCAAGCACCCAGTCAGAGACACATTTTCTTGTAAGGGAACACACTGGTGATTAGACTGTGTACTAAACTCTAGTTTTCAGAAAAGCCCCACCCCGGATGCCACGATTCGATGTCTGACCTTTGAAGGACAGGTCAGACCAACTGAGAACAGAAACCAGAGTTTGGAAGGCATTGGCTGTCAGCCTTGCTCTCTTTGGATCTTCGCCTGTGTGGGTGTTACTGCTCACCTAAAGGCCCTAAGACCTTTTCCTGATCATGTGAGAAATGACCTCATTCTCACCTGCCCGCACACAGAAAAAGAAAAGGAAAAAGAAAAAGAAAAAGAAAAAGAAAAAGGAAAAGGAAAAGAAAAAGAAAAAGAAAAAGAAAAAGAAAAAAAGAGAGATGTACAGCCATAGTAACTGAACTCATGCCTTTAATTCCAGCGCTTGGAAGACAGACACAGGTGGATCTCTGAGTTTGCCTAAGACCTTTTTCTGATCATGTGAGAAATGACCTCATTCTCACCTGCCCACACACAGAAAAAGAAAAGGAAAAAGAAAAAGAAAAAGGAAAAGAAAAAGAAAAAAAGAGAGATGTCCAGCCATAGTAACTGAATTCATGCCTTTAATTCCAGCGCTTGGAAGACAGACACAGGTGGATCTCTGAGTTTGAGGCCAGGGTCTACCGAGCAAATTCCAGGACAGCCAAGACAACTCAGAGAAACTGAGAGGAGGACAGAGAGGGAGGGATGGAGGGAGGGAGACAGATAGAGAGAGATAGAGAGAGATAGAGAGAGAGAGTCCCTGTAGTGATAATGTTGACTGAGTATGGGGCACAGCTTATGGACCCAAGATAGTTACGTTGTTGTTATTTTTTTGTTTTTGTTTTTTTGAGGTGGGGTGTATGTATCCCAGGCAGCAGTAGTAGGATTAAGGTATGCCCACTACAGCAAGCACTGTTAGGATCTTTTTCCAAAGTGTATTTCCATTGAACAGAGGGAAATTCTTCCTGGAGAGGTAGTCACCATGGTGAAGCCGAAAGTTGGGCTAGTGTGTTGTTAGGTCATTTTAGGAAGTCTTTATCTCTTTTCTAGGAAGGAGAGTCTCTACCTGAGAGGCCCGTGAGTCCGCCCTTGGAGCTCCCTCACAGGCTGAGGATGGCTCTTTTCTTTGGCATGCACAGTGGTTTTCTTTCTTTGGCACTCACAGAGACCAGAGTCAGCGTTGGCAACGGCAGCCACAACAAACTGGCCATGGCAAGGGCGCATGCGCAGTTCTGCCTCACACGTGGGAATTTGGGCCAATTCAAATATTTCCAAAACACCTCTCCCAGCCAAAAGCTCAGCCCTGGGGCAGCTAGGGGCAAGCGTTCCAGTTTTCCACCCCGGGCTGTTCTCACGCTGCCCTTTTTGTGAGTGTTGGAGCAGGCTTGTTTAAGATGACCCATGCCTTGGCTCTCCTCTGAGATCATCAACTCCCTCCGCACAGAGGCTCCAACCCGTAGCTGTGTAGACAGTTGTGGTCTGGCTGTGAGTTTTAAAGAATGGTCATTAATATTCAGTACCACCGAACACTGTGCATGTGCCTTTGTGCCCACTGTGTCTGGCTCCAAGCAAGCACTGTAAAATGAGAAAAAAGGGAGAAGAAATTAATGGATTCAAAAGGCTTAAATGGCCCGGTGACACTGAGGGCGAGGGCACAGTTAAAGACAGTGGGACCTCATCCAGGCTGTCAACAGCAAGCTGCTCTATTCCAGAGCGCATCTTCAAAGGTCTAAAACACAATGCTTCTTCCAGATTTTACAAAGCATTTCCGATTTCTGTGATTTTTGCCTTTCGTTGCCTTAAATATTTTCACGCTTGGCATATCTTACTCTATTCTGCTGCGGTCGGCACAAGCAAAACTCATTCACAGTCTACTGCCTGTTGAGCCCCTAAACCTGAAATGGGGTGGGAGTGAACCTGAAATGGGGGTTCTAAGAATGAAGAAGGAGAGGAGCCATGGGGGATGGGATGAAGGGAAAAGAATGCTAAATCAGGGAGTGTGAAAGGAGTCACACGCTGACATTTACAACAAAGCTCCCTCTTCCCCTCTCAAACTACCGCGTGGTCTGATTTTTTTTTTCTCTTCACAGGATATTGAAGGAATTCTGTGGACACATGGCCATACCCTTTGTCCTGATGTGTGGTTAGCTCCTGAATCTTGAGTTCAGCTTAACGATGTCTAAACATCTTTTGGGGACACCTCAGATTCTCCGTTTTTTTTCACTCGAAGTTTGCGTTTGAATGGAAGAGGCCTGAATGATCTCTTGCTTCCAGGAAAGAAACCTTTTGGATGGTGGCCAGTAAGCCACCACCAACCATCAACTGCCAAGAGTCAACTGTCGTATCTGGAGGAGAAAATACATTTGCAACAGTCAGGAAGCATGATCAGAACTCTTGTCAAGTTTGGGGGCCATGGTTTTGGGCTCAGAGTCTAAGGAGATGGTGGGTGGGTGGGGGGAAGGTACATATTATTTCTCCATTGAACTTGTTCCATGGATTTTCTCCATGAAACTTGATTTTAACTAGATACAGCGTTGCTGGAACCTCCAACAGGAATGCTTTCCCAGTAGTTTTTTTACAGGAGCAAGATGAAGAACCTCAGCCATGGTTCTATCACCCCACCTTTGCCTGATGGATCTTCCCCATGGCACCCAGAAAGCAGGCTGGCCTGTGTAACAGGAAATGAAAGATTCCCAACGCCTCCAGAAGAATACTCAATAGAGAAAAATGCAAGCAGGCTGTAACGCATGGGTTCTCAACCTGTGGGTCGCGACCCCCATGGGGATTTCACATATTAGATATCCTGTGTGTCGGACATTCGAGAAGAACAAAATTACAGTTTTAAAGTAGCTACAAAAGTAATTTTATGGTTGGGGTTCACCGTAACATGAGGAATTGTACTAAAGGGTCACAGCCTTAGGAAGATTGAGAGCCACTGTGTTTGCTCAGCTCCGAACAAAGCACTAGCAGTTAGTTACAAATAGTTTACAAACCCAGACATGGAATGTCGACTTCATCCTTTATTTGCTACTGACACCTCCAAGATCCTATTTCTGGGACATTGATGCTTATTAGAACTCTGAGGTAGAGGGCTTTTCTAAACTACAGGAGGGAAAGAGAAGGTGTCCACCGGTTAGAAATAAGATTGAAAAATTCCTTTGAGTTGTTTTTTTTTTTTCTTCCATCAGCAGAGAAGTCTCACAGAACATCTTTGTCTTTGGCTGGGGAGACTGCCGTGCTAATGAAGTGCTTGCCTCACTCGAGTGAGATATTATTAAAAAAAAAATCCAAGCACAGGGCTTCCACCTGCCTTAGACCATTTATGTTCCTGGATGAAAGACACAAACAGCCTTATATTTTTAAATACACCTTAGGCAGCACAATAATAGCTGGGCAACTCCCTACCCTCCCTGCTGCTAGAATCCACCTTCCCATCCATCGATAACTCCTAGTTACTCCTTACTAATTTCTGCTTTCCATCTGGGCTGCTCTCAACTCCAACCAGGCAGCCCTCTGGGCCTTGTTCTCTTAGGCTTTTAACCCATGGTGGCTCTCTCTTTGTCTCTCCGTCTCTCTGTCTCTCTGTCTCTCTCTGTCTCTCTCTGTCTCTCTGTCTCTCCCCCACAACCCCCTACCTCCTGGCTCCCCCTGGTGCTCCCTCCCCTCCAAACTTCAACCCCAATCACAAACAACTGAGGGGTAGGGTCACTCAGTGTCTGACACTCTCTCTTTGGGACAAACAGCCTTGGGGGTGCTCCAAATTAGCATTAAATTACAAGCAGCATTAGGCCAATCCACTACACCTCACAAGACTGAGAACTTGAGTTCAATCCCCAGTAACCACATTTAAAGACTGAATATGGCAGGGTATACTTATAACCCAGTTATTAGGAAGTAGAGGCAGGTAGACCCAGGGACCTCCCTAGCTGGCCAGTTGAGGAGGACACTCAAGGTTGACCTCTGACCTCTGCACTCACATGCGCGTGTGCACACACACACACACACACACACACACACACACACACACACACATAGAGAAGCTGTATCTTTAATCTTTATTCCCACTCTGCCGTTGTCCTTGCCATCTAGGTCACTTCATTGGGGAAAGTTTGGGAAAACTGTGAATATATCTCCAACCTTATGTATTCTCAGTGGTTACTGAGTGGAGGAAGTGGAAAGCAAAGGGAACTCAGATTCAAATGTCTTATCAAATAACCTGACAAATAACCATTGCATCGGCCACATTTCCTGTGTCCGCAAGCCGCTGCTCATTTGTTTGCATACAGCACCGTGGCAGAGTAAGGTAAATCACCAGGTATTTAATAATGATAATGTTTTTATAACACACTCATCATGTACCATGAATGGGATTAAACATTATAAATATATAAATACATATTATACTTACATAAGTATATAAATGTATTTCATCTACACAATTTCTAAAGAGTCTATCTTCCTTCCCCTTTCGTGTGCGAGTGCATATGTGCTCATTTATACATGTGTGGGAGTGTATGTATGTGTATTGTGTATGCATGTGTGTGTTGTGTGTGTGTGCCTGTGTTTGTGTGTGTGTGTGTGTGTGTGTGTGAGTGTGTGTGTGTATAGGCGGAAGTCAACCTCAGATGCTATTCCTCAGAGCACTCTCAACTTTGGTTTCTGAGACAGGGAATTCACGGACTCAGCAAGCTTGGCTAGCCAGTTAGCCCTGGGGATCTGTCAGTCCCCACCTCCCCAAGTCTAGCATTATAAACACACATCATCATGCCCCATTTCCACATAGCTTCTGGGCCTCAAGCTCGGGCCCCCATGGGTGCACAGCATTCACTTTACTTTCTGAGCTGACTCCCAGCCCGCTTGCCTCTTTCTCATGCAGGTAAAGAAGCTGATGCTGACCTAGAGAGAATGACTATCCTAGGTGACACAACCAGCATCAGGGATGCAGGATGCAGATCCACAGTGTCGTCCTGTAAAGGCCAAGATGGCAGACAGTGCATCCACCTGTTCAGGCAGTTGACTCTGTGTGGTCTAAAATGTGCCAGTCATCCCTGGGAGTTTTATAATCTTGTTAAGACTATAAACTCCCTGAGATCAAAGACTACGTTCTTTACATTTTAAGAGAAATCTGGGGAGCTGGACAGACAGCTCAGTGGTTAAGAGTACTTGCAACTTCTGTAGAGGACCAGGGTTTAGTGCTAGCACCCAAGGCAGGTAGGTTACAACCATCTTAGACTCTGACTTCAGGGAATCTGATGCCCTCTTCTGACCTTTGCAGACTCCTGCACTTATGTGTCCAACCCTACCATCACACACGAATAAATAAAAAACAAAATCTATAAGAATAAAAAAGGGAGGAATTCTGGTTACTAATTATTGCGTCGATGATGGTAAAACATGAACTTACTAAATTAAAAAAAGAACAGAATTTGTCTTCCCTATCCCCAGGGTAAGGGTCATTTTTAAATGGCAAGTTGCAGGTTGGCCTCAAGCTCCAAAGGAGAGAACTATCATCGAGAGGCTAATTAACTTTCTGAAATAGCTCCATTGAGAAGGAAGAGGGCAGTGGAAGTCACCCAGAGCATTCTGAATGTGTCAGTGAGAAATGAGTCCACAAAGGGCTAATGTAAATCCATCTTAGCTCCCAAAGGCCCAGATTCAAATAACTTCAGAGGCTCAGCGCTTTGATCCTTCTGCCCCTTCTCCTGGGCTTAGAACCTCTACAGTTGCTGGAGGGCAGGAGTCAGCCCTGGTACACACAGGAGAGGAAGAATCAATGGCTGTGTGCAATAAGAATTTAGTTAAAAAATAAAACATACAAAATCCCTTAAGCAATGACCCCACCACCCCCCACCCCCAGGCAAAGCCACCAAAGACAAGGGGGTATTCAAATGTTTAGGGATTCCAATCAGCTTGGAGAAGCAATCTTAGGCACATCCTCAAAGAAAGCCGAAGAGAAAGTCATGTCACTTAGCTTTCTTTCTAAGAACACTGAATTCTTTACAGCATCTCCTTTGGACACATTTGCCTCGTGAGTGTGCACAGGCTTACCTATCTCTCCTGTCCTTCAGGTCCTTTTTGTTGTCTTTATCCAAGAGTCCAGTATCCTGGCAAGGGCTGGGCTCCAGGCCCCATCTACCTTCTTAGGAAGAGCTGTACAGCGTACACAAGGAAGTAACACAAACGCATTAAAAATTAGTGTCAGGTGATCTTCAACACTATCTATCACTGGGCTTTGGGGTTTTCTGTCATTTATATATGTCACCCTCTAAGAACTATTCTGAAAAGGCTTTTTAACATTCGTCTGACTTCATCTCTGCCTGTCATCTCCTGCCAAAGGCTGGGCCTCGCTTTTGGATGCTGTTTCCTTCCCCAGACCTGTGTCCCAGCCAGCAGGGCCATAGCCAGCAGAACACATCTGTGTTTATGGCCTAGCAAAAGGAGGAGGGACATCCTCCCAAATGCAGCTTTTATGGAGGCTACTGCTCCTGCATGTGGGGGACAAACGCCTGCCACCAAGTCACTGAAATGTGATTTGCTGACATCCAGGGTCCGGTGCTGTGGACGCCGTTTGTAAATAAAAAATATTTGCATCTAATTGCAGTTGCCATCTGCCCACAACTTTATCATCCGTATGCCACTTTAGCCCCAGGTCTCCCCGGCCTTTATGATAGATACGACGCCAACTTCCTCTTTGAATGGTTTGACTCATCCATGACCGTGATCCCAGCCTGTGCATAACTATATGCATAGTCCACATTTTCAAAGCACGACAGTTGTCTCTTGCAGAATTCTGCAGGAAGGACTATGAAACAGAAAACTCAGGGGCTGCAGATGTAGTTCGATCGAAAGAGTGCTTGCCCAATGATGTTCCTGAATGCCTGGGTCCAGTCCCCAGCACTAATGAGCCTGCCATGCCTGTGTGAACCTGTAATTCCAACACCCATAAAGCAGATGCTGGAAGATTAGATGTTAAAGGTCATCCTTGGCTACACAGGGAGTTTGAGGCCAACCTAGACTAGACGAGAGAGGGAGAAGGTGAGGGAGAGGGAGATCAGAAATTTAGATATCAGCAGTTAACAAATCCACAAGATACTTCATACATTTCAGAATTTTCACTGGATAGAGTGAAAGAGAAAACTCCATGTTGTTCACGAAAGCAGTAAAAAACTTTTTCTGCTTAATATTTCTGGAGATCAGTTATAGCAGAAAGAAGGCAATCCCTATAATAAGAAGCATTAAACCCATAGGAATTTAAACACATCAAGGATATATAAAAATTAGCCCGTGGTCTCTGAGAAGAAATGAGATGCTGAACGGTGCAGTAGTGGTAATATTTGGGAGAGTCAGCAAAGCAGACCTTGCTTTTGAAGCAAATTCCAAACACGAAATGTCCAATTTTGATAGCAGGCAACTCAGACGGTAGAATCATGGGTAGTTTTTAATTTAGTGACACAAGCTCCTGGTGGCTCCTTCAGCTGTCCTTTATTTGTTATGCTTTGTTTCTTGATAACCAGGAAAATTATCAAATTATAAATTAGTTTTTGCTTTTAGTCAGTGTTCTCCAGAGAGACAAGACTGTCAGTAGGGGGAAAGAATTAACTTCTTTGGTCACAGAGGCTGAGAAGTCCCAGGCAGGCTGTCTGACAGTTAGCAGGCTAGCGAAGCTGGAAGCAGAGCCCAGAACAACTCTGGAGATGACACAGCCACGCAGGATACTAGTACAGCTGTTCTCGACCTGTGGGCAATGACTCTTTTTTTGGGGGGGGGGGCGTTGCATATCAAGTACCCTGTATATCAGACATTTACATTGTGACTCATAGTAGTGGCACAATGACAGTTATGAAGAAACAACGATATAATTTTATGGTTGCAAGTCACCACAACATGAGGAGCTGTATTAAAGGGTGGCAGCGTTAGGAAGGTTGAGAACCACAGTATTAGTGTAACTCTCACAGGAAGACCTGAAAGCCTGGCAATCATAACAGGGTAGTCCAATAATGCAAATCTTAGAGTCCAAATGCCTGAGAACTTCTAGTCCTGATGCCTGGGGACAGGAAAGATAGGTACCCTGTCCTCAGAGGAAAAGCAAAAAGCCACCACTCGTCCATTTTTGTATTGAAGTTGGACCACTAGCTAATTAGATAGTGTCTGTCCACACTGAAAATAGAGCTTCCTACTCTATCCATAGACTGACATGCAAGGTTCCTGGGAAAGCCCAATCATTTCAATCAAATGGGAAGCAAACTGGGACCCCTATTGGCTGTAAAAGAGTGGGTTCTGTGCCTATGGTGATTTGAGAACACCGAATGCTTAACCTGGGTGTCTCTTAACTTAGTCAAGTTGACATTACAAATTAGCAATACTCTGGCAGAATAACAGGCTGGGATTGCAGCAGTCTAAATTTGATGGGACAGTTTCAGGAGCTAATCCAGCTTTCCCTTCAGGAGCAGCTGACTAGACAGAGGTACAAGGTAAAAGGGACATAAAACCTTCCTAGCTGATTCAGCCAACCAGACGCCAGAGGGCTCCATGGTGGGAATCCAAGAATCGGGGAACAACGAAATTGTGGAGAAGGCAAGCCCACCATTTCTAATTATACAAGACAACTCTAAGAAGTTTTCCTTGCCTTAGTCCTCAGAAACAGACAAAAAGACAGGCATTGTTTGTGGTTCTCATCCTCAGATGGGTAGATGGAAGCTGAGAAATGATAAGCTCACTGATAATCATGAAGCAGGAATATGAACTCAGGCTTTTAAAGCAATTCTGTAGTCTTGTGCATGTGCCTGCAGGTGCTTGTGCACATGTATGCAGATATTTGTGCACATATGTATGCATGTTTATGGAGGTCATAGGTCAACTGCAGGTGTCTTTGTCAGTGGCTTTCCACAATGTTTCCTGTTTCTATACATCAGTAACCGTAGGGGAGTGGTTCTGATGCTTTAATTTAATCAGGAATCTGCGTGTACTGACTCTGAAGGTCCTTGTCCCCAGTTGGTTTTTGATCTATCAATCAAAATGCCAGCGGCCAATGGCTGGGAAAAGGAAGACAGGGCCAGAACCTTACTGTTGCACAGGGTAAGATGCAGGGAGAGAGAGGAGATTGAGATACTTGGGAGAGAAAGATGGGACAGACTCAGATCTGCAGGGGAGATTGTGGGTGGAAAAGGAAAGAGATCCACAGAAGGGCAGCCCAGAAGCATCTTGGGCAGAAAAACCAATGGACATCACAGACAGTAACTGGGCAGCAAAGTTGAAGGTAGATTTGGAAGGTGTTTAGCCAGGAGTACTGGAGGTGAGGGGGCACACTAGCTAAGGGAGACTTAGACATGCCTAGCCACTGTGCCAGTGAGGCATGTTGGCATGTTAAAGATAAGCTAAGCTAGTGTGTGTGTGTGTGTGTGTGTGTGTGTGTGTGTGTGTGTGTGTGTG
>JANHMN010000021.1:37975423-37985820 GCA_030674055.1 Rhabdomys pumilio
GTGTGTGTGTGTGTGTGTGTGTGTGTGTGTGTGTGTGTGTGTGTGTGTGTTTCATCAGTGGATCCAAAGACACCCCGGGCAGATGGCTGATAGCATGGCCTGCCCAGGAGCTAAAGTGGGGTAGCTAAAAACTACATGCTACAGGTAACTGGTTTTTTTGTTTTGTTGTGTTTTATTTAATTAAAATATTATCACATTATTTCCCCTTCTTCCTGACCCTCTCCCTACCTTTTCAATGACCCCCCAATCCTTTTCAAATACATGGCCTCCTTTTTTTTTAAATTATTTTTGTTACACACGTACATGTGCATATGTAAAGAAATGTATAGATGCAACCTGGCGAGTCCATTTGGTGTTGGCTATGAAGATATATATGAGATAGATGGATAGATGGGTAGATAGATAGATGGTTGATAGATGATAGCTGATAGAGAGATGATAAATAGAAAAGTAGATGATTGATAGACAAATAGAATATAGATAAGATATATAATAGATGGAGATAAATAGGTAATTATATGATAGACAGATGGTTAGATGATAGATAGATAGATAGATAGATAGATAGATAAAATAAATGATAGAGAGATATAAAGATAGATATAGATTAGAGAGATGATACAGATACATGATATAGACATAGTGCGTGTGTATATTTTAAGGCTGAACATATGGGTTCTGATAACCACTTAGGGAGCTTATTTGGTGAATGTGAATTCTCTCTCTCTTTTAACAGTTTTTACTGCCTGTAGCTCTTCATCTAGAGCAATGATCCTCAACCTAGGCTTTGATCTTCCTTCGGACTTCGAACAACCCTGTCACAGGGGTCAAATACCACATATCCTGCACATCAGACATTTATATTATGATTCACAACAGTAGCAAAACTGCCATTTTGAAGTAGCAATAAAAACAATTTTGTGGTTGGGGGGCACCACAACACGAGGAACTGTACTAAAGGGCTGCAGCATTAGGGAGGTTCAGAAACACTGTTCTACTGGCAGGGATCCTTGCTGGTCCCCAGCCCACATTGGCATTGGCAGGCATACTGATTCTGCTAGGCAGATCTGCATGTCTGGGATTCCAGCTGTACACTGGCATGCCTGGCATTTATATAGTACTGGAGATCCAAACACATCTCATTGTGTGTACGCATTGCAAATGTTTTACCAAACCATCTCCCCAGTGCCCATGTGATGCGAGCTTATTTTTAACATCCACGACACTCCTTCCTCACTAGATACCTTCAGTCAAATTAGAAATAGCTCTGATGAGTCTGAGGCAATCGTGGTATTTTGTTTACCATGGTGGTTCAGAAACATCAAAACAGCCAGCGCCTTCCATTAAAATTACCAGGCAAGAGGAAGGTCTAATTTTAGTTGGTCTGAACAAAGGAACAGAAAAAACTTGGGTTCCAAAAATCAGAGAAGACTCTTCCTCTTAGAGTCCTTAGAGAGGTGAACAGCACCTTGGTATCCATGGCTTCATTACCAAGGAGAGGAGTTACTGCTGGTGAACTCCTCT
The DNA here is from genome assembly GCA_030674055.1 of Rhabdomys pumilio. NCBI lineage: Eukaryota > Metazoa > Chordata > Mammalia > Rodentia > Muridae > Rhabdomys > Rhabdomys pumilio. The sequence goes on from JANHMN010000021.1 coordinate 37,976,948, forward strand.
GGGTACCTGGCTATGCAGAGACAGAAGAGAGAACCTGAACCATTGAGGACCTCATTAGATAGTAGGAGTGACAGAGCTCCTGACTCCAGACTCCATCTCATATGAGGCCATAAATATCGTGCTATAAGTTAGGTAGCCATTGTCGACACCTGAAAACCACCCTAATCAATATCAGTGTAGCCTGTAAGTCCTCCTCAGACCAGGGAGGGGGAATAGACCACATCTAATAGAGAACCTCCCTCCTGTGAAGGGACCCTTAGTGTGTACTCTTTCTATGGGTGAGAGGGACAAAGTCCTGGACACTTGAGTAACTCACCTGAGGTGACATAGCTAGTGCTTCATAGGGTTGACATTTGTACCTGGGAGGGTCTGTGTTTTCCTGTACACACAATGCAAATTTCAGCCAATCGTGACGGGTACACAGAGCAAGTTCCAGTCTCAAGCAGAATCCAGGCAAGGGCCTTTTAAGGATAACCTATAACCAACGGTCTGCATTCAGAAGAGAGTGCCTTTCAAGACAGAGTGTCTGTCACAACAAGGAACTTGTGACCTGCCTGAGGAAAGCCCCTTGTGGGCCGTGGCTACCATGGCAGCACCAAAAGGCTGTAATTCAGAGACTCATCCCAGGTATACTGAACTCTGGATAAGAACTCAAAGTCTGACTCTCAAACTCTATCAGCTAAGGTTATGTGAGGCTACTGACAGTCCTGCCTGCCCTGCTCAGGCCTGGATCTGTTATCAGCTAGTAGCACAGAAGTTCAACTCAAACAGCTAGAAAAACAGAATGTGGTCAAATAAATAAACATGAGGAATCCACCACTGCTGCTGGGAACACGATCTCTGTGACGGTAACATGACTCCACAACATGCTTTGTTTAACAGAATCTGCTCTCTCTTATCCATGTGGTAAGAGGTTACAGAATCTCTCTTCTCCTACAATTGGCTGCCATTCTGCTGTAAACTCTTACTGAGAATTTTACACTTGCAGAAAACAAACTATCAGGATATGTGAAAACATTTCTCCATCTCTACCTCCACCAGGGCTCATACGGGTGCTGATGTTGGACACTGAGCAATTCTAGGTGTGCCCCTCACATGCTATTCCCTTGGATAGGGATATAAAGAATCTATATGGCCAGATTCAGGTCCTTGTCTGGCTCTATTCACCCATCCCCCACCCCAAATTGGTCTCAGCCTTTTTTTCCCAACCCTGTGTTCCACCATTCTCGATGCTGTGTGTAACGTAGGTTGGCTGATGGTTATGTACTTGTTGATAAGAAGGGGATTGGTCTGACTTTTGCTTCAAACATGAGCAGGAATTCAGAGACTACTGCTAACTAGCTGGCTGTTACGGCCAGGTGAACTTCTGAACCGGTGTTTAGCACAGTGTCAGCTTCACAGTGTTAAGGGGGACACATGTCTCAGATGAGACGCAGAATGTAAACATGTTAATACTTGTTAATACTACTGAAGTATCCCACCAAGAGTCCATTGCAAAGGAAGAGATCCCCTCACACTTCACACTCTCAGCTTCTTCTCGCAGGGGATGAATGAAGCTTCTCATCCAGAACCTGGCTCCTATATGAAGAATAATCTCTGATAATTATTTTTCTAATGGGCATGAACTGCATTTTGCAAAGTGTACCCCAACATACATGCACATACATACATACACACCACACACCACACACACACACACACACACACACAGAGAGAGAGAGAGAGAGAGAGAGAGAGAGAGAGAGAGAGAGATTTCTATCTTTAGAGAAATGAGTGAGAAATTCGTTGGACAAATATTTCCAGAGCATTTTTTCTAGCTCTTAACGATTCTGCTATTCATGGCAGACTGGCAGCTTTGGAAAAGTCTCACTCTAAAGAATTGGTTTAAATATAGCCTTTCAGAAACCAGCTTGACCGCAGATTCCTTTTCTATAGATAATTGCTATCCCATTCCTATGTTCCATGGAATACGTGCTGGGAAATTTTACTTCAGGGCTGAAGGCTTAGAAACATTAGGGAGGCAGGAAGTAAGTGTGGCAGGAAAGTGCACTGAGGAGACAGGCCGAGGGGTGGTGCTATTCTGTGTGGAATCAGGAGAATATGCATCGAGGGCTGTGTCATCAAGGGCTGTGACATCACATTGAGGGCTGTGTTACTGAGGTGAATACATCCCCTCTCAGCCACAGTGGGGAAGTGTGAAGGAAGGAGATGGATGAAGAAGGCAGAAGAAAAACATCTCTGATGACATCAGCACTCAGCAAGCAGTGACGTGAGCACTGTAGAGATGGATGGCTGTCCTGACATCACAAAAGGAGGAAAACAGCATAAAGAAGAACAAAATGGAGGACACTGGGCTAGACATGGTGAGAGAAGACACTTCTGCACACAACCTTGTCAAGGTTTACAGGTGGGAAGGATTCCAGACTGCTCTGCCACACAGAGGCTGCCTGGTCTTCAAAATTCTGGGGCCTTTACCAATTCATAAATAGTGAATCTGTCAAAGTATTAACTTCCTGTCTGAGAAAAGGACTGAATAGTATGTGAATGTATTAGAAATTTCCAGTTGTTACGATAAGTTTTCTTGACAATTACAAAACAATTATAAAACACCCATGATGCAGTTCTGAAGCAAATATGACATAGAGGTTCTTGCAAACAGTTTAAGAACATGGAGACTAGAGAGATGGCTTGGTGGTTAAGAGAACTTGCTGCTCTTTCAGAGGATTAGAGTTTGGTCTTCAGGACCCATGTCAAGTAGTTCACAACTGCCTGAAACTCTAGCTTTGGGGACCAGACGCCCCCTGCTAGTCTCCATGGGTACACAGACTCATGTACATGTACCATGTACACACACACACACACACACACACACACACACACACACACACACACACACACACAGAGAGAGAGAGAGAGAGAGAGAGAGAGAGAGAGAGAGAGAGAGAGAAATAAAAATAGAATAAATCTTTTGAAAAAGCTGCTTAATGGATCCACAAGATGGTTCGGTGGGTAAAAGTGCTTGTTTCCAAGCTTGATAATCTGAATTCTATACCTAAGACCCATACACCAGAAGAGAACACCAATGCTTTCAAGTTGTCTTCTGATTATACACATATTGTGGGCACATACATGCACCATAGATAGATGATTGATAGATAGATAGATAGATAGATAGATAGATAGATAGATAGATAGATTCATAAATAGATAATGCATGGATAGATATAGATAATAAATAGATATTTAGAGACATTTGATAGATTTATAGATAGTTATAGATACATAGATAGATAATAGGTATGATAGATATATAATAGATTAGATAGCTAGATAAATGACAGATATAGATAGATGGATAGATAGATGATAGATGATAGATTAAATAGATAAAAGTGTTAGATAGATTTATAGATAGATATAGATACATATATAGGTCAATCCATAGATGATAGATTAGATAGATAAATAGATAGATAGATAGATAGATAGATAGACAAATAATAGATATAGATGGATAGATAATGATTAGATAGATAATAAGTTAGATAGCTACATAGATTAGATATATAAATAAATGATAAATAGATGTATATAGAGTGCTGTATATATAGTGTCTGCAAAACTCTGTGCTGGCTCTGCCTCTGCTGGAGTTGGTCAAGGAGTTGTAGTCTTATATACATCTTGGGGTAGGTTGGGGTATGACATCAGATGCTTTCTCTTGGCTTGGTCTGAGATGTTAGGGATGCTTCATCTGCATCTGGAGGAGCTTTGGGGAGCTGCTCCTATGTTACTGATTATCACAATCCTCTCCATGGAGTGCTGTGGTCATGTGACAGGGGCCTGGTCTGGAGTAGGTGAAGCCCCTGCCATTCTCTGGTATGAGGTGCTGGGGCTTCTGAACTCACTGAACCTTACCAAATTTCCTGGCACTGTCCACTACCCCAGAATACATGATAGATAATTTGATGGTAGATTAGATAGATGACAGGTGGAGAAGTAGTAGAGGATAAATATATAAATAGATGTGGGGAAACAGAAGGTGGCTATCACCCTTGCAGCCATCTTGAGCCATATACCCTGACAAGAGACTTGATTACATTAGCCTACAACAGCTGAGCACACTCTGATAACATCTTGTTTTAAATACCCAGGATCTTCCCTTGGGTGTGTGAGACTTAAAGGTATGATTTACAGCTGAGACTTAAGGGCATGACTTAGAGATTAGATTTAGAGACAAAGCCTAAGGGCATGACTTAGAGATTAGATTTAGAGACAAAGCCTAAGGGCATGACTTAAGGCATGACTTAGAGGCATTGCTTAGAAGTGAGACATATAAAAGGCAAGAGGCAGACAGAAGAGAGATCAGAGAACTAGACAACAGATTACTTGAGAGAGTACAACTTGAAACTAGGAATTAGAGTACAACTCAGAGTTAGTTATTAGGTAGTAGTTAGTAGACATTAGGCACTTGGAGGAAGAACTTGGAATTAGACAGTACAACTTGGAGGCACTAGGGACTAGGAACTAGGGACTTGGAGAGAAGAAGAGAAACTGAAGAATAAACGGGATTGAATCACACTCTGTCTGGTCTCCATTCTTCGTGTCCGTCCTCACTCTCTCTTTTGCTGAACCCCTACCTGTGGATTGGAGCATCTTAGGGCAGTGCAGGCTCTAACAACTTAGCCCCCAAAGCTTTTGACAGTGCGGTTCCAACATTGACAGAGCAGTCCCTGACATTTTGGCCCCCAAGTGTGGGCCAGAAAGGTTCTCAACAGTTTTGGTGCCTAACGTGGGGCAGCTCAGGCCACAACAAATAGATACATAAATAGACGATTGATTAATGATAGATAAATAGATGATAATGATAGAATAAATGGGTAAAAATGCAGGACATGGTGAACAACTTGTCTCCAGTGAAGGAAGAGGAAAGAACAAAAACAGAAAAGTTAGAAGCACTCACAGCACCTCAGAGGCAACCTCGGGAGCTCTGACCTCTCTGCTCCTCTGGAGCTCTGGAGCTGGTTAGCTTTCTCCTTCATCTTCCTCTCTCCCAGCGTGTCTCCGAGCTCTCTCCCCGGCACTCCATCCTTCAGAAGTAGACAGTCTGAGGCAGTCTCATTCTCCACCCTCGTCTCCTGTACAGCTCTGTGCATCGGCATGGGTCCCCCTTTCTGTATTCCCTCATTCATCTATGCATTCTTCCTCTCTCAGATATATACTGAGCTCCCATCATGCCCTGGGCTTCCATGGTGGAGACCTTCAGAGAGTACGTTCGTCCCTACAGCTACTGAAATGAGATTTATTTTCTTTTCCTATTCATGATAAATTTCATATTTTTTTCATTTGCATATTGGAAAAAATCAATGATGTTTTAACGTCTCAGGGAGAACAAAAATCAGACTGGAGAAGTGGATGTGACTCACAGTAAATGCACTTGATTTTATTTACTAACATGTTTCATTTTTTTCTTTTTTTATTGGATATTTTATTTATTTATATTTTAGATGCCATCCCCTTTCCCATTTCACCTGCCTAGAGCCCCCATTCTAATCCTCTCCTCCCTTTTGCTTTTATACCATTTTGATTACATGCATGTATTAAGGTCAGTTCTAAGTTGAGGAACTAGCAATACAATAGAAGCAAATAGTCAAGGAACAAGCAATACAATAAACACAAATAGTCAAAGGAAAAGAAAGGCATTAAACCCAATTACATGAACACTCCCGTGGTCACTGTTTCTAAGGGTTTATCAGGATAACCAAAGTATCTGGGCCTATTTCCTCGTCCTAGCCCAAGGTCATTTTCATGTGTCTGAAGCCTACTTCCTTGTTCTAGCCTAATATTTAGATTCCTGCCTGAGATTAATTCTTTGTTGTAGCCTAAAACTCCTACCTAAAATTACTTCTTTGTTCTAGCCTAATATCAGATTCCTGCCTGAAGCCTACTTCCTTTTCCTTGGCCAATGACATATTCCTGTCAAGCAGCCCCTTTCCTTGTCCTTGGCCCATGTCAGATTCTTGCCAAGCATCCCCAAAGGCTCTCCACCACTCCCCATTTTTTATTTCATTAACAAGACTGAGCCTGACTTAGGTCGTTCTGACATATTCCATGACAGGTAAGAAAGGCATTCTTGTCAGAACTAACATGTTTCATATTCTGTCACTTTTTGGACAGATGAAATGTGTTCCTATCTGGTTAGTTGGGACTTCATTCATTTTTATATTTACTTATTTATATGTAAATTTATATAAATTACAAATTTATATTTATATGCTTATATACACTATTATGTATAATTTAAAGTGGGAAAAGTGCTATTTCTTTCTTTTTATTTTTCCACTCCAGTCTGAGGGTATCTGCCCATTCTTGTAACTTGTAGGGCAAGTTCCTTGTATATGATATATGTACACTGTATGTACCTGTGTGCTCATGGCCTGAGAAGGCCAGGAACTCCATTACTCTCTGCCTTATTCCGATGAGTCAGCCCCTCCCCCCTCTCTGCACCTGGAACTTGTTTTGTTTTGCTCTGCTTTGCTTTGTTTTGTTTCATGGGTCTTTATGTTTGTGTATCAAGAGCTCTTAACAACTGAGCCATCTCCCCAGCCTCTACTGTATTTAAAACCATTATTTATTTCACAACCTTCTGGAAGTTCAAGGCTCTGGGATAGATCTAATAATGGCCTTCTTGCTGATGCTGATGGTGTCTCAAGGCTCAGGGCATCGAGTAGCAAGAGATGGACACCTTTCTTACATATGCTTATCTCTCTGGTTTCTCTCTCCTTATAGAATCACTAGGGTTTAATCCTGGGGACTCCACCCTGATGACCTTGTCCACTTCCTGCTGCCTCTAGGCATCACACTCAGATTAAATTTCTTCCCTCTTAATACTCATGCTAGGGTCTGAATTCCAAACAGGAGTCCCTGCTAGTCACACTCCAACAGTTTTCACATGCAATGGCTGCAATGCAAATATTTTTGCTTTGAGACTCAGCATCACAGAGTCTCTGTGGTAGCTGGTAAATGCCACCATTCTAGGACGTAAACATTGGAAAGAAGTTGCCATGACTCTGTTCCTTACACGGGCATGAATTCTATCAGTAGTGATAGTTACTTTTCTTGTTTGTTTGTTTTCTGTGGCTTTGAGCATTTCTTCAAGGGAAGATCTTGCTATGTAGTCTAGGCTAGCCTTAAACTTTTGACCCTTCTGCCTCAATCTCCCTGAGGGATAGTTTTACAGACGTGAGCTATATTGAATCCTGAGATATAAATTTTGCATACTGTTTCCATGTCAGCAAATAGTGTAGATTGTTGATGTTTTTCTAAGCACATTGGAATCACTCTTAGCTGGTAAGCTATGGACCAGCGTCTCTCAACCTTTCTAATGCTTTGACCCTTTGATACAGTTCCTCATAATATGGTGACCCTCGACCATAAAAAAATTTCATTGCTACTTCGTAACTGCAATTCTGCTATCATTATGAATTGTGATGCAGATATCTGATATGTAGGATATCTGATATACAAGCCCTGTGAAAGGGTCATTTGATTCCCAAAGAGGTCATGACCTACAGGTTGAGAATCACTGCTGTAAAGAAAAAGCACTCACAAACTGTGAGGCCATCTAAGCACTTGTATACATCTGTATCGAAATGAGCTTGTGGGACTTCTGTCTTGTCAAGAGTAAGAAAGCCTAACTGGAAGACTGGAGAGCCTGGCGTACAAGCCTGTGCCAAAGGAACATGTCGGTAGGAAGAATGCAAAAACAAAGCTGGCCACAGCTGACCCCTGCGTGGAATATAACCTGCACTTAGTGGTTACTTTGTTATCTTTACCGTGATCGTTGTCACTCAGACAACAGCTGAAATATAGAAAGATAACAAATGTCACAACAGCTTCAGAGGCGAAAATACAGAAAAGGCCAGGAAAGGAAAGGGAGGGGTCATAGAAGAGAAAGGAAGAAAAGCCATAAAACCCACAATTCCAGAGTCATCCTCTGGATCTGATCTCCCAAGCTCCAGACATGGCTGCTTGAAGTTTTGAATACTCTCTGTCTCTGTGTCGCTCTGTGTCTTTGTCTCTGACTCTCTGTCTCTCTCTCTGTCTCTCTCTCTCTCTCTCTTCTCCCTCTCTCTCTGTCTCTGTCTATCTCCAATATACACACCATGGTATTCTGCTGGGATCTCAAACTGAGCATGGACAAAGTGAATTTCCCCATCATTGTCCACTTGTTAGTACTTCTAAGCTCTAGACCTCTGCTTACAATTGCTTTCTCCGTCCCAGGCATGCTGAGTGCAGAGGGGATGTTCCCTAGGGTTCCCATTCTCCAAACCCTCTTGCCTCAGCTCTCTTGATAACCCACAGTTCATATCAATCTTTTCTACCTGACTCTATTCTACTTCTACCTTCCCATGTATTCATCTTACCTGAAATTTATAGACAGTGCACTGTCCCAATTAGAAGCATCACACCATGTGTCTGTCACAATAGAAGCCGGCTCATTTATTCATGTGTATGCGTCTGTGTCTGTGCATGTGTGGCTGCCCACAGAGACCGAAAGAAGGTATGAGATCCCTGGAGCTGTCCAATGTGGGTGCTGGGAACTGAACTTCAACAAGTGCTCTTAATCACCAAATCATCTCTCTAGGCACAGAAGGCTTTTGGATCAGAAGATCTCACTGGGGCCAACAAAATGGCTCAGAGGGCAAAGGCACTTGCCACAAAGCCTTATGCCCTAGGTTCAATCCCTGGTACCTCACAGTGGAAGGAGAGAACTGACTCGAACAAGCTGTTCTCTGACTCCTACACATAAGCCACGAATAAGTAAGAACACACACACACACACACACACACACACACACACACACACACACACA
>JANHMN010000021.1:37985830-38041938 GCA_030674055.1 Rhabdomys pumilio
CACACACACACACACACACACACACACACACACACACACACACACACTTGATTTTATCTAATCAAAAAAGCTGTCTGCCCATGGTGGCTCACCTGACCTGAGTTTCTTCAAAAGCACCAGCTGCTCTATGTAGGACTCAGTTCCTTGGTATCTGCTGTTCTCTTCACTTGAAAAATTCTTCTCTCTCCTGCAGTTCTAAATCCAAGGGGATCTTTAAATCCCCTGTGGACACTTCCTCCCCCAGGAAGCCCTCATCTGGAGATCATCTTTATTCATCAGCCTTTCCTCTTCACTCCTTTGTATCTCTCCTGAGTTATCTTTATCTGCAAACACTCAGGAGTGTCTGGAGATGTTTGGAACTGTCATAGCTTTGGATGAGGGTGGCTGGCCTCTAGTAACTGTGGGTAGGAATATGGCCAAATATACTGCAATGCACAGAAACTCTCAGAACAGAGAAATGCTAATAGCACCACACAGCTGAGAAACCCTGGGCATCATTCAAAATGCTTCTTTGACTTTTATTTTACTATACAGTGGCAAATAAAGCCATTCTATGAATGGATATAATGTACTTTGAGCGCATGCTCTGCCTATCCTGGTACTCTCCCATCTCCTACCATTTCCCCTCCCCTAGACAGTTTTCCTTCAACTCCTATGTATATGTGTAATTTTATGTGTCTATAAAGTCTAGAATCTACCAATGAGAGAAAATATCCAGTATTTGTCTTTCTAGGCTGTCTTAATTTGCTTAATACAATTATCTTTAGTTACACCTATTTTCTTACAAACAACGTAACGCCATTCTTTTTTATGACTGATCATATTCTACTGTGTGTATATCTCTGTTTTCTTTAGCCATTCCTCTACTGATGGACACTGAGGTGGATTCAAAACTGGGCTAGAGTGTAAATAGTGCTACTGTAAACATAAACATAAATTAGATGCTATAATAGGCAATGAAAGGGCATCCCATGCTCATGGGTTGCAGGAAGTAATATTGTGAAAATGAGTTTACTATCAAGTGCAATCTACAAATTCATACAACCCTCATCGAAATCCCCAGGTCATCTGTTAGCAAAATAAAAAAATAAAAAATAAAAAAAAAAGTAAAAACCATATGGAAGACAAAAGATTCTGGATAAGTAGGCCAGTTTTTCTTACTTAGGCTTTCTATTGCTGTGATAAAACACGATGAGCAAAAGCAGCCTTGGGAATAAAGGGTTTATTTCACCTTATGTCTTATAAGGTCATCTCTAGAAAAGCAGGGCAGGAATTCCAGACAGGAACCTGCAGGCAGGAGCTGACATAGAGACCACCATGGAGTGATGCTTGCTGACTTGTTCCTTATGTCTTGCTCATTCTGAGTTTTTATAGAACCTTGGTCCACCCCAACCTGGGGGCAGCACCAGTTGGACCCTTCCACATCAATCACCCATCAAGAAAATGTACCACAGGCTTTCCCACAGGCCAATTTGGTGGTAGTATTTTATCACTTGAGGTTCCTTCTTCTAAAGGGACTCTGTTTTGTATAAAAATGACATAAAATGGACACCAGAAGATGTTGGAGGTTCTGGAACTGGAGTTATAGTTGTTAACTGCCACATGGGTGCTAGGAGTCAAACCTAGGTCCTCTGCAAGAGCAAAATGTGCTCTTGACTGCTGAACTAGTTTTCCAGCTCTATTTTCGATGTTGTTGTCATCACCATTGTTGTCATCATCATCAAGACAGGGTCTTGAGGCTGGAGAGATGGCTCAGTGGTTAAAAGCACTGGCTGTTCTTCTCTAGGTCTTGAGTTCAATTCCCAGCAACCATACGGTGGCTCACAATCATCTAAAATGGAATTCAATGCCTTCTTCTGGTGTGTCTGAAGACAGTGATGGTTCACTCACATACATAAAATACATAAATAAATCTTTTTTAAAAATTGACATAAAACTACCCAGCACACAACTCTTTGCAAATAGAACAATGCTTGAGTTATCTCTACATATGATTTCAATTTGTATTATTAAACAATAGTAACTAAACTAGAATGGCAGTGGTGCGAGAGACATATTAACTGATGGAAGCTTAGTTGGGACTTTATTTCTCTGAAGAGACACTATGACCATGGCACTCTTATAAAGAAAAACATTTCATTGGGGCTGGCTTACAAACTCAAAGGTTCAGTCCATTATCATCATGGCAGAAAACATGGCAGGATGCAGGCAGACATGATGCTGAAGATGGAGCTGAGAGTTCTATGTCATAATCCACAGGCAGCAGAAGGAGACTTGGTTCCACTCTGGATAGAGCTTAAGCCTAGGAGACCACAAAGCCCTCTTCAACAGTGACACACTTCCTCGAACAAGGCCCCCACCTCCTAATAGTGCCACTCCCCATGGGTCAAGATTTCAAACATGTGAGTCTACAGGTCCATACCTATTCAGACCACCACAGAATCTAATAAAAGACCCCGAGTCAACAAAAGGTGCTGACAAAGTGGATATCCGTAGATAGAAAATGGAAACTCGATCCCTACCTCTCACCCTGTATCAAAACCAACTCCAATTGGATCGAAAACCTTAATGGAAAGCCCAAAACTTTAAAACCCATAAGAGATTTGCAGGTCACTGAGGCATGTACTCAGATGTTGAAGAAAGAAGTTCAAGCCCCGTGTGGAGCTTTTGACACATGAGGCTGGGAACATGAAGCCTAATCTACAGTGGAGACCCTGGGACTTCTCAGGTGCAACATGGAAGGTCTGCCAAGAGAAGCTCCAAGCAAGAGGTAAAGACAATCCAAGATAAAGGCTTTGGGACTATAGATGGAGTGGTCACTGTAGACGGTGGTGCTACGGTGATGGAGCTGCCTAAGCCCATTGCATCCTGGGTACTGGATATGGGGCTTTAGGATTTAATATTTAATATTGGCCATATCCTTTTTTATTTATTTTTTTCATTTTTTTAAAATTTTTTTTATGGTGAGAAAAAAAAGTGTATATTTAGAATTAGTCATCTGGACTCGGTTTAGATGATCCCAATCTCGTTGGCAACATCTAGAGCATCATAATCAGGAGCCAAGCGAACATACGCCTTCTTCTCTCCATCAGGCCTTAGCAGAGGATTGACTTTGGCCACAGCAATGTCATAAAGTTTCTTCACGGCCTGTTTGATCTGGTGCTTGTGGGCCTTGACATCCACAATAAACACAAGCGTGTTGTTGTCCTCTATTTTCTTCATGGCTGACTCAGTGGTCAGTGGGAATTTGATGATAGCATAGTGGTCAAGCTTGTTTCTCCTGGGTGCACTTTTCTGAGGATATTTTGGCTGCCTCCAGAGCCGCAGTGTCTTGGGACGCCGGAAGGTGGGTGACGTGACGTTCTGATCTTCTTCTTTCTGTGGCTGTGGACACCTTTCAGCACTGCATTCTTAGCTTTCAAGGCCTTAGCCTTGGCTTCGGCTTTGGGAGGGGCAGGAGCTTCCTTCTTCGCTTTCGGCACCATCTTAGAGAAAAGGCTATATCCTTTATTGTGCTGTCATTCGTCCCTTTTATAACAGGAATGTTTATCCTGGGTCATTGTTTCTTGGCATTGTTTTTTTGTTGTTGTTTTGTTTTGTTTTGTTTACAGGACTTCACAGTGGGGAGTTGCCTTAAGTCTCAGAAAAGACTCTATGCTTAGACATTTCAGAAATGCTGTCATTGTTAGGACCACAAGGGCTCATTGAGGGAAACTAAATGTATTTTGCATTAGAGGTGGACATGAGCCATTGTGGGAGGCAGAGGTGGAATGTCATAGTTTCAAATGATTCATTTGGTTATCACATTGACAAAGGGCAGACTCACAGTGATTAACCACCACTGCCAATTTACGTGGATCTAGAATCATTTAAGGCTGCAGTCTTGGCCCTTTCATGGGCCCCGCACATCAGATATCCTGCACATGAGATATTCACATTAATATTCATAACAGCAGAAGATCACAGGTAAGGTGTAGCAATCAAAATAATTTTATGGTGGAGTCACCACAACATGTATTAAAAGGTCTTGGCAGGAGGAGGAAGGTTGAGAACCACAGCTCTATGGGACAGTGAGGCATGCCTCTGGATGTGTCCGTGAGTGCATTTCCAGAAAAGATAGACTGAAAAGGGATCACCCTGAATATGCATAGTAACAACCCATGGGCTGGGGCTCAAGAGAGGAGTAAGAGGGGAAAGAGAGAAGGCTAGATGTGGTGACAGTTAACTTTCTTCATTTCTGAGAACAAATACCAGGTAAGAAGCGACTTTGGGAGAAAGGATTTATTTTGGTTCGCAAGGTAAGAAGAAATACAGCTGGTCGGCATCAGGAAGGAAGGCCAGGTGACAGAAGCTTGAGGTGGTTAACACATTAGTCACATCACACAATCCCCAATCAGGAAGCAAGTAGACAGGAAGTGGAACAAGCTTCAAAACTTCAAGACCCGCCCATCATAACCTATTTCCTCCAGCAAGGCTCCTCCCCTTAAAGGATTCCTAACCTTCTAAAATAGTGCCACCAACAATGGACCTAGTTCCAATACTGAGCCTGCGGGAGACATTTAACATTTAAACCACAACTTAGACTTAAGCCTAATCCTGCTCTCCACTTCCTGGTCAGCTAGAACAGGACGTGTTCCATTCATTATCCTTCCCCTTCCACCACCACCACCGAATCTTCTAGAACTGTGAGAAAATGAGCATCCTCCCGAGTTGCTTCAGGAAGGCATTTAAATCACAGTGACAAAAAGCCAATTACTATAATGGCGCCTCACCTTCTAATGTTTTCGTGTTCTGGGTAAATACGGCAATTCTGAGCGAGTTGTGATTTTAAGCGAAACAGAGTGAGCACAGCCTTTAAAGTTGGCTCTCCCTCCTTCTGGAAAGCCTGCCATTAAGACATCCAGGAAAACTCAGACTCTGAAGCGTTTCAAAGACTGCTTCCGACATTACCCTCTCTCATATATACTTTAAACACCTCATATTATTTTATTTTAAAGAATCCCTGCTTAGTTCTAACGTTTCATTAATAGAGTTTATGCCTGTTTCTTCTTTAAAATGTTTTATTCACACACACACACACACACACACACACACACACACACACACACGCGCGCGCGCGCGCGCACACACACACACACCTTGTTCTCAGCTCCTGCAACCTTTTTCTTTTTCCTAGCTAGATCCCTCTTCTGGTTTCATGACTTTTTACTTACTGTCTGTTGTTCCATGAGTGTTTCTGTGACTAAATGAATTTCTCCTGGTTATCTAATAGGAGTATGGGTGAGCATTTGTTTATAAGATGATGACACCTTCACAAATGGCTATAACACTGAAGAAAATGTCTTCTTCTCTCTGACCAACTGTTAGCTGCATATGAATCTTCACTTGAGGGTGGCCATGTGTGAGGCTATCCATACCCAAAGACAGGATGCTGATGGTCCCAATTTTGTGCAAATCTTGTGCAGGTTTTTAATCCATTCTTACAAAGAGGGGAATTATATTACTCAAGGTGATATATAACAAGTGAATGTGATGGTCTGACTCCATCCTTCTTATTTCTAAATCACTTCTTGACACATGTTTTCTGGTTTTCCTAAATCCACAGTTCATTCATATCCATGAGGCTTGGGTTGCAGCTCCATGCCCTCTCCCAGTTGCATCCTCTCTGTGTCTCACTGGTGTCTCCCCCATGGTGGGGTCACCAAGGCAAGAAGACATTCACTAGCCATATTTTTTTTAGCTTCTATGTTTAAGTAATAATGGATTTTAGGTTGCTTGAGGACCTAGTGGTTATTTACCATTCTATGTGTTAAAATGCAATTTGTTGTCTTTTGGTGACTTGACCTAAACCCAACTGGATCAGGGGAAAATCAGAAATTGTTAAGTCTCTTTAACACTCTCCAATCTCATTTCTCTCACATCAGATCACACCCCCCCCCCCAGTAATTTCTTACAGTTTAAAGGAACCACATGCTTTAAAATATGGTTGTTTATAGTATAAGATACCAAATCTAAAATACTAGAATGCCATGATACACAGATTTATAAAGAATTTTTCTGTGAAAAAAGTATGCTGCCACAACAGCTCATTCTTTATCCAGGTGACTTTAGTCCCTACATATGAAATCATGCTCCCTCTAGAATAAGACTTCAATTCCCAGGTGCGGCCAACAATGCCTTGTCTGTGTCTGAGGGCCAGGGGAAGGGATGCTGTTGCTAAGCAACTTGGTAGAGTTGCTACTCATGTGAGAAACTCACGATGACTCTGGGAGAGGCCAGTTAAATCTTTTACTTAAATAAATCTATAAAATAAGATTTTCCAAATTTGAATGTTCTTAATTGTCTAAAATCTAGGTTGTCATCAACACTGAGGAAAATGCTTAGTCTTGATGTCAGAGAGTCTCACTAGTGTTGTCCAGATGGCATGTAGGCTGTCATTTCTCAACTGTTGGTGAATATTTCACAATACCTTGCATGTTCCTTGTTATTTAATCATCTCGGCAACTCCCATTCTGTAGATGCAGAAACTAAGGCTTAGGGTTAAGAAGTGTCTTTCTTGTGTTGAGCAGTTATAAAATATTATGACTAAAGCGACTTGCAGGACAAAAGTCTTATTGTAGCTTATGGTCAGGCACAGACCATCGGGGACCAGGAGGTTGAGACAATAAGAACCTGAAGCATCTGGTCACATCACATTTACAATCTAGAAACGAAGGACTGAGTGCATGCATGTGCTCAACTCACTTTCCCATCAAAGACAGTCTAGGGTCCCCAGTCTAAGGAAACGTCCTGCCCCCAATTAAGATGCTTCTTCCCACATCAACTAATGTAATAGAGAAAATCTCCCACAAGCACTCCTAGAGGCCCCACTTCCTCCCTAACCACAGATTCTAGGCATCACACAAGGCTTGTCCAATTCTACATGCTTAAGCTGGGCCAGCTCTGGGTGTATATTTGAGCCCAAATAGGCCTAATTCCAGAGTCCGTATCCTTTAAGGTCGTCTGTTGTGGGAATTATTAAAACTGATCGACAGTTCCCGAGCTACTGCGGGCACCAGCGGGCCACATGGCACCAGAGCTCCAAAAGTCTCTCCACCTAGCTCACAAAGTTCCCTCTGGCGGGTCACTACCACGCCAGCCCAGTCCTTGGCCTTTGTGGGACACATCACGCAAACCCAGGCTTTGCCGCTATACTTTTCTCTCTTGAACTCAGTGGAGTCGCCACGAAAAGAAAAACACCACACAAACTTAGTTCAGAAACAATGGTAACTCAATCTCTGGGGGCAACAACTAGGATGATAAATCTTGTAAGCCATGTTAAATCTAAATCCCCCAGCGGCGAATCTGCCAGGATTCGCCATAAACTATGAAACACAAGTAGCTACATCCTACCCTTACCCTATCCCTAATCCAAAATAACCGACCCTCTTTCCTCCTGCTTCTCTCTTCCCCTATCCAACCCAGAAGTCCACTTCCTATTCGCTCAGTGATTGGCTCCTTTATTCATTAGGGGATGGCCCATCCACAACGGCCATCTAGCGCCCCCAGTGTTGACATCAGAATATAACTAAACTGTACACCTGTAACAATCTTACTTTGTTGTCTATAGAAACAAAAATAATAATTGAGAAAATCTGCTTCTATCTTAAGATCAATCATGTATAATCTTGACAGTTTATTAAAATCTGTAAGTATTACATACATATTATCATATCTTAAATGTGTATTTAACATCCTTTTTGTTTTTCATGTTACAGGTTCAGGCTTTTGTCAAGTTTTAACGTTGACTGTGATGTTTGTCCTTGGGAAGATTGCTTCCGGTTTCCAGCCGCTTTCATTTCTCTCACGCGTGATGGTGACAATAACGGGATTTATTCCACTGGCTGGTTATTGCGGCAATTAAGTGAGATAATTCTCTGAAGTGTGATAAAATTCTAAATAATTTTACCAGCTGGTACCAGAGTTATACTAAGAGACAAGACTGTGTAGGAAGCTAATTTGCAGGCTGTTTGGGTTGGGGTTGGGAAACAGGCATGGAACAAAGTGAGATGACGGAGAGGAGTGATAAACTTGTGCTCCTGGGCTCAAGGAGTGAGCACAGCCCGAAGAAAGCAGAGACGGGAAGAGAGGAAAGGAAATAGGGACGGCGGGAAGGAAGCTGAGCCTGCAGCAAATAGGTATCCACAGAAGAAATTCCAGGAGAGGGGAGACCAAAGAATTTCAGCCCAGCCACGGGCGTCTGTCTTTCTGTCTTTCTGTGGCACTCAGCCTCTGCATTGCTACAGAAAAATACATTACAGCATCAGTGAGTGGCTGTTGGAGGAAGAACAAAGGAAGTGGCGGGCCATTCCCAGATGCGTGTTGGTATAGACCACCAGTCACGGATGAGGGAGTAAAATAAATACAGAATTGTCCCAAAACGCATAAACTCTGAGGAGGACCTTACCCATCTCAATCACATCTTAATGATTAACTAGTATCTTGATTACGTACTTATCTGTTCGATCAACGTTAATTGAGTGTTTACTACATCCCGGGATATCAGTCAGTGAGCTTAAGTCAAGTCAATCTTCCTATTCCTGAACTGTACTTGCTAGTTTGGCAATATAGCAAGGACAGAGGAAGGACAGACAAGAAGTAAGGAGGAAATGAGCAATATGGGTAGCTGAGAGTGCTGGGAAAAACTAGGCAGAGCGTGCATATGAGGTTTTCAGTGATGGCGACATGGGTGGAAGTGAGGCTCTAACTTAAGGAGACCAGACAGGGCTTTGCTCTGAAGCTCTCTGATCAACAGACAGAAAAAGGAGCTTTTTGACGAGGTATAGCGGTCTGCACCCTGACAGGCAGATTCAAGTGTGGGGGCGGGCATAAGTAAACAAGAGGGGACTCTTTCCACTTTGCCTTCAGCTGGGACAAGGACATAGCAGATGTTCATCTCACCACCTGAGGGCTTTCCAACTGACTTGCCGGGAATGTGTCTGTGAACCAATCAGCCCACTTTTCTTTGTCTAACCTGACCAATCAGAAATGACGGGAGGAGGCTGCATCCTAGACCATTTAAAACCCCCAGCTCACCTGGGGAAAAATGAATTTCAGCTTCTGGATCTTCTTGCTTTGTGCATGCATGTGTGTGCATGTGTGTAGTAGTGGTGTGTGTGTGTGTGTGTGTGTGTGTGTGTGTGTGTGTATGTGTGTGTGTGTTCACTTTTGATTGCTGAGAAAATGAATGCTTGACCGTACAAAGACTGTTCCAACAGAGAGACGGCAGGGATGAGTATGACCAGGAAACATCAAACTACAGAGGGCTAGGGAGAAAGAGGTTCCCTTGGAGCTTTGGAACAACCCAATAACAGGAAGTGACTGGCTTGAGGGAATCGTGAGTTTTCCTCATAATCTTTTTCACTAGGGGGTCGAAAGCAAGGTGATGGCAGAGCTGTACCTTTCTGAGGCCATCGGGATCCGTTTCTTCCAGGCTTTTGTCCTGGCTTCTTCAGCTGCCTGGCCTGTAATCTCTGTGGTTGCTTTGTTTGTAGACGTATTTGCACACTTATCCCTCCAACCCTCCAACCGTCTTCTGTCCTCACATGACCTTCTCGGTCTTTTTACAAGAGCTTCCTCAGGGAATGTCAGTCCTGCCCAGAGTTCCCTGGTAATAGGGATAGCAGTGGCCCTGAATTAGGACCCATCCCAATCGTTTCATTTTTATTGATTCTCTCTATAAAGATTGTTTCCAACTATTACCACTTTCTAAATGAACGCTCTGTGGTTCTGAAACTCACCATGTAGGCCAGGCTGGCCCCAACTCCACGTGCCTCCGCCTCCCTAGTGCTAACATTAAATGCATGTGTTGCCACACTTGGCGTCTAAATTCCAAGTCTTTATGAAACTCACAAACTCTGTAGCCCAGAGCCTGTGGTAATCTCTTCTCTCATCTCCCACCAGCCTCTCCTGACCCACTAACTCCACCTTTCTTCCTGTCGCTCTCAACCACACCAAGGAGAGCCCTGCTACCCTAGACCTTTCTTATGTGTATGGCTTCTCTCCAGAAAGCCTGTGTTCCAGATTCTGGCTAGGGTAGCTTTCTGTTGTTACACAGGCTTGGTCTTAATTACCTTCCTGACCCACACTTGCCTTCTTCAAGAACCTTCTCTCTCTTATCTGGACTTCTTCACTTTCCATCATAGGACTCTCTCTCTCTCTCTCTCTCTCTCTCTCTCTCTCTCCCTCCCTCTCTCTCTCTCTCATGTATATGTATATTATATGTATATGTGTATGTGCATGTATATGTATATTATATGTATATGCATATGTGTATGTGTGTGTATATGTACATTATATGTATATGCATATGTGTATGTATATGCATATTATATGTATATTATATGTATATTATATGTGTATGTGTATTTATATGTAGTTACATATATACATATGTATATATAGTTATATATTTGCATAGGCAATATATATGTATACATATATGTATAGTGCTTGTGTGTATATGTATATACACACATGTGTATACATACATATATATTCCTCTCATATATGCACAAGTATATGATGTAGATGCATGCATGCTATGTAATTATTCATTTTCCTGTCTTGTCATCACAGAATCCACTCCATGAAGATAAGAAGAAGCATGTTAGAAGACGGAACACAGCGCCTGGCCCTGTGAGGGCCCCAGTCTATATGGATAAGTCAATCAGGAACTCTGACAAAGCCAGACACAATGAGGCAGCTCATGTTTCAGAGCTCACTCAAGTCTAGTGTTCTCTGGGTTTGTGTCTTTAGGCCTCCATTGCTAATATTTCTGTGTTTCGCCCATGGTGAAGCGTCTTCCCCTCAAGTCTGTCTCTCCTCACTGTGGAGTTCTCTGAAATGCCAGTGAGTAGCACAAGCAGCGTCCAGCGGCTGTGCTGCTGTTTGTCTGCTAACATTTATCTTGCACATTCGTGGACAGGGTTGGAGGAGAAGCTGCCTTTCTACTGCCTCCCAGAATACCTGCCAATGTTCTCCTCTCTGCTCCACAGTGGTGGCAGGAATTCCTAAGTCTCAAAATAACGAAATCAAATGGCTAGTAAGACACTAAAATATTTCTCACTGAGGAGCTGAAGTAAATTAAACAGTAACCAAGTTTAAAACAACAAGTATTTATTGCATAATAAAACATAACTTCACATGTATTCGGATTCCCTCAGGAAAAACAAATCAGCTTGAGAATCCAGTCTTCCCGTCTTGATTTTTTTTTGTTATAATCTCTTTTTTGTTACAATCCTTTTCAAAGACTACAATGGAAGCTCACCATTTGTTTCACAAAATTGATTTTAAAACCAATGACTTTTGCCTATCTCCCAAATTCAAATTACTCTCAAATGAAAGATCTGCCAGTAACATATTCAGAAAAAAATGTGCCGTATTTTCTTAAATTAATTCCAAAGAGACAGCCCAAAAATATCTCAGAATAACCACTATTGTTGAAATAAATGAACAGCTTCCCCAGTGAGACCACTCAATTAAATTCACAAATTTTGCTAAGATTTCTTAAATTCAATCGTACTTTAGAATAAGCGTATGCTCAATGATGTTGTGACACGTTAGCTTTCCTGTTACATATCTCAGTTCATTAAAGATGGTTCATTACAACTTTTACAATGTATTTAATAGAAAGCTGTATATTCTCTGGGAGCCGGGAGGATTACCCAACTTGGAAATGCATAGTGATGGACTTTATAGTCTGAAATGCAAAAGAAAAAAAAATTAGTTTAAAACTTAATTTACCATTAGCAGGCATCTCTGCAATCTCCATGACCGTGAGCATCTGCAGAAGGAAAGAAGGAAGGCAGTTTGGTTGAATGTGACTCAGCCAGTGTTGGTTCAAACTTCTGGAGTCTGACCCTGAGACATTTATTTAGGTGTATTTAAACACAGCACAATAGGTAAAGACTTATTCTGGTGATAATGAGTTCAATGCCGCGTGCACAACAAAGCATATGTAAATCTCCTTGAGGAACAAAATAAGCTAAATACAGAAATGACTACATTGAGACTGTAAAGTCCGTGAAGATGGATTCTATAGAAAGACTGAGACGAACAAGCTCACAGATAAGACAAAGGCCACCAGGCTAATAACCACACCCATTCCCAGCCTTCTGAGTGGATTGTGTATCCCTTCCTCTGAGGGAATAACCCTGTGTGTTTAACATTTCAGGTTGTCCTCATGCTTGTCTGTGAGCACAGAGATCTCCACACCTTCTACAGCTGCTCTGTAATGCTGTAAGGTCCCTTTAGAGTTTTACTTTGAAAGGACATCCTTTGGATGAGGACTCTCAGAAACTATGCTTATTACGTGCCATTGTAAGTAATAAAATAATTAGAAAACAAGTCGAGGGAAAACACAAAGAGCAATCAGTAAGAGAAGAAAGGGTGACTGTAGAAAAGCTTTCTTTTGACCCAACGGACTCAGAACGGCAGACAGTACTCAGCAATTTCACAGTGTTTCTATGTCTAAATCTACCCCTGGGAGATGCTGTGCCGGTCCCAGAGCAACACTGAGAGGTGTTCCCTGCACTTGGTGCTCACTTATAGGGACATCATTCTCCTAAATTGACGGATGCTGTCAGGGTAGGAATGGCTTCCTTTAAAAGGGGGAGAATGTGGTCCCCTCTCTCCACCCATCCTCATTTGCTTTCTCTTTCTTTTGCTCTCTCTCCACATGACATGAGGAGGTGCTCTCCTCGTGTTGTGATAGAGAATGCTATCCCTCACCAGATGTGGCCCCTCAATCTGGGATTTTCCAGAAAGCAACCACCAAATAGACTTTTATATATAAATTCTCTAGTTATAACATCAGAAACCAGACTAAGACTGTTTTATCTACAGAAACTTCAGTAAACCAGAAACACACATGTAAGTTTTTTTATTGGTTTATTCCCAAGTTTGATTGACAGTAAGTTGTGTATCTCTTTGGAGCCGCTGTTATTTTTTGTAATTTGGAGTGAATACTTAGTTTACTCAGACTGGCCAATTCTTCTAACACTGACACTGTTTTCTCTTCCTCACTTCCAGGGAGGAATTTCAAACAAATCTCTAGCCCGTTCAGTAAAATGAATCTGCACTACTTGCAGGCTCATTCAGTGCAAGATCACAAAACGTCACAGTTGCATACTGTGATTGACAGCAGCCTAGGAGGAAATGGAGAAAAGATGCAGAAGGCTCTCTGCATCACAGGCCACGCCCTGTTTCTCTGCATCACAGGCCACGCCCCTTATTACTTTGCTGAGCTTACTCTGTCTTCATTCTATGTAATGAGAATTTTTTTATAGTGGGCTGTAGTTTACAGTAAGGGAAAGAAGTCTATTATTAACAGACGTACATCTTCATGAGCAAGTCAGAAGGCCTTTGGAAGTGTCAATAGTGCAGAGATTCATCCTTCCTTACGAGAGACCCAGTGAAGAGACGGGATGTCTCCCTAGTAACAATAAATGACGACGCTTCTTATTCAAATCACTTCAAACATGAAAGTCTCTCTGGAAACCCAGTCAGTTAGTTACAGGATGCTGATCTCAAATGGCCACCAGGGAAAATGGAAAGAGACAAGCTTAAGTACATTTCCTCAGCGTTCCCCAGGGCCGTTCTTTATGCCCAAGGCATTGCTGGTGCAAACACCCTTAGCAGCCTGTGTTGTTCTCAAAATTACCCAGGTCTTTTTAGGGCACCGAGAAAAATACACCCACACTTAATAAACCCTGAGATGTTTTGAATACAGTTTATTTCAGAAATATTTTCTTAGTCTCCCATGAAAACTAGATATTGCTTTTAAGATGTAAAATAATCCTATACTTTTCATAGGAATTTTGTGTAATAATAGTATTTTACAACTGAGAGTGTAACTCAGTGGTAGAGCGCTTGCCACGAAATCGTGAGGCCTGAGTTTCTGTCTCCTCTATACCAGAGGTACTAATGATTTTGGATAAGAATGTGACCATTAGGATAGCAACAGTAAGTCTACTGAGGCTTCAAGATGGCCGGATGGTTAGGAGCACTTACATCTTGCAGAGGGTCCCGACTCAGTTTCCAGCACAGACATGGTGGCTCACAACCATTCCTAACTCCAGGACCGGGGATCTGACACCTTTTGCTGATGTTATAGAGCATCAGACACACACATGGGGCACATACACACACACACACACACACACACACACAGGCAAAGCACTCATACATGTAAAATAAATAACTACATATCTCAAACATCCCCCCCTGGAATTTCTCAATCATACACACACATATATACATACACACATACATTTTACACATGAATGTGCACACTTGTATGCAAATATACACTCACACAGGCAAAGCACTCATACATGTAAAAATAAATATATAATCTCAAACATTTCCCCCTGGAGTTTCTCTATTACACACACACACACACACACACACATAAACACATATGGTTGTGACTTGTGGTTGGAACTTGGACATCTGACCTCACCACTGCAGATACAAAGGAAGAGAGAAATCACTTTGAATTCAGACTTCATTTTGACAGGCGTAGCTATCTCCTAGAAGCAGCTCGGGGGAAAAAAATGGTAACATTTATGTCAAATCCTTTTCCACAGGCAACTAACAGTCCACACAATGAAAAAGGACATGAAGCAAGCTGTGAAATCTGTGACAATATTGATGTGTCAATTAACTGGGTCATTAGATGTACTGTTTGGTCCTGTTTCCAAAAAAATGAAAGAAAGAAGAAAAAAAAAAGATTTTGTCTCCCAATGAGCTAAAATGTTAAGCCTTGCTAATCATCAAAAATACATTTAAATGATTACATAATAGTTTAGTACTTTAAAAACTTTGTAGCCAAATTTACCTATGAATCATTTATGTGGCATAGAATTATAGGGGTCCCAACAAGATACTGGGGATGCAGCAATGAAAAGACCTATTGCCCAATCCTCTCATGAACATCATTTTGTAGTTGAGGAGAAGTGGGGCTATGAAAAAATAGATAAAATATAAAGATGATGCTAGGCTTGTACAATCAAAATAGGGCCAGGGGAGAGAAGACAAGTGCCCAGGCTAGCTGGCTGCTGCAGAGTCCCCTCTAAAAGAGCTGAGAGTGGAGGAAGAAGGGCCCAGACATGCTCGGCTGCAACAGCAGCTGCAGCAGCATTTCAGGCAGAGGGCACAGCTGGGACATAGGCCCCAGTGCACAATGAGTTTCGTGTGTCCTGAGCACTGGAAGGAAACCAGGCTTGGGAAGTGGTGTTAGTTTCTGAAAACGGCAGGCAGGGAGTGAGACTCTAACCATACACTCTGGGCTGAATTTGGAAAGACGGATGGAACAGATTTTATTCTGATCTTTGATCCCTCTGCTCTGTTCATATCTGCTTTTCACCCTGCCTTTTGTGAGGGAGATGGGATTAAAGACACGTGGTTTAACGGTCTGGCTCTCCCTCTTGTTGCTCTCCTAATGCTGGTTATGATCACTAGCGAATGAAGGACATGGCTAGCTTGTCTGCCTCTCTCTCTTGGCCTTTCTTAACAGGACCCTTCCCTACCAACCTTCCATCCCTAGATTTCTAAAGGGGAAAAGAGACAAGTAGAAGTCAATGTGGGGTGGGGGCGGGGGCAGTGGGAGAAGTGGCTTCTGTGCCTGTGTGAGCAAGAGGGAGTACTAGGATACAGCCTGGCCCAGAGAGAGAAACATGGTCTAGGTATGATGGAGTTGTGGACAGTGTGGTCCAGACCCCTGTGCACATCAGAGTACTCCCCTGGGTGCATCTAGCAAGGTTCTCAAGGTTCCTGCTCTCCCATCTCCGTTATGTCTTAGTGGGTATGCAACAGGAGCATAATTAGTGTTGAGTTCAGAAAGGAGGAGGGCCCCTTTGTTAACTATTTTTCTTATGATGGAGAGAGAACACTGAAACCAAAGGAGTTAAGGTTTCCTTGGGTTCACAGTTCGTAAGTACAGTCCATCACAGAGGGGAGGTGAGACATCTGCTTGACTTGTGTCTAGAGTCAAGAAGCAGAGGAAGAGAGGAATGCTGGTCATAGGGTCGATTTCTCCTTTTTAGTTAGTCTGGAACCTCAGCTCTTGGTGCCAAATTCATTCACAAACATTCCCAGAGGCATGTCTCGTTGGTGATTCTAGACCCTCTAAAGCTGAGAGCGTTACCCGTCACAGCTCTGCTAAACTGAGATCTAAGGAACAAGCCCAGAGGGGTATGGCAATCAGTGAAATCCTCAAAAGCCTTTCACTTAGAGGCAGAAAGGGAAAAGAAGTGAAGTATGTATGTTCAAAATCCAACCAGGGGCAGCATCAGGAAAACTAGGTTCTCAGAGATGTGTAGGCCAGTCCTAGGCCCCGGACCTCATCGTCCCTGCTGCCCCATTCAGGTGCTGATGGCAGCCACACCATACATGTGGAAAAGGTTCTGAGGCTGAGAAGGCTGTCACGACCTTTGCTACAGATCTGATAGCCTAGGAAGGCAGTCAGTGAACAGCCATCGCACTGTAGAAAAGAGTTTGGGCAACCTACGCTCAAGGTGGGGAAAACCTGACTCTGACTGCCTTCTACTTGGAGGTCTCACAATACAGGAGATACTCTGAGGGAGATCCGCCCCAAGCCCAGCACTAACAGGTCTCAACTTCATCATCTTGCCTCTTCTTCTCAGGACAGAGCTTTCCTCTGCATATGTCTCATCTTCAGGCCAGTGAACCCCATGGCTGCTAGCATCAGTCACCTTCCCTTTCAAGGGCAGCCTGAGAATGGAATGAGGTTCTTCCATGAAAGTAAATATTTCAAGACCAATTACGAAATAAGTGTCTGCTTTTTTGATTGTTTGGGTCCACTGGTGGCATGTGCCCACCGGTACTAATCACTAGAGATCTGCCACGCAACAAATG
Source organism: Rhabdomys pumilio (assembly GCA_030674055.1). Classification (NCBI taxonomy): domain Eukaryota; kingdom Metazoa; phylum Chordata; class Mammalia; order Rodentia; family Muridae; genus Rhabdomys; species Rhabdomys pumilio. The sequence continues at coordinate 38,002,751 of JANHMN010000021.1, forward strand.
GCCTAAGCCAAGTAATCTGAATAAATGAGGAGGGGAAAGGAGAGAACAGGCTTGCTATGATTGGTATAGTTGTGGACAATGCTAAGCTCCCTTATTGTGTAGGATGGCGTTTGCTTTTCCTGAGCCATATATGATGCTTGCCAGAGCACCTCTAAAAGACACAGGAAGGGGCAATACATTCTGGTCACGCAACTATTGTTGGCCACGCAACTATTGTTGGCCACCATTACCACCCCACCAAGTGCAAACTGGATCCTGCTTCCTCTGGGGAGCTACCCTGATTTCTCCAACTAGAAGCAAGTGCCGCTCTCTCTACTTCTTCACAACTGATCATTTATAATGACATGTCACTCACCTTATGTTCTTCATGGTCCTTCAGTTATACATTTATTTTCTCCTGATTTAAATCTTTAAAATCGTAGCACGTCTTCCTTCTTTCTCCGCATACTGCTATATACTTGAAGTCTCACCTTGCCCAGGATGCTTTATTTTCAGTAAAAACCAATTGTGTCTTTGAGTGACTGCTATCAAGCAAAAAAGATCCAGGCCGGCTTGACCTTTAACAATAGAGAAAACAGTCCATTTCATTGAGCCTACATGTCTTCCTCTTGACGGACCCGCCTCTAAACTTGCTTATTAATTCCCAGGAGGCTTTCACATTGGCGTATTGGTGATTCATCTGTATTTTGCCAAATGGTTAGGTTCTGGAGTTCATTAAGTAGTGAGAGTTAGGATCTGGATAAAATACAAAATACAAAAACTAAGATGGTCAATGGAGAGTTTTTGGATAGAGGGAAAGAGAGGAGGATGCCTCAGTTGTTTAAAAAGAGATGTTCTTGTGATGCTTTCTGGTTTCACAGGATGATACACTTGTCCTTAAACTCTCAAGCTATAGATTTGCCAACACAGTCCCAGTTTAACCTAGCTGACCATTGCTCAGCCCAGCGTTGTTAAATTGTTATTATCTATGAAATTATCTGTGAAAACTGTGACAAACCATGTTCGGTAGCAAAATGGTTTTTGAGTGATTTCTTGCATGATCTCAGAGAACTGGCATGAATTTTGATGGCTGGTTTATTCAGATAACTGAGAACACTTTGGAGTTTCCTTGAGAGCATCCGATGTCTCTTCAAATGAGCCAAGTGATTTCTTTCCTGGAACGGACACAAAGCCAGATACAATAAAAGTGGCCACTCCTGTGTCTTATGAGTCCACTTTATCAAATATCAAAATAAGCAATTATGTATTTTATTACAGTTAGAAGAACCAAATATTACTGCATCTGGACGAAATGATGCCTTCCCTCCAAACACTATGAAAGACAAACCTGAGCCTTTTTATCCAAAGCATTTGAACAAGGAGAAACTGACCTCAACAGTGACCCCACCCAGACCTCCAGAAACATTTAACTTCCTCCAGCCCAGACCCTGTTCAAATCTCTTGACAGGAGGAAGCTGAGAATATTTACTGTGGGTGTTTGGCAACTTCCTGTTACTATAACAAAATACCAAAACTCAACTTAGAAATAGAAGAGACTTCTTTTGGCTCACGGTTTTGAGGTCTCCATCCATGACTAGATGGCCTTGCTGATTTAGCCTGTGGTAATTCGGTGCACCATACAAGGGAGCCTATGGCACAGCAGGCTGCTATCACCCTGGCCAAGAAACAAGTAGAAACAAGAAGCCCTTGGGATCTTAATGTCCCCTTCAAGAGCACACTCTTTGTCACGTGTGCTCTCATTAGGTCCCAGCTTGTAAAGGTTCCATCATCTGTCCTTAATGCCACGGATGGGACCACGCCTCTGATAACAAGTCCTCAGGGCAGTGGTTCTCAACCTTCCTAACGCTACAACCCTTTAGTAGAATTTCTCATGCTGGGGTGACCGACCCTCAACCATGAAATTATTTTGTTGCTACTTCATAACTGCAATTTTGCTACTGGAACAAAGCATAAAGTAAATATCTAGTAGGCAGGATACCTGGAATGTGACCCCAAAGGGGTCGTGACACACAGGTTTAGAATCACCGCTTCAGGGAATGCCCATGTTCAAACCAGAACTGTACCACTGAACGCAACCCAAAACGTTAGTTTAAGCCTTTCCCAGTCTCTCTGACTTTCTAAGTAGGTATCTACTGAATTCTTCTATAGACCAACTGTAAGAGCAAGAGAAGGGGAGGAGAAAGTCAGGTAGAAGGGGAATATTTTAAAACAACAGCATAAAAGAATGGCTTTGACTTGACTTAATGGAAAATATTTCCAAAACGTAGTTTTATTAAAGATTCACTATCTCCCCCATACACTCGCATGCACAAATACTGATGGAGAAATAAACCACCAGGCACCTGATGGACTACCTGTAACACAGGCCTCCTAACTTAGCTGATTTTGAGAAACAATAGAATTCCATGGTCACAGGAACAGCAGGCCTGCTTGAGTCCAAATTCCACGCCTGGCACCATGGCCTTGAGAAGTTACCTAGCTCTTTCCAGCTTTCATTTCCTCATCAACCACATTCATAGCGCTGACTGTGCAGGTGGCAGTGAAGATTAGAACCCATTATCAGTGTGAAGCTGCCAACAAAGGGCCTGGGATGTACCTTACACTCTGAGTGTGAGTTACTACAGTTACGAGCAGGAAGCCAGCCGGCTTTGGGTCCACTCTCCTTCCTCTGGCCCAAAATGTCAGCCCAACAAATAATTCTCTGCAGAAAAAAAAAAAAAGCTGCTTTTTCTGCTTCTCACTCCCTCTGTGCCATTCGGGCTGTTCTAGGATGGTTGGTGTCAGAAGAGATGAAAATAATAGCGTATCTATTTACATAACATTACCCTTATTTTCTTTCTCCCCACAGAAATGCTCTGGTATTATCAAATTAGTCGCATTTGGAAGATGCCATCCACCAGAACTAATCAGACTCAACCATCTTTATTCCTTGATAGCGCCCTGGCTTCTCTCCCATTAATGTAACAGCTGCACTTTTTTAAAGCAGACTGAGAACACTCCCGCTGCAGACTCAGTACCGGGTGGCTGCAATCATGACTGTTTACTGAATATTAATATTCTCTGTGTGTGCGTGTGGTTTGGCTTTCGAATTAATATTGACATTCATTGGTGGCAGGGAATCATGTCTGCAGAGGGGACAGGCATTCTTCCTTAATTCGAAGTCCGGTTCTCCCCAGTGGTCAGCTGGTCTTTTAACCTTAACACTCACAAAATTTCCCATGTATGCTCTAGAAGAAAATGGAGATTGCTCAAATCTCCGGTAGCCCTGATACATAACAAATACTCTTATTTTCTTTCTGTCTGATTCCTGGCATACAACTGCTAGCGCCCCTGACTCTGAGCAGTGATAAGAATCTATTTTATGGTAACGGATTAAGGGGTGTCTGGGAGCTCCTGAGTGGCCTCAGCATTGGGTTAGTTACAGCAGAATTAAAGCATGATTAGAGAGTTAGGGCTTTCCTACCCACAGCCTCCGGGGAATAGAAAGGCTGAAGACTGAAGACGGACTTGATGGCATAATCAGTGAATCATTCCATGGAGTGAAGCTTCCAGAAGCATTTTAAAACTGGGCTCTTGGAGGTTCTCAGGGCTAGCCAAAGGAGAGCTTAGGGACCCCACACCCCAGTGTTTCCCACCCATCCTGTACATCAGTCTCTGGTTGTTTATCTCCAGCTTTTCACGAATCCGTTGCTACTTACTTATTATGTTGATGTATATGTATCTGCTGGTCTGAATGTGCAGTGTGCTTATAGTGTCCGGAGAGGCTGAGAGAGAACCTCAGACCCCCTAGGACTTGGGGATACTGGTGTTTGTGAGGTTTCTGATGTAGACGCTGGAAACAGAAACCAAATGCTCTGTCAGAGCAGCAAATGCTCTTGACCACTGAGCCATTCCACCAGCCCCTCACAAACTTTATCCCCTCACATCTTTTATTAGTGAAGTGTAGTTCTGGTGGTTTCCTGTGTTCTGAGAATCACACTAGCAAATTAAAGTATAGGACAATATAGTATAGCACAGTCATGTTGAGCACTGCTACTCAGAAGCAGAGATTATACCAGTGTCTGAGGTGGGGCCATCTGCTGGGACAGATCCCTTAATCCACCCATCGGGTCTGATGCTATGTTTGTTCACGTAAATAGTGTCAGTGCTGAATTGCATTGGAGGACACTGATTGGTGTTCCCTGGAGGATTGCTTTGATTGGCATGTGGGGGAAACGCCCACACACCTGGTGTCACAGATAGCAAATGGCTGTGCGAACTGAAGACAAGGAAAAGCTAAGTGTGAAAGTAGTATCTGAACGCGGTATAATCTCCCAACAAGGGAATCCTGTTTGAAGTCTGTCACTGTCTCTGATATGTCCTGCACATTGAAATGTCCTTTGTGTTGAGCCGTTGCTGACAGTGTTATTTCTCTTGCATACAAATGTCTTGGAAAAGACAGGTGTGAAAGCAAATGCCCTAGACTCTCTGCTTTCTCTCTGGGGCTACATCTCCAGGATTCCAACGGCGTCTGCCTGACAAGTGCAAACCTCATCATTTACATTCTTTTTATACATGATAGGAAACAGCTCAACATTTGGTTCTATTTAGACTCAAGTTGCAGACATTTGGCCTCAATTGAATGTTGAGATTTTTCTTTTTATCTGAGTAGCTTGGCGGACTCTTCTCGGGTCTGTCTGTATGTATGCTCGTCCTTCAGATGCTACAGAAGTGAAGAAGCGGAAGACCATCGATTGATGTCCCTTTCAGAAGTCCGTTATACTCTCTTGGGTATTAAAACTCTCCTCACATTTTTTTAATCCAACCTCTGATGATTACTACTAATCATTATATGGTTTCTCTGGGTTTTGTTTTTTTAAATGCTATGTAGCTTTATTTCTCTCTTCTGCATGTAAATATGCTCACCCACCCTGCTTGCCTGCCTACCTATCTTCTTCTCTCCCTTTCTTTCCCTCTCTCTCTCTCTCTCTCCCTCTCTTCCTCCCTCCCTCCCTTCCTTTCTTCCTTCCTCCCTTCCTCTTTTTCTCCCTCCCTCCCTCTCTTCCTCCCTCCCTCTGTCTCTGTCTGTCTCTCCCTCTCTCTCTCTGTCTCTATCTCACTCTTTGTCTCTCTCTGTCTCACTCTCTCTCTTTCTCTCTCTGTCTCTCTGTCTCTCTCTCTCTCTCCCCAGAATCTCACTATATAAACCCAGGACCGAACTTATAAACCACCTGCCTCTGCTTCTTCCTAAGTACTGGAATTACAGGCATGAGTCACAAAGCCCAGTGCTAATGGCATGTATTAAAAATGGCATATTGTCAACTTATTTCTGGAGAAAGGCACAACTTAGACAGTAGAGATCGTAGGACCTCTCACTTCTCAAGTCAGCCGTGTTTCTCTGAACATCCTGACATCTACTCTGTGTAGTCCGTGCCCTGTGACCCTAGACAATGCCCTAGAACCTGGCTTGTTAGCCAGCAGCACTCTGAACATGTTTTCAAGCCAATTGATCCAGCACTGCTCCTGCGATCCTATTAGGTCTTTTTTCTGATTAGAGTGGGGTGACTGTGTGAGGCCATGTGGCAACATGTACAAGGACAGAGTATCGCTGGCACCTGTCACCCACCGTATTGTACAATGACATAGTCCTGTTGCTTCTTTGTTGATGCTTACTTTCAATAAATTGCAATTATCTTTGGGGGGGCCTTTTTCACAACTTGTCAATGGTTTTTTAACGTCTCTGTAGATATCACTTTTCCCTTCATCTTGAATACACATAAGTGTATTCTAAAGACCTTACGGTTGAGAAAGTGAAACTCTGACAGCACTGGGTCTGTTTGTTCTTTAATATTTTGGTACCATGAGTTATAAAAGTAGGAGACTGAGACCTGCAAACGTGGCTCAGAGGTTTAAAGCTCTGGCTGCTCTTCCAAAGGCCACTTAGACGCCATAGTCACTGCACTCAAGACCCAGTCTAGCTGATGACTCGCTGCTGTTGTGTCCCTCAGGAACAAACATTAGTATGTAAGAGGGGTACTCTAAGTTACAGGACCAGACTAGCTAGACCAAAGGTCATCTCCAAAACTTAGACAGAGACCATGCAAGCCTGCATTTTACTGTCTTGCATTTAGGAAGTCTCATTCTTTTGGAAAACACTTAGCCATCATCAATCATGGTCATAACTCTCTTAGGGCAAGAGGGGCCATCAGGCAGGGCAAGCATGAATGCTCATTAATGCTAACCCATTAATGCTCAATTATTCAGCCAGTAGAATCTGAGATACATGGCGCTGTCCCAGGGGGGACAACTGTGATTCATGGTACCAGTAAAACACTGATGCCTTAAAAATGGGCCAATCCTATGGCCTCACCCTTGCTATTGATATCTTCATCCCCAGTTGAGTCAAATCTGTTCTTCATTGCCAAGCTCCTCAGAGGGTTCCAGAGGTCAAGTGGAAGCTCTAACTCCATCTGACTTAAAGTGAGGAGACCTAAGTCTGACCCCATATCTAACTTGGAATATTTCACCTGCACCTCAGAACAGCTACATGGGATTTAAATAAAAAAAAAAATGCAGGCTACCATATCCAACTCAGAGAGTTTTGTAAATGTTAGACAATGTGTACGAAAGACGTTTGTAGGCTAGGAGTAAACCTTGGTGGTCGAGTGCTTGCCAGGCACACACCAAGTCATGGGAAAGACACTGGCACATAGTAGGCCTTCAAAGGGTGTGTCTTTCACAATTGAAATTCTCCCAAAGAAAACCAAAAAGAGTATGTAAACTCATCCAACCCTGTATCACTTTCAGTCTTCAGAGAATAGAATAAATATTCACTTAAGAAACAAGCTCTCTGCCTGGGAAGACGGCTCAGTGGGCAGAGGACTCACTGCTCCCGACGACTACAGAAAATACTTCCTTCCTTAAGTTACTTCTGTTAGATGTCTTGTCGCAACAACGAGGAAAGCAACCGAAAACCTTCCTTCAGAAGCCTCTCTGACAGTGGCTAACGTTTGGTTCCTGATTTTCAAGCTCTTCCCCTGGTTACGAATCGCAAGCATTGTGACTGGACATCCTTTACACAAGAAGAAGACATCACAGTGGGAATGAATGTGATTCCATAGTATTGTTTATGAAGTATTGGCATCCGCACTTCCGCCACTGGAAACCAGATCCTTCCATCCCCTGGTGGGTTGTTAGAACTGCCTCATTCCAAGTAAAAATAAAATAAAGTGGCTGATGAAGAAGATGCTGTATACTGAGAACAACGGAATCAGCTGGTGAGGGTACAGACTGTCTTTTACCTGCCGGTGTGGGAAGTAACAACAAGGTAATTTGCTAAGAGTTTCTCACCACCTATCTACAGAAGACATGTCCATGTTTCTCCATCTTCGGCTGGGTGCTTCTAAAAAGGGTTTGTGTTGGTTTTCATCTCTGATGTCCTTTCCTAGCCTTGCCCCTTTTGAAGGAACATATTAAAGAGATAAAATACTTTATTTTTAAGTCTCATATATTCTTTTTAAAAAAAATTATTATCATTTACTCAATTCTCTTATTCTAGAGCGTCAGAAACAGCATTAAACTGGTCTTCAGGGTTTCCAACTGAGTGTGTTTGTGAAGTCATCATGAGAATTACCCATGTTTCGGTAAGCATGAAAGTTGTTAGCATGTTTGGTAACCATAAAAGTCGTTACCCATGGCTAGTAACCATGAAAGTCTTTATCCATGGGTAGTTTTCACACTAGATGAACTCAGTGTTTCCTGTTTGTTTAGAAACAAAGGGAGCAAGGGTCCCCTCTGTCTACCTTGGGGTGTCACACCTGGCCTGAAACAGACAGTGTTTACTTCCTCAAGACTCATGGTTCCTTAACCTGTTAGAACCTGAACCTTCAACTGATGGACTTGTCTACAACTGACTTGAAAAACAAGCCAAATACAAAACAAACAAAAAAACAAAAACAAAAACAAACCAACAACAAAATCCAAGGAAAATTCAATTGAGTATCTCACAGTCCTTCCTAACCCACCAAAGTCTACTGTGTTCACTGCCAAAGTGCAGAAATATCTGTCTATGATTTCTGTGTGCCCTGGCCAGCCATCAGAGACTGGATGTGGCAATCAAAGACCTCATCACAGAGTTTGATGAGCTGCTTTTATGGAAACCCTTCTCACAGAATGTTAGAATTATTTGTTTATTATACTGAGGACTGAACTTAGGGCTTTATGTATGTGAGCATATGCTTGCAGCAGGGTTACGCTACCATTTTATTAACTATTTAGGTTTTTATTTTTATTTTTGTCCATCCTCAGTGTTTTGTGTATTTAAAAAAAGGTCTTATTTTAAAGCTATGGTTTTCATTAAAATTATCATTCATCTTTATTCTGCATTTATTTTATTTTGTGGCAAATTAAGACATTCTTCTACTCTTACCACAGGAAGATAAATTCATGTTGGAAAGATAAATGCCACATTTTAATGAGAGTCAGCTTATGGTTTGGATGGTGGGGGGAGGTGATCCTGAAGACGGAACAAACAGGTGTGCATTTTGACATTTCTTGTTCTTCGCCTCAGCATAAGCTTTCCCATTATTTCTTAGTATTGGAGACACTTCCTCAGCGACTCCATCGTGAAGATGAACTAAATACCTTTGGGAGTTCATGGACCACATAAAGAATATACAGCGGAACCCTTCCTAACACAAGAAAAACTGACAGTTGACGTGAAACTGGAACGGGTGAGAATTGGAATGTGGAGATCTCCATAAAGCAAATACGAAAGGGGCCACCCAAGCATGGCGAGTGACACAGGAAGACCGGTTTGATGGACGTGGAAGTGGTGAGAGAACGAGCCGAAGGCTAAAGTCATGTGACTTTCCCAGTCCCTGGGAATTTCGTTTGTTTCCGATGGGTCACGTCAAGTAGAGCTCCAAGACTCAGCGAACTTCTCTTTTTAATGTACAAACTTACATGGTTCATACAAGAGGCGTTTCCATCTTTTTGGCTACCCAGACCCTAGTCTTCATTCCTAGGTTTGAGGAATTTGTTCTACAGGGAGTCATGGTAGAAAGTAGAGTCTACTCACCACTCAAAGTTGAGAGCGTCCTAGCGTGTCCACGGAACAGAGTTTAGGACTGCTACTCGGCAGTCTCTCGCTTAGGTCTAAGAGTCTGAGCAATCCCTGAAAGCAGGAATTCATTACAGCTGCAAGACAGCTGCACCCATGGACCAGGGGTGGCAGAGGAAGCAGAGGAAGCAGCAGTTGTGCTGGTAGCGAGGCTGGGATCAATCATTCAAATTTAGCCGGAAGCAGCATGCCTCTAGATTCAGCAGTTCTCAACCTGTGGGTCTCAACCCCTTTGGCAAACCTCTATCTCCAAAAATATTTACAGTATGATTCATAAGAGTAGCAAAATGACAGTTATGTGATATGAAAATAATTTTATGGTTGGAGGGGTCGTCGCAGCATGAGGAAGTGTATTAAAGGTTTGTAGGATTAGAAGGTTGAAAACCACTCCTTTAGAACCACCCCACAGTATAACTGTGGCAGAGACTCGATATACCATATCTTTTAGTTCCTGCCCAAATTTTAGGAACCACTTTACCACTCAGAGAGGCCTTATTATGAATGCAGAATCTGGACGTCACCCTGGAGTTACCAAACTGGTGTATTAAAATATAGTAGAGTATCTCACACATAGTAGGACATTCACGAGTATATATACTGGCTGTATAGATAGGTAAAATTATAATCAAATTAGATTTTGCTGAAGTTATCTATTTCTATTCTTCGCGGAAGTTACTATTTCTTAAAGTATATACCTTTACCCCATGGTTGTGCCATTCAAAACAATAAATTATATATAACAGTAAATTATATATATATATATATATATATATATATATAGTATTATACATTATGTATAATACATATATATTACATAATATATGTAATGCAATATATATGTATATAATATAATGTATATGTGTATGTGTATATGTATATATGTATACAACAATTTTATTTTAAATACACTTCATTCATAAGAGGGTCTAGTTTGGGAATCCTTCTATATATTCATTGTGCCCTTTCAAAATATAATCATTTTTATCATTTCTCTGTGATACTGATTTCTATTCTTTAGAGCTGGGAACATGAATCCTATTCCCATAATCAGCTGAGATGCTTGCTATTTTGGTCTCTGTCTTCCTCTCTTGGCTCCCTCACCTGCCAGCTCCATGTGATCTTGCTGCAGTGTATCAGCACATAACCAAGCAACCAAACTGCTACGTTAAACAATTCTCCTACAAGGTCAGCCAAATGTTGTATCTCCAAAGACTTTACTGTATTTGGCTACCTACAATTATTGGACGGTTAGACCAACATGCTTACAGTTGTCAGCACATCAGCCTCAAGTGCCCTCAGTGGTCACCTCAGGCCAGTGCAGCTGGAGTGCCATTGACTCAGTGCCTAAGAGAACACAAGGTGTTCCCGTTCTCAGCCAGAAGACAGTAAGCCCTGCGCCATGTTTGAAAAGGGGTGCAGAAGTAAGCTGTAGGAGAGACGACTATGATAGGGATTTAAGGGAGAAGGCACAGTATAGCTTCTCATTAAGGCAATCAGACAGTTACTTATTTGTGTTCCCCAAAATGTTTTTCAACTGCCTAAATCTGGGGTGTCGTCATGGATATTCTGAATTCCATAAGAATGCTTATTTAATACAGGCCTGTGGCGTTATGTATGAGCCTAGATATAAAACCCTTTGCCGGGGACACATGTAATGCCTATAATTACTAGGTCTTGTGATTACTGTACTTCTATTATAACATGCCAGTTCATAGACAGTTCACAAGATGATTTAAGACTAGGTTTGGGAGCACATATGCCATTAATAACACACATAGAATTTGTTCTTTCTTCTCTGATCCCCGCAACTATGGCTTTTAAAACAGGTGGCTACCATAGATTTAAGGAGATCTTAAACTACAGAAAAGCAAGCACAGAGTTAGCTGCTAGATAGATCAGGTTAGAATCCCGTCACGTAGAGGCTAGTTTTTCATTACCGTCCTAAGGAAACTGAGGTTTTCAGTTGGGTATCATTCCACAATCTACATGCCGAAGGCAATGGCCATGATAGGGCGTTGGGAAGAATCTCAGCCCTCTTGACAAGCAATGGAATTTCATAATTAAGGCCTCAACTAAATGGAGTTTTTAATCCTCTAACACAAGGATTGGGTTTCTCCCCTCTTATCTAGTAGATATATGAAGGTCCAAGAGATGTCTGGAATCTTCTTCAATTGCTCTGCCATCTTAGGTTTTAAGGAAGTACCCTTCAATCAAACCCAGAGTTACCAACATGGCTGGTCTCACCAGCCAGTTTATCCCAGGAATCCCCTTCATATACCCCTGTGGCTGGAGTTACAGACTAGTCGCTGCACCCACCCTGCATTTGGGTGGGTTTTGAGGATCTGCACTCCAGTCCTCTTCTTGATTAGAAAGTGCTTTAGCTACTGAGCCATCTCTCCAGGTTCCTTTATTTTAAAAACAAGCAAACAAATAATAAACAAACCAGGTTACCCTGTAGACCAGGGTGATCTCAGCTTGCTTTGTAGCCATGTATAATTTTTTTGGGGGGGGGAGGAGTGCGTTTGAGACAGGGTTTCTCTGTGTAGCCTTGGCTGTTTTGGAACTCACTCTGTAGACCAGGCTGGCCTCAAACTCAGAACTCCGCCTGCCTCTGCCTCCCATGTGCTGGGATTAAATGCTTGCGCCACCACTGCCCGGCCACCATGTATGATCTTAAGCTTCTGGACTCAGGACACAGGTGTGCAACTTCTGATGCTATTTTATGTGGTGTTGGTGACTAGAACTCAGAACCCTACTCATACTAGACAAACAGGTGCCAACCGATCAGCACCTTCAGACTCCTCCCCTTTTTATGTGAGTACTCATAACCACGTATTTCCCTCTGGGTACTACTTTTGCTATATCTCAAAACGTGTAGCAAACTGAATTTTCACTTTCACTTGAGTGTAAGAGTCTCACAGTTTCTCCCTGATTTCTTCTCACCAGGCTCTCAAAACTGTCTCATCCAAGATCTGTGTGCATACTTTCTTTGCTGTTGTCTTCTAATTTTATTCTAAGTTCTGATAAGGTACAATAAGCTATTTCTTTTTTTTTTAAAAAAAAAAATGCTAATACATGACTTATGGCCTAAAATGTTATCTGTTTTAGAGAAAGTTCACGGGTTTCTATGCATACTCCACAGCTGTTGGATAGAATACATGCCGCTAAATTTATTTGTTCCATCAACTGGCTTAACTTTGAAGTTGACTTTGGGGTCTGGATGGTCTATCCATTTGAGACTGGGATAGAGATGTCACTCACTGTTATCGTATCTTAATCTTCCTCTTTATGATCACTAACTAGTCTTTGTTCTGTGTTATTGGGCACACCAACATTTGGTGGAAGTGTATTTACAACTGTTGCATACTCTTATTTTTTTCAGTTGGATGGATGCGTGTGAATGCCGTGACCAAAGTTAGTGAATTCTTGTCATTTTGTTGGATACACCGGAACTACAGAGTTAACTTGAAAGTTACAGGCAGCTGCAATCTGCTCATACAGGTGCTAAGAACCAAACTCAGAAGCTCTGCAAAAGCAATATACATTTGTAAATACTGAACAATCTCTTCAGTTCCTAATTGCTATATAATCTTAATTACTCCTCTTTTAAATACATAGCTTGTCCCTTCTGACTAAATTTGGTTTCAAATTTTTTTTTTTTGTCAGTTATGTCCATAGTTGTTCTGGCATTCTGGGGGGTGATTGTGTTTGCTTGGAATATAATTTTTCCTCTAAGTTTGTTATGCGTTTGCTAGTGAGATGAGTTTCTTGAAAGCAGTGAGCAGTTGAGCCTTGGTTTTTAATATATTCAGTCAGTGTCTTTTAATTAGAGAGTTGAGAGATTTGGGGTGACTACTGAAAACTATGTATTAATATCTCTTTTCTTCGTCTTAGGAATTTTCAGGTTTATTAGATTAGCAGTAAAAACGTTGGTCCATTCCTGATCATCACTTACCAATCTTATATTGATTCGTTATTTTCTGAATTCTCAGACTTTAACATATCTTTCTTCCTCTTTAATATATGGTATTCTCATAAGTATTTTTCTGAAGTGCTTGCTTCGGATGGATCCTGAGTTGCCTGAGTTTGTGCTTATTACAGAAGGTTTTCTATTTCTGGTTTAACTTTAAGCCTTGATTGTCAGTTGCTCAGTTATTGTACTTGAAGTGTGCCAATTCATGATCTCCTCATTTTTAAGCTTTCTGCTGAGAGGTCTTGGGTTGTTCTTTTTTTAAAAAATTATTTTTATTCTTATTTTATGTGCATTGGTGTTTCCCCTGCATGTATATCTGTGTCAGAGTGTCAGATCTTAGAACTACAGACAATTGTGAGTTGCCATGGGGCACTGGGTACTGAACCTGGGTCCTCTGAAAGAAAAGTCAGTCCTCTTAACTGCTGAGCCATCTCTCCAACTCCATTGGGTTACTCTTACATGTTTGCCTTTGTAAGTAAAAGCACTGGGTTTACTTTATAGAACAATAATATCTGAGGCTAGAAGTCATAACACACTTGGACACTTCCTGTTACCACAGCCCAATTCACCTGTCATTCATTCCTCAAGTTTTGTCAACCTTCCTTCCTCCTTCCCTCCCTCCCCTCCCTCTCTCCTTCCCTCCTTCCCTTCCTCCCTCTCTCCTTCCTTCCTTCCTTCCTTCCTTCCTTCCTTCCTTCCTTCCTTCCTTCCTCCCTTCCTTCCTTTCTTCCTTGCATTCTATGTCAAAATTCAGGTCAGAGTCTGACTATGTTTTTAGGCTCCCAGCTCTCTGCCTATCTCTGTCTACACATGCATTTTCCCTATGAAAAACATCCTATATAATTGCATCTTAGCATCTGCTGCCTGAAAGCCATGCCATATTTAACACAAAAGTTTTCCTGGAAGCTGTAAGGAAATAGTCTCTGTGCTCTGCAGAGTTAAGCAGTGTGAAAATGTTCTTGTCTCCTTTGGAGGTCATGAATGCTTTGGAAAGTCTAGGCCTGCTCTTCTGCTCCATGACAAAGTTCTCTTCTCTGGGGTAAATACCCTCAGACTCCTGTGTTTCTCTTTATAATAAATACGTCTCAAACCCTTTACCATTTTGAGGGTACCTATAAATTAAGACAATTAGGTAGAGAAAAGAAAATTAAGACAACTAGGTAAAGAAAATACAGTGGGAATGTTTTATATATCTTGAGCTCTCTCTCTATATATATACATATACATGTGCATTTTCCCTATAAAATTATCATATATATATATATAATTCTTACATATAAGAATTTAAGGGCCATCTTCATATATTTAAAAGAATGACACACAGAATACAACTTAACTCCCAGAAGATTTTATAAATAGAACAGCAAAAAGGCTCAGGTTCTAGAGCCAGACTGAGTTCTCATCCCAAGTTGTTTCTTACAAGCTGCACATGTTGGGGGGGGGGGGGGGTTTAATTAACTTCTCTGTAATTCAATACTACCTTCTGTAGGGCTTACTAATTTCATGGTATCCTAAAAGCCACCTGTAAAGTACTTAAAGAAACCTTATCATTCAGAAAGTATCAAGAAAATGTCAAGTAATGTAAGTATTTATGAGCATGGGTCAACACCTGACTATGCTCATCGGAGAGTAAAACCAAGACAAAAGTACAACTTCTAAAGTAAGTGTTTAGAGTAAATAGTTAAGTAAGTATCTATTATAATGTAGCCTTAGTGTTTTAGGGTTTTACTGCTGTGAAGAGACACCATGGCCAGGGCAGCTCTTATAATGGAAAGCATTTAATTGGAGCTGGCTTATAGTTTCAGAGGTTTACTCCATAATCGTAACAGTGGGGAGTGGGGCAGTGTGCAGGCAGACATGATGCTGGAGGAGCCGAGAGTTCTCCATCTCGATCTAAAAACAGCAGAAGGACTGGATTCTGTACTGGGTGGAGCTTGAGAGAGCGCGTGCGCAAGTGCGTGCATGTGCTCGTGTGTGTGTGTGTGTGTGTGTGTGTGTGTGTGTGTGTGTGTGTATGTATACATATACTCCAGCGACACACTTCTTCCAACAAGGCCACACCTTCTATTAATGCTACTTCCTATGACCAAGCATTCAAACACATGAATCTATGGGGGCCATACCTATTCATATCACCACAAAAGTTAAATATCAGGCACATGTAGTAATTTACAAAAAAATAAGATACTGGCTTTGGCCAGGTGTGTGTTGGAGATGAGAAACTTCTTAATTATTCTTTGAGCTTTGATTTCAGGATTATATTTTTGAATCTGAAGACCTAAAGGTCGCTTTAGGCTTGATGTGAGGGCTGGCAAAGTTTCTCTATAAGGGCCGGGTAATTGCCACCTGAGGCTTCCGGGCCACACAGGTTGCATTGTACTTAACTTTGCCTCTGTAGTGTGAAGATTATCACATACAGTGCTTTAGTGAGCAGCAATGTTTGTGTTCAAATTTCATTTTTTAATAGACATTGAGATGTTAGTTCCAAATATTTTTTTTCTTGTCACAAATCATTATTCTTGTCTTAATTTTTGAACCATTCAAAACTGTGAGTTGGATCTCAATCCCTCAAGCTATGGTTGAGCCTTCAAGCCAAGCTTTGGTGCCTCTTGAGTTAAATGAAGCCCAGGATAAGGGAGGCTCTTGGTGAAGGAAAGACAGACACTGCTGTGGGAAGTTCTGTGACGAGTTAACAACTCAGGCTTCAGTGTCGGAACCTTTCCAGACTCCCGGCGCGAAAATGAAGTTCGCAGCAGAGAAAAGGCAACTCTTGCACTAAGTTGGGTTCCCTGTAACTGGGAAGTCTTATTGGGTGTGTTTTTACCTACACTAGCTCTGAGATGCTGGCATCCTTGTCTCTAATCTCTGCACGTTGATTCTGTAATCACCAGGCAGTCTTGGGCTCTCCGTTTTCTGACTTGAGAAAGTCACCTGGGGATCTTTGTGTAATTCACAACTCTTCCTTTCTCCTCCCAGAAATAACTATCCCAAAAGACAGAAGAACCATTATGATTTCTACGACAGTCTCATCTGCCTTTATAAAGTCAAAGGGCTGAGGACATCCTACTCTGTTACAAATTCTTTCTCCTTCTCCTTCTCCTTCTCCTTCTCCTTCTCCTTCTCCTTCTCCTTCTCCTTCTCCTTCTCCTTCTCCTTCTCCTCCTTCTCCTTCTCCTTCTCCTCCTCCTCCCCCTCCCTCTCCCCTTCCCCTCCCCCTCCCCTCCCCCTCCCTCTCCTTCTCCTTCTCCTTCTTCTTCTTCATTGGATATTTTATTTATTTACATTTCGGATGTCATCCTCTTTCCTTATTTCCCCTCCCTAGAACCCTCTTATCCCATCCCCACTCCTCCTTTTTGCTTTTATACCATTTTAATTACATGCATGTATTAAGGTCAATTCTAGGTTGAGATTCTAGCAATAAAATAGATGCAAATAGTCAAGGAACAAGTAAGACAATAAACACAAATAGTCAAAGAAAAAGAAAGACATAAAACCCAATTACATGAACACTCTCGTGGTCACTGTTTCTAATGGCTTATCAGAATGATCAAAGTATCTGAGCCTACTTCCCTGTCCTAGCCCAAAGTCATTTCCATGTCTGAAGCCTACTTCCTTGTTTTAGCCTAAAATTTAGATTCCTGTCTGAAATAACTTCTTTGTTCTAGCCTAATATTCTCAATATCTATCAGAAGTAGCATGGCTCCAAAGGATCTCGGAGTGATCCTGGACACCCAGTGACATGGATCCAGAAACTGCATTAGCATTCCCTTTAAGGCTACATTCAGACTCTGCACTCTTTACCTGCCTATCAGGAATTTATATCTGTCTTTTGTCTATTGTATATTTAAAAATTAAAAAAAAAAATCAAAACACTGACTCTAGCCCTTTCTCTTGTTTCACTACAAGTGGAACCAAATTCGAAAATAAAAGTGGTTTTGTTTTGCCTAAGGTAGACATGGTTTTCTCTCTTCGTTGAGTGAAGCTGTGAGTCTAGCTTGTTTCTTTATGGGGTTCCCACCATACCGTTCCACCATACTGTCTGTCATGGAACCCTAATGCTGGTTCTCAACGGGCTGATGGTAGATGCTGTAGACAGAGAGCACCCATAGGCATGCATGACTGTGTCAGAGGCTTCCCGATTTCTGCTTATATCTCAATAAGCATTTAGTCACAAGACCTAAGCACAGAAAGGAAAAAAAAACCAAGCTAACAAACAAGCCTACCTTCAAGACGAGCATGCCTTCCTGGGCATGAAAAACCAAACTGGCCTTACTTGAAAATGGAAGCATCTCAGTAGCTGCAATCTGCTTTCTGGGTAACAAAGGAAGAATGTTGTCTACCCCAGAAAGACGAAAGTTCAGAAATAAAAAAGAAAAAGAAAAAACCACCTGGTGCTTCTGTCATTAAAAATTACTAATTATCAATGGCCCAAAGAATTCCCTTCTAAGTTGATCATTTTTACTCTCCTCTTCCCCACAGACCTGAGGAGAATCCTGTTTGGAAGGGTCCATCTCCCCACATTCATGTGCACAGACCGTGAACAGAGGCATTAAATACGTATGTTCTTGTCTTGAGGAGGAATGCTTTACATTTCTTGTCAGTATGCTACACGGATTTTACAATTAATACAGACTGTTTTTCTCATCCCCTCCTTGCCCCCCCACTTCTAAGATATCCCTAAAATTCTCCTGGGATTGCTCACTTTGTCTAAACAATATTCATTTATTTTCTTACTATAGATTTTGGAAGTGGTTTACACCTATGAGATAATGAACTTTGGATTGAAAATATTTTTTTGAGTGCAGAAGAGATGGTTCAGCAGTTAAGAGCACTGACTGCTCTTCCAGACGTCCTGAGTTCAATTCACAACAACTATGTGGTGGCTCTCAACCATCTGTAATGGGCTCTGATGTCCTCTTCTGGTGTATAGTGTACTCATATACATTAAATAAATAAATAAATAAATAAATAAATAAATAAATAAATAAAATGTTTAGAAAGAAAAATTGTATATATTTTTAAAAAAAGAAAATATTTTTTGAAAGAACTACCAAAGCCTTATCTTTGGGTATAAAGTACAGAGAAGTGAAGAAATCTGTCCAGACCATCTGGGTACCATTAAACCACGTGACTCTGATGGGGTAAGGTGACAGTGAGGGTATGAGTCATGTATTCCGATAAAGGAAGCTGTCACAGACAGAGAGGTAACTTATTTACAGTGAAAGACCAGTTTCTTGGTCTTCCATTTTTATATTTTGTGTTAAACGCCTTATAATCCCGACACATGTAACATACACACGATTCTTGTAGAAAATTAGATGCATACTTCACATTAGCTAATCACCAGGCTTCTCTTTTCTACACTCTCCTGTGAAATGTCCCCAGAATGAGCAGTGTTAGAGAATGATTCTAAGCCACAGAAATTTTGTAGGAAATTCTCTCACTTTGTCTCCACAACCAGAGCCTTGGGTCTTGACTGCAATGTTAAAGGCAGTGCCTTCAGATACCCACAGCAAGGAGATCTAGAAATATTCTCTTATAACTTGTGTTCTTAAGACTTGTGGGAAAAAAATAATAGTTCCTATCTCAATTCACACTCTTTAATGTAGATTGTAAGTTTTGGTCAATATATACTAAGCTTATCTTATAGCACAAACTATGCATCGTTTAGTCTTTAGTTTAAGCTAAACAAAACACACTGATAAGACTGGAAAGTATGTTTTAAACTAATTACAACCCTTTGTACAGACCAGTTTTATGTCAACTTGGCCTAAGCATTTTATTAGAGAGGAAGGAGCCTCAACTGAGAAAATGCCTCCACGAAATCAGCCCATGGGCCAACCTGTTGCACATTTTCTTAATTAGTGACTGATCAGGGATGGCCCAGTCCAGTGTGATTGGTGCCATCCCTGGGCTGGTACTCATGGATTCTATAAGAATGCAGGCTGAGCAAGCCATGGGGAACAAGCCAGTAAAGAAGCATCCTCTATGGCCTCTGCATCAGCTCCTGCCTCCAGGTTCCTGTCCTGCTTGAGTCCACACTTCCTTCAGTGATGACCAGTGCCCTGGAAGTGTAAGCTGAACAAATTCTTTCCTCCCCAAGTTTCTTCCTCACAGTGACAGTAACCTGACTAAGATGCCCTTCTTCCCAGAAATCATGAAGATTTCTTTATACCATATTTAACTCTGTCATCTACTTATTATGTCTGTCTGTCTGTCTGTCTGTCTGTCTGTCTGTCTGTCTGTCTGTCTGTTGTTCTCATCTATACATCAATATCTTTTATTTTTAAAATGTTTTCTCAAAACCAAGATATTTAGGGTTCTTTTTGACAGATGGCTCCTCTTTTCACACCAGTATAACTCATTCACAGGCCTACAACCCCTGTCTCGGCTCTACACGCTCCCGCCACAGAACGCTCCAGCTTAACTACACTGGAGTTTAGCTGCTCTTCACTCCTTAGCTATCCTCCTGGAGGCTGGCTCTCTCTTCTGGCCCTGGGCAGGGTCTACATTGAGCAAAGTCTAATTGATGACTTTGCCTTTCTATATACACATAGAGATGTGGGTTTAGAAAGAAAGAAAGAAAGAAAGAAAGAAAGAAAGAAAGAAAGAAAGAAAGATGAAGGGAGGGAGGGAGGAATGGAGAGAGGAAAGAAAGAGAGAGAGAAAGAAAGAAAAGATGAAGGAAGGAAGGAAGAAGGAAGGGAGGGAGGGAGAAAGGAAAGAAAGAGAAAGAAAGAAAGAAAGAAAGAAAGAAAGAAAGAAAAAGAGAAAGAGAAGAATTAATTAATTCATTCATTCTCTTCCACGAGGCATAAGACCTGTGCCTGGCTGGTCCTGGGAACCTAACAGGGAGACAAGGAAATGAAGAAGACTGACAGCTCACTACACAACAACCCAGAACCGGATCAAGTTTATTGTGTGCAGATCAGAGGGGAGGAGTCAGCTGGTCTCAGTAAGAGGTCTCTGTGGGCAAGCAGTGCCAGGCTACACTCATCTGGGTGGAGGGATCTGTGGTTGCTGGGTTTTGCACACACTGCCAACCTTTGCACTCAGACCAAAGGAAGGCTTTACCTCACTCCAGAGGAAAGTTTGCCACTCTCGTGGGTCTGAGGCATGAGGGTCCTGGACATAGCCCAGACCATGTCAAATAACACACATTAGCTCACAACTTCATGCATCCTTTGTACATTCACCCAGGCTCCCCACCCCTGTCCAGGCCGTGACACCACTGAAATCTAAATAACCACAAAATGTCAGAAGAGGTATCTGGTATTTTGCCCTGAGGCCCATCACAGCATAGGAGAAGCATCAGGCTTGGGTTTGGGATGCTTTGCTCTGCTCTCCCTTTTTGTGACATTGACACAGTGTAAAGTGAGTCCTGGTGGTAAATGCTGTACATATTCTTTATTGGGTCACCAGCTTTAGCTTGCCCCAGCCCACACCGCTTCCCAACAGACCATTGTCCATCCTGCTTTTTTTCTAGCTTACCAACACTCTATACACAAGATAATAATGCTTTAATTATTCTTGATTCTCTGTATTTCTGCAAGTCTGGGAAATATTTATGGCAATTGACTACAACAGCCCAAGTGTTTATAGTGTATTGAGAGACCTTTAGTCTGAATAATTAATTCTATCTCATCACTACTAGGCATCTGAGAATACAAAGGTATATTCTTTGTGTAAGCTGAATTAAGCTAAGCTTAGTCTAAGCCTGTGTGAATGGTTATAATCTATAGAAAATCTCCTATTGGAAAACATTCACCCAAATAAAAGTAACTATAAAAAGATGCTTGAAAGAACAGTTGGCAAAGCAGTTAGTTGGGTATATAACTGTGATGTTATCGGAGACCATTGGCATATAGGAAAGGAATTGCATAAGGAAGAGCTTTCTGAGGGCTGGTAACAGTGTCTTGGATAGCCTAGAATCCCAGACAAGATCAAACATGGAAGGAGGGGAGCTCACAGGACACACCCTCGATGCTAGCTGAAGAGGTGTGAATCCTACCGCAACCATTGTCTGTGGGCTTGAGTCTAAGATTCTTCAGCTTTGAATGTGGATCCATGCCAGCTGCACTTTGGGTGTGGTCCAGCCTTTCAGCCTCAGACGGGAGCTGCATTGTCGGTCCCTTGACCAAAAAGTTGTACTGATTTCCCTAGCCCTCCAGCCTGCTAGATGACTATGTCAGCCAATTCATAATCATTAATTATTGGTTTTACTCCTCTGGAGAATCCTGCCGAATACACTACAGTTTATATATACCTTCTTTGTGCTACCCACAGTACCGATGACGAATACAGGGTTGTAGCAGACAGAGACAGACCTCACTAGAACATTGTTAAAGTGAGAGCCTGGGCTTGCATGCATCTCTCTAACTTTCCTGCGAGGAGAATAATTAAGCACTACCTCTGCTTTTGGTTTCCAAGGAGTTTATTAAGTATACATCCAGCAGGGGTAAAGTAGCACAAGAATGAGAGAAGGAAAAACAAACGGTAGAGCGTCTGATCAGACACAGCAACCCGCAGAAACTCATTAGGGAGGCCCGGGGGACCCCAGCACAGCTGGAGCGTGTTGACTGAGGGTCCCAGGCCGAACTCCTGAGTGAAGTTTCCAAGGAAAAGAACAAATATCATCAGCTCAGGGCTCATAAAGCTCCTCAGAAACCAACTCAGGAAGGTTGGGTCAATTAACTGAAGTTCGCGATTAAGCTTTCTGCCTATGGCGGAGCCTCCGAGGCAGCGCTACCTTTTGCCCACTGCAAGCATTTGCATATCACGGGACACGTGATAAAGTGCTCAAGGCCTGGTTTTACTGTTGTGCTGGTTTGCTGTTCTTTTCTTCTCGTCACAAAGTTGGGAGGCCATTCCATCCCCTGACAAGGGGACTGGGAGGAGCATTTGAGACAAACGTGCATGGATTTGAGGTGTTCCGAGTGGGGGAGGATCCTACTTCCAGACCCAGCTTCTTCTTCTCAGTGAGCTCAAAGAAAGGGTGATTTCCCCACTTCTGAATCAACTCCTTAACCCAGCAGTGGGGCAGAATTCGGACCCAGCTGTCCGGTCTCCTCCATAATATACTCTGTAAGTAGCAAAAACCTCTCCGGTTTCATTTTGCACACATTAGGATATTTCCTCCTTGAACCTTCTTGTTAGCGTGACTGTCATCTCTTCTGTGGATTCCCGCTGTCGTTACCATAGAAGAAATTACTTTCACACTGAAGACAGGTTAAAGCAAATACTGGTTTTGTTGGAAATGGGCAAAAAAAAGGAGCCCCATGCCCCCACATCTTCTACAAGGTATTTCCAAGACACTGCACACCAGGGTCTAGTCTCCACAGGGTAGGTCTTTAGAAAAGGTCTGGGTGGGGACTGTGGCCAGCTGTCCTTTTACAAGGGTCAAAGTCTGCCTTCTGGCCTTGTGTACAGAAAGGAGGAAGTTTGCACAGAGTGACCCAGCTGATTCCACAGAACTCTTCCCCCTCCCCTCTGAGTCACCGGGGAGTCCTGCCTGGTTTTCACAGTTCCCAGCTGAGCAAGCTGAAAAGTCACGGTGCTGATGCTGGAGTGCCCAGTGGTGGAAAATGTGTGAACTTCCAGCTGCAAATGACCTGAGGTCCAAAGCCCACTCACAGAAAGAAAATATGGTGCTCACTTTTAGTCATTTGTGGGGGGTGAGGGGTAGAGGGAGACGCTGCAAGCACAGTGTGCTTTGTCTGTGTCTGCCATAAGCACTTGCTCTGACTCCTCTCCATCTTCTTCCTGATGTAAAAGAAAAGGGGACCCTTTGAGATTTGCCCTTCTTGAAGCCAGTCTCCTTCAAGTCCCCTGCTTTTCCCAGTCAGTGTCTCCCCTCCCCCCACACACACACACCCTACTTCTGAATCGGCTCCTTGTCCTCCCCAGCCACATGCAGGGATCCTTTCCTGTGGCCTCTCATCCTCAGATCATTTCTGCATTTCCTTCCTCATGCCTTACTTAGCCCCTATGCCTCCAGGACACCTTGCAGTCTAGTCAGAAGCCCTAATTCATGTGTGACGTGGTCTAAGCTTCACTTCAAACCGCTTGACTAGATCTAGCACAGGCCCTCATGTCTGCAGACATCTGTCTGTCCTTTCAGCGGTGTACTCTACAAAACCGTTGTGTCTTCTTTCTTACTGCTGTGGCAAAGTACCTGAGAGAATTACAGAAGGAAGTGTTCATTCTGTGCTTTATTAATTATTAGTAGTATTATTGATTATTAATTATTGATTATTACCATTTGAAGGTGTGGTCCATTAGGGCAGGGAGGACACAGCAGGAGAAGTATGTGGTCACAACGCAGAGATAAATTCTGTTGCTCAACTCACTTTCTCCTTTCTCACTCAATCTGGGATGCCAGCCCAAGAAATTGTGTCTTCTGCATTTAGGGTCTTTCCTACCTCTGTCAGCAGAATGTAGAAACTCGCTCACAAACATGGCCTAAACTTTCTCCTAGCTAATTCTGGTTCCAGTCAAGTTGACAGTCACTATTGACCACCACAAACCCCAATTCAGTATCTAGTAAAGATACATTGACTGGACTTGAAAAGCAACAGTGTATCAAAAGCAACAGTGTATCAAGTTTCTTGTGTCTGCTGATTGCTACCACCAAATGGCTTTGCGTGAGGACTCAGGCAGGACTCAGGAGTAAACTGGTGTTGTATAACTGTGGTGGCTAGCTCTAAGAGCACAGTGGTTCCTTAGCTCCTATATTCATATCCTGATGTGAGCCTCTCTCATGATAAAGGAGTACAGGTGTGAGAAGCATCAGAGTAGGTGTGAGTTGTTACGGCCTCAGTCGTTCTTTCCGTAGAACTATCTAGCCTGACTGGAGTCACTGTTAATAACGTAAAGACACTCGAATGGCTCAGTAGTCCAGCTAAGAGCTTGGCTGCAATTTCAAAGGCGGCCCTGAGCCAGAGCAACTCTGCTAAGCTGTGGCCACATCTTTGACCCTCAGAAACCACGTGAAAGACAAATGTCTTACGTGGTGAGTTTTCTGGCAAACTTTCATGAAACAACAGAGTACTTAATATCCATTCTCTATTCCTACTTGCTACCTCCTGTCTCTTCATACAGGGATGCTCATCACTCTCAAACATACGAATGAATTCCATCTGTGATAAACCAGCCTTACTTGTCATTAGAAACTAATTACACAGCCTTTATAATTAATTGAAGAATGCATATATTGCTCAATGGTAAAGCATCTGTGTGAGGTAGACTTACTTTTCTTTTCTTTCCTAATGATACACCAGCAAAATCAATTCTCTATCTTTTCTTAATAAGACTATCAGGTTTGGGGCTGGAGAGATGGCTCAGCGGTTAAGAGCACTGACTGCTCTTCCAAATGTTCCGAATTCAATTCCCAGCAACCACCTGGTGGTTCACAACCATCTGTAATGGGATCCAGTGCCCTCTTCTGGTGTGTCTGAAGACAGTGGCAGGGTACTCATATAAATACAATAAATAAATAAATAAATAAATAAATCTTTAAAAAAAAGAGTAGCATGTTTGACTTTACCACATTATAATGAAAACAGAATATAAAACAGGCCTGCATTTGTCTATCTATCTGTAGAACCTAAAATTTTAGTAAGATGCACCACAAGAAGAAAAGCTGGATCAGCTACTTTGAAGGTCAAATACTCTTAGGTAACACAAACCATAATAATGAAATAAGTCACCGTAGAAGTGTGACAACACCAAAGAGATGCTCTTTCGTGGTATTGACAAGTCCTGTAGCTCTCCTCTCGGCATAGACCGACACATACTGCAGTTCACGCCACTAGCAACAACCCACGGGGTGCCGGGTTCTTATGTTAGGGACCTCAATAATATTTCCTCCAGAAGCTCAGAATCTAGATGGCCTATAGGGGGCAGTGGTTCTAATCACTGGCCTGGTGTTTAATATTGTGCTTCATCTAGAAAAAATGTGTACAGGCATATATTTTTAAACAAATGTATTTGGTGCATAAAGATGAGGAGGAATAGAGCAAATTCTTAAGAATATAAGTCAGAGTTGTACTGAGTTGTACGCTGGAAAGTAATGGTGTCACTGGTCAGTTGGAGGCACTCATGTGCAAAAGTTACCAAGAAGATCTACTTGATAAGACAGCATTAAACTTGGTCAGAGGCTACAGGATTGCACAAGTCACATGGTCATGAAGAGTTCTTTATGGCCGGATTTTTTTTTTTTTTTTGGTTTTGTGTTAGAGTCCAGAGGCAAAAGGCAGATGCATCAGGAAGCATCACTGTGCTTATCTTGGGTTGAAACAGAAAATCTCATATTAACAGTATCTACTATATGGACTTTGGGATCTACTAATCACTTGTACAAGATCTAGTATCGCAGTGAATGGAGTGACAGTCATATATTAGTGTTATTCTTCCTACTATAAAAGGCAACAGGGACTCAAAAGACCAAGAGACCCATCGGAAGCAAGTCAGCCAGAATGTCATAACTGTAAGTCATCTGATCTCAAATCTAATTTTCTTTCCATAAGACCAAGACAGCCTGGTTTTGGGAGCTGTAGATCGCAAAGACGCAGAACCTTAGGTCTGCAGTCTAGAACTCACTGGTGACAGGTGTGAGCTGGCAGTGGGGTTTTAACAGACTGCCTTTGTGGGCGGCTCCCACATCTGCAGGTCTCACCCACTAGAGCAAATACCAGAGCAGATTCCAGATTCCTGGTCAGCACTCACGTCCGGACCTTCCAACACCATGCTGGAGTTCTCTGTCAGGTTCTGGACTGAACAGGATTCTTATGGGCCTCGAAATCTCCACCTTCCCTCAAGCTTACTGTATATGTTGTGTGGCCCAGGAATCTGAGATTCCCACAACCCACTCCAGCACGACATCATTTTCTAACATAGGGTGCACTGTTAGAAACCCTCCTGGGACTGACACATGCTCTCTCTGTGACCTCTCCTTCTTTCCAAAAGAATAGACGACGGCCAGTACGCAATCATAAATCTGAGCTTGAGTAAGACAGGTTTAATAACTGTTCTGAAGCTCATTTCCTTTTCATCACTCTTACACAAATTTGTTTGTGGGTGACTTTTAATTAGAAGAGACCAAGAAGCAAATTATTGAAAAAACTAAAACCACTCTTCTTTACCGTTACTCTCATGGTTAGCCTCACCTGTGAAACACTGGCTTTTAAGTGGTAAAATTCTAAACTTTATTAAATACTTTCTTCCTCATCTATAGTTTGAATTTTCCCATGTTTTTGTATAACGCTTCCCATCTCAGGGAGTCCGAAGTCAAACTTGAGATGTTTTCCGGTTTTATTTTTTTCTGACTTGGTGCAAGGCACTGGCTCCAGACATTAAATTCTCTGAACTTCAAGATGCTTGACTATAAAATCCCTAGGGCATTGCTTGCTGACTTCCAAGGGTGCTTGAGAAATCCTGGTTCTTGCAGCAAAAGTGACTCCAAAACGACCGAGCATATTTACGATTGCAGCTTCCTTGACAGCGTCATTGTGCCGGGAAGTGTTTACTTCAAAATAATAGTAGCCGGCACTGTGTGGATTTCAAAATAGGTATCCGGAGACCAAACAAGAGTTTGTGCCTCTAAAAGTACTGTAGCCAGAGCACTGGTGTGCTCTTATAATCCAGCACCCGGGAGATAGAAACAGGAGAATCACTAATTCAAGCCAGCCTGGGCTATGTAAAAACTTGTTTTAAAAACAAACAAACAAACAAAATAACAATGAGCAAACACTATGTAGCCAGGCACCAACCAGGTCGCAAACCTGCAAAGAGCTGCTACCCTACCTGGGAAGGTGAAGGGAGGATTGTTTGAGACCCAAAGTTGGAGGCCAGCCTGGGTCCCACAAAAAGATCATATCTCAAAATAAATCAAAGCAAAACAAATGAACAAACAAACAAACAAAAAACCCAACAAATGACTAAACATACTGGGAGTCACGTGTAAAGCTACAACTCATATCCAGAGACCCTAAGAGTCTCAAAGTCCCATGCTGCTCTTCAGCCTCTAAACCGACATTGCCACACATGAATGCACAGAAAACAGAACACATGACGGTATGCTCCTCCTAATAAGTAATATACATATCATTAACATTCAGTATTATTTCCTATGACTTTTGTTTTATATTGTCTTATTTCCAATGTCTTTCCCTCCTGGAAATTGAAAGGAAGAGTAAGAAATATCAGAAATAGGGCCTGGACCTCATCTGTAACTCAGAAGCTTTCTCCAGTTGATAACTTCTGGAAAAAGAAAAGTTAGTTTTTCCCAATGGAGTCTGTCTGGGTATATACACCACACATAAGCACAGACCCTGTACCCACCAGAGACGGCTAACACAAAACAATCTTGATCATAGTTTTGTCTCACAATGCTTCATCTGAGCACTTCTTTTTAACCTGGCAGAACTTTTGTTTATATATTACCGTTTCTGACTTTGTCCTTATGGGTTTTCTATGCGTAAGAATGTGTGCGTCTCCTGTTTTTTGAGCTTTTTCTTTGAATCTATTCTGTTTTTTGTTTGTTTGTTTGTTTGTTTGTTTGTTTTTGTCCTACTATGGTTTGTTTGTTTTTAGTTTGTCTCATTCTATAATTAGTTAGTATTCTGATGGGAGAGGAAAAGACAGGGTGTGGGTGGGTGGGTGGGTGAGGAAGGTTCTTGGAAAGGCAGTGGGGGACAGTAAATCAGAATATATTATATTTTAAAATCCATTTTCAATTGAAAAAGGAAAAAACAAAGAACTAGGATCTTGAGAGCTAGCTCCAGAACTAGGACCTGCATCCACTCACAGGAACCCACAGACAGAAGCAGGAGGTGACGGAACGCACTTGTAATTCCAGAGCTAGGGAACTGGAAACAGATAGATTCTGGAGGCTTGCTGGCTAGCCAGCCTAGCTTAATCCAAGAGCTTCAAGTCAAGGAACTGACCTTGTCTCTCCAAACACAGTGGAAGGCATCTGAGGAGTGGCAGCTGAAGGTAGCTTCTGAACTATACAAGCACACATACACACACACACACACACACACACACACACACACATCCTATATATACCACACACACACACATACACACACCCTATATACACATCACATGGACACACATACACATGCCCTTTATACATACTATACACACACCACACATATACACTATATACACACACAACACGCATGCCATACATACCACACACATATCCCATATATACATATATACACATATACACTCATCCCATATACACACACCATATATACACTACATACACACATCCTATATACACACTACACATACAATACCACACATATACACAATAACACACATACACACACAACACAAAAACCATACACATCACACACACCACACACACATTCCATATGCACATATATATACACATACACTCACACCCCATATAGACACAGCATATACACACTACATACACACACTACACATATACCATACACGCATACACCACACACACACCATATACATACACACACACCATAAACACACACATGCCACACACACACATACACATACCATACACACACATACCAAACACACACACACACACATACACACACAGAGTACACACATACATATACTCTCTCACACACACACATAGTACACACATATATTCTCTCTCTCTCTCTCTCTCACACACACACACACACACACACACAGAGATATCCAATATACACATTTCACACTCATGAGCACACAAAGACATACACTCATGTACAAGAGAATTTCAGAAGTGAGAAAATGAGCAAGTTCTATGAAAAAAAAAATGGAAACACTGTCAAGAAAAACATGAAAACAGGAAGGGATGTGCCTGCCAGCTACAGAGCTCGAAGGATGGACAAAGCCGGAGACCCAGCTTTGAGCAACTCCCTCCTCCTTTTGGAGCCCTTCTCTGTTCTGAGTGGCCATTTCTGCTTCTTGCCTTGAGCGAAAATCCCCAGAGAAATATTTCCCAGCATTGAGTGAGGATGTTATTTGCGTACGAGAGCCCCTTCGCGCATGGGACAATTTTCTAGCGTGCGCTGCCCCTCCCCCACCCCAGCCATCGCATTATTTGGGTTTGGTTGTGTTTTTCCAAGCTCCCCTCCTCCCCTATAATTTCCCCTGGCTGGTCTCCAAGTGACTACTTCCTCCTGTGATCCTGTGCTGTCCCCTCCCAGTTTCCCTTCATCTATTTTCCTTACAGCTTCTCTGACACTCCCACCTGTTTATCTTCAGAGCCATCACATCCTCTATAAACTGAGGTTATCTCAGGCTGTTGACTCCCCGGCTCATTTCTTCTGACCCTACTTTAAAGGGGAATTTCATTTCATTATTTATGCATTTTTTTCCCTCCCAAAGGGATGATCACTCAGATTTTCTAAGGTTCCTGACGGCAGACAACAGGAAGGAATTTCATCAGCTGGGAGACAGCTGGTAGGAGACACAGTCCATCCTTCTCCTTGAGGACTTCCATCCGGGCCTCCCTTCTAACTCGACCCTTGGTTCTGAGAGAGTACTCTCCCCCATCACATCATGTGGTCAGCTGCAAAATAAGCTTTGGAGAAAATAGTAGCACTGGACTCTGTGAACGTTTTCCAGGGACACCCAGCCTTGATCCTATGGTGTTATAAACCAGTGGCATTGAATTTCATTCCAAAGACTGTTTA
Organism: Rhabdomys pumilio; assembly: GCA_030674055.1. NCBI lineage: Eukaryota > Metazoa > Chordata > Mammalia > Rodentia > Muridae > Rhabdomys > Rhabdomys pumilio. Next base: position 38,032,506 of record JANHMN010000021.1, read on the forward strand.
CATAAAGCTCTGTCAGACCCAAGTCCAATGGGAACCACAGAAGAAATTACAGGGAAGCAAAGCAGCATGTGCCTTCAAGATCTGGTCTCTAGGGAGTGCATCACAGTTGTTTTGGGGACTATGTGTCCCTGTGGGGAAGGTGTCTTGATTTTTCAAGCATACATACAGCATCTTGCAGGACTGAAAGAGCGTCACCCGGTACCTCTTTTCAAATGAGTCAAAACAGACAGAGGTTATCTTTTGTTTCAAACATTTAAAGCACTGGAAAGAATCCTTGTGTTCAGATGAAGAGAAAATGCCACCACCAGAGAAATCAAAACCCTGAGCTATTAAGATGTGTGTAACAAATGGAGGAGTGTCAGGAAAGTTGCATCACAAATTTGTGGAACTGCTGGCTTCCTTCTTGGTCTTCACACTTGTCTGCTCAAGGCTTGACAGACAGCTGACTGCTCCTTCTTCCAAGAGCACTTCATTGGGGTTTTCCTTTTAACTTAATACAGTCCTAAATAAAAATATGAATCTTTATTCATATTTTATAGTGTAGATTATTGTGACAGGATTCCACTCATGTTAGAGAGAGAGAGAGAAATCACATAAAAAGCAGAATTCACCAGTTTGAAAGTAGTGAGGTGGTCCCAAGTCAAGAGGCCTAGAGGCACAGCCAGAGTCTGGGCAGCTGAGGACTGCAGAGAGCAGGCCTTTTGGCTGGGCCTCTGCTCATTCTGTATCCAGCATCCCACCATGTTGAGAAGCTGGGGCACAGTTGCCAGAGAACTCCTAAAAATAGACATAGGGGCCTGAGCACACAGCTGGGATTTTCTTCAGGACTTTGGCTGAAATCTGGACTAGTGGCTAAAAACCAACAAGCTGGAAGCCTCTGAAAAACTTCAGAAGCTTTGATTCTGGGGAGATGAAAATAGACTTTTGGGATGTGCCAAGGGGAGGGGTCAATGTGATATGTTATGCTCTCAAGAGAGCATATATGTATATGTCATATATATATATATATGTATATATATATACATATATATATATATATGTGTGTGTGTGTGTGTGTGTGTATACATATATATCAAACAAAAGCCCCACTAGACTATCCCAGTGCTCTTACAATGAGCAAACTTAGTTGTCATCCTGGAAGTATTGTCTATTAACTCTTTTGAGAATGAAGAGTTCTACAGTGTATTTTAAGACTTCCAGATTTAATTTAAAATAGAAACCATCTCAGGCTAGCCGATGGTACTTTTCAACAGCTAAGAATGTCTCCAGAATACAGTATAAGTTTAATTAAAAAAAAAAAAAGACAAGCAGAGGCAGAGTTACAGTTGGACTCAGCCACTTCCAAGAGGTGTGAATTTCCTAGATCCAGCGCCAACTGTGGACGGTACAAGCTTGGAATGTTCAGCTTGCTCTTCTTCCGTATTATAGATATGAGCAGCTGATAACTCAGGGTCTTCAAAACATAGCACTGATTTATGAACTGACGAGATATTTCAGCTGATGTTCCAACTTCCACACATTATCCTTTGTCCTCCACACATGTGTCATACATGAGAATAGCAAAACACAATCAATCAATCAATCAATCAATCAATCAATCAATCACTATATATTAAGAATAAAATAGATTTTTAAAATTTCGGGATTTTAAATTGCCCTCTCACAGATCTCTAAGTTCACAGAGTAAGACCAGTAAGTGCCATCTCAATTTTAAAATGTTTAGACATACAGATAATTATGATAGAATTTCTAGGGTAAACACAATGTAGAAACTACTGATAATTATTCTAGCACATTTTAGAAGTACCCTGTGATGACCAGGTATAGTGGTATACACACTTATCATCCCAAGACCAAAAGAGGAGCCAAGAATCCTGTCTATACAGGACTTCAGGGCCAGTCAGGGTTGCATGCACAAGTCTTGGCTCAAAACAACCCAAACAGGTCAGGTGTGAGATAACACCTTACTGCCAGCATTCAGGAGTCAAGGCAGGAAGATCTGTGTGAGTTCAAGCCCAACCTGTCAGCAAGCTGAGATTCAGGCCAAGCCAGCTAGTGCTACATAGTATGACCTTGTCTCCAAGACAACAAGAACAACAAGAACAGCAAAACTACAGTGTGGTCAGATCCTGACTGCGGAGTCCACCCATTAGGACAGCAGACACATCCTGCATGTGTTCCCCAGGCACTCACAGGGCCTGTGGCTTCCCTCACTACCCCTACTGTTTTCTAACACTTCATGCTAGAAGTCCCAGGAAATGTTAGATGACCCTCATAGCCTCTAGTTTTCTTTAAACTACAGTGACATACTTCTCATCTAACCTTCAAATGTGTTATCACAAGATTGTTTGTTTCTATTCAAGTTTCACCATGAGTTTTACTTCTGTTCATCACTGAATAACAAAGGACTATGTATGTAAAAGTTTCTGAAATATGTTTATTAGTTCAAAGCCCTACAGGTCTGATGCTCAATAAGGGTTGGGTATGGTGTATACTCCTTTGATCAGGAGACAGAGGCAGGCAGGCCTCTGAATTCAAGGCTACACTTTGTCTACAAAGTGAGTTTCAGGATAGCCAGGGCTACACAGAGAAGCCCTGTTTCAAACAAAAAAAGAAAAAAGAAAAGAAGAAGGAAAAGAAGAATAAGAAGGAGGAGGAGGAGGAGGAGGGGGAGGAAGGGGAGGAAGAGGAGGAAGAGGAGGAAGAGGAGGAAGAGGAGGGGAGGAGGAGGAGGAAGAAAGGAAGGAAAAGAGTCTCTCAAAAAAGAAAAGAAAAAAAGAAAAAGAAGAGAAGGAAAAATAGGAAGTAGAAAAAAGAGGAAGAGGAAGCAGATAAAAGAAAAGGAGGAGAAGAGTGAGAGGGAGAGAAAAAGAAGGAGGAAGAGGAGGAGAAGGAGGTCCTTCAATATCGTGTCACTTGGTTCTCAATTCAAAAGAAAAACAAGTTGCCAGTTGTCTTAGCTCAGGTTTTTATTGTTATGAAGAGACACCGTGATCAAGGCAACTTCTCTAAAGGCAAACATTTAATTTGGACTGACTGTTTCAGAGGTTCAGTCCCCTATCATCATTGTGAGAAGCATGGCCACATCCAGGCAAACATGGTGCTGGAAGAGAAGCTGAGACTTCTACATCTTGACTTGCAGGCAGCAGGGGACTATGCTCCAGACCAGGTAGAGTTTGAGCATGTATGACCTCATGTCATGCATGTTCAAGCCACCACAGCAGCTGAGCCAATTTCTCTTCTGCACGTTCTAAGATGGAATTTCCAAGGGCCTGCAAGTTCTTGGCAGAATTCAGTGCCTTATGGTTATGAGAGTCTCACTGCCTTGATGGCTGTTGACTTGGTCCTTCCTCCTGTCGTGGGCTCCCCTTCATCTCCAAGTCAATTCCTCTTTACTTTTCAGATCTCTCTGGGATCTGTCTCTAGCTAGAAGATGCATCTGTTGAAATGTCTCCTCTGGTGAACTGAGGCCCAACAGATAATCTTCTGTTTTCTGATTGGCTCTTAATCAAGCATAAAAGTCACAGTGATATCTTGTGACATTCCATTTACAGAGAACATTGCAGGAATTCTTCATATTGCTACCTGTTGGTTTTTTCCCCCATATCTGAGGTGGAAGTGCCTAGATCTGTGGATTTGACCTTGGGTAGATTTCTACATGGAAGAAGATGTGGTTTCTGGTATTGTAATCATCCCCCTCGCCTCCTTAAAGGGGAAGATTGAGAGACTTTCATTTCCAGTTTGTAGAAGACTTCACCGTTACATCAAATATGTATCTCTCTTTGTCATACAATGTATTCTGTCATTAGTGGGGGTCTGGGGAACTGCAAGTCATAGGGACTTCTGGATACTTTTGAATGTCACAAAGTAGCCACAGGCACCAGAATACTCCCTTTTGTGTTGGTTTCTTGAGGTCTCCCTCAGCTGAACCAGCTCTAGGAAACATAGTGTTTAACAGCTCTATAACCTGAATTAGCTGCCTGCAGGAGAACTGTCCCTAGACAAAGATTTCCTAAGACACAGAAGCAAAATCCTAAGGGGACAAAATATTGATCACTTGGGCTTCCCTGACGTTACAGCTTCAGATCTTCGAGGCCGTTTACAATAGCAAGCTAAGGTGTAGGCTGGGAGGCGAGATCCTGAGTGTATATACATCTGGGAACACCATATGATGATTATATAAAGAATGCCTTCAAATCAAAAGTTTTTAAAAGAAGACCTCAACATGAAAATGAGCAAATGTCAAAAAAGACACCCCACGAGAGACCATACCTGAGTAGACAATAATCATAGGAGAAAGTGTCAGATTTCCTTCGCCTTTGGGGAAATTGGCTAACCATCATAATGAGGAAGCTTCAATATACCTTTCTAACGGGGAAATCAAGAGAAGCTAGGGTAATCAGCACTCCCATACCCAATACAACCGAATAACCCATGCCCATAACTCAGTGGTTCCACCTGTAGGTATGCCCCGAACAGAACTGCACTGACGTAGCAAGCAAGTGGCAGGTATGTGGATGGGAAGTACAGTGTTGGATGCAACACGCCCCCAGAAACAACTCAAATATCCATTTATAGAATTTACATGAAAGCCACTGCCTACTTCCAGACAGTGGGTGGCATACAATGATAACAGAGTCAAACTACCACTGTAAACGAAACAAAACAACTCACAAGTAATGCTGACTCAAGAGAGCCAACAGTAGAGGAAGATACTGTGATTCTTTTGCTTAATATGTAAATCTATAAACATCCAAAAGTTATGTGTGAGTTTAGAAGTACAAGTTCTTTTCCCCCTGGTTGGGATGCGGTCATCAGGGGTAGAAGGGGGCACAGAGACACCTGGGGTTCTGATTATTGATCCAGGGAAGAATTCCATGTATGTGTTCATTTTACGAAAATGAATTGAGCTTACTATTTGTGGTTTTTCCGCATTTGCTTCACACTTCAAGGAAAAGCACATGTGGTAAGAAAGAAAATAAAAGAAATCCATGTATCTAATATCTTTCTCAGCCATAAGCACAGAACCACATTGATCTGTTCAGTGTAATTTCACCAGCCCCTAGACAGTGTCTTACACATACTGCTTCTTGTTCAACAGTTTATTAATGAATTTCAAGAGAATTAAAAAAAAATCTGTTATTTGTCTTCCTCTGTGGGTTTTCTTGTACAGGATTTTGCCCACTATTGTTAGTTGTTACAGGGCACTTGGTTCTGGGAGATTAGCTTGTAGATGGGAAAATGAAGACCAACATACTAAAAGACCTTGTATTCGTTTTCCATCACAGTGACAAAATGCCTTGGAAAGCAACTTTAAAGGAGGGAAGTGCTATTTTGGCTCATGGTTTCTTGGGCATTAGTTTCTTGCCATAGGTCTGCTACTTCTGGGTCTGTGGTGACCCGGAGCACAGTAATATTGTTACCATGTCCCGCCCAACCACAAAAGCCATGCAACCATGTGTTGAGCCCTCTGAATGCATGAAGGCAAAATTCTCCCCTCATACATTGCTTCTGCCAGGTCCTTTTCAAAGTGAAGAGATGAGTAACCAACCTATGTAATTTTACTTGAAAACTGTCATAGCCCAGTGACTTACGATGGTCATGCACTGTGAAAGGAATTCATAATCTTAGTGAGAGCCCATATGAAAGACATGCACTGACAGATATTTTATTTACAAGCCGTAAGCCTAGATTGGGCAGGTTTGGTTAGAACTATGCTAACTTATTCCCTAGCTAGGAAGTCCCTTGTTACTTGCTGTTTCTTTGGGCCACACCCACACGATCCACCGGCCTCTCATGGCAGTCTCCTCCACCTTCACCATCTTTCCTCTTCTTCTCCCTCTACCTACAACCCCCTCACTCCATCTTCAAGTCCCGCCTTTCTTCCTCCACTGCCCAATCACAGGCTCTAGCCTTTTATTGACTGGTTAAATTGGGGAGAAGGGGGTCACATAACATCTCTTCTTTGGTATACATGAGGGATTTCCTCATCCCTGAGGATCTCCTTATTTGAGGATCTTGGGGGCCACTATTTAGCATTACGGTACATAGCAATAGACCAGACCTCAACCATGGACTGTTGTTCTCTCTGTGGAGGTGAGAGATGTGAGATTCTCACTGAGACTCAGACTTTCCTAAGTTGCCAAAACTTAATAGTTAACCGTATTTGTTCTGTTGTTATCCGTGTTTTGTTTTTTGGTGTGTGTGTGTGTGTGTGTGTGTGTGGTATATGGGTGTGTATGTCTGTGTGTCTATGTGTGCACACACACGCATGTATACATGTGTACATAGGTAGGTGTAGGTACACGCATCCTTGCATGCTCATCTAGAAGACAGTAGTCACATTAGGTGTCTTCCTCAGTTACTCCCCACCTTACTTTGGGGGACAGGGCTCTATCACTGAGCCTGGCACTCACCAAATGGCTACACCAACTGACCAGTGAGTTCCCAGGATTCTCCGTTTCCCCTCCCCTTACAGAAATGCAGATATTTAGACTGATATCTGGCCTTGTATGTGGGTAACGACCCTCCCAACTCTACTCAGGTCATCCTGCTTGCTCAGGAGGACCTCTCTGTGCTATGTCTCCAGCCCTTGAGCCCCGATCCTGTGACATTGAAAGCATTGATCTTTCTGCTGTGTCTTTGTGGAATCTGCTCATAGCAGAATGTGAGCATTTAGTAATAATCTTCAAACTCTTGTGCACTGCCAGAACCCCTCAGATCTTCGTGACAACCACTGGGGTTTCCTCACAAATGGGAATACCGATGAGGAAGCTGGGGCCGAGGGAAGTTTTATGATTAGAATGGGGAATTCAGTGGCAATCACTCAGTGTCTAAATATGAGTGTAATCAAATCATCTCCTGACCTCAGCCCTTAATGCACACTTGGAAAATATTTATGGAAGAAATCTAAATGTACCATTCAATTATGCATCGGCCCCCTCTCCCTGAGGTCAGGAGAGCAAAGCAGCCATCTGAGCTAGTGAGAAGTGAGTGGTGAGCTGGGAGAGGAAAGACAGGCGCTTTCTGACAACTTTCTGGTTTAGACAGGACCTCAGGAAGATATTTGGTATCGGTCCCTAATTAGATTATGTGCAATGGCATTTACTCAAAGTGTAGATGGGGCTATCTGTACAGCTATCTGAAATTTGGCTCCCACTGTCTACCACACACCCCGAATCAGTGCTGTAAACTGTTTGAAAGGGAAAAAAAGTCATACTTTGCACTTACTTGAATAGATGTGTTAAAGTCACTAATTTCTTAAACATATATTATCTTGGTTTTAATCTTGCTTTGGCATTATTATTATTTATTTTTACGTTTTTACTTTTTTTGCTCCTCCCTCTCAAATCAGTGTTTCTCTGTATAGCCCTGACTGCTGTCTTGGACTTGCTTTGTAGACCAGGCTGGTCTTGAACTCAAAGAGATCCACCTGCCTCTGCCTCTGCCTCCTAACTGCTAGAATTAAAGGAATGTGCCACCATGCCCTGGAGATTTCTTTACTTTTTACCATGGTGTGTGTGTGTGTGTGTGTGTGTGTGTGTGTGTGTGTGTGTGTGAAGATCAGACTGTTACCTAGGCAGCCACTCCTCAGGAGCCTTATTTCTTGAAGGAGGCTCTTGTCATCTTAGGTCTCTAGATGGGCTGGCCAGTGAGTCCCAGGTATCCACCATCTTTGCCTTTCTTGTGCTAGGGTCACAAACACTCCTCACCCCTCCTGGGCTCTTGAAATAGATTCTGGGGTTCAAACTCAGGTCATCAGGCTTGAAAAGCACAGCAAGTTCTCTCTCTCTCTCTCTCTCTCTCTCTCTCTCTCTCTCTCTCTCTTTCTCTGTGTGTGTGTGTGTGTGTGTGTGTGTGTGTGTGCTCATATGTGTGTCTGTGCAACAGGTGTCATCTTTCTTAATCACTCTCCACCTTAGTTTTTGAGACAGGGTAGCTCACAGAACCTGAAACTCACTGATTGGCTGGCCTGGCTGGTCAGTGAGTCCCAGTGATCCCCCTGCCTCTGCCCATGCCACCACACCCAGATTTTAATGTGGGTGCTAGGGAGTCAAACTCAAGTCCTCATGCTTGCATGGCAAGCACTCTACAGACTGAGGCCTGTCCCCAAGACCCCATCAGAGATATTTTTAAGACTGAAAAGTGACAGTGGCACTTTGACGTCAGAAGTATCTGACTTCTGAGAAGCTGTTTCTGCACACACACCAAGATATTGATCTCCCCTCATCTGCATGACCACCGCTCTGTGTTGAGGGGCAGAACAGTAGCCCATGAGCCAATCTGAATTGCAGAAGCCCACATAAAACTGAAAGCCACACCCAGCCTCAGTTCTGTACCCTGCAAGCCTCTTTCCCGAGGTGGCTGCTTTTTAATAATAGGGTTTGCTTTCACTTCCATGTCTAGTGCCTCCAGTCAGACTCTCAAGGGTTTTGAGGGCAAGTGCAAATGACAGTGGACACACCATCCACTCAGATGCTTTACCGTGCAATTCATTCATCTGTCCACAGCAGTTACTACTCTTAAATTGATGATTGACAACTCACCCCAATCCCAAAATATAGACAAGACTTGCCCTAGGTCACGGAAACACTAAATGGCTAAACAAGTGTCTTATTCTCCATGATGAGAAAAAAAAAAAAACATAACAGTCCAGACTGAAAACCTTCATGATGTGTTGAAAGTACCACGTGAGCCAGGCTTCAGGACATATCTCTGTATTAGCTACTCTGGGGGCTTGCAGGGAACTGCAAGTTCAAGGCTTGCTTGGGCTGCAGAATGAGTTGAAAGCCACTCACTGTGTCAGAGTGAAGTTCTGAAAGGGCTGGAGGTTGAGTCTGGTGATGAGGAGCATGGGAATGAGCCTGGGCGGGATCCCTAGGGCCAAAGAAGAAAAACGAAGAAAGGATCAAACAAACCTGCTGTGCTTAATGGTGCTTCTGCCTTCAATGATGTGCAGTTTTACAAAAAATAATAATAATAATAATTTCATCTGTCAGTCTCCGTGCATTTCAACATCCCTCACCACAGGTGTCAACCCCCATTTCCAAATGATCTGAATGAACTAGGTAAAGGGATTTATTTTCACTTGTGCAGAAACCAAGAGAAAAAGAGAAAAAAAAATGTTTTTGGCAGAGACGGGGCAGGGGGGACTATGTTATTTTGAACAAGGGAGAAAGGGACTATAACATGAAAGGGAAAATATTTCAGATTTGCAAGGAAAAACATTTTTCACCAGAAAAAAAAAAAAAAAAACTTTCCCCATGCTTTTATGTCTGTTTGGCATAGCCTGCCCATGCCATTCCAAGCCATCTGTCTCTCAGCACCACAGCTGTGAAGTGTGTGCGTGTGGTGAAGGAGATTCCTGCTGGCTTTAGCCCCTCCTCCTGGCTTTAGCCCCTCCTCCTGGCTTTAGCCCCTCCTTCTGGCTTTA
>JANHMN010000021.1:38048243-38058321 GCA_030674055.1 Rhabdomys pumilio
CAGCCAAACAACAACCAGCCAACAACCAAGCAAACAGCCAAACAACCAACTAGACAGCCAGCCAACCAATCAACCAATCTACCAGCCAGCCAGCCAACCAACCAACCAACCAACCAACCAACCAACCAACCAACAAAACAACCAGCTAGTCAGCCAGCAAACCAACCAGTCAACCACTGATTCCATAATTCATTATTTTATTCAACAGCTATTTATCAAACAAATTCTATGTGTCAAGGGGTGTTGTAGGAGTTCTGAAGACTATTGAAGAAGAGAAAACATGGGATGAAAGTAGAGAAGGCAGTAAGAGAGTCAAAAATACTGAGAATGAAAGATGAGAAACAGGCAGCTTTGCTTGATGAGGAAGGATGAGACTGTCATATCTCGGGTTGTTTATCTTTGTCCAGTGTCACGGTACAGAAAATAAGAGGCAAGAGCTTCTTAAAGCATCCATGGAAGAAAGAGGAAATTTAAAAAAGAAAGAAAAGGGGAGCCAGTAGAGTCCAGTCTCCAAGAGTAGGGAGGGGGTGTTGATAAAGCTGAATACAGATAGAGGAGGCGGGAGGGGCCCAGTCGCTTTGCAACAGAGGCAGAGGGATGACTTCAAAGACTTAAAAACCTAGCTTGAGGAGCACAGACACAGTGGAACGGTGTGAAGCAGATATAGACAGCTGTCTTAGTTTGCTCTCTCTGTGATGCAAGGCTGACCCAAACTATCTTGGAAAGGAAGGGATTTTTATTACAACCTTCAGTCAGAGTTCATCATCAAAGCAAGCCAAGTCAGGAGCTTATGCTGAGGGCATGGAGGAGCTCTGCACACTGGTTTTCTCAGGTTTGCATTCAGCCATCTTTCTTATATTTCCCAGGACCACTTGCCCAGCACTGGTACTGTCCATGATGGGCCAGGCTCTCCCACATCATTCAGCAATTAAGAAGATACCCTCACAGGCTTGCTTGTGGGCCCATTTGATTACATTTTCTCAATTGAGATTCCCCTTTCCCAGACGTCAACCTGCACAACAGTAAGATTAGAAGAGAAAAGACAATCTATGGAGACCTCAGTCTGTGTCATCCCATCTCTCCGGTGCCACCATTTTGTTCTAGAAAAAAAGAGATGAACAAATATGAAAAACAATGGCAACAACAAAACACCACCATCCTCACCAGTGACATTTCTAAGGGAGAAAGGACCACTGGCATTTCTACTTAGTCATTAAGGACTACCAGAACCACCAATAGATTCCCAACCCACCTTGGAAACTGGCAGTGATGGCTCATTATTACAGGAAGTATAGTAAGCAGGATGCCAAGTTCCAGTCTAGAAAACAGCTTTTAATCAGCTAATGTACAATATGCCATCTGATTACCTGAAAATATATGGTGGCAAGATCTATAGAGTTCTTCTCAAGCATTTATCAGACTACCAATTGGCATATAATATATATATATATTATATATATATATGTGTGTGTGTGTGTGTGTGTGTATTCTGATATATATTTGGATAATATATATTCTGATATATATGTGTGGAGATATATATCTATATCTATATATCTATATCTATATCTATATCTATATCTATCTATCTATCTATCTATCTATATATATATATCACCAAAGAAATTCATCATGAAGGGTAAAGAATGAAGTCAAGTTCACATGTGACTGAGAACCATACCATGCTCACTAGCCAGACTAGGAAATACACGATAAATCATTGAGTCAAGCACTCAAAGGGGTCTTGCCTCTGTAACAGGCAATAGATTAAAATTTACAGGAAAAAAATATTGGCCGGGCGATGGTGGCACACGCCTTTAATCCCAGCACTTGGGAGGCAGAGGCAGGCGGATTTCTGAGTTCGAGGCCAGCCTGGTCTACCAAGTGAGTTCCAGGACAGCCAGGGCTACACAGAGAAACCCTGTCTCGAAAAACCAAAAAAAAAAATTAAAAAAAAAAATATTGAAATAGAAGACATCACCATTGTCTTGATTTCTTTTCCTGATCCCTCACAAATCAACTTAGGGAAAGGGGATTTATTTTGGCTCACAGTTCCAAAGGGAAGATGTGACCACAGGAACCATGGCATGGGCAGGAAGCTAGTTGGTCAATACATCCACACTCAGGAAGTAGAGGGTAAACAGGAAGTAAAGTCTTCCTATAAAACCTGGAGGCCTAACCCCAGTGACTCACTTCTTCCAGTAAGGTTCTACCACCTGAAGGTCCCACAACGTTCCCCAGTGGCCCCAACACTTGGGGACTAACTGCTCCAATATGCTGAGCCTATAAGAAGTCAAAGGACCACACTCTACATGAATGCTGCACAAAATACCCTGAGAACTAGAACATATTTCTTGAAGACGGATTGTGATAAGCTCCCGGTGTATAAAATAAACATAAAAGCACACACGAGTATGCTGGCAAAGAACCAGCATGCCATAGGAAGACAGGAAGTGGAAAGATACAAATAACCCCCAGTGAGGGGAGAAAGGAGAGGGGAAGAGGAGCAAAGTCCGTCTGGAGCAAACAGGGAACAAGCATAATGAATTTTAGTCTGTTAATAATCATGTTAGACATAATTCTGTAGTCTTTGAAATTGAGACTTGCAAGATTGTGTTAACAGCAAAATGTACTAACCGTATTAGCTGAGAAGCACACTTTACACATAGCACGATTGCAAGCTAAATGAGAAACGTTGGAAAATACACACTGAAGTGTGCCCTTCCAGCACTGTGTTGGAACTCTGGGTGGCGCATATTTGGAGAGAGGCCATTAATGGTAGGTGAGGTTATAAAGTGAGGAGCTCTCGACAGTATAAGGTGAATCCTTGTGAGAGAAGAAGGAGACCCCTTGCCTCTTGCCTTCCTTCTCCCTCTTCTGCCCGCCTCACCCCCGTCTTCCTCCATCCTCTTTCTCCCCTTCCTTCTGTCCTTCCCTCCTTTCTCTCTTAGTTACAACAGAAAATGCTGTTTGAGAACTCGGCAAGAAGGCATGAGCTGCAAGCCAAGGAGAAAGGCCTCCCAACCGCTAACTCCCGCACCTTGCTCTCAATTTCCATTGTCCTGGCCACTGAACACACCCCATTTAGTAATGAAGCTCAGTCATAGAAGATGCACAGGGCCAAACAAAAGGAAGATGACTAGATATAAATGTATCAGACAAAGAATATAGCATAATAAATAACATCATGGGGGGGGGGGGGGAACCTCCAAATTCCATAATGAAAAAGGAGTCAATTGATTGAAAGTACATTACAACCCTAAATGCTTATGTCCTGAAAACATTCAATACACGTGAAGTAAAGTTCATAGAACTGCAAAACGGGTAAATCTACAAATATGGATAAACTATTGACAGTTTCAATTATCAATAAAAAGAAAATTAAGTCACGAGATAAAAAGCAATATCATCCATGGCCATGACCTAATTTGTATGTGTAATACACTCTGTCAACCAGGGCTGTCTACACATTCTTTTCAAGTGCGCATGGAGTGTCTACCAAGACAGTCCGTATTTCAGGCCATGAAACATGTCTTAATAAATACAAATGAATTCCGGTTCAAAAAAGTATGTGTTCTATTATTGAGATTAAATTAAGATAAATAACAGCAACAACAAAAAATGCCTTTCTGGAAAATGCTCATACTTCTGAGTACCACAATAAAAATACTCAAGGATTATTAGAAGGTACTCCGTATTAACTGAAAAGTTCAAAAGAAAAATGGTCAAATTTCTGTGATGCTACTGAGGAATTGTGGTAGTTTAGGGGAAAATGAAAATAATAGATGTTTTTGAGAGAGAGAGAGAGAGAGAGAGAGAGAGAGAGAGAGAGAGAGAACACCAATGACCCTTCACCTATGATAGCTGAGTGTTTAGAAAGAAAAAAACCAAAACTGGAGTTTCATAGTAATTCTAGCAATTACTTTGCAAAGAAATAATAACAATTCATACAAAGTCTCAAAATATTTAAGGGAAAATATTTTCTAACTCACTCTATGTGGCCAGTATTAGCTTCATGCTAGATGCATGCTCTTATACCAACTAATATCTGTCTTGAACACAAATGTAAAACTTTATAAGAACAATATTTTAAGAAATCGAACCCAGTATCACATAAAACGCCTGATACACAATTATGGGTGGGGGGGTTGAGCTTACACAGAGGACAGAGAGTTAGTTGAACACTCAAATATAAACAATTCATCATATTAAAAGATTAAAAAGAAAAAAATCATAATTATGTCAGGACGCTTAGGGAAAAAAAGCTGCTGACAAAATCAGTAACCCCTAATTGAAGATGGGACCTTTCTTGTCCTAGTTTTTAACTGTCAACTTGACCCAGCCTGGAGTCATCTGAGAGGAGAGCCTCCGCTAAGAAATTAGTGAGATCACACCGGCCTGTGGGCATGTCTGTGGTAAATTGTCTTGATTGTTAATTGATGTAGGCCCCGCCTCTGCTGTGCTGTCAATCTTCCCTGAGCGGGTAGTCCCTGGGCTGTAAGAAAGCTTGCTTAGCATAAACCCGGGAGAAAGCCATCAAGCACCATACCCTCAGTTTCTGGGCACTTTAGCTGCGAGTGAGTTCCTGATTAGAGGCGATGCTGTGTGGAGAGCAAGTAGGCCTGCCTCTGAGGTCCTACTTGTGTTTCTGTCCTGACTTCCCTCCATGACGGAAGCTCCTCAGTAACACCTGAATGTGTAAGCCAAATACATCCTTTCCTCCCCAGAAGTTATGATTGCCCGGCGTGTTTTAGCACAACAATAGGAGGAAAGCTGGGACATACAGGAAACCTGCAGACAACTTAACCGTGAAGGTTGGGTGCTCTCCTCCTGGGGCAACAGAAAGGAATAAGAAAGACAGAGTGCTCATTCTCCAAGTTTGAATGACATCACATTGAAGACTCTTGCCAGTGCAATCAGACAAGAAGAAGAAACGAAAGATATTCAGAGTGAATGATAAACAAAACTGTCTTCCTGTGTTGACATGATTAGAAAAACTATGGAAATGTAGGAAAAAACATAATGTGCATATTACATTATGTATACATGTAATAAACTATATATTTTATATATGTGTTACATATAATATATTATATATGTATATAACTGGGAAAAGAATATAAATAAAGAAAACAGTATCAGAAGTATGAAACATTTAGGGTGTAAATCCAATAATTACATAATACAACTACTGAAAAAAACTAAAGACCTAAATAAATGAAAGGTATGTACCTTGTTCATGAATAAGAAAACCCCACACTGGTAAGATATTGGTTCTTTGAATTAACCTACCAACCAATGCAATCCTCAAACCAAGAAGCTGGTTCTAATATTCTTATGGAAATGCAAAAGACACATAGTGGTCAAAATAACTTTGCAAAGAACAAAATTGAAAGGTTTAGCACAATACGTCTTCCCTGAGTCTTGTAAGACTGGCAAACACTGTAATGTTAGTATCAAGACAAAGTGAATCAGAATACAGGGTCCATGCATAGTCCCACACGCATTTGAACAGCAGATACATGACGAAGGTCCAAAAGAAGTTGGGTGAAGAAATGACAGTCATTCACCAGATGGTGCTGGGGCAATGACTCGTACCTGCTATGATGGTCATTATTAATTGTCACTTTGACAGAATCTAGACTTATCAAGGAGAGAAGCCTTCAGGCACATTCTTGAAGGGGTATCTCCATTGAGGTTAGCCTCCAAGAATGTCTATGAGCAGTTACCTTGCTTATGCTTGTTGATGTGGGAACATTAAAATTAATTGCTGGTAGAACAATTCTTTGGTCAGAGGATTCTGTCCTGTATGATATCAGGAAACTGGGCTGAAAACTTGGATGAATTTTTTGTTCTCTGCTTCTGGACCATGGACATGATGCGATCAACAGCTTCAAGCTCCCACCACCTTGATTTCCTAGCTATGATGTACTGTTCTCTTGAACTGCAGGACATGATAGACCCTTTCTCCTTAAGTTTCTGTGCTGGGGTATTTTATCCTGGCAACAGGAAAAGAAACTAAGACACCTGCTAAAAAAGACAAACAAGATTTTTGTTCAATATTTAATCATGTTTAAGGATTAACTTGAAATTGATCAAAGATATAAGCATAAACCTAAAACTGGAAATCCCAGGAGGAAAATCTCTGTAATCATAGCAAAGATTATGTGAACAAAAGACCAAAATACAATTTAAGGGGTAGGGTAAAGAAAATATCTTTTCTTCAAAAGATGTTGTTAAGAGAATAAGCAATCCACAGAGTGAGAGGAAGTATTCATACATCATATATTTGATCAAGTACTTGCATACAGAACATATAAAAAACAGTAAGCATTACTAATAGGAAAACATCCATTCAGTTTTATAAAAATGGCCAAAGACCTAATTAGTTTTTTCCATAAAATTGTACAAATAACAAAAGCATAAAATATAATCAATAAAGATAGACACTAGGAAATTACAAATAAGATATATATATATATATATATATATATATATATATATATATAATATATACATAATATATAATACATAATATATAATACATAATATATGTGATATGTGATATATGATATATATGATATATATGAGATGTATGATATATATGATATATATTAACATATATATATGACAAAATTTCACCATGTGCCTCTGGCTAGTCTTGGATTTGCTATGTAGACCAGGCTAGCATTGTCCTCATAGAGATCCAACTGCCTCTGCCTCCTTGGTAGAACAAGAAAGTGAGAAAGCGATGTGATTGTATATATATGTGTGTGTGTGTGTGTGTGTGTCTGTGTGTGTGTGTGTCTGTGTATGTGTATGTGTATGTGTATGTGTATGTGTATGTGTATGTGTATGTGTATTGTTGGGAACCGACTTTTAGCACAAAGCGGCTAGAAAGCAGCTATCATCTTTGCAGCCATCTGGAGCTATATACCCTGATAGAGACTTGTTTTTCAATAGCCTATAACAGCTGAAGCACACTCTGATAAATATCTTGTTTGTCCCACATAGCTTGTTTTTCTGTTTAGTGACCCCAGCTGCATGGTGCACGGGGTAAAATGTCTTCACCTGTTTTCCCCTGCTTGTTTATAAATACCCAGGATTTCCTTGTGTGTGGTGTAGTAGTAGTAGGTGTAGTGGTGTGTGTATGGTGGAGACAGTAAACAAGTCTTGACTACAGATCCTCTGGCTTGTCTCTATTCTTCGCGTCTCTTCCCCTTCTTCCCCCCACTCTCTCTCTTGCTAGACCCCGACCTGCAGAACAGAGCGGGCTGCTACAGTTTGGCCCCCAAATGTGGGCCTGAGTGGTTCTTTACAGTGTGTGTGTGTGTGTGTGTGTGTGTGTGTGTGTGTGTGTGTATTAATGTTTAGGTTAATTTAAAATTAAAGAAAAACTTAAAACATTTACAGTTTTTATGTGTCCAGTTATACTCTGATGAAGCTGGAAATGATGAAAATAATAATAATAATAGAAAAGTAAGGTAAAAATGAATTAAAAACAACCTCCCCTACGTCTCCTGAGTTCTGTTCAGTAGTAACGACTGCTTTAGATTTTCTCTCTGTAAAATTTCTTCTGAGAAGTGCACCATAACTCTGAGCATGACACTTGTATTTCTTGATATGATATGTAGATTTGTATGTTCATGCGTGTGTGTATGTGTTCATGTGTGTGTGTGTGTTCATGTGTGTATGTGTGTATGTGTTCATGTGTGTGTGTGTTCATGTGTGTATGTGTGTGTATGTGTTCATGTGTGTGTATGTGTTCGTGTGTGTGTGTTCATGTGTGTGTGTGTGTTCATGTGTGTGTATGTGTTCATGTGTGTGTATGTGTTCATGTGTGTGTGTGTGTGTAGATTGTTTTCAAACCACTATATCCTCTTTCCAAATTCTACTCACTGAAATTTTAATACTGTTTTGTACTTCTCCTTCATCACCATCAAAAACATTCACGTGTCTCCTTCTATATATCAGACATTATTATTCTACGACATATATTCTTCTATTTTCAGAATAACTTGGTGAGACACTTACAATAAGAAACAAGGAATTAGACAGCAATGTATCCAAGTTGAAGTTGGAATAAAATTTCAAATGGACGAATTCTTGTAAGAATTACACTCTTTATAAGCAAGGAAGCTCTGCTGCCTCAATACGAAGTTTTTACGATTAAAACATTCAAATAATGCGCTTAGAACCTTAACTAGCCCTTCTAATGTAGACAAACTGTCTCCTGGGTCCCTCCATGTTTGACTGCATTTACTTCTCTCCAATCGTCTGTCCAGTACACTATGACATTTGTTTTATAACTGCAATTCAATCTTAGAGGTATTTTCTATACATTTACTTTTTACAGTTTTTAAAATGATTCTTCACCAGAGCATCTGTAGGGAGCTACCCATCGTGTATCAGCAGGCCCACTGAGCCTACGGAGGAGGTGTATCTTTGCCAGGGTCTTCACTAGCACAAGTAGCAAGGATCCGAGGGTTACAAGGAACCCTATGATAAGGACCTACTATGCCTTGGCCCCATCACCTGTTCACTCATCTCCTGAGTCATTCATATGCAGGGAAAAACCCATGTCCTCCTGAGAGGAGTTCTTCACAGAGCCAACAACTTCCAGTTACAACTTGGACTCGTGTCTCCCGGTGTCTGTCTCAAGGTTGTTGTCCTTAGAGTTTTATTTCAGTACAAAGTTGAGAAAGATGCACTCCTCCTCAGGGCTAGTGTCTTCCTCTTGGATTCTTCTCTGTTTGTCTGGAATAATTCTTTAAGATCTAGTTTGTGGGTGGTCAATGTTCAGAATTCTTGTGTGTAATAAAACACCTCCTTGATTGGTGGCTCGGCTAGGGAAGAGAGCCTTGTGCTCTAAACCAGTCAGTTCCCAGAAGACATACTTCCTGCGTATTCCTCCTTGGCTTCTGCCATTTGCTGATGCCCCATCCTATGCCAGTCAGATTCTCATTTTCTGCCCATTAATTGCTCCGAGATTTCAGAATCTCCCCTTTACCCTCACTGTCTAAAGAGTCACAAGAGCATATCTCCAGTCCCTTTAGTTCATTTATCCTGCTTTGCATCATTTGGTCTCTGCTACTGTGAAATCCTGTTTCTTCACATCTGGAAATTTGTCTCTTCTTTTATTTTGTCTATTTTCTTGTTCTGAGCGTCTTCTGGATGTTAAGACTTCTGGATATTTCCAATATCATTTTTTTTCTCTTATCTTTGCTCCCCCCCCTTCCTGGGCTGCCTCTTAAATTTCTAATGTGGACAATTAGCTTTGTATTCTAAGGAGTCCATTTGGTTTCTATTGCTCTGTTTCTTGGCAGCCAGTTCTCACTCTGCCAGTGCTTTTCGCTGAAATGTTGTTTGTGAAGGTACTGGATGCAATTACTTCAAAGACAGTTTCTATACCGGAATTACCTATTTGCTCCACAGTTAATGTGTTTTTGTTTTTTTGGTTTTTGTTTTTCCCCTTAACCTGATCTGATCTTTTCATTCTTATTTTTCCCTCTGACTTTTTTTTTTTTTAATGATCCATGACTTTTGATTCCTGCATCAACTGGGAAGGGCCAGCTTGTTCGACACAGCTAACTACTTTTGTTGTGTATGGGTCTTTCCTTTTCTTACAAGGCTACATATCATCAGCAGCCTTGGCTTCAGATCAGCCAAGTAATAAAGGAATAGGTTGCCCCTGCTCCAGCCTCTCTTAGTTTTTTGTTTTGATTTTTGGGATTTTTTGTTTTGTTTTGTTTTTTGTTTTTTAGGGTTTTTTTTTTTTTTTCAAAAATGGGAGTGGTTTTGCTCAGGTGGAATTCACTGTGCTATATTTCTCCTCTTGAAGGCTCAAAGGCTTGCTTCTGCCTGAACATCAGGCACAGGGCACAGGGAAAGGGAGGTTGACTGTGATGCACAGCTCTCTCAGTTGAATCCATTCCAACCCTCCACTTCCCCAACGTTTGATCCTCTCTGTCTCTCTCTCTCTCTCTCTCTCTCTCTCTCTCTCTCTCTGTCTGTCTCTCTCTCTCTGTCTGTCTCTCTCTCTCTCTCTCTCTCTCTCTCTCTCTCTCTCTCTCTCTCT
>JANHMN010000021.1:38058331-38070220 GCA_030674055.1 Rhabdomys pumilio
CTCTCTCTCTCTCTCTCTCTCTCTCTCTCTCTCTCTCTCTCTCTCTCCCTCCCTCCACCCGGGGCCACTGCCAGGAAAAATAGCCCTGGCCCTTACTGCAGACTTCTCTTGTTAATATGATTTAATATATCAATAAAATTCTATGTATTTCTGCTTTTAAGACATTTGTCTACCCCTCTAGTTCCCCAGTGTCCCTGCTCTGAAAACCCTGTGCTGTCTTTATTACTCTTCATTCTATGAGTCTGGTGTATGTATGGGGTGGGGGTTGTATATCTGTCCCCTTTAGCAAGTGTAACCACTGTATCTCTGGACTTCTCTGTGGCTGCTTGCTTGTGTGTGTGTGTGTGTGTGTGTGTGTGTGTGTGTTGTGTCTCCATTGGGCCACAGAGTCATGTGAACAATTTCTTAATGTTTCTTCTTGTCAGATTTTCAAATACTGAGACTTAGTTTAATATTCTCCTGTCCATTCCGAGTTAAATATTTTTATCGGGGGGGGGGGGGGGAGTGGCTTACTGGAAATTCAGTTCTATCATTCTAGTAATTTTCTTCTGAATGTCTTCTGACTTTATAAAGGAGTTTGAAGCCATGTTGGATCATGGGAGCCAAGTCCCATGTACCATGTCAGACATCCACAATGTTCAGTAACTCTGGCTTCTCAGTCCTGAACAGATAAACCTAACACTGTATCTCCTGTAGCTATTATGAGGACTATACATTGATGACATATTTAAAAGGCTGTGGAACTAGGAGAAAGTAGAATTATGATCCAAGAACTACCGGGATACTGACACAGATAACTTCTAGTTTGTACACAGTTATATGTATCACCTGAACAAAAGCCATCCAGACCTCTTGGTTGTTTGCTACTGCAGACTTCTCTTGTTAAAATGATGTAATATGTCATTCGGTTAACCAATGACAATGTGCACTAAGGACTAGTTTGGAATAAATTATTCTTACATTGATAGAAGCAAGCATTGGACTAAAGTGTGTATGTTTTTCAGCTGTGTAAAAAGCAACTTCAAAGCTTCCACTTATTCCTCATGAGCAAAATTGAACACTTTTAACAAGCACCTCAGATGGCCATAAAGCCACTGCTAATTTAATAGTATACAATACTTAAAAATTACTGATAAATGGGCAAAGCCAAGTATAATAACCTAAGACAGCACAACTATGCTGACACTTCATTAGAGCAGGCAGAGTTTTAAAAATTAAAAGGAAATAATATTTGACAAAATTAATGTTATGATCATTACTTATCATAAAGATTTTCCTCTTCTTTGCAGTTTTGTGGACTATTCTCTGCCTCTGGTATCTTAAAAAGCAGATCTGTGAACAGCGTGGAATCTGGTTTTTACAATTCCACGTAGGGAAAATCTCTCAGATGTATTTTTTAAAAAACAGACTTTTGTAGGAATTCAGTATAACTTTTTGGTGTTGACATGTATTTGTTTAGGCTGTGTGTGTGTGTGTGTGTGTGTGTGTGTGTGTGTGTGTGTGTGTCTGTGAATGTGTGTGTATGGGAATGAAGAAATCTTTACAAACTAATCAGTAATGATTTGACACTAAACTGGAAGACCCTGCCCTGTATGTTCTCATGGGTCTTGTTTGGGTGAAAGCTACATGTTCAGACCTGTTACTGTTATTGCACAAACCCCAGCCCCAGCCCCACCCCACCCCAACCGCAGACATTGGCTAAGAATGGTAGATTCACATTCAGTCCACATGTGTACCAGCTTTTAGATACAAGGTGCCTAGTATCTTTTTCACTCTCTGGGCAAATGGACTATGTCAGTAACATTTCTGGAATGTTAGCTATGAGGACCCAGAGACAAAACTTTAGCTGGAATTTATGAGGCCATCTCAGGAAAATTACTTCATCATGCCATTCCCACTTTCTCCCGTCAATGAGGAGGTGAAGGACCCCAGTTTCTATAGCCATGTGATGCTTGGCATACCCAAGAGCTAGTGAGCCTTCAGGGTCTGTGTGGGTCTCAAGAGAATCGCATGCTCCTCCCTGGCTAGTTATTCTTAGCTCATAGAGTGCCATGCATGTTCACACTTCTTTCTCTTTGCCTAAAACCTTGCCCTGGCTGTCTTTAGTTGCCAGGGACCTCATATTCCATGTTCAAGGCTCAGTTCCGGCACTGTTTCCTAGGGAAAGCCTTCTATGACTTTCTGGGGCAGTTAGCGCCACAGAGGTGTACTTACAATTATAAGAAAATGAGACTGGCTCACAGCCAATCCTGGCTATTTACTTTGAGAGAAAAGATCTGAGTGGATGGTTTTCAGCTGACATTCATTCTAAAGCCAAGAAAAAAGCCAGGTTCAAAACTAAGTGTTTGAGTCAAGAGAGACAACAGAGGTTCTGGTTAGTCAACAAAATGATGGACTGGGTATTAAGACTATCTTGTACCTCACTGGTACAAATAGGAATAATTATGCTCTAATTGTATTTTGAGAAAAAAGTTTTATTTTAACAGGAAGGATGATATGTAGGAGGAGCTAAGGGGAAAGGATCACCGAGAGGAAGAGATGGAATAAGGAGAGGAGAAGATGAAGTAGAGGAGAAGCTAGGTGATGAGAGAGAGAAAGAGAAAGGGGGGGCATGGAGGCAGATGTTCACGTGTCTCCACCAGTCAAAGATAGTTTACATAGCTAGGTTGGGTATTGGGTTACACTTCTGATTGAGCATTACCATACTTATAAAGCCTTTGATTAACATTTTAAAAAATGTATAAAAGCAAAAAGGAAAAGGGGGCACGGGATAGGGGTTTTCTAGGGAGGGGAAATGGGGAAAGGGGATGGCATCTGAAATGTAAATAAAATATCCAATAAAAAAAAGAAAAAGAAAAAGAAAATGAGACTGGGAAGTGCCAGGGTCTTGCTTAACAGGAACTGTTCAGTTGGGTGAGCCTTCTGAGCCTTTGTCTTTGCCTGTCTGTAAAACACTCAGGTTCTCCTTGCAGGGATATCCCGAGCAAAAACTACAGTGGGAACTTCGTGATCCTTAGCAGAGAGGTTGGCACATGGACAGCCCTTGCTGAGTGCTGTTTCCCAGCCTTCTGCTCCTTCATCACGTTTTTTCAAAAGGCACAATCTTAACTCATAGGTAGATGGACAACGATCCATCCTGTGAATAGTATTTGGATAACAATCATACTATGTTTCAAATTACAACCAGGGTTATAGAAGTAAAAGTATATTTTAGGATTTCTTTATTCTCAACGATCCTTCCTATCGAGTCTAAAAGAATTAGGAATCTACTTGAAGCGTGAGTAATGGGGAGTCCAAAGGGCCTGAGGAAAAGGCTACTCTGTGTTACAATGTATCAATTTGACAGAGGTCAATGTTGTATCCTTAGTAATGACTTCGTTTCCTGCAACTACTTTCCAAATCTCTCAGGTAGGCCAGAAGCAATAGTTCACTGACAAAAAAAACTTCTTCCAAGGAAAATAGCATATCAAAGGTACTAACAATTTGCTTATTTCCTTCAACATTTTGCAAACAGACACCACCCCCACAGTCTCCTCAGTTAAGTCACGTGTTTGAGCTTCTTGGACCACGTGCCAAAAATCGTTCTCCTTATAGCAGAAGCACTGCTGTGGTGCTGGGTGTGTTGTTCTTGCTGATTGGTTACGAATATGAAGCTAAGGAGTATGGGGCACTGTTGTATAAGCCAGCAGATTTTATGCCTTTCCAAGTGATTTTTATTCCCCACAAAGCAACATTACTTTTGGTCGGGTTTCCACTCTGTTCTGAGAGGTTTGGGAATTGTTGACACCTTACTCACTCCCCAAGTATTTATAAACACAGTGATGAAGCTCAGAATCTGGAGTAGAGAGAGAGAGCCTGGGTACCAATCCCTTCTTGCATGGCCTTGGCTGGGTTAGTTACATCCTCTGTCTATGGACTGAATGTGTGTCTCCCCTGACTGCCTCTCCCATTTCCTATATCAAAGTTCTCACACCTTGTGATGGGATTAACACTGGACATCTCTGAGAAAACAGATATAGATACTGTAAGGGCCGAAGTCTTCCCTGGTCCCTCTCCTCCCTTCCCCATCACTCCTTTTCACTGCCTCTCCCTCTCTTAACTCTCTCAAAGAAGCCTCTCCCTTTCTTTGCTATATGAAGATGTGGCAAGAAAGTGGGCTGTTTGAAAGCAAGAACTGGAAACCTAATCAGTCGATACCTTGGTCTTGAACTCCCTAGCCTCTGATATAAATGCCCCAGCCATCCATATTTGGTATAATTTCAGTCTACCTGATAGTTTCCTTATCTGTAAAATGGCGGCAACAATCGTCCCAGCATCGGCAAACTACTGGTGGCACTGCCCAGGATCTAATTAGTATTTCTAATTGCTAGGAACTTGTAGTGTTAAGTCTTATCCCTACAAGGCAATAGAGGAGCAGAGGCCCTCAACAAATATTTAGTAGATGAATAATGCAAAGCCATAATAGAGCAACGCCATAAATATGGATTTTGGAGCCCAGGTGGTTTCTATGAATGACTGATGTCAGAGAACAAAAATTTAAACATTCTTATGATTAAGCCCCAACAACAGACTCATTTGCCCAAAGGCAGAAATCAAAGGGAGTAATGAGCTCATCACCCCTGCCTAATGTCACAAAAGCCTTCAGCGAAAGGGAGCCAAGGACTCCTCTGCACAAATGTTCCCTTCTGCGACTTGGCTACAGTACGAATTGCTTCCTTTGTTTTTTAAATAAGCTTATGAACTTTGTTTAATTATTATCCAAATACACTAGACTCCAGTGAGGTCATGTTTGGAAATATACATACCCGCCTTTAAATGACTCAAACCCAGAGGAAAATCTTATTGGTGCTCATCCAAACTGCTCAAAATCAATTTCCTGTGATGTAAAAATGGGTGTGTGTGTGGGGGGGGCATCGTAGCTGGATTGTTGTTTTATGTGGCGCTTGTAGATAGTAAGCATACAGCAAATGGCATGTGTGGATGCTGTCATTAAAACCAATGACAGCAATGGGAAAGTGGTAGTAACATACACACACACCAACAACAACAACAATAACGCCTTAGGAACATAGTTGCAATATTTACAACTGACCATAAGGATACAATTATCTGTTTGTGTTTGTTTATCTGCTTGCTTGAGACATGATCTTGCTTTGTAGCCCGTGCTGGTCTTGAACTCAGCAACCTCCCTGCCTTAGCTACCTGAATACTTGGATTGCACACACACGAACACACACACACGCACACGCACACGCACACACACTATCATGTGTAGCTTAAGAACATCCTTTTCTTGGAATCCAGTTTTAAATACAGGTATTTTGAAGGTCCTTTAAAAGTATGACTCACGAAAGAGGCATTTAAAAACCGATGTATTTTTTTTCCAGAGTAAACGCAAACAGTTGGCTCAGTTAAAACTAGCAGAGAGGGTTAAAGACTTAAAGAGAGCTGGGGGTGTGGGGGCGTGGTTCAGGATCCCAAAACCATGTACTCTCGTGCCTGACTTTCCCAGAGGCGGTGACATAAATACTAGGAACTCTGCATCCTTGGAAAGTTGATCAGTATTAAGAAAAGCCTCTCCAGTGGTCATCATGGACAACAATGTGTTTTTCTTTATTAACTGATAGAAACTGACTATGACAGGAAAGGAAGCCCAGAGAGAAAGGCGAGAAGTCTCCAGAGCTCATAAAGGAAGGCCGACCTGGTGGCACAAGCAGGTAATCCCAGTATTTGGGAGGCTGAGGCAAGGGGGCTGGTTTGAGATTTAGTCCATCTGAACTATAGAGTCAGTAGCTTAGGACAGCGTGAGGTACAGAGTGAGATTCTGTCTCAAACAACAGACCTGACATCCCTGAACAAGCCGCCTAGTAAGGCATGTCTTAGTGAGGGTTTCTATTGCTATGAAGAGACATCATGACTAAGGCAACTACTATAAGGACAACATTTAATTGGGACTAGCTTACAGGTTCAGAGGTTATCATCGAGGTGGGAGCATGGCAGCATCCAGGCAGACATAGTGCAGGAGGAGCTGAGAGTTCTACATCTTGATCAGACTGCAGCCTAGAGAGACTGTCTTCCAGGCAGCTAGGAAAAGGGTCTCAAAACCCATCCCCAGAGGAACACAATTCCTCCAACAAGGTCACAGCTACTCCAACAAGGCTACACCTCCTAATAGTGCCACTCCCTGGACCAAGCATATTCCAGTCACCACACGGTGCTTATGTACGTGAGGTACACATGTACAAGCAACACACGCACTCACTACACAACATAGCAATACCCTTCTCTTGTTTCAAATGTAATGGCTGCTGTCGGGACTCGGAGTATAGCTCTATACTCTTTTGATATGCAGGTCTTATGTTATCTTGATTTTCAGTCTCTCCAAATGGAGAAGTAACTTTATACTTTGCATAAGGTTCCACTTTGACAATTCAAGTAAAAGAAGCTGAGGAGTTGCGTGTCATGCCCTTTGGCCCCGTTTCCTCTGTGCTGTCTTGCTCAGGTGGTGGCAGACAGTGTTCAGATTTGATAACTTACCGCTCTCCGAACTAGCTTGTTGTATTTTATTTTTTTAAGAAGCAAATGAATCCTCAATATATGCCATCTATCCAAAACTTCCCTTTCAAAGTGCCAATATACTGACTTGAAGGCCTAACAGGCTAAAATTTATTTTCTATTGACATATCAAATTAATTACTCCAAATGTTTAGGCTTTTAAAACAGCACGCGTTTATTATCTGAACAGTTCTACAGGTAAAAAGTTTGGCTGGTCTCCTTGGGTTTAATGATTAGCCATCCACAAATGGATTAGAAGACACCTACAAACTTAGTGCAGCACACTTCCACCTGTGTTTCTGAAAGTGCTTCTGTGAAAGATATTTAGTTCATGGAATTGCATGGAGAAGGCTCTCCCTGAATACAGGCGGCTCCATCTGATGGGCTTGGACAAAAGAGAGAAGAGGACGGGGTCCTTCTAGATTAGGAGTGTCCTCTGATGCTGCCAACTCCTGGGCAGACTCCACATTCTTCAGCCTTTCAATGCAGGCTCATACCAGCAAATCTGTATGAAGCTTCTAGGCCCTTTGCTCAGTCTTAGGAACAATCATTGCTTCCCGATGTTCTGAGGCCTCCTTTTTCTTAGATTGAGTGGCTTTTGTGTTTTCTGGCTCTGCAGCCTCTACACTGCAATAGTAGACTATGTATCCTCAGACCCTGCAAGTTGATCTAATAACGGCCTAATTATATATGCATTCAGTTGGATCTGTCTCTCCAGGCACCAGTCTGATCACGATGTACAACTCTCAGCTCCTCCTGTACCATGCCTACCTGAATGCTGCCATGTTTCCCACCTTGATGACAATGGACTGAACCTCTGAACCTGTAAGCCAGCCCCAATTAAATGTTGTTTTTTATAAGAGTTGTCTTGGTCATGGTGTCTGTATGCTCGTAGACTGGGACTGAGGTGTCAGCAGATATGCATCCCTTCTGCCCCCTTCTACCTCTATAGACCTTTTATAGGCCAGGATGATCCAGGAGAGCCGCCCCACTCCATCTGATTCTCAGCCTTCATCCTATCTGCCAGTGTATTCTTCCCTTGTGTGCTTTAATCTCAGCTCTGGCTGGCATAATACAACGCCACTGGTACTTCAAATGAGAGACGTGTGCTTCATCATGGTTCTGCAGGTTGGTTTCTGTGGGGTTTCCCTCCTCTGCAAACAGCAGCCACTGCATTATCCTCATGGGAGTTTCCTATGCATGCCTATGCTCTGATGGTCGACCCTTTACGTGTGAAGATACCAGCCATAATATGTTAGCACATCAGTCCTTTCAATAGAGGGCATGTCTCCAATTATGGCCACATCAGGGGTAGAGACTTCAGCAGGAAAGGTTGACGGGTTCAATCTGTAGGATGCATAGCCTAATCATTCCCACAGGTTCTAAAAGCTAAGGAATTGGTAATAAGGTGTCATTAGTAGAACCCCAGTGAATGCTGCTGGGGTCAAATGAGGAAACGACGGTGAAACTGACCTTGATGGGGTGACTAGAAAGAGGAAAGACGCTGTATGGGACAGTTGCATTCTGCTCCCACCCCTGCCCCAAGTGGTGATAATGCAAGTTTGAACAGCTTCCAAGAGGAGAACAAACTTGCTCTGGCTTAGGCTCAGAGGACGATCAATACCGGCACTTACTCAGAGTAAATGGCAGAAGTGGCCACGGGTGCCAAACCCTCTAGACCACAGGGACAATGGCACTTCTGTAATGAGTCACAGGTGTCCAGAGATTATGCTGAACACTAATAAGTGGTGTATGCTGAGCAGATCCTGGTCAAGGAGCCCGAGGGTCAAGCACTTTGGGCCGGGTTTAGAATCTGCATTGCAAGATAGCGTGATGCACGAAAGAGACGAGAAACAAGCCCAGTGTGCTGTTTGTTACAGAGGAGTGTGCCCAGGAAAAGTCTAGAGGGAGGGGAAGTCAGAGGCAGGAAAAGCTTTTATCTTTATATTCCATTCTTATCATCCGTGAAGGTCACTGGGTTAATCGGCTCATTATTCACCATTCGTGATAGGACACAGAGGAGAGGCCCGGGTCGATTTAAAGGCCTTACTGTTTTCAAGAGGAAAAAATAACTCAAGGAGTGGGAGACAGATGACCGGGCCAGGCCGAAGGGAGACAGCAAGAATCTGAAACATGAGAACAACTCAGCTGTAGCCTCTGTCTACCTTGTCACCGCTAGGTCCCGCCTGCTGCCAGCCACTCACAAGGCAAGACACTGAAAATGTAAAAGGAAGGAGATTATGATGAAAGGAGATGCTCTTTGTCCTTCTCCTGTCCTGCCAGACACACGAATATGCAGGCAAATGTAATAGTAGAAAATTAATCTATTATACTGAGATGAATACATAATGTTCCTGGCATTACATTGGTTTCTAAAAAAAGGGGGGGGGTAGAGGAGCAATCTGCTTAATTAAACCTTAACTAACAGCTAATATTAGCAATGTCCTGGACACATTCCAGGTGTCAAGACTAGAATTCAAACAATAATTCTGAAATATAAAACTGCAAAGACACCTCTACAACCACCATTCCCCCCACCCCCAGGGCAGACATTGCTAATCAATCACAGCATTGTTTCCTACTGAACACTGGGTAAATACTAATGGAAGATTCTAGATATTCACTGCCAAGCATCCAAAGGCTAGCTTTAGGAAGAATATCTATTTACCTTTGCAGCAAATAACATTTCTAATTTTTAACTTTCTCCCTGGCCTCATTTCCTCTAAACACTCATGATCCTTAGTTATAAACAGGAGTATCTGCGACATGACAGTGATGCTAAGGCGGTAGAAAAGTCAACAATCCCCCCAAGCCCCAAAATACTATTTACATATGTCATTTATCTGTTTCCTCCAATAAAAGTATTCACCCCTGGAAGGAAGGAGAAAGCTTATAAGACCCAGAAAAGCTAAGGAAACTTACAAGGCTCAGGAAGTACATGAACCTTACCAGATTCATAAAGCCCCTCCTCAATATTACATAAGCAGTAAACAATTGGTAGGAACATACCATTCCATGACTTCTTCTCCCACTTGGGGTAACCAGGTCCATTGCACACTGTACCAGGTTTGACTGGAGGGAGAGAAGTTTATCCCAGGTGCAGGCAGGATCTTGGTCAGCAGTAAGTGCATCGATAAGGAACATATACACCTGGGAACAGCTTCAGAGAACAGGTTCAGTTTAATAGGGGGACCAAAAGCTATTTAAGCCCTTGTAAAGTAAGTAGGGGCTCTCAGGGTGAGTGTACATCACTGGCGTGGCCCAGGGTACTGGGAATGACTCATTTGCATGAGGAGAAATTCTAGATGCTGGAAACAAACATATAAGGGTAAGGGAAGTTTAACCTGCATACCTGCCACGTGATCTCTTCTAGTGAGGCAAGGGCTATGTGTGGCAAAACATGCAGGCCTGGGGTGGGTGGAGCCTCGGGAGGGGAGGGGAGGGGCGGTCCTCCTCCTGCTGACCTCAGGATGAGATTTCCAGGATTCGGACATGCCTTGACCTTACTCTTGCTCCAGGTCTCTGCTTGCTCCCTGGCCCCACACTGGCAGAGGAGACTCTCCCATGGAGCTGGAGCGGCCTGTAAGTCAAGCAGGGAGATCCTGGGATTGCAGCTTCTGTAAGTTGTCTCCCTCATGGGTATAATCTTCCCGGTGATGAACCTGTCTTCAGGTTAGTCTGTTCTTGTAAGTACCTCTCACTCATGTGTCTGCAAGTAACTTCCCATAAATGCATTGGCTCACCTAGGTAGACTTGTGTATCATTCTTTGGTCCATTGTTGGTGTTGACATGTATAGCTCAGCAGGGCTCAACAGGACACCAAGAGTGCAGCTTGAGCATAACTAAAGTCCACACATACTATCTGCTGTTACTTTATTGCCTTCTACTTACTTTTCTTTGAAATAATGCAATGTGTTTTCTAATATATATATATATATATTGAATACTCATATTCTAATGAGATGGAAGAAAATTAAAATGAAAAACAGATACTATGTTAGTTACTTCTCCCGCTGCTGTGACCAACGACCTCACAAGGTGTTAATTTAAGGGAGGAGTGATTTATCTTGGGTCAGTGTGAGGGTGCAGCCCATCACAGCAGGGAGAATATGGGGTCAGGAACAGGAGATGGTGGACCATACTGTATGCACAGTCTAGGAGCAGAAATGAGTGCCACCACTCAGACTATAGTCCCTGTGATTCAGCTCCAGAATAGTGCTGCCTACATGGTAGAGAGGTCTTCTCATTCAAATCAACTCGTCCTGCAAACTCCTGCACAGACGTACTCGGAGGTTTGTTCCCACAGTGGTTCTGAACCTCATCGAGCTGACAGTCAGGGTTAAACATCAGAACGAGTCATCCCAAGGGTGTGCCACCCTCTCATCTTTATACTGATACAGTTCTCTGCCTCCACCTTTGGGCAAATATTGTGTCTTATTTTAGGTGTAGTGTGTGTTATTTGAAGTGATTTAAAAAAAACTTGTTTGCTTCTATTTGCATAAAAACATAATGGAAGTATAATTTATTAAGCAATCCCCAGTTGATATATACAAGCTTCTCCCAGGTTTTTTTTTGCTACTAGATGTGATTATTTCATATACAAATTGTGTGAACACCATAGATTTCTTCCAATGACACATTCCTGAGGCCAATTGGCAGGCAAACTCATCTGCAAATTTTTAAACCTCAAGGGCAAACTGTCAAGGTGCTTTCCAGAAGGTTCTGCTAATTCTACCCCCTGAAGCATCTAATGGGTACACTGTGCCACATGTATTTGGAAACATTGATCATGGCTGTTTTATTGATTACCGATACCGTGCTGATGAAAAAACAAACCCATTGCTCCAATTTACATTGCTTTGATTCACAAGGAAGGTTCTTGATTGGTTTGTTTCTTCTGTAACTTTGAAGAACAGGCTTTGGTCTATTTTTTTAAATTTCTTACTGTTTTTCTTATTGACTCGAAATGCCCTTGCTAGGTTTAATCGCATCCGTGGAACTTGAGTTGTAGAGGCTTCTCAAGTTTTTAAGGTAAAAGCCTCTACGGCTCTTGTGTGAAGACTTGGTCTATCCCATACCTCACCTCGCTTTGCAAGAAAAACCTGTTGTCTAGAAACGTTTTTTATTCCAGTCAAGTTCATCACAGAAGCTGGGCACACATGATGCTCTGTTTTTACCAAGACTTCACCACTTTCTTGCGCATGGCTCTCTTCTAAGCTTTCTGCATGAGAATCCAGAATGGCTGTTTAAACAACTGTTAATTGTTCCAATTGCTTTGTGGTATAATCACACACACACACACACACACACACACACACACACACACACACACAC
>JANHMN010000021.1:38072077-38091954 GCA_030674055.1 Rhabdomys pumilio
TGTGTGTGTGTGTGTGTGTGTGTGTGTGTGTGTGTGTGTGTGTGTGTCTGTCCAGTGATCATTTTACATCTGAAAGTCGATCCAAATTCTTTCCAGCAGATGAGTAAATGGGGCTTCACTCAAAGGATTCCACAAGTCTTCAGCAAAGTCTAGTTTAGGCGTAATTCACACTTGAACCAAACACATTCATCCTTGATTCTCTCTGAACAAGCAGGGTATCACAGTTGCCTTTGATTCCATGAAGCAAACTCAAAATAGCTACAGCGACTTCTCACGCGCCACCACCTGCTAATTCTATTTTCATCCTCTGCCTCCCCATGCATCTTCTTCAAATACCGCCATTTCTACCCCTACCTCCGCCCGTGCTGTTTCCTATGGATCCTTACAAGTGGCCATCTTCATCGACTGTTCTTTCAGTCTTCTACAGACAGCCAAGGAGAGCCAGTTTCCTTATGGCATTTTCTTCTCCTGAAACTCCCTCAGTCACTTCCTTTCTATATTAACTTAAATATGGAGGCAAGGGGTAGAAAAGCTGAGTAAATCTTAATTAAAGAGATTTATCTACTGCTACCAATCAGTGAATTTTAACTTTTAGTCCCCTGAGAATTGATATGTCAAAAATATTTTCAAAGGACATAAAGCCTTGAACATCACCCACAGACAGAGCTTGGCCTGGTCTGGCACACAAGCGTAGCAGCTTCATGTCACACCAAGTTCCTCACTCTCTGGGCTTCACAGGGACCATCCTTTGGCTGCTCGCTCAGCTTCATGTCACCACCCTGCTCTTCCTAAGAAAACGCTATTTCCTTTGGAAGCCGCCCGTGACCTATACAACACAGCACGCCCGCTCTGCATTGTGCGCATGCTCGCTGCTGCCATGTACGTCTCCTTCACACTTTGATTGGATTAGCCATTCTTTGTTCATTCAATCGTGTTTGCCTTCGCAATCAGTCTAAAAACTCCCCAAAGACAGGATCTGTGTTTATTTTGTTCACTATTTTCTATTTCTAATGCCTGGGATCCAACTTCACATTTAGGCATTCAGTAAGGACTTGGCAGATGGATGAGGTCTGCAACAGATGTTGAAAGAATTCTATGACTTCAGTGTCTTTCTTCTTAAGTGTAAGCATGCTCAGGACAAAAGCGCAGTAATTCTAATCCTAGAGAAAGGGGAAAATAAGTGGGGTAATGCCTTTTGGGGACAAGGATCCCAAACTAGCCTATTTTATTCATGTGCGTATTTACTAAAAGTCTGGATAAAGTGCTTATAATCAGTTACATAGTGTTCCCGAAAACAACTGAAAACTTCAATTTTTATTAAATGATCTATTTCCATGGGCTTTGGTTTTATAAAGAATACTTCATTTCTACCAATGAATAAATGGGTCTCAATACTTAAAACTTCTCAAATGTAGGAGGTAAGTAACCTGTTACAGAAATCAAGACACGCTCTTTTAGTTTGTAAAAAAAAAAACTGGTTTATTTACAATTTGGTATTTTAAAACTATCTGAAAATGTTTATAATATAAATTATAAACATTATAAACACACACACACATATATATATACATATATACATATATATGTGTATATATATATATGTATGTATATATATATATATATACACATATATATATATATATCTCCCTGGAAAGTAATCTATATTAACTTAAATATGGAGGCAAATGGGTAGAAAAGCTGAGTAAATTTTAATTGAAGAGATTTATCTACTGCTAACAATCAGTGGTGACTTTTAATTTTTAGTCCCCTGAGAATTAATGTGTCAAAAATATTTTTAGACACTCAAGTGTAAGAAAGGGGAAAAAAAAAAGTTTAAGACCGCAGGAAATAATGAACAAAGCTAGCGCGACTTACCCCACAAATGACCCCATGCCTCGCTTCTGCAAATTAAGGGGTATGCGTGCAGCTGCATCTAAGTTTACAGGTAGAGCTAAAGAGCCTAAAATGTTCTAGTCTTCAGTACTTCTGTGGTTTCTCAATTGAAAAGGTATTCTCAGAAACTGGTAGTTAGCCAAGCTCCCTTCTTTCTAGTCTTCTCCCTCTGTTTTTACAAAGTCTCTTCAGTATCATTCATTTCATTTTCTTCAGGCTCAGAGGAGTGTGTGAGGATGAAGGATGCTCGTGTCACACCGTGCGATCTGCAGGTAGTTTTCTCCCCTTTGCAGGGAGAGATGCTCCCGTACTCTGCCAAACACAATACAATTGCATCTCTGCAGTCCTTACCACAGCTAACGCTGCAGAACCAACTCTCAGTCTTGATTTACTAAACTTCCCTGAGCCGCAGGGGGGGGGGAATGCCATTCCTGTCTCCCTCACAGTTTCTAAGGATGCAACCACAGCCAATCCATTAAGTCAAAGGGAAACCAAATAAACCAAGCACTTCGGATGAAGACACAATCCTCTCATGTATACACAGCACAGTAGTCAAATTCTCTTTGAGGAGGATCTTATGTACCACTGGTGACAAGTGTTTATTTGTGTTAAGTCTGAAGGAAAAGAGGTGTAATTTAAACTAGAAGAAACAAACGAGACAAAGCAAAGCCACAGATACTCGTGGTTTTGGGTCTCTTCTAAAGTCCTTCCTGAGACAGAACAGCAAGTGAAGCCCTCCCTTCTCGGAAAGACCCGAGTCAGCACTAACAAGGGACATTCTCTAAGGCTGGTTTGGAAGCACCTTTAAAGTCCCTGACTTCTGAATAGTTATTTTTATACTTGCTGATTCCAACAGGGAATCAGTTCTAGAGACTCAAAGAGAAGATAGCCTTAATTGACTTAAGAACAAACTTAGATTTGGTAAGAGGAGTGGTAACTGGTCTTTCCTGAGTCAGACCTTAGTTTTCATATGCATCATGTTCGTTGGTTTTGCTGTCCTTTGGTCGATTCTGTGGTTGATTGATTCTGTGTGTTGTGCTTTTACACTGGATGTGGAATGAGCAGCCATTATTATGTCCTTGCAATATCTGACGTACTTATTACCTTGCTTGTTGTCATTGGTTCATGTTAAGTGAGTTAACTCAACACATCTTGAGTTAGTCACAGATCACAAGCCTTATTCCCTGACCCAACCATGTCAGGAGACACCAAAACCCCAAAATGTGAACCATGGAGAACATCAACTAACGATAAAAATAGCGAAAGCGTGCACGTTTCTGAAAGAGAACGTCTTCAGATAACTGACCTGACGTGTACACAGGGAAGAATGAGAACTATCAGGGAAGACCTGAGTGCCCTGCTCCCCTCAAGCCTGAAGGATTAAAGGATTTGAAGCTCTAGCATGGTATGGGATGTAGCAGATACTGTATAAAGAAAACCTAACAGGAAGTTACCAAAGAGAAATAGAATTATCGCAAGAGCTCTGCTTTAGTAGGGGTTTATTCTTAAAACCAAAAAAAAAAAAAAAAAAAAAAAAACAACAACAACAAAAAACAAAAAAACAAAAAAAAACAAAAACTTCAGAATCTTCGTATTTATAGTGAAGAAACAACGGACGGTTTTATCATCTCAAAGTACCTGACATGCTAAAGTCTCCCCGGGTTTAGCAAACCAGGAATAATCATACCAGAAACAGAAACAGGGTGAGATTATAGTTAGAAAAGGGGTGAGAAGTAAGGTAGGACATTAAAATTTTATTCTGAAATTATCTCTGGCCACAACAATAAAATTTAACAAATATTCACTGAACAGTCTTACTTCTGCCTCCGGCTGTACAACGCATACAGTATCATAGAACTGGTCACTAGGATTCAAACCCCACTAGAACACTTTCCGTGTTAAGTGGCGACAGCAGCATCTCACGGAAATCTGTACATACATATATACACAGTCCACATTCAACCGTTTCACATATTTTCAGTACATACAGTTGCAGCATTAATACAGTCACGTGTCTAAGGTGTTGCTCGATTAAAAACCCAAGCCCCCGCCTAGACAAACTGCAGCAGTTGAGCCTGATATAATTACAATGTATCGTATATATGTCCATAGCAGAGAGATGTACAAGCCCCTAAAAACAGAGAGTCCACAAATACTTTTGTTTGTTTTTTTTAAATGCTACCACAGCATTATGTTGGGCAATATTAAAACCTTTACCAACCGAATCAGTTGATTTTTTTTTTATTAAAAAAAAAAATCTGCTTACCAGAAATAGGCTTGATGAAAAAAATTACAAAAATGAATGTTCTCTTTAAAATAATTCACTCTTTTAAGATTCCAATATGGCCCAATGCTACTGATGCCTAAAGTGGTTTTCTAACATTCTGATGGAGTCACCTGACAGGGCTCCACACCACCCAGTAAGTTTAAAAGTGGCTTAAATGCCATGCACCCAAATTGTAAAAATCCCTGGCCATCCTCACTAGAGCCAGGCACATAAAAAAAGGAATGCACTTTGGTTCATACCAAATGCCCTGGGATTAATCATACTATAAAATTAAATGGTTTGAGGTAAATTTTTACAAATACAGTTGATTTTTTTTGTCTAGTGTTAGCATAACAAAAAAAGAGTATCGTTTAAAAAAATCAGTCTGATGTTAAGATCCAACAAAGACCATCTTTAACCTCTTAAACGTGGGAATTCCTGGTGTAGCTAACCAATAGTTATCTTGCTCAGTGCCCAATGACGATTCACGCCTTATGGTTTCTATTAAGGCCTAGAAATCTAGATATTTAAGACAGATGTTATCTTTGCAGAGGTGGCCTCCATCTTTACTACCTCTCGTTCAAAGAGTTAAAGAGGCCAAAAAATGCATGCCCTGTAACATGGCATTCGGAACAAAAGGCACATTATTAACACTAAGGGCACAAGTTCTCAACTACGATGTTAATCTACACTGCCTCGCATCCCTCCGTGTTCCACAGTTGTGCTAAGAACACTCTAGTAGTGCAAGAAACAGAGCCAAGTGAGACTGCAACCAAAGACAAGACACACTGTGCTATTCCTAAATCTGAAAACAGCTCAGACATCCCCAGACAGCGGTAACCTGTGAGACCAAGGATGGTTTCCAAGCCAACTTCTAGTAGCCTATCAGAGCCCTTTATTTAGGTTAAGATGATGAAGAGGCAACAGTTTCATTTTAGACACAATAATTAAATAGGATTTTCCTCAAAGCAGCGGTATCAGTAAATGCTGAAACGGTTTTGATGAATAAAGGAAATTTCACTGTAGTTGGGAAAAAGAGAAGGAACAGAAAAAGCCTTGTAGCACATGATAGTTGGTTTTAAAGTTTCCGGTTCATGTATGGAAAAAGCTCATCACAAATATTCTGCTGGCATCTACAAAGAACCAGTTTTGTGTTGGGGCGGGGTGGGGGGGAAGACAAGCCATCTTAGTCCAGTTCTAAACCGCTGCAAGGATAGTGACGCTCTAGGGGAGTTAGTGACGTCAGGCTAAGGCTCAGGATCCCATGGCAACCAAGTGAAAACAGAGGAAAGGGGCCTTGGAAAGGGAAATAGCTTCCATTTTTCAAAAATTTATTTTAATGACCTAAAGACAAGAATCATTATCGTTAAGAGTCTCATAGCTTTACAAAGTCCCCAGACCAAACTTTTTATACTTCTTATGCCTTTAAGCCAAGTTTTAAAAATAAATACACAGTTTTTAAGCCCTCTAAGCCACTGGTTGGGGGGACTATCACGTGAGTATCATTATGTAACTGAAATATTATTGCACTTCTCAGATTACACAGAACTGTGTACAGTATGCTAAAGAATTGGACTCGGGGAAGTAAGCTATACTTGCTAAGTACAGGGGTGCAAATTAATTTAGCAATGACATCCTTAAATAGTAAAGCAAACAGCGATATTACTAACTTATTAATAAGCTAATCTTATTACTGATTTTTGGCAAATATTTGAAACAATTCCTGAGCATTATTTTTTTTCCACCATCAACTGGCAAAGTCTCAAGATAAAAAAAAAAAAGTTTTATTCAAAATGACACTTTCTATTTGTTTTTTTTTCTTTTCTTCTTTTTTTTTTCATTTTTTTTTAAGTAAGAGAAAACATAGAATTAAAAACAAAACAAAACAAAACAAAATGTAACCGGAAACTTTCTTGGCCTCACTGGGGACCATGCTTTAAGTACTTGTAAATCGATTTACAGGCAATACAATAATATCTGTGCATATAAAAGATTATTTATCCTAATTTTTACTATCCAAAACCTATTGTCCAAACAGGCAGAAATCTTTCTCTATTAAATTGCACATACTAAAAAAATTCTTTCCACGTGCCTTGAAATTGATATATATCACCATTCATACATTAGTGATAAAATACTGAAATTTTCACTGTGAAAATAATTATTATTCAGAGAAGAAAATATTCTTTTACCTAACTCTCAGTTACTCTCTCAGGTAAAGCGTCATTCCCCACAAAAACACTCAGTGCGATTCAAAAGAAAGTCAACTAAACAGAGGAATCATTTTGTTCTCCCCCTGTGGCTCTTCTAGTGAATCAGAGAATAAGTCAGACCATTTAACTTGGCGTGGAATTTCTCCTCCCTTTTCAACCCCTTTTCTTTCTAACGAAAGAGTTGATGCTTCCCCAGGCTAAGGGAACCCCTGCAGCACCTGCAGTGTGAGCTGACTCCAGTCGGTGGGCTAAATCTTCTTTGGAACTATGGAAATCCCCACCTTAGGTAAGCTAGGCCACTATTCTTTTGGAAAACTGTAGACATGATGGCTGAAATGTCTCTCTGTTAGCTAGGATGGACAGCTGAAGGAAAAGAAGACAAACTAAACGCAGGCAACAGATGTGTATGGTGGAAGAGGAAGGATCAAGAGAAAAGGTAACAGGGAACATGGTGGAGGATGGGGGTCCTTAAAATTAGGTGCAAAAGCAATTCTGTAACCAGAAGGCTTCCTGATTATAACAGCCCCGCCATCATCCCAGAGCCTGGGGAGGAATTCACACATCTCCGTTTCCACTTATCCACTAAATGCTGCTCAGTGGCTTAAGGACATCAGAATGTTAAGTGGGCAGTTGAAAAGCGGGCAATCCTATTTTGTAATCATCTGAACAGACGGTGAGAAAAAAAAAAAAGAAAATCTCGAAAGTGCAGTTTTCCTTAGAGATTTTCACCCCGACCCCCTCTTCTTCCTCCTCCACTCTGACCCAGATTAATTTATGGAAAATGGAAGCAAGGTGACTGCTTCCCTGTGAACCTGGAGCCTGGAGAGAGAAGGAGGGCATCTGGGGACCACCTCCCTGGGGAGTAGGGACGAACCATGAAAACAGAGTGAATGTGTTTAACCAATCTGTAAATGTGTGGCAGTCATGAAGAATCAATGGCCTGCCACCGATGTGATTACTCTGCCACACTAATTACAGTAAGGCTCACCGTTCATTTAGAACACAAGGAAGAAAAACGAAAAACAAAACAGTTTCAGAAAGTATAAAAACTTAAAGCATTGTCCCCGTGTATTTTATAAAAACAAAACAGTCTTACATCAAGTGCTGAAAAGATACAAATGAGTCGAGTTATTGAGCAAATAAAAACAGGTCTGAGCTACACTTTTTCAACCCAGTAAGGCTCAGCTATGACGCGGTTTTTCAGATTGCCAGCATCAGGGGACTGGAGCTCAGCTAACGAGTTTCGGCAACACTGTTCTCTGCTGAATATTCCCATTGGCATCTGTCATCTGTGCCAAATTAGTCCTCAGCTTGGAAGCTGAGCTGGAAGGTGGAGGTAACTTGGAAATGGAGGTGATAGCACCAGTACTCTCTGTGACCCTCTTCACCGCTGTCTTCTCCCCGGTTGGAGGCTTTGGCAAGCGCCTCCTAAGCCACGGGTGCCGCAAAGCCTGGCCCGGGGTCATGCGGACCGCGGGATCCCACTCCAAACACTGTTTTAAGAAGTCAAGGAAAAGAGGATCGTCACATCCCTTCAGTGCGTTCCCCCACTCTCTGCTCTCTGGTGGACCCCTCAGTTTCCCTCTCCGGGATCGGCCTCCGTTGAGGACCACAGAGCCATCTGAAAGAGTCGTAACAGTGCAGTATCGGGGGTAACCCTTGGAGCTCACGAAATTTTTGGCTCGTTTGGAAGCATCCAGGAGTTTTTGAGAGGGCATGCCCAAAAGCTCGATCATACAAGCCAGCTGGTCCCCTTCATCCTCCCCAGGCAAGAGGGGGTAACCTGTCAGGAGCTCCGCGAGGATGCAACCCAGGCTCCACATGTCAATGGGCATGCCATACCTGGCTCCCAGGATCACTTCCGGAGCCCGGTAAAAGCGTGACTGGATGTACGTGTAGACGCGCTGGTGCTCATAACAACTGGAGCCAAAGTCAATCACTTTAATACTGCTTCGACCCTGCTGCTTTAACAAAATGTTCTCGGGCTTAAGGTCACAGTGGATTATTCTGTTCTTGTGCAAAGCATCCAAACATTGCAGAATCGAGTGGGCAAACTTGCGCACCAGAGGCAGGCTGAAGCCCTGGAACTTATTCTTCTTGATGAGCTCATAGAGGTTCATGCTCAGCAACTCAAACGTCATGCAGATGTGGTTGCGGAAGGTGAAGTTCTCCAGCATGTGGATGACGTTCATGGTGTTGTCCTTGTCCTGCTTTCGTAGGTGTTCCAAGATTCGGATCTCCTCCGCTGCCTGCCGGTGGAAGCGCTTCTCGTTCCGCACCATCTTCAGGGCCACGTGCTGGTGGACTTTGTGGTCATAGGCCTTGACCACCTGCCCAAAGCTCCCCTTCCCAATGACCTTGAGGACCTCGTACCTGTAAGCCACATGATCATGGGGCACCTGCACGTACGATCCCTGGTCGTCGTCATAACCGCCATTGTTGGGTCCACCCGTCATGCCTTGGCGTTTCTTTGCATTTGGACCCAGGAAGTATATTTCAGGGTAGCTAAAAATCTCATGGTGTTCGAAGGCTGTGAGTTTTTGCATGTATTGCTTCATCGCTTGTTCGGGTGTCATGGGGCTGGCTTTTACCTTCCCCATGCTTTCCATGGACTTCAGAGAGGTGGAACTCCCCTGCCGTCTGTGAATGCTCTCCAGCTGCCGCTCTGGCACCACAGGCAAGCCCGTCTTGCCCACCGTAGTAAGCCCATTGGGTTGGGTTGTGAGCACTGTCCTTTTGTTACTGTTATCTTCGAACAGCTGCTGAACCTGGATCTGTCCGTGGCTGTGACTGCTGATGTGGAGGTGGTCATTCATGGTGTGCTTACCGCCGCCAATCTGGAATGCAGACAAGAAGCGTGAACAGAAAGGAAAAGGCCCCGGTCTCTGCAAGGATGATTTTTAGAAAGGTCCCCATTAACCCAGTCTCATCTTTACAAACAGCCACAACTGGTTTTACTAAATGGAAAGCCATATGTCCCTAAGCTGTCCCATGAACATACACCAGCAGAGAGAATGACTAGGCTGGTTATAGGCAAGACAGTGGGGGAAAAAAACCAGTAGACTGGGCGGGGTGAGGATACATAGGACA
This sequence comes from Rhabdomys pumilio, assembly GCA_030674055.1. Lineage (NCBI taxonomy): Eukaryota > Metazoa > Chordata > Mammalia > Rodentia > Muridae > Rhabdomys > Rhabdomys pumilio. Next base: position 38,081,540 of record JANHMN010000021.1, read on the forward strand.
GTCCTGGGAATGCCACCCCTATGTAGCCAGGTCCTTGGAGTAAGTTTTCCTGGAGCAAGGATCAAGCGTTCACGTTACCATCCTATACCTACTGTTTAATAACAGGCCTGGCACACGGCGGGTGTTTTGAGCCATATCTGATCTGGAAATGAAACAGATAAAGCACAAACAAGTGCCATCTACCCTGCTGCCCACACCCAGTTCACCGTGCCTTCCACACTCCATTTAGGCATTCTTTATTTACACAGGGATGGGGAATCACCTTTGTCCAGTGGTCCCTTACGTATCTGGGCCTCCTCCCCAAACACACTGTGTTTCCTTCTTCCCTGAAAGTTATAATTGACCTGGGAGAACACACATAGCAACAAACAAAATATGCTTCTATTGACAGTCTCATGTAGATACGTGTGCCCTAGTTACCCTTGCGAACATCCAACCTGTTGTTTAGTTTCTAGGTGTTGGTGACTTTATAATCAGTTAAGGTCATTTTGTCCAACAAACTGAGCAACTGCCAATCAGTTTGGGGCCTCTGGTCCACAGGGGCTCAGTACCCATGCATGGATTTCTACAGGCTGTTGAGACTGCCACTGACACAGGATCTAGAATCACCTAAGAGACAAACCTCTGTGCATGTCCCTTAAATAGCTTCTAGATTGAATTAACTGAGGTGGGAAGATCCAATATATACATACATATATATATATGTATGTATGTATATATATGTGTATACACACATATATATACATACATACATACATACATGTGCGTGTGTGTGTGTATATGTATGTATGTATACACTTTTCCATGGGCTAGGGTTTGACCATATAAGTAAAGTGATTCAAGCACTATCACGATCTTCTCTCCACTTCCCGCCTGCAGAAACTGTGACTCAGCTGCCTCAGGTTCCTGCTACCATGCACCACCATCACTGCCCTGACAGTATAGCCCTTCTTAAATTGCAGCCCAAATAAACCCTTCCTCCTTTAAATTGGTTCTTGACAGGTATTTGCTCACAGCAAAAAAAAAAAAAAAAAAAAAAAAAAAAAAGAAAAAAAAAGTAACTAATACAAAATACAAAATAGCAATTTCTATTTCTGGTACACATGCCATCCCGGAATAGTCTCATCTAAACAAAACTTGACAAGGCAAAGGAAGAGACCTCCTTTTCCTATCCTGAGTTGGCTTGGGATTTCCTTCAAGCAGCCTGCTGGTGGATTCTTACTTGAGACCTCAAAGAATCAACTTGTCACCATAATCTACCTCACTCATTCAACCAGCATTAGTAAGAAACAAGCTACAAAGTGCTGGGAACCCTGTGCATTGGGAATTTACAGTAAAGAAGATGAGTCCTATATTTCTTCCATTTTGGGTTACTCATACTCCTGAAAGAACAGGCGTACACCATAGGATAGCATGGTAATTCAAGAAACGGTTTGGGAGCAGCTGGATTATAAAATGAAATCCCGACCTTCCACACTAGCAGATCGTGATCTTTTTTTTTTTTTTTTTTTTTGAACTGACAAACAGCAAGCGTAATAACCATCTATGGAGTGAGACTCTTTGCTCACTTCTAAAACAGAAGAAGGAAGCCAGTACTTGGGACTATGCCTTTACAGAATCAAGAATTTTACTTCCCAGAGAGACTTTCAGCAAATCTCCTGGTTCGAACCCATCGATGATTCTCCACGTGAGGTGACTTTATGTTCTACTAAGGGAGTTGGTATCTTTTTCGACTTCAAAAGCAAGGTAGTCCATAAAACACATCAGAAAAGCTTTGAACACACAATAAAGGGAATACAAACTTGTTTGTCCTTTCCTTCGCTTTCCCAGGTTTTGAAGACCCCAGAGTTAGCTGAGAACTTGCTGGCAAATGTTAGCCTTGGGGTAGGGGAAACCAATGCTTCCACCTCCTGCCTGTAAAGTGCTAGGTGCAGCCCTGCCCCACTGTGCCCAGTCTGTGCACTGCTTTTCTTTAAAAGCTCCATTCATCTCCGAGTCCTCTTTCCTCTGTAGCCTTTAAAGCACCAGGAATGAAAAGGACTCAAGGCTTAAAATCTGTGTCCTCTCAGGGCGAGAGGGAGATTACTTCAGATCTGTGCCCGCATCATCCAGATCTATGATAGACGACTCAAGAAGCACATTACGGGTAAAGTCAACCTTGGGAGTTTAAAGATTCCTAAAATGCTAGCACCATAACACTTCTTGAGCATGGAGAATTTACTCCGGCTTAGGTTATTATAATTAATTGTTGTATAATCCAAAAAAAAAATTCGTTCAAATATTTTAGTGGCCACAAGTAAAGAGGTTGCCCAAAGTTGGTCCACCATCTCTCTCGCCAGCTGCCTTCTCTCGGCATTCTTTTGCAGGATTCATATCCCCTTGCTGACAGGTGGGTCCAGGCTTCCATTCTCTTGCTTTTCCACTCCTATAATGTCCCAGTCAAGGCTGAGCACAGCTGGGACGTCAGGAGCGCCCCTCATTGGCTGGAGCCTACCCTGTCTCCTCTTGCAGACACGCCTATCCATGCCTCCTGGACTCAAGCCCTTCTGCTGGGCTATCAATGAGTTTTCGCTCCCACAGGCAACTCAAACAAACTCTTAACTCTTCTTTATAAAGCCAAATGTTTTGTTATCATAATCTTCAACTTTAAAACAAACAAACAAACACCAACGATGAAAGTTAAAAAACAAAAACAAAACAAAACAACCAACCAAACAACAACAACAAAAAACCCTTCTCTTTCCAAATGATCAGTCTGGCAGAATACCTGGGAGTCCCTGACAGTGTACACCTGGGAAACCCTTTCAGGATCTGCACCCTTCCCAAACTATCAGGAAGCCTCCTGTGTCCAGTCCTGCATGCCCTTTCTAAGAGCTACATGTGGCCATATTACTGCTTGTTTTCACTGGGACAACTGAGGAGGATATGCAGGCAGAGGTAGACCCAGACCCACCCTGCTTTCATAGCCTAAACTCTTCAAATCTTTCTCCACGGTGTCTCTAGACTTGGCATGTACACACTATTTGTCTGAGACTGTTCTTGCTTTTGCTTATGGCCCATGACTACATGCCGCCACCACAGCCAATGCATGCGGTAAGAAGACATCTGGCCTGAACCCTTCCAGTCTGATTTTTCCATCTCAGAGGAACAAGGCTGAATTCCCAAGACCCAGACATCCTGTGCATTTTCACACTGTCTCTTGTGGATGGAGGCAGTTTTCTAAAGAGCCCAGAGACTGTCACACATGAAGTGAATGCAGCTCCTGCAGCCACTGTGTAACTCTGGACTGTTGGCTGTTGTTCAGACAACCTCTCTGAACTGCAGTGTCCTTGTGTGTGAAAAGGTCCCAGGCTGCCTCATTGGGGCTACTAGGGAGATTAAAGAGCTTGCATGTGGAAAGTGCTTGGTATAGGACTGAGCAGGTGACAGTTATGACCTCTGTCCTTTTCAGACTCTGCTTTCAGACACTGGTTTGAATCTCCTTTCCACTGTTCAGATGATAAACTCCTACTCAACCTTCAAAGCCCATAACTCTCATATCCTCTAATCTATTAAAACTACCTCCCCCTACCCCCAGTGTGCTCACTGCTTCATTTTACTCTGGTTTAACAAAAAAATTGCACCCATTTATCTGGCTGCTGAGAAATTACAGGGAGAGAGTCACCTCTTATTTTTCTTAAGTCCTCAACAACATAAACTCAGGTACACAGCGGTACACAGTGGGAATTTTATGAATATCTCCTGACTAGAAGCACACACATAAAGAAATGTCTCTTGGAGTCATTCTTTAGCGATGGTGTTTGCATCTTCAAAAGAAAACATGAAATCAACACTGAGGGAGTTGGGAAATATCCCAAGAGGCTCAAGTCACAAGATCTTGCCGGGCCTCCGAGGCAAAGGACAGCTGGTTAAAAAGTACCTGAGGCAGACATCTTAACAACACCCAAGAGCCTTACACATTCCAGGAGTTAAAGTATATTTACTTGACGGTTCCAGTAAGAAGACTTTTGGACAGGACCCTGAAATCACAACCAAAATCAAATGCACAAAACTGACACATGAGGGGCTTGGGGGAGGGGCACCCAGAAAGGCCAGATATGCCAGGACCAGATCATGAACATAAGAATACTCAAAACTCCTCCCTCTCACGTCAGCCCCTTGAAGTCAGTGACCCTGCGTTGGCCCTATTCACTAAGGTAGCACACTGTGTCACATTTAAGAATACAAGCTGAAACCAAGGTAATGGTTTAACTCTCCACAAATGCATGCAATTAAAGCGGAGAGACCCATAAAGCCCTCCTCGGAACACACAATATTTTAGTACTGAAAATTCTATCAGACAACAGGCTAAGAAGTCTGGCACTTTATCATTCTCTTGCGATACCAAAATGGCAAGCAACAGATGCTTCTCATGCTAAGACTTCTGGGTGTTTTAAAGCCTCCCCAAATCATCTTAGAAATGTTGCGTGGTGTTATGGGAATAAAATTGTGGAGTTGAAAAAAATCACTGAGAAGTAATTTAAACACTAAAAGTTATAAAGATATATACCAATATCTTGGAATTTATAGAAATGAAAAGATTCCAAATATTTTATCATCTCCCATATATTATTATTTTAAAAAAAAAAGCCAATGAGAATCGAAATACTTATTGGTTTTACTTTTAGGATAAGCTAACCTAAACTAAATTGCTATGGTATACAGTAAAAGTCATACAAAAAATAGAAAGCAAACTACCATGGAAAATTCCAAAAGTTCATAATTCTGTCACGTGTTTGAGGGGGAAGAGGGGCCTGCTCCATTCATTTTTCTTACTAACCTTTCTCCCTCAGTCATCCCTCCACAGTTCCTCCAGGTGTAGTTGCTCCAGAAACAAACACATTAAACGCTTCTGAAATTATGGAAGACCTGGGGCTCTAAATCTGCAAAGGTTCTAGTATTTATAATAAAGCTAATACTGGCTCCCAGAACTAGCAGTCCCACGTAGTACATTAAATGAAGACTCGGAGGGTATGTGACTCAATAATACATATTTGAGTTGTCTATGGACTCCTGACAGCTCAGTTAACCTGTGGAGTCTGTATCCTCAGGTAACACACAAAGAAGCCAGACAAACTGTACTTCTTAATGACCCTGAGCTGGGAAACCTGTGATGTTACACAAACCAACTCAAAACTAATGACATTTGAAACCCAAAGCTTCACTTTCAAAACGGAGCATCCAAGGATGCAAAGCAACTAAAATCCACCCTTCAGTTAAAAACAGCCACGTCACACACAGGCTACAGCACAGCAAAGGCATCTATCCTGAAATCACCTTCGTGTCTTTTCCTTTCTGGTGCCACACAGGCTGTTCAGCTTGTGGCAACTTTTCCTTCTCCCAGTCCCATGACATATTTCAATCACAAAGATATTCTGATCGGGTAAAGGTCATCCATACAAAAATTGGGAATCAGATGCAAACTGAGTTATTTCTTTTCCAGTTCACAACATGTAACATAATCATACCACTGTCAGATGATTCTAAACCAGCCAAAACCACAAAAAAATAAAATAAAATAAAATAAAAAACAAACAAACAAACAAACAAAAAACCAAACTTCTAAAACCAATGGTGGTTCTTTCTAGGATGCCCTTGTGGCAATAACGTCTCTACTACCTGCAGGCTCTTTTCCCAGCAACAATATGACCCAGATGAGTTAATCCCTGTGTAATGAATCCCCGGCTCCTAGGATAGACTAACCGAGAAAAACAGAAAGAGTAACAAAACATGTCTATGAAATTGTCTACCTCTCTTGTATGTCTCCAGCACAACTAAAGTCTGTCTTCTTCTCATCTCCTGTGATAAACAAGTTTCAGTCGCACATGACCCCCCAGAGACGCTCCCTGCAAGCCACAAACCACCACGGGTGGGTGCTTTCAAGCAACTTACACTTGGCAACGAAATCCTATGTCCTGCAAGCAACCTCACACAGAAACTATCCTAGGTTGCTCACACTCTCAGAGAGCCTTTGGAAAAGAGACCTTTGAAACCGTCACCTTCTGCAGGCGCACACCTCTTCTAGCCTCATGGTTACCATCCAAAGGCCATCGCTGGGAACTGATGAAAGGTACATGCTTAAGTCGAATCCAGCAGCTCTGCAGCCAGCAGTCCCAGGCTCCGCTCTCCTTCTCCCTAGGGCCTCAAGGGACCACAGCCCTTGTCAGGTGCCCTTCCCCTGCCACCTACAAAGCAAAGCTGGCCCTTTCCTTCTGAGCAATATCCATGCTGAGAATCCTACAGGAGTGGATTGTTTTGTTTTGACTACTGCTGTAGCTCTTATTTTTGTTAATGTTAATTACAATTTCTGCTGTGCTCAAACCTGTAGCTCTCATAAAACATGCTTACACACGCGGGGGACAATTGGCGGGTGCTCCCTGCTGGCTGGAGCCAGGCCTCGGAGGCTCTTTGGGGGATCGATTTTCCGGGCAGGGTAGCCTAGCTGACCCCTAACACATACGTTTCTATAAATATCCACTACCCCTGGGGTTGGGAGTAGATGTTTACCGGGTCGGGGGAAGGGAGCTCTAGGAAGCAGAGATGAAAAAAGGGGGAGGACGACGCAAAGAGGAAGTTCCCAGGAAAAGGAGCTCTGGGGTGGGCGAGCTCCAGAGGGAAGCGAGGGGCCCACGCCACGAATCTCCTTTGTGGCAGCAGCTCGGGGCTCGCCCAAGTTGCAGAGGGCGGCGTCGAGGACAGGCCCCTGCCAGGGGCGTGGAGATTCGGCCCTCTCTTCCCACAGTCGGAACCCAACGAGCCAGGGGTCTGCCTGGCACCCTCCCGAAGCCAGGTCTCACCGTGTGGGCTGTAGTGGCAGCGTTGCTGGCCCGGAGAGGCGGCAGGGCGATGGGGGAGGGCGGGCCGGTCCCCACTCCGCTTCGGGGAGCCCCCGCGCCGATCCCCGGGGAAGCCTGAAGCTGGCGAACGGCGGTGTCCCCTCCTCGGCCTGGGAGCCACGCGCGGGAGGAGACAAAAGAGGGTCAGGGTGGGGAAAAGAGAGCCACCCAGGACCCCAGCCCCCGCCCCGATGGGCAGCGAACCCCCTCTTCCAGGGAGAAGATGGAAGGAGACACCCGGCCCGAGAAAAGCCGGCGGCGTGCGAGAAACGAGGGGGGTCGGGACGCGGCTCCCCGGCGCGCACCCGCCAGCTGCAAAGTTAAGTTCGCGACCCGGCGGGGAGCAGCGCCGGGCCGGAGCTCCGGAGCCCACGTCGCCCGGCCGGGGGAGGGGAGGGCGAGTCACCGAGAGGGCGCAGCGGCGGGGTCGCGCTCCGGATACCCCTCGCTCAACCCGCCGGGTTCAGGGATCTCCCGGGGCACCAACGTGCTCAGCCCGCGCCCCGCGTCGCCTACAGGGTCCCGGGGCCCTTACCGGTCGGGTAGGCGGCGGGAGCGGCGGCCGGAGGTTTCCTGGTTAACATGGCCGCGGGAGAGGAACGTGCATGGCAGTGCTGCCCTCGCCGCCGGTCCCGCCGCTACGCCTCGCCGCCGCCGCCGCCGCCTCCTGGTCGCCCCTCACGCGGGTCCCCCGCGCCTGGTCGCCGCCTCGCTCCCGCTACAGCCAGACACACGCAGTCCGCTGCATCCCCTCGGCCCGGACCCGCCGCCGCGAGCCCCCCGCTCTCCTCCTCGCCGCCGCCGTCCCCCTCGTCCTCGGGCGGCTGCTGGACCCCCCGGCCCGTGCACATGCCTCGCCCTCCCCCTGCCGCACCGCTGGCCTCCCCGATTCCCTCACATCGGGGCCGCGGGGGAGCGGGCTGCGGCCGCCGGGACCCACACGCTCGGGAGCCTCCTCCCGGGCCCGCGCGCGTCCGCGCACACTCGCACACACGCTCGCCCCCGCGGCTCGCGCTCGACAAGGCCGGCCCCGCCCCCCCAGCCGAGGCCCCGCCCCGGACTCCCCCGGCCCCAGCCACACAGGCTGGCGGCCACCCCACCCCCACCCGCCACCCCGGGAGTCCCACCCCCTCCGATCTTCCGCAGAGCCGCCCTCGGATCCCAGGAAAACTGCGGCTCCGGCTCGCTCTGCGCCTCCCCTGCGGCCATCTGCCCTCGCCCCGGGTCCCCCCCTCGCCCCTGCGACGCCCCTCCCGGCACTACCGCGCAACCTACCGCGGCCAGCCTCCTCCCGAAATTGCTGCAGAGACCCCTCCCTCTCCCATCACGCCCCTAAACACCTCTCCTAATGGCTGCTCCCAGACAATACTGCCGCCCCCCATCCCCGGCCCCGGCCCCTGTCCCTGTCCCTGTCCCGGTGGCCCAGCCAGCCCCTCTCCCCAATTTATCATGGAGAGAACTTAGTTGTATGAGGGTCACCTCGGAAAGTCAGGCCCCGAGGAGGGACTGCGGCTGAGCCTGGTGACCCAAGCATGGACGAAGGAAGGGGCTGCCCTTCCACCTCCATCTCGGCCACGCACGCCCTCCCTGATTCACTGACACCGAGTGACCGCTGCCCTCCCGTCTCTAGGACAAGGGGAGGCAGACAGGCGCCTGTGGACCGCAGCTGAGGTAGCAGTTGGCTGTGGGTTGCTAGGCAAAAATAAACATCAGAGACACCTCCCATTTCCTTACAACTCCAAGCCTTTCCCCCAGCACGGCCGCGGAGACAGACACACCTTCCTTTCAGCTCTCTGCTGCACCGGTGCGACACCTCTGATTCCTCGCATCCTCGGAGGAAAAGATTCTTTTTTTCCCTTTCCCTTCCCAGACACGTGGAGAATTTCCCCGCCCTTTCCATTTGTGGTCTACAGCCTCTGTTTCCCAGGAAAGAGCAAAAATTTGCTTCCCTTGTCGCACACTTATGCTTTGTCGTGAGTGGCACGCTTGTGCACCTTTGTCCACTTGAACAGTCAGGTGTGGAGGGAAAGCTCAAAAAATCCCAGCAGATAGGGAAGAAAGTTGGACCGCGTCCAGGCGTGCACTTCCTTCCTGGGAGGTGCCTAGTTTCTGAAGTGCTCCTGGAGTCCTGTGTCCATTCTTTCTTGTCCTGTTCCTTGTGTCTGTCTCCAGATCCCTAAGAGTGCTGGCCCCAACAAGAACAGACTTCAGTCTAGAGAGAGCTACCTCCTGCAGAGTTCTATGGGCTCTGCTGTTTGCAAATTGTCATAGCAACCTCCTACAAAGATCACCTCAGCTTTATCCAAATGCCAAGAGGACCGGCCCACATTACTGTGTGACCCTCTAGGGCGCCTACAGAGTAATAAGAGGAGGGCACACGCCACCCTCAAAGAGAATGAGAGGCAGAGAAGGACAGAGAGAGGAGAGACAAGCAGGCAGGGAGAGATACACAGAGAGACAGAGACAGACTACTTTCTTTTTGGGGTTCTTTTACAAGAAAGTAGGGTCACGGTAATATATTAATAATCGGCTCATGTCATGACCTAAATTGCCTCGAGCAAGAAATCCCTCCCAGTGCTTATCACATTCAAACTCACACGGGAAGGCTGGAGTAGCACTCAGAATTAACTAACAGAAAGGGGTTACAAAGGAGCAGGTACGCCGCTCCAATGTATCTGAGATTCTCAGGGTGGTCTCACAGGCTCGGCTCACAGCCTGTGCACATTCAAGAAAACTCCGGCAGTGTCCCCCCCCCAGCCCCCCCCCCCCCTTACTCTTTCTAAACAAGTATTTCCTTCCAGTCTTGCTTCTTGAGTACTCCATGTGACTGATGTTTGAAAAAAAAATATTGTTCTTAAATATCAATTTCAGTATCAAATTATCTGCACAGTATTTCAAACACCGTTGCTTCAAAATTAAATAAATAAGAAAAATCATAAATAAGAAGAATAGTAATGGTACAGGTTAATTCTAGCTCTATTTCCAAATTAATGATATTAATAGATTAAAATATGGGGAAAGAAACACTTTTTTAAATAAAGAAACAAAATTATTTGCTTCAGTTAAAGAAAATGATATATGTCTTGTTTTGTGAACTTTAAATAAAATACCTTTTTCTCTTTGACAATTTCATAATGTAAACAAGTATATATTGATCATATCCACCCCAAACTCTCTCTGCCCGCTGCTCCCACTCTCCCACACCCTATCCCAACTCTCACAAACCCGCCTCCAGCCTCCAGCAACCCCCAACATGTCATCTTCCTCCTCTTCTTCTTCCTCCTCCCCTCCTCCTCTTCCTCCTCCTCCTCCTCTTCCTCCTCCTCCTCCTCCTCTTCCTCCTCCTCCTCCCCCTCCTCCTCTTCCTCCTCCTCCTTCTCCCCCTCCTCCTCCTCCCCCTCTTTCTCCTCCTTGTCCTCTTCCTTCTTCTTCTTGGCTGGCCTCAAACTCAAACATTTACTTGTACTCTTTGTAAAATTGTAAACTTATGTATTTAGCAATAAAAAAATACTTCTGGCAAGTACTGGAAGAAATGAGTCA
>JANHMN010000021.1:38096954-38120080 GCA_030674055.1 Rhabdomys pumilio
CTCCTCCTCCTCCTCCTGTTTGACCTCTTTTTTGTGCTTTTGTTTTCCACAGCCCACCGAGTCTAACTAGCACTGTCTGTTCGGATGCTGGCTTGTTTGGCTTCATCTTGCACTGGTGACACAGCTCCTGTGAGTTCATGTGTGCCATGGCTATGGCATCTCCAGAAGACAGTGTCTCAACAGCATTTCTCACAGGCCTCCATCTCTTACCTGCTTCTTGTTCTGTCTTCCAAACACAAGGGTTGGAAGATCACAGCTCTCTCTCTCTCTCTCTCTCTCTCTCTCTCTCTCTCTCTCTCTCTGTTTCTGCCTCTCTGTCTCTCTCTCCAAACACACACACACACACACACACACACACACACACACACACACACACACACACGTGTGCACATTCTCATTGAAGTAAACACTATGAGATATTAGAGTCCATGTAAATGTAAGACACGGTCTGAGCTTTCCAGGAGCTCCTAGAACAGACTAAGACTAAAAAAATTCACCTTTAACAAATACGTCGGTTACAAACTCAAGACAATCCCGGTCTCTCAAACCCACTCTCTCATCTTCCACCCACTCTGTAGTGCAGAAGCTTACGACAGTAGCAAGGGCTGTCTTGCCCACTGGTTACCAGTAGATTGGATAAGCAAACACTACCAGTCAGAGATCAAAGGGCTCCAGGACAATGACGTCAACCATCTATCTCTGACTCCTCCGGAGACATCCCACCACAGGTTAGTAGCCATCTTCCACGTTATTTATTCTACATGCTAGGCATGGAACCCAAAGCCTTGTAATGTCCAGCGGCAGTTTTACCACTAAGCTACATTCCATCCTGAGTGTGCCTATAACTGAAGACATCAGCTCCTGTTGGACAGGCCTCTCCCACAGCTGTCCATTTCCTCTCAGAGTTTTGGAAGCCATCCCATCGTCCTATCCCTTAAGGCCCAGCGGTAGCAAGGATTTCTTGCTATCACTATCTCCAGGGTTCTTGATTTCTCTTTATCGGTTTGTGTTAACCACTCTACTAGGCCGAATCCTTCAATTAAGCTGTGCCATGTTTTGTGACACCATGTTCTGTCTGATACTAAGAGTGACTCATACAGTTCCTGGTTTGGGATTTTTCATCTTTATGAGGGTGCGAAAGTAATAAGAATTACTGAACTTTGAACTCTTTTTTTTTTTTAATAAATATTTTCCCAGAATAGTGATATGTAGAGTCATTTTCTCAGCAGAATGTGTGACAGCAATGAGCCATAGCTCCCAGGAAGACATGAGATCTCAAGAGGCAACCACTGATACTCTACAAGGCCCATCTAGGCTGAGCTATTGGAGGAGTGCTAGACTAGGTAGCCTTAATGTGTCTTTTGACTTAACCGATATTTTCAGTTTAAGAGGGGTTTATCTGACTTTGCCCTCATAGTAAATCAAAAACACCTCTCTAAGTACTGTATTGTATAGATCACAGAGGCTAAATACCAGATAACTACAAAGGGCTAGAGAATCTGGGTTTGCTGGGAGAGCCTGAGCAGATTTCTAGAGGAGGGGGGAATTGCATCTTGCCTTAAGAAAATGGGCAGACAGCCGTTCCATGCACAAAGGAGGGCACATTCCAAGCAGAAGGAGCAACGTAGTAAATGGAGAGAAATCCAAGTAAGGATAACAGATGTTCTTGGTGTGAGTCAGCTTCCCATGGGCAGAGTCCACATGACAACAAACTTATAAGGAGGTGTCTTAGTTAGGGTTTTACTGCCCTGAACAGACACCATGACCAAGGAAACTCTTATAAAGGAAAACATTTAATTAGGGCTGGCTTATAGGTTCAGAGGTTCAGTTCATTATCACTATGGTGAGAAGCATGGCAGTGTGCAGACAGGCACAGTGTTGGAGGAGCTGAGAGTTCTAACTCTTGTTCAGAAGGAAGCTAGGAGAATACTAACTTCCAAGCAGTTAGGATGAAGGTCTTAAAGCCCACGTCCACAGTGATACACTTCCTCCAACAAGGCCCCACCTACTCCAACAAGCCCACACCTCCTAGTAGTGCCACTTCCTAGGCCAAGCATATTCAAACCATCATAAGAGGTGAGGTTAATTTCTTCAGGTTTGGATATTTCAATCTCTGATCAATGGCACTGTAACTTTAGGGTCTGTGAGAAGGGCAACACTGTGGCAGCATCAAGCGGTAGAGCCAGACTGCCCCTGTCATCACCAGGAATTGAAAAAGCAGAAGAAGGAGTTGATGTCTCTAGTTTTCTTCAAGGGAATTCCCCAATGGCATAAGGACCTCCCACATGGTTCTAACCTGGTAAGAGTTGCCACCGGTTTCTAACGTTTTTTGAGAGTGCTGTGTCAGAGACAAAGCCCACACACAGGAACATTGGGGGTGCATTCAAGTTCCAAACTATAAAGCCAGGTATGGAGATACATGCTTTAAATTCCAGCAGTTTGGAAGCAGAGGCAGATGGAGCTTTATGAGTTGGAGGCCAGCCTGGTCTACACTCTGAATTCCAGGATAGCCAAGGCTATACAGTGAGACTGTTTCAATAAGCAGAAAAACAAAAATCACACACACACAAACACACTACACAATCATTAAAGCTCCAAACTATAGCACCCCTAAAGTGGACAGTGACCTAAGAAAAGAGATACCGAGGCATAGGGTAACAGGTTTCCAGGACGAGCACAATAACAGCTGGAGAGAGGAGATAACACAAGATGTAAATGGAGATCAGAGGCCACTGGAGGGTTCTGAGCACTGGGTTGACGAAAGAAAAATGTAGAGCACAGAATGTGCATCAGTTTCACTGCAATGTAAGGCAGGCTGGACCAAAAGCATCAGTCTGGAGGCCATTTCCAGGAAGAGCTGAGGGTGGTACACAAGTCAATGCCGCTTATTCTGATACTTTCTCTTGAGTCCAAAAGACCCACCCACACACTGAAGCAAGGAGAAATCTGAAGAGGCAGGGTGGTTTTTATTTTGTTTCATTTTGGTTTTGATACTGTTTGCTTGGAGAACTGACATACCTCAGAAGGCCGCTTATCGAAGGGTTTTGTCATACAGCTCAATGACATGGTTAGCTGACATGAGATATAATTGCAAGATAGCAAGTGACAATATTAGACACTGACTGTGGCTCCGAGGTAGAGTGAATGTCTGGCCTGGATTTGACAACCAACAAAGAAAAAAAAAGAGAAGAGAAGAGAAGAGAAGAGAAGAGAAGAGAAGAGAAGAGAAGAGAAGAGAAGAGGGAAGAAAAGAGAGGAGGAGAGGGTAGGGGAGGAGAGGAGAGAGGAGAGAGGAGAGAGGAGAGAGGAGAGAGGAGAGAGGAGAGAGGAGAGAGGAGAGAGGAGAGAGGAGAGAGGAGAGAGGAGAGAGGAGAGAGAAGAAAGGAGAGAGGAAAGAGGAGAGGAAAGAGGAGAGGAGAGGAGGAGAAGGGAGGGGAAGGGAGGGGAGGGGAGGGGAGGGGAGGGGAGAGGGTTTAGAATCTAAATTGCCCTGCTAATTACATTCTTCCCTAGTATACTGGGCATAGACCTAACAGGATGAAATATTGCAACGGGCAGATATTACAAAAGAAGGAGATATTTCGTCCCCTGGAGCCTTTCTGGATTCCTGACTCATATAGGGCAAGGATTGTGGCGTCCTGGCTTCTAATTGACATTATAGCTAGAATTTTAAATTTTAAACTAAAGAATTACCTCCATTAAAAGAATATGCAAAAAATAAGACTTCCCTCTAACATCTTGCTGATTAAAAAAAAAAAAAAGAGCTAAAGGAAAGGCAGAGTGGAGAAGATGCAGGAAGAGTAACAGTCTTAGAACAACCCTGGCTCCATGAAAGCCCTGGGCCTTAGGACCTACTGCTTGGGGATGTGATGCATCTGTGGGTTCTCCTGCTCCAGGATTGAAAGGATCCAAACAAGACACAGAAATCTCTGGGTCACTGTACCCCTATTCACCAGGGGTATAACCTGAGATTGCCAAAATGCTCCTAGGTCTAGGGGCTTCTTAGATGGAAGGAAATGCAACAAAGGCCTAAGGTTTCGGGGCCCTTGCAGAGTGCTCTCAAGATATACCCAATAACTTGATTTATACAGGACACTTTGTATAAATTGCTTTTGGGTTACTATGACAAAATACCTGACAGAAACAATTTAAGGGAGAAAAAAATTGTTTTGACTGATGGGTTTAGAGGATTTCAGTCTAAGAAGACAGGATGGAGCAACTCGGGTCATGGTGGCAGAGGCATGTGGTGGAAGAGACATCATGATGGACCAGGAGATACACATCAAGGCAGGAACCAGGAGCTAGGTATTATATATCTGTGTGTGTGTGTGTGTATGTGTGTGTGTGTATAAAATATGTATATATATGTGTGTGTGTATATATACATATATATGTGTGTATATATGTGTATATATATGTATATTTATATATGTATACACACACATATATATGTACATATACACACACACATATATATATATTATGTGTATAAAATATGTATATATATGTGTGTATACACATATATATACATGTATACATACACACACACACACACACACACATATATATATATATATATATATATATATATATATATATAAAATGTTCTTCAGATGTATAATATATCCTTCATAATTCTGCTTGTAGCAATGGGCTTTTCCACCTGGCTTCTTTGTTCCCAGAAATAACTATGCTTGAGACTTAATATTTTATGAATAAATGTCTAGGCTAAAAGCTTAGGCTTGTTCCCTATCTCATAACTTAGTTATCCATTTATTCTGTTCTATATTCTGCCATGTGGTTAGTTACCTCTCCTTAGCTTCATGTGACCCTCTTCTTCAGTGTTAGAGCCATCTCCCAGGACTGACTACTTCTAGAATCTGATCTCTCTCTGCTGGATGTCCCACCTTCTAATCTTGCCTTGACCCATTGGCCATAGGCTTTTTATTGACAGGTGGTGCTTCCATACACTGCACAAGAGATTCTCTCTACATCTGCCTTCAATGATTTAACTTTTAGCTAGGCTTCTGTGGGGCTGATAGCCCACAAGTGGTCATGAGTCTTGTTGGGCTCTGTTATGGATCCCATGTGTCTGCCACTGCAGGCCTCTGGATGTGGCTCTGGAGAGCAGAAGCTTGGGAATTTTGACTGAGTTCCCTCCACACAGTGCAGGGCAGACACTGGGCTGACACTTGTTGCTCTGCCTGGGGGTGGAACAATCTCATCCTGAAGTTGGGGGGAAGGCAGGGCTTTTGAGTGCATTCGGAGGCCAGAGGTCTCCTCCCAGTTGCTGCTGTGGGCCACAGAAGAACAGAGACAATAGGAATGAGGGAGAAGGAGACTCTTGTTATGACACTCGCTTGGCTGGCAGCTAACTTGATTGAATTGGCAGCCTCCATGGTGGGAACATAGAGAGGCCTTCAGGCGGGAGACTAGGCAGCAGTGATGGAGGTGGTACTGGCTCATTAAAGGCCTTCTCCACGGTTTCCCATGGCGGGCCCCAAAGACATGAGGAAGCCCATGGTTTTACAGGCTTTATTGTCATGGCAGATGGTAGATGAATCTGGCTGCCACCCCCCAACTCAGGGCAGACATGAGTTAAATAGGGAGGGACGAGAGAGAAGGTCTGGGAAGGAATACTTAATTGGCTACTCCCTCTGAGGCCGAGGCCTGTAGTCACACCCTCTACTTGTGGAGAGGCTGGTAGGGGTATTGCCCTACGTGACTGAAAGGCATGGATCTATAGAGGTCTTAGACAGTGTATCAGGAGCCTAGAGTCTGGGAGCATGGTGAAATGTATTCTGCCCCTTTCAGGGTCTCTATCCACTTCTAAATAGTGCTCTACCAGAAACCAAGCTATCCTTACACGGTCCCACAGGCTTCCCCCCTCTCCCCCCCCAAAAAAAGCACCAACATAAAGGTCCAAGTGCTTAAAACATGAACTTGTTGGGGAAGGGTTGTTATGTGACTGCTTGCTCCAAGATCAAAACATTCTGTTCTGCAGAAAGCTCCTTAACCAGAAAAGTAAACAACTCAAAGTAGGTTCAGGAAGTACCTGAAACTGACCAGATTCACTAGGTCCCTCTGTGCCACAGTAAATAATAAGAGCTGAGAGTTCCTTCAGACTGGAGAGAGACAAGCTTCGAAGACAGAATAATCTAAGAACATCTATATTACCCACAGGGTTATCAAGTGATACTAAGTCATATGCATTGTGCCCTTTCTATATGCTAGATTCTGTCCTGTGCATCAGAAACGGTTTGTATTACTTAAGCTTCATAGGAAGGTTGTGAGAAAGATATTTTAGGAGTTGACCCCCAAATTTCTTAATAGCAAAGACATTGGTTGGTGGAGTTTGTGATGTTTTGACTTTAGGGGGTGGTTCCTGTAATTCCTCCAAATTAGACTACAATTGAAAAAACTACTAGATTTATAGACACATGTGTGATGGTTTGTATATGCTTCGGCCAGGGAGTGGTACTATTAGGAGGTGTGACTTTGTTCCAGTAGGTGTGTCACTGTGGGCATGGGATCAAGACCTTCATACTAGCTGCCTGGAAGCAAATATTCTGCTAGCAGTCTTCAGATGGATGCTACCATGCTCCCACCTTGATGATAATGGACTGAACCTCTGAACCTGTAAGCCAGCCCCAATTAAATGTTGTCCTTTATAAGAGTTGCCTTGGTCATGGTGTCTGTTCACAGCAGTAAAGCCCTAATTAAGACAACATGCAAATATGAAAGTACATGATAAATATAATGAAATAATTTAATAATGAAAAATTAATGCAAATATAATGAAACAAATGTATTGTTTTCTATGATATCACAGAAAAATTTCTTCTTATGCTTGAGCCAAATGGAGAAGAGGTCTCTACAGCACTAGAAATATGTGTTATCTACCAACATGACCTTTGCACAGAGAAATTTAGACATCAGGGTCATGGAGAATTGTTTTTAATGAAAGCATATATCTATCATAGGAAAATTCTCCTTCAAGTTTAAGATATAATTGGTAGTGTTCTGGCTTATTTACAGTTAGCAGCCAAAAACAAAAACTCAACCTTGCGGAAAAACAAAAACAAATAAAGAAACAAAAAAACCGGTGTGCTCAATTAGTTGGTCAAGAGCAAGAGAAATTACCTTTAATGACTGAATAATTTGAGCAATTTGAGACACATGCAAATATGAATGTGTGTGTATTAGTGTAATTAATATAATTGCATATATTTGTGTATATATAATTAATAGTCCTAGATAAGTCTTCAAACTCTCCTAGTATTTCTTTGATCAATCAAAATTTACTTCAAATATCATTACAGACAATGTATGTAGTACTTGTCAGTCATCTTTCAGAAGTGATGTTATAGACAATCGTTATTCATAAGTATCACTCTCAGAGGGGGATTTGAGGCACAGAAACTAAAGCAAGCACTTGCGTTCAGCACACCCGGGGCCAAAGGACCTCCATCGTCATCTCCAACTGTCACAAATATTAGAAATTAGCCAACAAATAATGAACCACTAATAGACAGAAAACATCTGAAATGAAGAAGGGAGTGAGAGGGAGTTTGCTGAGTGACCACTGCTTGGGGAGAAAGCAAGGATGAGCTTTCTTAGGATTTAGAGGAGGGAAAAGATAAAGTAACTGGCTGGCTCTGAACACGCTTTGAGAGAACAGAAAGAGGAGTGATGTCATCCTTAGAAACTCCACAGAAGGAAGAGCAGGAATATTGGTGCATGTGGAGAAGAGGGTTAATAAGGGGGAGGAGCTTTGTAAAAATGTTTGTAAGGATGATGAGGTCTACGATGAAGTGCCAGGTAAGATCCATCCAGGGTGAGACAAAGGTGAAAAACCAGAATATAGAAAGAAATGTGATTTGAGTTACTTTCTTATCATACACATTGCCTGGAGATTTCTCGTCTCTTTCCCTGGCTGTCATTCTGTGTCCTCTTCCTCACTAAGGATGTGTCTGTCCGTCTTCTCTTCCCTCAGCACTTGCTTACCCTTCCTTCTTTGTCTAATTAATCCACAGTGAGGAATGAGCCCACCCAACCTGCCGTGTGATGCACGCTCGACGGAAGAATTCCTCCCTTGCTTTATTCGTGACTTACTTGCTGGGCTCTGGGTGAAGTGTTTTCCCTGATCCACCCCTTGTATTTTCACAGCCAGCCAATGAGGCAGACATATCATTATCCTGACTTTAGAGACAAGGACCCGAAGATTGAATGGCTGGGTGGCTTGCTAGTAGTAATTGGTGGTGAGCGTATTTGAGTTTAGGAAAACCTAATGAAGCTCATGCTTCCATACAGAGAATGGGTTGCTTGTTGTTCAGGTGCCATAAGGCATAGAGACGGGCAGGCCCCTATCTTCTGCTCTCTGGCTGCAAAATTTTGTCTGACTTAGCAGCACCAAGTGCCACCCACCTTCATCCTTCCCTAATGGCTGAGAAGCAAGAAGCTAAAGTTCCTTTAAAGAAAGTCCTGGGTCAGCATGCCCAGCCCAAGTGTATCAGGGTCAAATCCTCGTTGTATGTAGGTTTTCACGGTTCTATTTTCTAGTGTGTTCTCCATTTGCCTTTACTAATGTGCTTAGCTCTGGGCCAGAATTGCCACGTGGTCTATTGTGTCCACTCAGGGTCCTCTGACAAAACCGATAGAACGGTTTTATATACACTCAAAGGGGGTTTATTAGAGTGGCTTACAGGCTATGGTCAGAATGATCCAGCAATGGCTGTCTCCTGGCAGAAAGGCTCCATCAGTTGTCCAGTCACTCAGGAGACTGGAGACCTCAGCACTTCCTCTCTAATGCAGTTCAGGGAAGTCCTAGAGAGATGACAGTTTTCAGTCTACATTAGAATATCAGAGGAGTGGGTTCTAACACCAATGAAAGGGGTATCTCAGGAACAAGACAGATGAACTTCCTGGTCAGAGTTAGGGCAAGCAAGCAAAAAGCAAAGGCTTTCTCATCCCATGTCCTTTTATGTGGGCTACCATTGTAAGGTGTGGCCCAGATGTAGGGTTAAGTCTTCAAATTATCTGGATTCCTTGTCAGTCTCCCAACTCAAATGATCCAACCACGACAAAGCTCTCACAAGTGTGCCCAGCTGCTTCAGTCTGAGTCAATTCCAAGTATGGTCAAGGTGACCCCCAAGATTAGTTATCATAACCATTCAGACAATGTATGAAAATGTGAAGTCAGTCCTAGAGGCTTGATGTAAATACTCAATCAAATGTGAAAGCTAGTCTAGTATCAGTCATTTCCTATATGGTTGATCCAAGCATCTTCAGAATTGTACATTGGAATGTTGATGGATAATGAAAATTGCTAGCAAGAAAAAAGTATTAGTGGCCAAGAATCTAGGGCATGTTTCAAATGTCTGAAATAAAGCATGGTCCGCATAGGATTAGGTGCGTTCTCTCTCTTTGAAAAATAAACAGTCTACATAAACTTGTGATGAGATCATTCCTAGATCTTAAAAGCTGTTATGAATCCCATTCTATGACTGAACAGCAGAATCCAACTATTTCACAGATATAAAATAACATGATGGCCCTCTGAGACAAGACGTTCTCTAATTGAAAAGACAATAGAAAAGAGAGAGGCATTGGGTTTTCTTTTCTTAAGAAAAACAAATATAATAGACAGAGGCCTCCAGGAAGCTAACAGGCAGCAAAATGTGTCTGAAAGAAGTGTTTATAAGAGTAAGTCATGGGGAAACACTAACACCCTGAACCTAGATGTGCCAAAGAAATCCATGGGGCTGCATATGGCTGGACACAACGTCAGCACCTTTCTGACTCCCCAGGACACAGTGGAAGAAAGGAAAGAATTTTAAAAATCTAAACAAATACAGCTGGTACAGCGAAGTCCATGTACTGTGATCCAGACATTTTATTAATGGAAAACTTGTTCATCTCTTTGCTTTGTGTAAAATGTAGTGCCCGGGTTTCATGGTCTAAGTGCCATCATGGCTCAGCTATGGACTAATTGGATGTCCATTGTCTGTTTCTCAACTTCTCCCTCTTGGGTCCTCACTCTTAAAATGTCACCTTCTTCACAGCCTTCCTAGGAAGTTTAAGTAATACGGTCTATTTCTGATGCACCAGATAGAATCTAGCATATAGAAAGGGCACACTGCACATGACTTAGTATCACTTGATAACCCTGTGTTCCTAGATTATTCCATTTTAGAATTAACAAACCAAGATAGGTAGAATGTGTCAGTAAAATATCCACCCATAATCGCAAGAAGGAACAGATAAATTATTTTAAAACCAGGACGTAAAAGCATTGTGGCCTTTCAATTCTTGAATTTGAAATGTCAACTGATAATACATTCAACAGTTTGTCATCAGAGTCACAAATCCAGTTGAGGATGTTGCAGTCATTTAAACTAATATTTATTATTGAAGCCATAGGAAAATCCTCCTTCCTACCAAGCCTGTCAGCCCATTCAGGAGGCGGATAATATATTCAACAGTGGATATGGAACCCTACTTTGTCTTGTCTCTTGCAGCCTCCTCTGTGTGCTCACCACTCAGAGCAAAGGCTCCGTCTGAGGAAGAGATGGTGGATGATATCCCAACAACTCCAGTTTATCCCCCGACTGTTGTAGCTTCTACTTCTAAAGGTAACCTTGCTTTTTTAACCGTAGGGTAAAAGAAGTCACTTGCCCACCTAAGATGCCATCTCTTAGAATTGTAAGAGCTAACCCCACTTGGGCATCTCTTCTCTCAAGTTATTTCAAAAGTAAAGCATGAAGGAAGAGGAACCTGCCTTCTAACTGTATAGGTAAGCGTGGAAATGAAGCCACTCCAGGGCAAAGGACCTCCAGGAGTCTAGAGGTCTGGAAGATGGTATTCTCTCTCTCTCTCTCTCTCTCTCTCTCTCTCTCTCTCTCTCTCTCTCTCTCTCTCTCTCTGTCTCTCTGTCTCTCTCCTCTCTTTGTCTTTCTCTGTGTGTCTCTCTGTCTCTCTGTCTCTCTGTCTCTCTCTCTCTCTCTCTCTCTCTCTCTGTGTGTGTGTGTGTGTGTGTGTGTGTGTGTGTGATTGTTTTCTTTTGATACAATATCTTGACAAAAACAAATTAGGGGGTAAGAAATTTATTTGGCTCACAGTTAATTTACAGTTTATTATGGCGGGGAAGTCAAGACACCTGAAACAATTACTCACATTCCATCCATAGTCAGAAGCACAGAGCAAGGAATTTATGAATGCACAAGAGTGTTTAGCTTCTTTTCTCCACGCTCACAGAGTCCACCATTCACTATCTAGGGAACCATACCACCCACAGTAGGGGGTCTTCCCACGGGGATCGGTATAATCAGAATGATCCCTCACAGACGTGTGCATATCTAACATAATCTAGAAAATCCACATAGGACTGCTTAAATTACATCTAGATTGTATTGAGTTGACAATGATCGCTATTTCCCCTAAGGTCCTGAACTAGGGTTCAGCCACCTACTGGGAAGGAAAAAGGTTAAGTACCCCCTCAAAGTCTATTCTGTCTCCTTGGATTTCTTTCTTTCAGTGAAGATTTCCAGAAAAAAAAATGATGAAAAAAAAAACTTAATGTAGGAAACTGAAAAATACCCAGGGTCATACTAAAAATCCTTTCCACTATGGGTTGAAACCAGTCAGAATCGGTCCTTTTTCTTCAACTTCTTGTGATTCCTGAAACATCATTTGAAGAAATGTTTCGTGACAATCTTTCAAAATGTCAGCCTATTTTGAAGTCAGTAAAGCCAGACTGTACCTTGTAGAGAGGTTTAATCTGAGAAGTTTTTACACAGAAACAATAAGAAAGCCGGCAACTTTCATTTTCTTTCATTTTAAGAAATCTTGAAAAGGTAGGGAATTATGTATATTGTATTACTTTTGTTATTATTATTATTATTATTATTATTATTATTATTATTATGCTTTTACTCCTGTATATGTGAATATTAGCACTTCATACGCAAATAGAAACATCAGGTCATAAGTGAAATGTACAGTCTGTCCTGTGCAAGAAAAGTGATTATCAAAACCACGTAGGGATTTAATGGATCCGTTCAGTCAATAGTTAAAACTGTTGGCATGTAACTGGCAAGTTTAGAAAACGAAAGTTAAAAGCCATAAATCAATAGCATTCTGCAGATATGTTTTGTTTGGCTTTTACATGGGGCTTTTTGATAATGTGAACGCCGAGTCCAGTCTTTTAAAATTAGATTTCATATAAATACACATGTTTCTGGTTGTTCTAGAAACAGCACAAAATCAGACTGCATTAGCCTCCCTTCCATCTTTCTCAATAATGGCATGCAGGCCTCTGTATCCCCACCTCCACCCTGGGCCCTGCAGAATACCACAGTCCCTACCACTTCCTGTTATTGTATGTGGTAGTGTCTTTACTTTTGGTGGTACCTACTTCTCTAGCATGTCCGCAACCTCTACATGAGTTCTTTAATTAATGGAATTTCCTCACCACCATCTTTCCACAGATATAAATGCATCTCCCCGCCCCCAGTCTTTCCTCTCTTCTCTGTTTGTTTGGGTATTTATTTACACTGAGACTGTCCAAACCGGTCTTGTTTATAAATACAAATCAGGAGAGAGAAATATTGTTTTGTCTCGCAGTTCGTTGTGGAGACTCTAAAATCATGGCTTGTTTGAGATCTACCTGAGGTGACCTGGTATAGCTACCGCATACAGCTCTATGGGGATTCATCATACACTGTGAAAGTATGCATTGTTTCCTTACAGTTACCAGCTTGCTTTGTCTGGAAGTAGTTAAGGTCTTGACGTTTCTGTAGAAGTTCACAAACATGTTTTGAATAGGGAAGAAATCTCCATGTCTCACTACCGTGGAAGGGTCCAGGTGAGGAATATATTTAGGACACCAAGTGACTCTTAAACTAGCCTGTCATTCAAAGTGCTGCAGAATACTTTGTATCTGAACATAGCATAGCTGGCATTAAATGCCAGACTTCTACTTCTTCCCTTCCAAAGTATTTCCCCCAATGTGTTTCCTGCCTCCGCACAGGAAACCTCCAGTGTTCTGGTCAGTCAGGCTGAGTGTCTTGAAGCAGTTCAGCTAGTTTAGTTGTCAACTCAACCCAACCCAGAGTCATCTCAAAATAAGGAAACTCAATTGAGGAATTTCCAGATCTCAGTGGCCTGTGACCGTGTCTGTGACAGATTGTCTTGGTTGGTGGTTCATATGAAGGAAAGTCCAGGCCAGTATGTGTCTAGGTTATATAAGGCAGCTAGCTGAGTACGAGCCAGAGACAACTGTTTAGGCTTCTGTCGCTGCTTGAAATCTTGTTGTCACTTCCTTCTGAGATGAACTATGACCTGGAAGTGTAAGCCAAATAAACCCTTTTCTCCCAGGTTACTTCTGGTCAGACTGTTTTTAATCACAGCCACAGAAAATTGAGTAGAATGTGGTTCTTTATTCTCCTCTTGCTCTCATCCATCCATCCCGTCATCTATAAAATCTATTAATTTTACATTAAAACAATTCTACCAACCTCTTGGTTTTCATTATCGCTAATATCACCATAATCGAAGGCAATGCTACTGTTCAACTGCATCATGGGAAATATCCTCTCACTTAGTCTCCATTGCTCCTTTTATTCCCAACATGGCAACCCTGGGGATCCCTTCAGATGTCCCTTTCGAATGAACCTGTTGCTCCGCTTCTCAAAGTCTCCTGATGCTTCTCTAGTAGCCATCGTCAAAGCCAAAGTTCTTGGTGTATCTAAAAGCTCCTAATTGATTCTCACCCTCCCTCTCCCTTGTGAGGCTAAGTGCCTCCCTTGCACCCTTCAGCACCACAGGCCTGTTGTCGCCTCTCAAGCTCTCCACACTCAGGGCCAAGAAGGAGGTGCAAAGGTAAAGCATTTGCTGGAGAAGGCAGGAGATAGGAACCCGGCACTCAGAAGATAGCTAGTGTTGTGGTCTTGCTTATATCTCCAGTACTGGGGAGAAGGGTACAAAGAGAAGGAAGGGGGAGGGGCAGGGAGGTCCCTGAGACTCCCTGGCTGTCAGTCAGTCAGCCTAGCCAAAGACACAGACGGTGGGTTTTCAGTTACAGAAAGACCATCTCAGAATCTAACTTGGGGAGTCATAGAGAAAGATGCCCAGAGTTGACCTCTGGCCTCCACATGCACAGAAATGAGACAGCACACATGTGTATATACATGCATGTGTATGATACACACGTACATAATATGCCATACTCACTCCACACCAAGAGCCTTATTTGTATCAGCTCCTTTGCCTAGAATGTTCTCCCTCTAAAAGCCCTCACCTTTTTCAAGTCTTTAATACATGTTGCTTGTTGGCTGGAGTCATCCCTAGTCCACTGAAGATATAATGCACCCTAGCGTGTACACACACATGTATACACACACATACACACATACATACACATAGACACAGACATACATGTATACATGCATATATACACACACATACATACACACATACACATACACACATTATACACATACACACATGTACATATACAGACACACATGTATACACATATACACATACATACATGCAGATATACATGTATACACACATGTACACACATGTACATATGCACACATACATATACACATGTATACACACATACATACACACACGTACACATAGACACACATGTATACATGCATATATTCTCACATATATATACACACATATATACACATGCATATACACATACACACATGTACACACACATATATACATATACACTCACACACTCACACACACATCCCTTTTTTATGCCCTCACCATCTGGCATGTCATGTGTCTTTGCTTGTTTTTTTCTCTTTGTTTCTTTCTTCTAGAACACACGCTTTCTGAGAACAGGGCCTTTCCTTGTATTTTTTTTTAACCTGCTGTTTTTTAGTGTCTAGAATAGCTCATGGGAATGAGAGTTTCCTAATAAATATTCAATGGATAAATTAGGTAGGAATGACATTATTTAATTTATTTAAGTATTTAAGTATTTAAATTATTTAAATAAAGTTGGTAAGGAAAAATGTATGTGTCCAATTGAGTGAGTTTATGCAATCTTCTGAAGCATAGCAGCCAAAATAAAAGTGTTTATTTCTCGTGGTCTTTCGAGGTGACCCACAATTTTCAGTTTTCCAGAACCAAGCGCCTTTGCTCAGTCCCAAGCATGCGGGAAGTCTATGCACGGATAAAGAAAAGTTTGTATTTTGAATTATGCCATAGAGGCCTCAGCCTGGTAACTCAGCGGCTGCACACTCGAGCCAGCTGCACAAAGGACTCCCAAGCATCTTTAAAAAGCCCTCCGTGGGCCCCAGTAGAGCTGGATGTGGCGCTCAGTCTGCGTCTGTGGATTCAGCAACCATCACTCACAAGCTTGTCTTAACATCTTCCCAGAAAGGGGCTGCAGCTCTTGGGCCTGAATTATTTAAATGGACCTTACATCTTCTGAGGTTGAAAAATAAAATTGTAAAAAAAAAAAAAAGAGAGAGAGAGAGAGAGAGAGAGAGAAAGAAAGAAGGAAAGAAAATATGCCTGAAAAGTGTATTTAATGAGAGTACTTACAAAATTTTATTTTAAAGGCAGAGCACTCGGCAGGAGACACAAGGTAGAGAAATTTAATTATTTTATAATAAAATCCATCTCTTGCACAGTCAAAAGCACTGCTGTAACCAGAATTCATAACGGAAATAACTCCATATACGAGCAGTTCTACACCTTCCCGATGCTGCAACCCTTTAGCATAGTTCCTTACGTTGTGGTGACCCCAACCAAAAATAATTTTCACTGCTCCTTCATTACTTCAATTTTACTACTGTTTTCTGTGTTTATGTAAATATCTGATATGCAGGATATCTGATATATGACCCCATGAAAAGGTTGTTCGTGACCCACAGCTTGAGAATCACTTGTATATAATATAACTCTACTTATTTTGAATACTGAGACAAGAGGATCACAAGTTTAAGGCCGACTTGGCTGCAGGGAATGTTCAAGGTCAGCCTAGGCAACTCACAATCTTGCCACATAACACTGTTTTTAAAATGTAAAGGACTGGAGTATAGCCCAGCGGCAGAGCACTTGCAAGCAATGCACAAAGCCGTAAGTCCAATCTCCAGTAACAAGAGTTAATTTAAAATACGTACATAAACAAAAGCACTGTTGCAAATATGATGATGATGTTTGAACAGATAAATCCATTCAAAAATGGGAAACTCTAACCCCAAGAGTGATGGTTTGTATATGCTTGGCTCAGGGAATGGCACTATTAGAAGGTGTGGCCCTGTTGGTGTGGATATGGCCTTGTTGGAGTAGGTGTGTCACTGTGGGTGTGGGCTTTAAGACCCTCATCCTAGCTGCCTGGAAGCCAGTATTCTGCTAGCAGCCTTCAGATGAAGATGTAGAACTCTCAGCTCCTCCTGCACCATGCCTACCTGGATGCTGCCATGTTCCTGCCTTGATGATAATGGACTGAACCTCTGAACCTGTAAGCCAGCCCCAATTAAATGCTGTCCTTATAAGAGTTGCCTTGGTCATGCTGTCTGTTCACAGAAGCAAAACCCTAACTAAGACACCATCCCAGAGACGATTAGCTTATCGGGCAACATTAGAAAGACAGCATCAGGGCACAGAGGGTGCAGTGTCCCAGAATCCCTTTTTTATTAGAGTTAAGTAACTCTAATAAGACCAGTGCACACAGGAAGGGGATTGAGATGGCTGCTGTCCATGTAGTCGCTGCCCTGATGACATATGCAACAGGACAGCTGTTGCTTAGGCAGGAAAGGCTGAGGACTTAAGAAAGACCACGGCTTCACCTGTTCATGGATTCTAGCCACAAATGTGAAGTTGCCTCTGCCACACACAAGGTCCCAGCATTTTAAGTTACAAATGAGGCTTTTTCCTTCTCACTAGGCTTTTTGAATATTTTCTTCCCATCCAATATAAAAATATTGAAATTAACTTTGGGGAAAGAAAAAAACTCTCTGAAGTACTTCTTGTCCACATACTTCAAACATAAGTTAACAATATAGTTTTGAAAATTCATAGCCTTTCTGTCACATTTTTCCTCAAAGCATGAAGGGTCAGCATTTTGATTATGTTAAGGGGTCACTATTATTTAAGTTGAAAACACTCCTTGGGAATCAGAGGAAGCTCTGCTCTCCTACAAAAATCTGGTCATGTTACTCCTTTATTTCAGGGTCTCTATGGCTTCCCGTTGCTTTCAGAATGAAGTTCAAATTCCTTAGTATGGTTGTTTGAATAGGTTTGGCCTCCAGAGACTCGTGTGTTTGAATATGTTTGACCCACGGTTGTGGGTGGCACTATTAGGAGGTGTGGCTTGTTGGAATAGGTGTGGTCTTGTTGAAGGAAGTGTGTCACTGAGTATGTAGACTTTGAGGTCTCCTACGTTCATCTACCCAGTACAGAAGACACTCTCCTCATGGCTGCCTGTGGAAGACAGTCTCCTGCTGCCTTTAGATCAAGATGGAGAACTCTCCTTCTCCAGCACCATATCTGTCTGCAGACTGCCATGCTTCCCACTATGATGATAATGAACTGCACCTCTGAACCTGTAGGCTAAGCCCAATTAAATGTTGTTCTTTCTAAGAGTTGTCTTGGTCATGGTATCCCTTCAGAGCAATGAAATGCTAAGACACTTAGCATACATCAAAAATAGAGATGAGCCACATTGTACCAAATCTTGAAAGGTGCTGGCTCTTTACAGAACTCTCTCCTGTGTGCTTTCCCCATGCATTCCAGCCTCTTTCCTCTTCCTACAAGTCTCAACACTGAGCTCCCAGTAGCTGCTCCACCCTCACCCATCATAGCATTCCCTCTCACAAGATCATCACATATTGTAATAGACAACATCTTTTAAAGAATCAGAATCTATAGCACTCCCCCTCACAAGATCATCACATACTGTAATAGACAACATCTTTAAAGAATCAGAATCTATAGGCTATTTGTTTAGACACATAAAGACATTTATTGTGGAGTATTCACTTGCGTGATTATGGAACTAAGAAGCACCATGACTTGTTATCTGCAAGTGAGGTTGAGGATGCTATGTACAGTTCCAAAGTAAGGAAAGAGGCCTGAGAATTGGAGGGGAGGGGGCAGAAGGGAGGCTGGTGGTATCATTTCTAGTCCTGGTTCAGAGACCTATAAATTACAGGTACCAATGTGCATGGATGCCATGGCTCAAACAGAAAACAAAAATACAAACAAGAAAAGATGCTTTATCTGCTATTTTTCTTTACTCTTGCCCTGAAGAGGAAGAATGGTACCCATGCACACTAGTGAGAGCCAAATATATCCCAAAAACATCTCCACTAATACATCCGGAAATGATGCTTTGTTGACAAGCTGTGTATCCCTCAGCCAGTCGTGTACATTAAAATTAACACTGTAAATTCATTCCTTGTCAACTTGGCACCCATGATTATGTACTTAAACATACTTAATTCCCACATAAAGACAATAACATGATCACAATGTCATCTAACACGATATAAACTTATTTCACGTAACCAAAACCACACTAATCCATTTCCCAGGAAAGAAAGGGGAGTCTTAGAATCCTGTTGACTCTTTCCAGAGAACCAAGAACATAAACACTCTGATTCTAAACAAACAATATTCCAATATTTAAATGAGGTCAAAGCATCTGAAGAAGCCACACAGTGAGGGAATATGAGAAAAAAGAAAACAAAGTTATTTGTTATGGGTCTATATACAGAAACATATTCAGAATAAAATGAGGAAATACACATGACAATTATAGCCCTGGTGTTTGTAGCTTGTTACACGGTAATTAGCTGGCATTTACTGTGATCTGGCACTGCACACCCTGTATTCCCTTTGCCTTCAGAAGCACCTCAGCTGGATAGGGTTGATTACCTGGTTAGGATGACCAAATCTCCATTTCTGAGACTCTGGGACACTTGTAGGCCGACTTGCATTAGATCACAGTTTTCCGATGGTCTCACGGTGGATGGTGATCATAGATGGTCCCATAAGGTGTTGCCTGTATTCCAGAGAGAAATTCACTGTGGGATCCTAGGCAGGTTGACCACCACAGTGATGTCATAATTCTCTTCTTGACCTCTTGATTCAGGGCATCAAGGAGGTTAAGGTAGCTAGGTAACAGCCATAACCCAGTGCAGTGGGATTGTTGATGTGCCTTCTGTAGGGACCATTTCTTCTTCGGGAATGGAGACTTTGGTCTAGCAGACTGTAAATAGGAATAGAAAATGCTAGCCAGTTATTGAGAGTAATTGGCAGTCATATTTGATCTATGCATGAGTCCTGGCTATCAGAGACACTGCAGTGTATCTTGGCTACCTGTCTAGGACATAGTCTAGAGACTCTTACCCTAGCCCAGGAAGATATTAAAATCTAGCAGAGTCTGAGTCTTTAAGGGGCCATCCTACCATTCTAGTGGATTGATTCTATTGGGTCAGAACTGTAAATTCCATGGGCATGAGTCCTTTGCCATGAAATGAATTCCAGAAGGGATATCTCTTGGAATGTTCTGCTACTGCATAAGGCATTCTGTCCAACCACTGTGAGTAGATTTTTCAAAAAGCATTACCAATAGGGAAGATAAGTTTATGTATAGACTTTATATACCATGGATACTATGGGAAAGATAAGAGAAGTGAGACCACAGGGATTGGGCTAACCTATGCCATTCACTTGCATCTTTAGGAGTTGTCGAACTCTGGTTGTGTGATTCCTGGTTGTTAACTTGACTACATCTAAAGTGAATTACAATCCAGAAATGAAAGGCACACCTGTGATCCAGATCTTGAGGCTGGAAGACACAGGCTTCTGACCTGGATCTTGACATGGAGATCTTGAGACACAGTGGCCATGAAAAGCTTAGGCCCAGGCAAGGTAGTACATGCTTTTAATCCCCGAAGATTGAGGCAAGCAGATCTCTGAGTTCAAGGCCAGCCTGGGACAAATCAACTTCCAAATCCAGGCATTGTGGTACACACCTTTAATCTGGGCCACACCTTCTGCTGGGGGCCTACATAAGGACATTGGAAGAAACTAGACTCACTCTTCTTTGACTGCTTGCACTTGCCAGCACATCTGTTGGAAGCTACTTCTTCAGGATTCCAGCTTATACAAAGACCAGCTGAAACAACTAGCCTCCTGGGAGTGAGTAACTACTAGATTTTTGGACTTCCCATTCACAGCTGCCCATTGTAATTCTCTTATTATATAGAAACATTCCATGAGTTCTATGACTCTGGAGAACCTGACTCATAGAGGTTACACATACAGCATTTCGATATGGTCATAGACTATTTCGCCACACATCTAATTTTAAGGTTGGAAAGCTTGGGTAATACCAAATTCCTGGTTGACAGTTTAAGACACACATTAACCTGGTAGCCAATGGCCATGTCCAGTCTCTACTAAAGCCCCACAGCAGGGAGAAAGGTGTTTCTCAAAAGAATAGCTATCTTGAGGTAATAACAAGCAACATGCTTCAAGGTCTAAAAGTCCTCAATCGAATCCCCTGTGAGGATTTTCCAGAAGTTCCGAACAGCATTCTATTGACCCTTCAGATGCCACTATATCTGCTATAATTGCCAAATGGCAAAGCAGCTTCCACAGTAGCCGCAACCTATTGCAGATATTTCTTGTTATTTGGGCTCCAATCAAATCAATAGTAAATGAGCCAAAATGACACATTCTAATGAGGAATACATTGCTTCAAAAATTTTAACGTGGCTCCTTGGCATTTTATATATTTCTAGCTGTAGGACAGACCATTTACAACAAATTGACCTCTATTTTAGAAGGTATCTGTCCATACCACATGCCACTGGAACCCTAAAAATTTCACTCAAGTAAAAGCTTGCTATATTCTATCTGCCCCCGGGACTAACCACTTGCACTGGTAGAGAAGGCTCATCAGAAGTGAGAGTTTCAATGTCCCCAGTTTTATCAAGAGCCTTCTTCCCAAAGACTAACCATTGCCCACTTGATGGCAGACAGCCTGTAAGGCTGGCAGCTCCATTTCTGTTCCACTTCAGCCTGTTGCCCAGTGAGGTTCACAAGAGTGGGAATTTGAGTCCTGGACATTATCTTGTTGTCTTCTCCCACCTATCCACTACACACACACACACACACACACACACACACACACACACACACACACCTAGCTCTAGCAATACCAGACATTGTTACACCAATGACATTATATTTATTAATTTTCCAAGACATGTTTGTAAGTATCAAAGTCAGAACTACATGACTTCTTGCCCCCGGAAAGCACTGATGCAGAGCAGTCGGTACAAACATTTTATGTGCTTCTTTAACCAGTCATGCCAGTGGGCATCAGTGCTCTGTTTACTACTAGAAAGCGTCTTTAATTAGAATAAAATTGAAAGTCCATTCTAGAAACCACAAAACAAATCCAGAATGCTCTTCTTTAAAATGATGTCCTTCTACTGTCCCCAAATCTGTATTAATTGCCATTTATTAATTCATATTCTATAGAACTGATAGAAGATTAAATAGACAGGCAAATGATAGATAGACAGACCTCATTGGATTAATAATCTATGATGGCTCTATAAAAGTCCCTGAATTGCAGAGTTCGGGGTGTTTAAGGGCTGTTGGACACATGGAAGTATTAAGAAGATGGTCTGCCAAGAGAAGGCAAAAATCTCTAAGCCTTTCACACATCACGTTCTGTAGACATCTTTGTTTGACCGTCTCTCTTTATCCTTGCAAAGATAAACATAAGTAAAATGTTTCTTAGAGCTAGTGAGCCACCCAGCAAATTATTGAGCCAGAGTTGTAAGTATCAAAGTCAGAACTACATGACTTCTTGCCCCCAGAAAGCACTGATGAAGAGCAGTCGGGAACTTCTAATACAAAAGATGGGAACTTCTAATACAAAAGCAGCTAGCCAGAGTCACAGGTCACAGCCTTGAACTTATGATTGACATTTGAAGTAGAAGGAAGTCTCACGGGGACTGAATGAGAAACCTATAGGGTCTACAGTAACTTCAATTAGTGTCAGCATTGAAATGAATTATAGAACATCCTCCCTGCATCCACTTGTGCTGCCAAAGCTGTGGGCAAGGCCGTCCTAGAGCTAAACAGGAAGCTCACTGGCAAGGCCTCTTGTATTCCTACCCTCAATATGTCTGGTTATGGATCTGACATTCTGCCTGGAGAAAGCTGTCAAGTACAATGATATCAAGAAAGTAGTAAAGCAGACATCTGAGAGCCCACTAAAGGGCATCCTGTGCTACACTAAAAACCAGGTTGTCTCCTGTGACTTTAAAAGTGTCACCTACTCTTCTGCCTTTGATGCTGGGGCTGGCGTTGCTCTCAATGACAAGTTTATGAAGCTCATTTTCTGGTGTGACAATGAATACGGCTACAGCAACAGGGTGGTGGACCTCATACCACTCAGCATCTCCCTCACAGTCTCCATCCCAGACCCCCAGAATACCAGGAGTGTCCTTGAGACCCTACTCTCTTGAATACCATTAACAAAGTTCACTGCACACACCCCTAAAGTGTTGGTGCACCTTACAGTCAGATGTTGTGTGGGAACATCAGAGAAATGCGCTCTCCTCAGATCTTACCAGATTTTATCAAATAGAAAGAGAACTTGTAAACCTACAAGAACTGGTCCTAGAAAAGTTTTGTCATCAACCAAAAGAGAAAGCCATCTTCAAGCTATCTCAAGAGTAAGCTAGGGAGATGTCCTCCATTAAAACCATTACAAATGGCACTGACAAAATACATTTTAACTGCATGGGTGATCGAAGAAGTGCAAAGCAACCGTGAGAGGCTGGAAATTAATTTTGAGAAAGAAACACAAAGAGAAAGGAAAGAGAGTGTTTGTGAAAGAATACTGGGATTACATGAGACAGAGTCTCGGTGTCCTTGAACTTGAAAACAGGGAATCTGCCACCACACTACTGAAGCATTTTTTAGTGGAGGTTGAGCAGAGAGAGGTGATAGTGAGGACCATATCCCTAAGAAAAGGTCCTACATCCTCAGAGAGAGGTGATGGTGAGGACTGTATCCCTAAGAAAAGATCCTACATCCTCAGAGAGAGGTGATGGTGA
>JANHMN010000021.1:38120090-38137048 GCA_030674055.1 Rhabdomys pumilio
TGAGGACCGTATCCCTAAGAAAAGATCCTACATCCTCAGAGAGAGGTATTGGTGAGGACTGTATCCCTAAGTAAAGGTCCTACATCCTCAGAGAGAGGTGATGGTGAGGACCGTATCCCTAAGAAAAGATCCTACATCCTGGCCTTGTATTTTTACATCTAGGAAAATTTACTTAGGAAATGATGCAAAAGGAAATGTAATTACAGAGTTCTAACTGATTAGAGACAGGAAATGGTGAAGCTGCTTTCCAACTCCTGGGTTCAACAAATCCTCCTGCCTCAGCCTCCTGAATAGTTGACATTTCAGGCATAGAATATTTACTGTACCTGGGTATATAATCATCATCATAATCATTACACTGTTATTATTACTTTGATTTTGTTTTGTTTTGTTTTTATTGTTTTGTTTATTTGTTTTATTTGTTTTGTTTTCTCTGTGTTATCCTGGCTGTCCTGGAACTCACTCTGTAGACCAGGCTGGTTTTGAACTCACATTCACCTGCCTCTGCCTCCTGAGTGTTGGAAATGTGTATGCCACCACACTTGGCTCATCATTATTATTTTAAATAAAGAAACACACACACACACACACACACACACACACACACACACACACATATATATCAATAGAAGAGAGGTCAAATATTTTAAATCAATATTTAAAAGTAGATATGATGGTAATGGTCCACAAAAATAATGATATGAGAAAATATTGATGACAGAAAGATTTGTTTGATGCAGAATGAAACAAGTTCAGAGACCTCTTAAGTAATACATATCCATATATGTGATAGAAATAAAGCCAGGTGGACAGTTAGGCAATAATGATTAATTTTAAATGGTGAGATCATAGGGATTTTCCTTAGTTTTTTTTTTATACATAACATTCATAATAAGTAACCATTCATTGTTCTACTGTCTAACTTTAGTATAAATTCCTTACTGAATATATGATTTTTTTTTATTTTTCTGTATGCAAGTTTTCAAAATTGTCATTGTTACATAAATTAACTTATTTAGGAGTAGTTGGGGGCTGTGGCAATCCAAGGACATCAGGAGTTGGATCTCCCGCTTCTCCATGTGGGTCTCAAGAATTGAACTTGGGTCATAGGAAGCAAATACCTTTATTTGCTAAGCCACACACACACACGCACACGCACACGCACACGCACACGCACACGCACACGCACACGCACACGCACACGCACACGCACACGCACACACACACACACCACATACACCAGAGACCCCTGTGCTTCCTATTCTAGGAATAAACTTTCATGAAAGCATTGGCTCAGTGTACGGAAGTGAGTTGTTTAGCTGTTTTTTCCTCCAGTGATTCTTCTCATTCTGCTCCACACTGTGGTGCTGTTAGGTACCTTGTTATAAAGCCTCCCCTCCCAGGATCCAGAACCTGGCACTACGGGTGCTCTATTTTAGACTTCACTATTCCGAGATGAACATAAGTTTTCCTTCCCTTCCTTTCTTCCTTCCTTCCTTCCTTCCTTCCTTCCTTCCTTCCTTCCTTCCTGCCTGCCTGCCTGCCTGCCTGCCTGCCTGCCTGCCTGCCTGCCTGCCTGCCTGCCTGCCTGCCTCCCTCCCTCCCTCCCTCCCTTCCTCCCTTCCTCCTTTCCTCCCTTACTCCCTTCCTTTCTGCATGTGAAGAGCGTAGGAGGGGTCAAACGGTAGAACAGAGATTTCCTGCTCATTTAGCTTGGAAGTCACTCACCTTCCTGATGCCTTTGAGGGTTCTGAGTCCGCCATCATGGACTGGGAATGTGAACCAGTTGCTCAGATGCTCCTTAACCTGCCCGATGAAGCTTTGGCTGGCTGCAGCTCCAACAGGTACTGCAACGTCCTCACATCCTAAACCGGTGCTGGGAATGTCCAAGTCTGAGTTCCCAGGTTCCATCTTCTATCAGAACAGCATCATTAGTCTCCTATAGACAGCTACATGCTATGTGAAACCATTAGGGAAGCATTCAGAGAACACATCTCCATTTGGCCTGGGAGAGATGTGGGCGAGAAGATTCTTAGCTTCCCGTTTTCATTTGTTGGGACTGGAGAAGCTAGCCTGAAGATTACCTATCAATTTTATCAAATACACGGTGTTACTCTGGCCCGGGAAAATGTCCCTTTGTTGGCTGGTCTTGGAACATGTTGCTTTCGGTCATCTTCTCGCTTTTGCTCATTTTTCTTTTAATTTGGTGAGGAATCAACATGCAGGGCCTAATCCAGTCAGTCTTACTAAATGAATGCTTTCCTTGGCTATTCACAGGTGCTCTGCCTGTGTCTGCCTGCTATTCCCTCTATTCCCTCTAGCTAAACGGGATAAATTACAACTTGGATATTAATCCAATACGGCACATGTACCTTAAAGACCTTAATACCAAAAAAAAAAAAAAAAAAAAGTACTTTTCCCCCCCAAAAGGAAAGTACTTAAAAAAGAATTGTGCAGTTTATGGCAGTTCTGTGAAAATCCCTCAGAGCTAGATAAAGAAGTATAAACATTCTACTGAGAGATTTAAATAAAGTGAGACAGAGCAAGAAGGAGCTGGCTTTGTGTGAAAGGGTTTGTTCTAGGCTTCAAGTCGCTGCTGGGTTCTCTGTCTGCATCCCTGTCTATCTGCATCCCTGTCTATCTGCATCCCTGTCTATCTGCATCCCTGTCTATCTGCATCCCTGTCTATCTGCATCCCTGTCTATCTGCATCCCTGTCTATCTGCATCCCTGTCTATCTGCATCCCTCTTTCCTGACCTCTTCCCCTGGGTACCTACAGTGAATCACAAACCAGTCTAGAATATGTGTAAAAACTCTTCGTGGCTAAGTAACTTACGTTATTAATAACCTGGTTTCATAGACTGGGGAAGTGAGGCTAACAATTAAGTTGTTTAATGTCAAATTGCCTTCTTCTTTATTCTCATGGCCGCCATAGGTTAGGGCTGCTTTCAACCTTGGTTGACAAAGCTTCTTTTTGAAGTAGGCAGTGGTTAAAGGCAGAGATTCACAGCTGGTAAAAATGTTAGAAAGTGACTATAGAGTGCTGGGTTTTAAATGAGCTATCATCTCAGTGCGCGCACACACACACACCACACAGGAGTGGGAAGAACACTCAGGGAGCATCAAAGGTGAGGGGGCAAAGCATAAGAGGCAGGGGCTGGAGAGAGCACTGTGAAATGCTGTCCTCTGCACTGGACTGGCCATTGCATCCCAAGCTCACAGCAGCTGTGCTTACTTGCCAGGCAGGATCTATTCAAGATTAAGCTCGCCAACATCCAAACATGGATGGTGGAGGGGCTCAGGAGTGCTCATCCCTCCCTTGGAGCTATTGGCAGTTAATGGTTCCTGCAGAGAGACATCATTTTCTTCAGTGGAGTAGCCACTAGTAAGTATCCCCTGGTCCAGTAAGTAACCTCCCATGCATGCTCACAAAAGGAAGCCTAACTAAATTCAGTGGGTCATGGGTGAAAGACATGAAGGTGTGGGAGGAGATTGTTGGAGAGAAGAGGGCTCTGGGGCAGTGGGAGAAGATAAGAGAGGGTAACAGAGGTGAGTGTGATCAAAAATATATACACATGGCAATTACTGAAGATTGAATACAAATACTTTTAAATTAAGTTTTTTAACTTTGAGTGTACCCATTAATGGCCAATGCAGGGTTAAAACAGCATTTTCTGATTTTAAGTTCAGCACTTCTTTCTAGCATAGTGACCCCTAAACTAACACGGCTTCACTTTTTTTTTCCTGTAAAAAAATGGTCGCTACTTAAGAAATAACTGGCTTTTACATCTTTTTAAAAGCATAGATATTGATGACCATTTTTATCAAGATCTATGTGGAGGGGTTGCTGATTTTCCCATCAGGCACTTGTGAGGGTTCCCTGTGGTGAGACTGCCAGAGTTCTGAGCGTATCTGGGCTAACCTGATCTCCCTTTATGTGGTCCATTCCTTTCTGAGCTTACCAGTGCAAGTTTCCATCCCAGTCATAATATGTTTCATGTGTGTTATTTCTGCCTAAAGCTAGACAAAATTGAAAGGTACCCCCAACCCAAAAGCATGAATACCTGTGACAGTGAATAATTTGTATCCTAAACTTGATACTAGATTGCTAATTTCTTCCTTTGTTGTGATTTCCTACACAGCTTTTGCTATCTGTTCCCACCTCTTGTAAGCCACACAATGTATCTTTCCCTTTGGAGTACCTAGGTCTACAGCAGCCCCTCTGAGAAAGGAAAAGACAAATGGTTAATTATTGACGTCAGGGTCTAAATAATCGATAAGAAGTTTCTTCTTTGAGACTATATTCCTTTTAAAGGGGGAAGCTAAATCAAAAGCAGGTGTTTGACTCAAAGCACTAGACATCTTATGGATGGTAGGATCTCTAACTCGGCACTTTTAAAGACTGTGAGAAGGAAAGCAACTTCAGACAAGGAGATGGCATGCTTTAAATTACCCAAGAAGGGCTCTTGACTTTAGGTATGAAATCTCTTTATAATAATAACAAGCGTCAGAGAATGAGGCAAAGGGGAACCTTACTTTCTTCTCGGCCTACATGGCTGACCTAGAGTACGAATGTCAAATTATATAACTATGAAGACATCACAACCCGGATGAGGCTAAAGCCATGGAATTAGGTAGACAAGATTCAAGTCATTAGCCCTGCGATAGTCATGTGCCATTAGGCACATATGCCTGTACTTGCCTCTGAAAATGGAGGATGCCCCTGGGCAGTGGGGAATGCAGGGTCACAAGTCAGGACAGGCAGAGCATCAACTTCTCTGCTGAGAGAGTGCTTGGCACACACACCCTTGCTTTCTCCTCATCAGATTAAAGCTCTGCTTTTCTGAGTTTATTTTAAAACCAAAAACACAAAAACAAAAATCTTCTAGGAATTGGCAGCAGTTAGAATCACACAGAATATTTTAAGCTTTTAAGTTCCTATGAGAATTCCAGGAAGACAATTCCAGAGTAGAGAGTTTCTTATATTATTATTATTATTATTATTATTATTATTATTATTATTTTACAAAACTTTACTTACTGTTCAAAAGAGTAAATAGTTGTGTGTGTGTGTGTGTGTGTGTGTGTGTGTAAGAGAGGGAAAGAGAGAGATTAAAGAGTCAAATGCCTTCTGACCTCTTCCCAGATTTAAAATGAAAGTTCCTGGGATGTACCTTTGTGTTGGTACAGGCTGTGAGCATTTGAACTTTGCAGCCTTCGAGTCTTTGTTTCAGGAAGTTTGATTTCAAGATCTAATTTTAGAATGACAAATAGCCTCTGCACTGGGAGTCCCGGTGTTCCTGACTCCTAAGGCGATGTAATTTCAGCACTCCCCCTAAGAAATTCTAAATATGCAGTCTCTTATTTCTATTTTTTGATGAGCCACTTATGTAAATTCCGTGAGAACCAGCATTCAGGTCGTGTGCAGAACCGCCATTTACTTCTCCAAGGATGCGAAATTTACTGTAAGTTCTCTATAAGATCACAAATGATGTTTAGAGAAACCAAAATAAATATAAATGCACATGCACACATAAGTGTGCTGCTATTTCCAACTGACCTAAAACAAAGCCATTTTCCTTGTCTGAACCCTTCATGGAGTCTATGCTAATATTCTTCAGGCTGGCAACCAACTGAATGGCCATTTCACTGTTGCCTAGACGGTCAGCACTTGTCAGTTTCCCATGCTTGGTGGACAGACAGCATCCGGCGCCACACTGGGGCTAGCTCAGACTACCACTTCTCTTGCCCTCTCCAAGAAGGAAGCTTTTACCCAGGTGTGGTGGGTGGAACACTCCTGTAATTCCAGCACTTGGGGAGGTAGAGGCAGCAGGGTCAAGAGTTTTAAGTTTTAGTGTCAGCTATTCTTATTTTGGAATGAGAAGAAAATACTGGTTGACGAGGAAGTGACTGCATCGATCTCAAAGCTGGTTAAAAGAACAAAACGGAAATATGGATTTTTCAGGCAGAAGCCTGGTGATCAGATATTTAAAACTTCTGGGTTTGCGGAAAGAGAGTACACTCTGTTCCCTAGACTTCTAAAGCTCAGATTTTGTGTCCCGGATTTAAGTACTCGAGCATAGTTTTTCAGTGTTACTCATTTCCCAAGGAGTCTGCTTTCCTTCGTAAGGAAACTCAACTCTTCCAAAGGAATCCAGCACTGTGTCTAACACCAAGGTTAGTAACCCACCAATAAATTCTTGATGAATGAAAGATAGTTCCTGTTACTTGGAGATGTTTCAACCGTTATTAATCATGATAAAGGACTATTTGTAAAGATGACTTAGTGTGCGTGTGTTATGTGTACATGTGTGGGCACATATGTGTGTGGACATATGTGTATGTGCATATGTGTTTTTGTATATGTGTGTGCTCATGTATACATGTGTGAGTACATATGTGTGTGGACATGTGTGTTTGTATATGTGTGTGCATGTGTGAATGTGTGTGTTTATGTGTGTGTGTGCACATGTGTACATGTGTGGGTACATATGTGTGTGGACATATGTGTATGCATATGTGTTTTTGTATATGCGTGTGCTCATGTGTACATGTGTGGGTACATATGTGTGTGGACATGTGTGTATGTGCATATGTGTGTTTGTATATGCGTGTGCTCATGTGTACATATGTGGGTACATATATGTGTGGACATGTGTGTATGTGTATATGTGTGTTTGTATATGTGTGTGTGCATGTGTGAGTGTGTGTGTTTATGCGTGTGTGTGTGTGTGTGTGGTGTGTGTGTGTGTGTGTGTGTGTGTATGTACATGCACAAGCATGCACACATGCGTGCATGCACCACAGTGCCTCTGTGGAAGTTAGAGGACAACTTTCAGGACTCGGTTCTCTCCTTCCACTATGGGGTTGTATCATCAGATTGAGTGGCATGCACCCGGGGGCCATCTCAGTAGCCCTAATAGATTGTTTGTTAGAACATTGGTGTGTCAATACTGACCCAGGATGCTTCACAAACCTCTGTAGTGTGCACTGGAGTTTACTCACTGTGCTCTACACTTTGTGAGTGCTCGCCAGCGTGTAAGGACAGTCTTACCACATCCTACGGAATAGTGTGACCAAGTTACTCTTCAACACAGTTGTGCCTTATTTAATGATGGGGATAGTCTAGGAAATGTGTCCTTAGGCTCGCCCACCATTGTGCCAACCTTAGGCTCCCTTATCTTGTGCTAACATCATGCAGTGTATACTTGTGCAAACCTAGACAGGAAGCCCTGTCACTTGACATTATCTCTTGATGCAGTCCTAGATAAATATGTTAAACATGAGATGCATGAGGTTCCTGTGGGCATAACACACCTTACTGTTGTACAACATGCCTTTTTAAATAAGTAGAAATCATCTCTAATTTGGCGGTTCTCAACTCTCTTAATGCTGTCACCCTTCAATAATGTTCCTCATGTTGTGGTGACCCCCCCCCCAACCACAAAACTATTTCATTGATACTTCAAAACTGTAATTTTGCTACTTAATGTAAGTCTCTCATATGCAGGATATCTGATATACAACCCCCTAAAAGGTCACGAGCTACAGGCTGAGAATCACTGCCCTCGGAGCAACAATAAAAACTGTAGTCTAGTAAGCACGAAAACAAATGGAATAGCTGACTTCACTACCATGTATTCTGCACTGGACATAGTATGTGTTCTTCATATCAGCAGCGCCACAAAAATGTGCCCGAGGCAACAGGAAGTTTTCAGCTCCGCTGTGGTCTTGTGTGACTATTGTCACTTAATGAGCTTTAAAACTGACCAAGAAATTGCTGTGCCGTGTGTGGCCATAGTAAGAGCACAGCAACACTTAATCCTGGAGCTCTAGACACTATAAACGTTAAAAGTTAATGATGTCTCCTGTTAATGATGTCAATGCTGGTTCTTTCATGTGTGCGTGTTTGACTATTTTCTATACGCTGTCTGTGTCATTCAATCCACACGGTGACTTCGTAAGTGCCCGTTTTCTGAGATCTTGAAAGCTCACAGTGGATAACTAACCTTTCCAAAGTTCAAACAGCTAGGAAAGGGCAGAACAAGCCTTCCAACCCAGATTAAGAGAGGCTCATTCGCGCTGCTCAATGGTGAGCTGTTTAATGAGCGAAATGCTAAAATTAGTTCCTTCCACCGTTTGCGGAGCAATTAAGGATGCAATTGAAAGTGGAGCCAGATGGCATCTCCTTCCCAGCAGCTTGTGTTCTTGTCCTGCTTGGTAAAGGAATGATAAGCTAAAAGCGAGGCTGGAGTGGTAGTGCTTGGTGCCCTAAGTCAGCTCCCCAAAGTAAGCAGCCACAGGGAAGGACGGAGTCTAGGCGGAGCACCGTGCAGTCAGGCCAGGGAGTTAGAGTGAGGGAGAATTCCACACGGGTCATGGTTCAGTGAGTCGTTCAGTGTCATTCAGAGGAAGCCAGACAAGTGTAGGGAGACTGTAGGAGGAAGCGGAGGCACCAAGCAAACTTGAGATGAGCACAGAGGCCAGACAGGCAGCATCTCTGTTGGCAGCTAAGGGAGAAAGAAATGTAAAGCGATGTATTCAGAGAACAGCCCCTCCATCCACACCAGCGGTCATGTCGGTTGAGCGTAGGTAGTAGAGAAAGCGTGTCCCCTCTAGGTGTTGCCCGCCCTTGGAAAGCTCTGAGTGGCAGATTCCTTCTTAGTGGGTTAAGATCCTCAGATACCCTTCAGAGTCCTCAGGACACCCATCTTTCCTCTTCTTCGGGCCATTCCTTCAAGGATCACACACAGGCTTATTTTACAGGTGCGACTGCCACATGCTGTGTCCTTAGACACTGAATACCAATGCAGAAGAGTGAGGTCTCAGTTCCCAGATAAGATCTCAGCCTCTCAACAATTATTTACAAAACCATCCACTGAGGACTTGCTTCAGGGTTGACCTATACTAATTAAGAAGATTTATTAATCTTCATAATTCAGGAGAAGGAATATTTTCTTCTACCAACTACTGAACAAGAACTCAGAGACGATTTTCATTAAGATCACACTGCTTCTTAAGAACATTGTCAGCACTATAGACTCCGACGTCAGACCTATTCTTTTGTCACCGCTTGACTGAGGGTGGCCTTCTGTCAACCATGGTCCCACCCACTGTACCATCAAATAGTAGAATTTAAACAGAATTTCATATTTGGAGGCTGAGGGAAAGTTTGAAAGCTAATTGAAGACTACATTTTTAAACTGGGAGTATCCATGTGGTTGTTTGCCCCTAGAGTGGCATGGCCAACTTCACGGTCACCAGATGAGGCTCTCAGCGACAGTGACAGACTCTGGTCACTAAGACAGGAAACTCCACCTTTTCAGTGATCTAACATGGAAGTATGGTGTACAAACTCTGACAGAGACATCATTCTTTGATATGTAACCTCGTGTGTATCCTGTTATGAATCACAGGATTCATACATTGGGGTCTGAAGACCCAGTACCTCAAAACATAAGCTTTTGGGAAACAGAAGTGTTAGTTAGTTCAAAAAGGTCATGTTGAAGAGGGTGGGAGGAGGCACTTAATCCTATAAGATTATTTTTTCTTGTAAAACTGCACACTGGCAATACAGAGAAAATACACAAAGAGGAAGGCCACACAAACTAAGAGAGATACCGAGAAGCCTGAAATGAAGCCTTCTTCCCTTGCCCCCAGGAGCCAACCATCCAGACCTTCAGTTAGGTTTCTAGCCTTTAGACCTATGAGGTGTTTCTGCTTCTTAGACTCAGTTCACAGCACTTTGATATGACAGACAGGGTAAATAAATAAATCTGTAAGCAGAGTCATCTTTCCATGATGTGGTTCAGCATTGTCATTAACAGTGCCACTGTGGCTATGTAGTAGGTAAAAGACATCATGTGAAATGTCACATGGACTTCTTTGGAGGGCAGATATGAAGGGACATCCCTGTCTGCTGTACATATTACATTGACAAGAACTCAAGTCACGTAGTCAAACCCAAGTGCAATGGAAACTGAGAACTGCAGGCTAACTGTGAGTCTCTGAATCAGAAGAAACGGGTTATATCACTCAGCATAGTCAGCTTTGGCTAAGTTACAGTAGAAAGAGTCTGGAGGGAAGAGGCTGCTTGAAGCCTATGGTAAAGACTGCAGAGCCATCCTCCACTCACGGTTGTATCCACTCACCAAGTGTTTATAAAGGGTCTACATTTGCCAGCATTTAGCTGGGTGTTAGAAACAGAGCCAGAAACAAAGGGGGAGAACTGCTTTTCTTTCAAGGAACTCACACTACAGTAACTGAAAAAGATGTATATAGGATTCCTAGGGGAACATTGAAGTGCCCTGACCAAGAGTAGTTAGCCAGGTGGGGTGGGGTCTCATATGTGAAGGAATGCTGCCCCTGCAACTGAGGAGGAGCTACTTGTCTGCAGTCTCTTCACTATAAGTCCCAAATCCAACAAGCTTTAGAACTTGTGATGGTTTGTATATACTTGGCCCAGGGAGTGGCGTAATTAGGAGATGTAGCCTTGTTGGAGTGAGTGTGGCCTTCTTGGAGTAGGTGTGACCTTGTTGGAGTAGGTGTGGCCTTGTTGGAGTAGGTGTCACCTTGTTGGAGTAGGTGTGGCCTTGTTGGAGTAGGTGTGGCCTTGTGGGCTTTAAGACTCTCATCCTAGCTGCCTGAGAACCAGTTTTCTCCTAGTAGCCTTCAGATGAAGATGTAGAGTTAAAATATTGACTTCTGGCAGCATTGGTAACAAAACCTAACTGTATAGAAGATTACCTCCACTCTCCATCAATTATACCTGGTATTCTTATTCACAGATTTCATCAAGATAGTGTTGATATGTTTTATACCAAAATAGATGATGGGAAAATATCGCTGAAGTGTCAGTCACCAGAGGACTGAAACAAAGGGTGAATTTTAGTGAGAACCAGGGCTGGGGGG
This sequence comes from Rhabdomys pumilio, assembly GCA_030674055.1. NCBI lineage: Eukaryota > Metazoa > Chordata > Mammalia > Rodentia > Muridae > Rhabdomys > Rhabdomys pumilio. Next base: position 38,131,002 of record JANHMN010000021.1, read on the forward strand.
ACTTCTATTCGTTCAGGTGCATGGACAACTTTAATATGTTTTATTTCAATGGTTCTAACAATCAACAGATTCTATGTATTTAACAGGAAGAATTATTACCAGTGGTTCATTTGATACTCGGACCTATGGAAGCATATACCACATAGACAACGCTGGGCATATCAGGGAGTGTAGAATTCGGTGGCCATTGAGCTGGATCTGAAGACTTGACATTGAATTGACTTAGGATCTAGAGTTTCTGCTAGGAAGAATTGAATTCTTGCTAGAATTGAAGTTGGAATTGAAGGCATCAGAGGCATTGTTATGCCTCTTCTGCTTGGTAATTACGGTATCATGAGATGAGACAGTGTTGGTGGTTTCAAAGATATTCTGGGTAGATCACACCAAGAACCCTCAATAAAAAAAAATAGTCTTGATCCCGGTCACTCACTCACTTACAAGACTCATATACACAGATAAGCAATGGGGACAACAGGGTTGGCTTTGTTTCTTAAATCAGGACATCTGGGGTATGAGTTGTAAACCATGGTTGCCCTGCAGAGCTCAGTATGGTGGTCCCCAATAAAGCAGTCACCGATATCTTATGGTTATGGGATCCTATCTGCTGACACGTAGTCATAATGATGGGTCAGTACTATTTTTGATTATTTTTCAATGCTAATTTAAATTAGAAAAATCAATAGCTGTATTAGCTTATTTTTATTCTCAGATCTGAAGGCTAGAAATCCAAGACCACACTGAGTGCATAGCTCTTGACAGGAGAATTTCTGTGCGGAACCATGTTGGAAAAGCACATTCAAGGGGCTGCCTCACAGTGTAGAAATTCACTCCTGAGGAAATTAACCTACGCCCTCACAAGCAGGATCAATCCATTCATGAAGGCAGGGTCCCCATGACCTAGTCACTTCTGCAGTTTCTGCTGTCTCTGAATACTAACACGCAGCGACTAGTTTTGCAACACAGGATCTCAGGAGCAATTTTCTTGCTCTACATTCTCTGTTTTCAACAACTTATTCCTCTCAGTTTTGCTTTTCCATTTCTTCCCAGCCAAGTAGAAAAAGAATTTTTTTTGAAACTTTTTTTTCCTTTATTGGATATTTTATTTACATTTCAAATGCCATCCCGCTTCCCCATTTCCCCTCCCTAGAAAACCCCTATCCCATCCCCGCTTCTCCTTTTTGCTTTTATACTATTTTTTTTAATGTTAATCAAAGGCTTTATAAGTTTGGTAATGCTCAATAACAAGATGCCCATACAATCAGAAGTGTAACCCAATACCCAACCTAGATATATCAACTATCTTGACTGGCGGAGACACGCAAACATCTGCCTCCATGTTCCCCCCTCTCTTGTCACCTATCTCCTCCTCTTCTCCTCCTCCTCTCCTTACTCCTCCTCTTCTTCTCCTTACTCCTCCCACCTTAACTCCTCCTACAATGATCCTTCCTGTTAAAATAAAACTTTTCTCTTAAAATACAATTAGAGCATAACTATACCAATTTGTGTCAGTAAGGTTCAAGATAGACCTAATACCCAGTCCATCATTTTGTTGACTAAACAGAACCTCTGTAATCCCTCCTAACTAAAAGACTTAGTTCTGAACTGGCTTTTATTGTTGGCTTTAGAATGAATGTCAGCTGAAAACCATCTTCTCAAATATTTTCTCTCAAAGTAAATAGCCAGGATTGGCTATTAGACTATAAGTCTTCAACCTTGTCAGGAATCCAGAATGACTAAATTAACTGAAATTCTGGGAAGCACAAAGCATAGCTTCTAAATCTTAGCCAATTTATAGAGATCGCTGAACATCTGGACAGTTCCTATACTACAAAACGTTGAAGCATCTGATCTTCAGCCTTCTGGCCCAGGATAATCTGACAGACTGAGTGATGCAGAATTATTAAGGGCTAAGTACTCTGTCTTGGCAGATATAATCAGTCGACTATTCCTCAAGTGTGTCCTTTTCTGGACAGTAATTTGTCTGTAAATGAAAAGAGGCAATTCTTGCCTACTGGCTGTCTCATCACAACTGGAGTAACTCCAAAGATTTCTTCTTCTTAGAATCCAAGACAGGAAGCTGTCAGGAGCAGACAGGTCTCTAATCAAAATGAACATTAATACAGAAATGTTTGTAACGTCAATTCTGTGGACTTCTGACATTTTGAAAACCAACTATCAATGTAAGGCAATCTGGACTGTTGTCTGTTAACTCCTCTCAGCTATTTCTAAATAAAATATAGCAAACACCCTAACAATAAACTCAGAGTCATGAATTTGCTATAGGCCCTTAACTCACAGGCTAACCATCTCAAATCAGTTTAAAAAGTTAAAGAAGGACTGGGTCTAAGCCTTGTATTCCTAAATCTATTATATAGGCATAATGCCTATGAGAGTAACAATATTAATCTCACTTTTATATCAATAAGAAGCTCATACCAATGAAAACCTTAAATTTGAAATCAAAGTAAATTTTGTACCATTTAAGAAATTATAACTTCATCTTAATAACAATTATACATATTTCTACAAATAGGTTACGGATATGCAAAAAATCCTAGCTAATCCTCCCTGTTCCAACAAAACCACTACTTTTCCCTAAAAAGACAGCCCAATACTAACCACCTCAGTCCCCAAGCCCAGGGAATAGGGGCGCTGACTCTTCATTAACTTCTTCAAGCTGATTGTGGGCATTGAGATATTAGAAGAGGGGCAGGGGCAGAGTAAATTGATAAGCCTCTGACACTATGTCTTCACTGCGTCCAGCTGGAATTCCAGGACATCAGAAGTTCGAGCTGGTCTGCTCAGCTCACTTGATGAGTAGATACACCAAGGCTGTGTATTCTGCAATATACAATTCTCAAAACAAATTTTAGTATCAAGATAATTTTTTGTTTGAATTCTGGAATCTAGTCTTCTGGAGGCCTGCCTCTGTCATGTCTAATCCATATATTCTGGCAGTTTCTATGAGGGTGTGCTCCCACCATTCTCCCATTTTCACCTCCCTGCTCTCAAATTCCCCAACACTAGGAAATCCAAACTTTCAGGCACCAAGGCCCTCCACTTCCATTGATGCCTAACCCATTACCCCATTCCCCTTTCTCCAGTTACTATGAGGGTGTGCTCCCACCATCCTCCCATTCCCACCTCCCTGCTCTTGAAATTCCCGAGCACTAGGGAATTCAAACTTTCAGGTACCAAGGCAGTCCACTTCCACTGATGCCTGGCAAGGCCACCCTCAACTACCTATACAGGTGGAGCCATGAGTTCCTCCCTTTGTGTTCTTGGGCTGGAGATTTTAGAATGGCTACTCCAGCTTGTTTCTTAGGGCCATTTGCTTGAAAAATTGTTTTCTAGCCTTTTACTCTAAGGTAGAGTCTGTCTTTGTCACTGAGGTGGGTTTCCTGTATGCAGCAAAATGCTGGGTCCCATTTATGTATCCAGTTCATTAGCCTATATCTTTTAATTGAGGGATTGAGTCAATTGATATTAAGAGATATTAAGGAACAGTGACTGTTACTTCCTGTTATTTTTGTTATTAGAGGTAAAATTATCTTTGTGTGGCTATCTTCTTTTGGATTTGTTGGAAGAGGATTACTTTCTTGCTCTTTCTAGGGTATAGTTTCCCTCCTTGTATTGGAGCTTTCCCGCTATTATCCTTTGTAATGCTGGGTTTGTGGAAAGATATTGTGTAAATTTGGTTTTGTTGTAGAATATCTTGGTTTCTCCATCTATGGTAATTGAGAGTTTTGCTGGGTATAGTAGCCTGGGCTGGCATTTGTGTTCTCTTAGGGTCTGTATGACATCTGTCCAGCATCTTCCAGCTTTTATAGTATCTGGTGAGAAGTCTGGTGTAATTCTGATAGATCTGTCTTTATATGTTACTTGACCTTTTTCCCTTACTGCATTTAATATTCTTTCTTTGTTTTGTGCACTTGGTGTTTTGATTATTATGTGACGAGAGGTATTTCTTTTCTGGTCTAGTCTATTTGGTATTCTATAGGCTTCTTGTATGTTTATGGGCATCTCGTTCTTTAGATTAGGGAAGTTTTCTTCCATAATTTTGTTGAAGATATTTATTGTCCCTTTAAGTTGGTAATCTTCATTCTCATCTATACCTATTATCCTTAGGTTTGGTCTCCTCATTATGTCCTGGATTTCCTGGATGTTTTGTGTTAAGAACTTTTTGTATTTTGAGTTTTCTTTGACAGTTATGTCAATATTTTCTATGGTATCTTCTGCACCTGAGATTCTCTCTTCTATCTCTTGTATTCTGTTGGTGATGCTTGTGCCTATGACTCCTGATTTCTTTCCTAGGTTTTCTATCTCCAGAGTAGTCTTTCTTTGTGATTTCTTGGTTGTTTCTACTTCCATTTTTATGTCCTGGATGGTTTTGTTTAATTCCTTCACCTATTTGATTGTGTTCTCTTGTAATTCTTTAAGGGATTTTTGTGTTTCCACTTTAAGGGCTTCTGCCTGTTTACCTGTGTTCTCCTCAAATTCTTTGAGAGTGTTATTTATGTCCTTCTTAAAGTCCTCTATCATCATCATTAGAAGTGATTTTAAATCTGAATCTTGCTTTCCTAGTGATATGGGGAATTCAGGACTTTCGTGTGTGGGAGAACTAGGTTCTAATGATGCCAAGTACCCTGGGTGGCTGATGCTTATGTACTTGTGCTTGCCTTTTACCATCTGGATCTCCTTAGGGCTACCTGACCTGTCTCTGACTGGAGCTTGTGTTTCCTATTATCTTGGTTGTATCAGAACTGTGTGGGGTGGGTGTTACTACTGGGGTAAGAGCTGGGGCCCAAAATCTGCTCAGTGCTCCAGGCCAGAAGTGACTTCCTGGGTTCTTATGGGTCCCAGTTACACTCTGTTTGGGGTGGGCATTGCTGTCTGATTACCTAAGATACTGCCTGGGTTAGAGCACCTGGGAGTCCCACTTCCTCTGGGTTCTGTGAGATTGGGGACAGAGCTGCTGCCCGGGATCTGCTCAGTGCTCAGGTCCAGACCAGAAGGAACCAGTGCTCCTGGCCAGGAGTCTAGAAAAAGAAATTAAAAAAAAAATCCTACAAAGCAAGATATGAACATCAACACGCAGACAGCGTATATTTGATATGATTTTTGACTAACAGCTATTCCAAGTGACTGAATGGAATGAGCTTGTTTCAGGCTCTATCTAGCACTAATCCTGGTGACCAGAAGATATGCTTTTCAAAATCGGGGGTACATTTCACTTTCCCTGTGTGGCAGAGTGCCTGGTACTCAGCAGAGCTTTGTTAAATGTGTGTTGGATCCCCTAGCTCATCACTGTCCAATCATGTGTGAGTTCACTTGTCCAATACTAAATACTTAGGCTGGGCATGGTGTCTCACACTTGTGAGCCCAGTGCTTCTGCTTGCAGTTCACATGCATAAAATTTTTCCCATACGTAATCAAGGTGGGGGACCTGTGCAAAACAAGAGAATTTCAGTCAGACGAAAATGGCAGAATGTGATGGGTAATTCTTCAAATATCTCATTGTGATTAGCTGAAAAGAATGTTTAAAAATCCTAGATATTTTTATTATCTCAGGGAGTAGAAGACAGCTGGCTTAATAAAATATCGTATGCATCCTTAGTGAACTTGCAGTGTGCCATAGCTCAGAGAGTGAGGGGGCAGGGTGCGTGGGGACAAATGCCTGCTGCCCTCTGTAGCCTTCCCACCACAACTTTCAGACTAGATCCTGACATGTAGACCAAACTCAATCCTATAACTCTTGTGCATTTATGTCTCTCCATCTCTCTCTCCCCTTCTCCCTTTCTATTCCTCTCTCTCCCATCCTTTTTTCCCTTCCTTCTCCCCATTAAACCTAGGATTTTGTATTTGCAATATAAACACTCTATCACTGACTTATATCCAAAGACAATATATGTATACACACACATATATATATATGTGTATATATACATATACATTTACATATACATATACATTTACATATACATATACATCATATACATGTACATATACATATACATATACATATACATATACATATACATATACAT
>JANHMN010000021.1:38146241-38190182 GCA_030674055.1 Rhabdomys pumilio
CTTCTTCTTCTTCTTCTTCTTCTTCTTCTTCTTCTTCTTCTTCTTCTTCTTCTTCTTCTTCTTCTTTTTGTGATGATCTAGCAGAGTGATTTTTGTTTTTTACATCAACACTAAAGGTACTAGTATTCTTCACCCAGGCAGGTTTCTCTCCATCACAGACCTTTCTAACAGAAAGCTCTGGTGAGATCGGTTTCCTGGTGATAGTTGCCAAGGCACATCCCTCTCCTTCTCCGCTTCTCCATCAGCATCTGACAGGAAGAGAAGAGGGAGGCAAGGAGCAGCATTAGCACAGCTTGTGTGTACTGGGGAAAGGCACTTGGCATGGCCACTCGCCCTGATCATCGGGCTCTTGTTCAACCAGTGCCCTTCAAGGAATGCCCAGCTAAGCCTTTGAAACACTGCTGATAAGGCAGAGTGCAGACTGTGGAAGATAGCCATTATTTCTGTCTTGATGCTGGTCTGCACAGCATGGTTCCTATGTCTACCTTAGAAAGAGTACATTGTCTCTCTCCTCATGTGGTACACTTTTTTTTCTCTTAACATATTGCTACACACTGGAGAGGGGGAGCTTTCTTAGATTATCAGCCCATTAACATTAAACCTTTAAAAACATGATTCAAATAACGATAGGTTCTGAAAGACTTAGACCTCTCCTGAAGGCAGGTTTGCTCCTCGAACTGTGTTGCAAGGCATAGGTATGGTGCAGAGACTTAGATTAATTTTACTGTGATATGAACTATCTGTGATTTGGGGATGAGAGTTCAATGGATTCTTTTCAATTTTCCTCAAAGAAAATTGCAGTGTCATCAGAAACTATGGAAGAAGTGGAGAGCTGAGAGACAGGTGCCAGCCACCGCAGCACCGTGTCAGTGATGGCAGTTCTTAGAATGACACCTGAGACTTAGGGTCTGGGGCAGCATGCCACTCCTCAGTCCTCGCTAGCTGTAGCTGCTGGAGTCTAGGCTGGATATGGTAAAAAGCAGCAGGGGTCAGAAGATTCTGGGAGGAGAGAAAAACATGGAAACTGAAGCAGAGGTCAGAGGTCAGAAGTAGTTGTGTGAACGCAGATGTTTTCAGCCTTCTGGAAGCTTCCTGGTCTCCAGGTATACACAAGGAGGAAACCACTCATCCTGTGCAGACCTGACACCTTTGCATCCAGCTCTAATTTGGGTTGCTGGTTCCTGTTTTATGGTTGCTTTGGTTCTGATAGCTTAAAGCTTCAAGGTAGGTGGAGAAACTGGCTTCCTAGGCTGATCCTTGACTGAAAACCAAGAAGGGAGGGATAGTTACCATTACATAGATTATACATATATCAAAACATCGTGTTACACACACCAAAAAAATGGATTTTTGTGTGGCTATTTTTTGAAAGGAACATAAATCTGGGGATTATAGACAGCACTATTAAGGTAACCCCCTTACAAGAAATCTCAGGCATAATTTTTTATAGCTCAGCTGCCCAGCCCAAGCAGAAAAACATTTCTGCCACTTGCTTTGCAATGCTTGCAAATTCCCACAGGCTCATGACTGTGAGACTTTGACACAAGAGGCTGCCTCTCCAGATTTTGATTTCTTCACTTTGTAAAAAGTTTGACATAGAGAAAGATGCTTCTGTATCTGTTCAATGCATTTGGCTCCAAGGAACAGAAACCCAGCCGCCCCTATTTGGAGTAACTAGGGTAAGGTGAGTTTACCAACAGGCACCAGAACTGGCTGGTCGAGTTGAACAATAATTTCTGACAAGGATCCATGTCCTCTTTTTGTTTGCTGGGGAAGTTAGTTAAGTGAGCTCCTTTGGGGGTTTTGTTCTTTCTTTTTGTTATTTTTTTCCTTTTGTTGAAAATAGATTATTATTCTCACATAATATATCCTGATTATGGTTTCCTGTCCCTCCAGTCCTCCCAGTTCCTCCCCATCTCCTCTCCCATCTGGATCCACTCACTCCTTTTCTGTCTCTCACTAGAAAACAACCGGCTTCTAAGACATAGTAATATAATATAAAAGATAAACTAACACACTGGAGTTACAGACAAAATAAACAAACAGCAGGAAACAAACCCGAGAAGACACAAGACACAGAAATTCACTCGTTCACATGCTCAGGAGTCCCATGAAAAAGACTAAACCGGAAGCCATAATCTACATGCAGAGGACTTGGTGCAGACCCGTGCAGACCCTGAGCAGGCTGAATCAGTCCCTGTGAGTTTGTAGAAACCTTGATTCTGTTGCTTTAGAGAACCTTGTTTCCTTGGTGTCCTCCATTCCTCCGGCTCTTACATTCTTCCTGCCTCCTCTTTCTCAGGGTTCCCTAAGGCCCAAAGGAGGGGATTTGATGGAGACATCCCATTTAGGGCTGAGCGTTCCAAGATCTCTCGCTTTCTGCATAAGGTCCCGCTGTGGTTCTCTGTATTTGTTCCCATCTGCTGTAGGAGAAAGCCTCTCTGATGATTGCTGAAGGCACTGGTCTCAGAGTATAGCAGAATGCCATTAGGAGTCCGAATGTCATTCTATTGCCCTCCTCATTTTGTTTAGAACAGTAGTATTTGGGACTACTCTAGGTCCTTGGGCTATCTAGTCTCAAGTTCTTGGTCACCCGTGTAGTGTTAAGGATGGATTCTATCTTGTGGAGTGGGTCTTTAGTCAAGTCAGATACTCGTTACTCTTACAAGCTTTGTGTCACCATTGACCTAGCATGTCTTTCAGGCAGGACGCCATTGTAGATCAAAGGGTTTGTGGCTGGACTGGTGTTAATGTTTTCCTTTTGGCAGTGTGGAGAATATCCTCTTGTACCAAAGACACTAGGACACAGAGGTGAAGACTCTGTAGGCACCAGCTTTACAACTCCATGTGCAATGAGTTGCGTAGGTGCTGTCTTTATCAACGAGGTTGTGGAGAGCAACCTAGAGTCTTGACATCAGCCTGGATCGTTTGGGGATTTCTATGGGACACCTTTGACTTAACAACCCTAGGAGATGTTACCCATTTCCTGGACTGTAAACTTTGGTGACAAGAGACAGTCAGTTGGGACTGTGTTTATGCCATTATTTGGCAATTTTATTGAGATCATCTTCATACATGTATATGCTCTAGGAAGCTTCCTGTACTACTCAAATGGTTCTTAGTTCTTTCTGTCTCTCCCCATATTCCCTCTCTCATCTCCCCTGCTCTCCTCCTCCCAGGTTGATCCTCCTGCTCCAGCTCTCCATCCACCCAACACTTTCTATTCTATTTCCCTTTTGATTGCTGCTTCTTTTTCACTAGGTGCTGTAGGTTAGTTTAAATTGCTTGTCCAGTCTCGCTTTTACCACTTTGGCAAGTGGGATGCATCGAGAAAATTATCTGTTTTGGGGAGGATTTTCCAGTCTGGTAGAGTACAGGTTTATAAAGTATGTTCACGTGACTCTTTGAATTTCCTTGCTGTTTGTTGTTATGCTGCCCATTTAATTAGTTAACTGACTAATTAATTAATTAAATTATTTATTTATATCCCAAATGTTGCCCCCTCCCTGTTCCTACTCTAAGTTTCTCCCTCATCCCCCTTCTCTTCACCTCTGAGAGGGCACCCCTCTCCGTGTATCTCCCATCCTGTTACATCAAGTCTCTGCAGGGTTAGGCTCATCCTCTCCCACTGAGGCCAGGTGTGGCAGGTCTCTGCTACACATGTGTTGGGGCTTCAGACCAACTCATGTATGCTCTTTGGCTGGTGGCTCAGTCTCTGGGAGCTCCAAGGGGTTAGTCCAGGTTAGTTGACATTGTTGGTCTTCCTATGGGGTTGATATCTCCTTGAGGGCCTTCAGTCCTTCCCCTAACTCTTCCACAGGGGTCCTCTACCTCCCTCCAGTGTTTGTCTGTGGGTCTTTGCATCTGTCACAGTCAACTACTAGGTAGAGCCTTTCAGAGAGCTGCTATGCTGGGCTCCTGTCTGCAAGCACAACGTAGCATCATTGATAGTGTGAGAGATTAGTGCCTGCCCTGGAATGGATCTCAAAATGGGCCAGTCACTGGTCAGCCATTCTTTCAGACTCTGCTCCATCTTCGTCCCTGTGATTCTTTTAGACAGGACCAATTCTGGGTCAAAAGTTTTGTAGGTGGTTTTTGTGTCCCCATTCCTCCACTGTGGCTCCTGCCTGGGTTCTGGAGGTAGCCTCTTGAGGCTCCATATCCCAGCTCTTGGGCATTTCTACTAAGGTCACCTGCATTTGGACTCCTGGAAGCATCCCTCATCCCAGGTCTCTGAGGCTTCCTAGAGAATCCCCTTTATCCCCAACCCCTGGTAGCTGAATGTTTCCATTCATTCTCCTGACTCTCTCCTGTATCTCCCCATATCTAATCTTGTCCCGTATTCCCCTAGCCCTCCCTCACCCACCCACCCAAATCTCTCCATCCTTCTGCCTCCTATGACTATTTGGTTCTCCCTTCTAAGTGAGAGTCAAGGGTCCTTACTTGGATCTTCTTGTTTAACTTCTTTGGGTCTGTGGGGCATCTCATGGGTATTCTGAACTTTTTGACTAATATCCACTTATCAGTGAGTACAATGTCTGCTTTGTGCATTTTCCCTTGTTTTTTCCTATGTAGTATCCTTCTCTATCTTTTCTGGTTAGTTTGGTTTGGAGTCTATTCTGTCAGCTATTAAAATGGCTATCCTAGTGTGCTCCTTGATCCATTTGCTTGCAATGTCTTTTTTCATCCTTTACTCTGAAGTAGCATCTATCCTTGATGATGAGGTGTGTTTCTTGGATGCAATATAAAGATAGAGATGGGCCCTGTTTCCATATCCATTCTGTTAGTTTGTGTCTTTTTATAGGGGGAATTGAGACCATTGTTATTGAGAGTTAACAATAAGCAGTGTTTGTTGATCCTGTTATTTTCTTTTAGTGTGTGTGTGTGTGTGTGTGTGTGTGTGTGTGTGTGTTTCCCCTCTTATGATTTGCTGGTCTGGGATTATTTATTCCTTGTGTTTCTTGGGTGTAGTTTACCTCTTAGATTGGAATTTTCTTTCTAGCACTTTCTATACAGCTGGATTTGTAGATAGAGGCTGCCTAAATTTGATTTTATCATGGACTATCTTATTTTCTCCATCTATTGTGGTTGGTGTTTTCCTGGGTAGTCTGGGCTGGCATCTGTGGTCTCTTAGAGTCTGCAGCACATCTGTCCAGGCCATTCTGGCTTTTATGGTCTCTATTGAGAATTCAGGTGTGATATTAATAGTTCTGCCTTTACTTGATACCTGGTCTTTTTTTCCACTGAAACTTTGAATGTTTTCTTTGCTCTACGCATTTAGTGTTTTGATTATTATGTGACAAGGGCACTTTTTTTCTGGTCCAGTGTATCTAGTGTTTTGTATGCTACTTGATAGGCAATGTTCTTTAAGTTAGTGGGATTTTCTTCTATGATTTTGCTGAAAATACTTTCTGCAATTTTGACTTGGGTTTCTTCTCCTTCTTTTATTCCTATTATTCTTATATTTGGTATTGTAATAGTGTCCCAGATTTCCTGGAGGTTTTGTGCAGGATTTTTTTATTGTTAGACTTAATTATTTTTGACCAAGGTAACTATTTCTTCTATTACGTCTTCAGTGCCTGAGATTCTTTCTTCTGTCTCTTGTATTCTATTGGTGAGGCTTACCTGTGTGGTTTCTGTTCAGGTTACTACATTTTTTTTTCTATTTCCAGACTTCCCTCAGTTTTGATTTTCTTTGATGATTCTATTTTTATTTTCAGGTATTAAACTCTTTTATTCATTTACTTCCACTGTCCGTTTGCATTTTCACAGACGACTTTAATGGATTTATTCATTTCCTCTTTAAAGACCTCTATCATATTCCTATAGGCTACTTTAAGACCTTTTCTTGTGCTTCAGCTGTGTTGGAATACTCAGGCCCTGCCTGCCATAGTAGAGCTGCTGGGCTTTAGTGGAGATATACATATTATCTTGATGCTGGCATCTAGGCATCCGAGTCTAGGTGCTGATCTCTGGCCTTGTCTTGGTTGAGTCAGCATTTTGTCCCTTGGCTTCTATTGTCCTCTCTGGTTCTTAGGAGAGTGTGTTGCCTGGTAAGAAATTCTTCTGGGATCCTGATAGGTATGGCCATAGGGGGTTCCAGGTAAAACGTATTTCTAGGTATTAGAACCTGACAGTTAGGAACGGGAATGGGCTGAGAGGGGTGAGGGAGTCCAGAAGAGGAAGGGAAGCAGAACATCCACCAGGATCTGCTTTGTACCCTGGGAATGGGGGCAGAGAGTGGGGTGAGGCTGCAGCAGGTGTTCTGCCACAGAGCTAGAGATGAGACTGGGGGTTGGTTTGGAAGGAGCTGAGGGAGAGGTAAAGATCTGCAGTTAACCAGGGAGTGCCTGCTGGGGGTGGGGGCCAGAATGAAACCATGAGTGGAGAGAAGGAAGCTAGGAGGGGAAGATCTGTGTGACCCACTGGAGATGGAGGGTGGAGAGGGAGGCCACAGCAAGTGTTCTGCTGCAGATCTAGGCAAGAGACTGGGGCATTGGATGTGGAGGGGAGGAGGTATACTTGAAGATCTGAAGTTAGCCTGACATTTTCCCTGGCCAGAGTCTCCTTTTGGGAATTTGAATAGCTGCCAGGAGTGTTTGGAACCAGCTCTGTCTTCACTCCCTCGGGTCGTAAGGATAAGGCTGCCTTCCTGTGTCTTTTTAAAATACTTTTTCCTAGAAGTTTTTCTTCTTTTCCTATTGACCAGAATTGTCTCACACATGCCATTCCTGAGCCCTTAGGGAGATGGATGACACTGGCAATTAGACTAATTGGATTCACTCCCTAGAACTCATGCTCTCTAGAATGTCCTGAGGGAGAGACAAGTACCTGAACAAATTTTGGATTCAGATAGAATGAAAGGAAAATGACACTAGATGCTGGCTTGGCATCAAGAATCTCTACAATTCCTTTGGGTCATGCCCCCCCCTCTCAGATACAGAGTCAGTGTATTAATTAATTAAGGTCTCCATTGCTGCAATGAAATAACATGACCAAAAAAACAAGACGAGGAGGAATAGGTTTATTTGACTTATGCTTCCATATGGATGTTCATCAACAAAGAAAGTCAAAACAGGAACTGAAATAAAGCAGGAACCTGGAGGCAGGAGCTGATGCAGAGGCCATGGAGGGATGCACTTACTGGCTTGCTTCCCTGGCATGCTCAGTCTGCTTTCTTTTTAATATATTATTATTATATGTGCATTGATATTTTGCCTGAATGTATTTCTGTATGAGAGTGCCAGATCCTCTGGAACTGAAATTACGGACAGTTGTGAGCTGCCATGTGGGTGCTGGGCATTGAACCCTGATCTTCTGGAAGTGCATGCTGTGATCTTAAGCACTAAGTCATCTCTCCAGCTCCAGCCTACTTTCTTATAAAACCCAGGACCATCAGCCCAGAATGGCACCACCCACAATGAGCTGGCCCCACCCCTATCAATCACTATTTATGAAAATGCCCTACAGCTGGGTCTTATGAAGGCATTTTCTCATTGAGGTTTCCTCCTTTCAGAGGACTCTAGCTTGTGTCAAGTTGACATTAAAACTAGCCAACACAATCACTATCTAGGGGACGTTTCTATGAACTTTGTGTTGAAAGTGGTTGAGGCTTGTCCTCACAGGAGAAGAGCATTGTGGTTTCATGTTTACATTTTGTGTTTTTATTTTGTGTTATGACTTCATGCAGCGCCAAGTACATGTGGTTGAAGATGTCAACCTTTAGAATCGTTTTAAAATCCTAGAGGGGAAAAATAAGAGACAACCTCTGAACTCAGGAAGCCAAAGCAGATAGATGGGTGACAAGATTTGACTTTCAAGACTTTAAAAACTGCTTAGATTGAGTTACCAAAAACTGTTGACTGAGGGGGCCTGATGCTGACATCATTCAACCCCTTAACCCTTCAAGGAGTTTACAACAATAAATGCTTTTCCCTTTGTAAGTATGTGTGTCAAACTAATAAAGAAGACTCCTACCAAACAGGCCTATGTGGACAGAGTAGACCACTGATATCTTAGTTTGAACTTTTTTCTCTGGAGCTCTTACATCCATTTAAATAGATTTATTTAGTTTCCATGCCTCAGATCATGGGAGCTGTGATGATAGAAGCCAGGAGAAAGTGAGAGTCATTGCAGATGAAGCGGAGGAAAGGAGAGAGTATCTGTGGCTCTCATGAACGCTTGGGATTTGGAACCATCCCCTGGCTATGTTCCAAGGAAGCTACAGACATCTCAAATTCATGATAGTGAGTCTCAAGACACCAAAACAGTAGAGAGGAAAAACTTCAGATTACTTCAGGCTTGGGGAAGAGTCTAGAATGACCAATTCTTCCAGGTAGGCCAGACTGCTCTTGGGATAAAAAAAAAAACTTGGCAAACACTTGAGAAATTCTGAGCGAGTCAGGGTCCATCTTGATTATCCTAGGGGAATCTGATGGAATGGAGATTAGACCTTTTTCTGCCTCATAGACACAATGTCTGCCTCCTCCATGTTTATCTCTTCCGAGTGGAGTAACTTAAAAGGAGATGGAGTTACAACATGGCTGTGTGATCTTAGTGGGTATCGGGTCAGCCTTCGGCTGAGAACTTTAGGCCAAAACATTTCAACATTCATGAACTTTTCATTCCAATATCTGCCCTTTACACTGTATGACAATTCCAATGTAGTATCAGACACATTAATGCACCTATAGAAATGTCTGATGATATTTATAGCAAGTAAACTAAATGTCTCAAGTATCAGTCACGAAGCTTGGGCTAGGTGTTGCTGCTGAATGGGTTCAGTTTTGCTTACAGTGATTACACTCTTCAGAAGCCTCCGGTCTTGCAATGATGGGTAACGGGGTGAGTGCTCTGTTGTAAATGTTAACCAGTGTAAAACACATCTTCAATTTATGATCTCGTCAATGCGTGTTCCAAGATCAAATCTGCTTTGCCTTTCCCAATAGTTACTGAGGACTCTGAAGAATTAATGAACACATAATGCCACCTAACATACTCAGGAAATTAAATTCAGGAACTCACTGAAGGGACGATACTTGGTGAGAGATGCGACACTCATGTGTTCTATTTACACATAATAGGTTTTTATCCAGGCAACCAAGGTGTAGTTATCACCGTTTAAAATAGCTCTGCAAAGGTCAACTGAAATGCTCCATCTGTTTGACCCGAGCATAGTGAAGCAAAAGCTTGTCCTTGAGTAATAATACTGCTGACCGAAGGGTCACCCCAGGTTTGTACCCATGGGGCTTTTGATCAGAAAGCTTTCTTTGTCTCATAGGGAAACAAAGTCAATGACACTTATTTATGAAGTGTTCCCCAGGGATCCAAAATAATAAATAATAATAATAATAATAATAATAATAATAATATTTATATTTATATTCTAAAGAATTTTATTATTAATATTATATATTATTTATTTATATTATTTATATATAAATATATTATTTATATTTACATTATTATATCATTATTATTAATTATTATTGTAATAGTAGCAGTAGTTGTTGTTGTTGTTGTCGTCGTTGCAATGTGGTAAAGCCTAGAAGGTAAGGTCCTTGTCAGCACACTGTGGGTAAGCCTAGTTATTCTCTTATGGATTCAAAACCTATCAAACATCAGCAAGGCCTGAAAAGCTACATTAGGAAAAGTAACCAAGGGTGTTTTAGACACTTTCTCTCTCATGAAACCATGTCTAGCATGGTCCTGAAATGACTCATGTCTATTATTTGTACCTATCTGACATTGCCACATATTGTGTGGCTTGGCTCTCCCAACCCAGTCACATATACTGGGTAGTAAAACATAAAATTTGAATGGAACTTTTTTTTTTCTTTCTTCGTTTCATGTGGTTTTCAAAGGGCTTCGAGATTAATGTTCATGTCAGCCCCAGTTATTCCAGCATTTTAGAGCTCCTTGGTTTCAGAATTCGGTGTAACCCTTAGTCTTGGTATTCCTGACAAACTCATTACATGAGAAAAATCTAAACTATTTGTGGCTAGATAACACTTTGCATCTAATTATTGCAAATAAGGCTTCATCCTTTTTTAATATTTCATCAGTGAGTAACTCTTGTGTTATTGTTTTCTTTCTCAGTTCATTTAAGCCTTCAGAACAACTCTTTGCAGTTCCTCCAGTGGCCAGTGCACGTGAGGTCCCCTGTTGCCTTTGTCCCAACCCCTAGCTCGGTATACTCTTGTGACTTCCAGGTTTTGTCCAAGGCCAGGTGGGCTAACATGACACAGGTGAGCCTGGATCAAACCCTGTCCTTCCTTTGAAATGTTCCCCCAAACCCCAGCTAATGATAACTTGAAATGAGAGCCCAGAATAGAAGCAAACACCTCGTTTTTAGGTTCACCGTTTAACACGGTGATCGATTTTCTTTAAAGCTTTAAAACATTTCTTTCACTGTCCATCTGTAACTAATCTCCCTATGTGGGAGAAGAAATCTGTTAGAAATAGAAAGTCATAGAATAAATGAGTAGCTAATGCAGACTTTGTTATTTGACTGTATGCACCCAGCCCTGCAGTCCAACTTGAAGCTTGGTGGAAGGCTGAGAGGTTTCTCTATTATGTTTAAGTGTGTGCGCTGCACATAGACACCATACTGTAAGTCAGAGACACCTATACTCACCGAGGTAATGGTTTCAAAAGTTTATCGATGACTATGTGTCAGCCCCACACTAGTGAGCACCACAGGTGCTAGTGATTAGCCTCTTCAGCACTGTGGAATGGCTCCAGAATGAACAGTGTAAATGAATTATTATAATCATTTGGAGACACTGGTGACTTGGAACAGTGTCTGGCAACACCCCAACCCTTGTTAGCACCCCAGCCAATGGCTCAATACCCAAATGGCCGCTATGCATACTCATACGCAGAAAAAAAAAAAAAAGGTACATCTCCCTCCTCAAGGTAACATGGGGTGTCCCTTCTTTCTCAAAAGGATCCAAGCTTCCCCTAGGGTTGTAGAAAAACTGAAAATAACTACCCTGGAGTTTAGGTGAGTAACCAACTATCACTAAAGTCCGTTGAGCCTTAAAGTTTAAGAAAAAAACAAGATTTTAAAACTAGAGGAACCATGGCCAGCACCACGGGACACACCTAGGACTGAAATTATTAGCCTTTACTTTTGAAGCCATCTGTGCCCCTCTTTTGTGACACAGTCACAAATGGTACTTCTTGGATTGGCTATGCTCTGAGTTGTCCCCCCAAAGACTCAGAACATTTGGTGTTGTTCTTTTATACTCTGCTCAGAAAATTTGGAAGTTTCCACCTGTTACCTTGAAAGTAAAATTAGGTCATCTCCGTTCCATAAACACTTAAATAGAAGCCAGATTGCTATCTGAAGGCAAAATGTTTGTGTTTGGATAATTACATCACCTCTGAATTCGAATGTTTAGCATGACACCCTTTAAGACAGCAAGTCCCTGCAAGAAACTGTTTCCAAATTGCTTCTGGGTGGCAATTTGGAATGGAAAGGTGAGCTGTAAAGTGATCATGACATATGGGATACTGCTAAGATCTTCTCTGGGTACCAGCATCTTGGTAGCTGTCTTAGTTAGGGTTTCTGTTACTGTGAAGAGACACCATGACCTTGGCAACTCTTATAAGGAAACATTTATCTGGGGCTGGCTTACAGGTCAGAGGTTCCGTCATTATCTTCACAGAGGAAAGCATGGCAGCTTTCCAGGCAGGCATGGTGCAAAAGAGGTAGCTCAGAGTTCTACATTCAAATCAGCAGGCAACAGGAAGAGAGTGAGACACTGGGCCTGGCTTGAGCATCTGAAAACTCAAAGCCCACCCCTAGTGATACACAAAGCCACACCTACTCCAACAAGGCCACACCTCCTAATAGTGCCACTCCTTATGGGCTTATGGGGACCATTTTCATTCAAATCACCACAGCAACCTAGAGCCTTACCTGCTGATCATTGCAAAGGAGTGGTGGCCTTTAATACGCACACGCACACGCACACGCACGCAGGCACGCAGGCACACATGCGCACACTCACACCTGCACATGTATACACTCCCTCATACATTATAGGGTAAGATCTACATATGAGAGAGAATGTAAAGATTTTGTCTTTCTGAGTTTGGGTCACCTCGCTTAATATTATGCTTTCCAAATCCATCCATCTTATTGAAAATGCCATGATTCCTTATTCGTTGCAATATTCTATATTCTAGTATTCTAGTATTCTATAGTGTCTATGTAATTTCATTATCCATTCCTCTGCTGATGGACACCTAGGCTCGCTTCATTCTCTTGCTGTTGTGGGGAATGCAGCAGTACACATGTGCAGGTCTCTCTGTGGGAGGATGTAGACCTTTGGGTCCAGGCCCAGGACTGGCCTATTTGGATCATGTTTGTTCTACTTTTTATTATTTGAGGAATTTCTGTACTGCTTTATAATGGCTGTACTCATTGAAGCATTCACTCCAACATCTGTTGTTGGGTTTCTTGATGTTAGCCATTCTGACTGAGGGGAGGTGGAATCTCAAAGTAGTTTTAATTTTCATTTCCATGATGGTTAGGGATCGCCGTCTTTTAAAAATATCTTCTGATCATTTGTGTTTCTTCTTTTGAGAACCATTAATTTTGTTAGCCTATCTGTTGATGGGCAGTGTGGATGCCTTCGTGCTTTAAAACAAAATCCTTTGTAAATTTGGGTATTAGCCCCCTTGTACTGGCTCCACTTTTTATTTTCTTCTTCAACTTGACTGAAGCTAAGCTCATCTAGGAAGAGAGAACCTCAGTTGAGAAAACGCTCAAATTGACTTGTAGGCAAGGCTACGGGATGTTTTCTTCCTTTTTCTTTCTTTTCTTTTTTAAGATTTATTTCTTTATTTTATGTATATGCTTACACCATTGCTCTCTTCAGACACACTATAAGAGGGCATGGACCTCATTACAGATGGTTGTGAACCACCATGTGGTTGCCGGGAATTGAACTCAGGACCTCTGGAAGAGTGGTTGGTGCTCTTAACTCCTGAGCAATCTCTGCAGCCCGGAATATTTTCTTCGTTATTGATTGATATGGGAGGGCCCAGTCCGCTATAGCCTGTGCCATCTCTGGGCATATGCTCTTGGGTTGTATAAGAAAACAGGCTGAGCAACCTGAGAGGAGAAAGTCCATAAGAAGCACGACTCCATGGCCTTTCATTCAGTTCCTGCCTTGACTTCTACTTATAACAAACTATAAGATCTAAGCTGGAACAAACTTACTTCCCCAAGTTGCTTCTGATCATGGTGTTTATCACAGCAATAAAAGTAAAACTAAGTCCCCTCCCCCATCTGACACATAACTGCCAAAGACTTTCCCCGATTCTACAGGCACTGTTGCTCTGCAGAAACTTTTTAATCTATGCAGACCCATCTATTGATTCTTGGGGTCAGTTCCTGTGATGCTTGAGTTCTGTTCAGAAAGCTCTGGTCTACAGTGATACCTTGAAAAACAATCCGTCTGTGTTTTAAATAAGTCTTTGGCACGCTCTGAGTTGATTTTTGTACAGGGTGAAAAATATGGATCTAGTTTCACTCTTCTATAGATAGAACGTTTTCAGTACCACTTATTTATTAGGCTGTCTTTTTGCCCATTGCATGATTTTTGCCATCTTTGTCAAAACATAGGTGACTACAGTAGTGCCTGTTTATTTGTGGATTCTCTATTCTGTTCAAGTTGTCCACCCATTTGTGCAAACACTTTGGGAAGATCAAACATCCGTCCTATGTTGACCTCATATCAGAAATGCAAGGTTGGTTCAATATACGTAAGTCAATAAATGTAGTCCACCATATAAATAAACCTGAGGACAGAAATCACACAGTCATCTCCATTAGGTGCAGAAACATCATCTGACAACATCAAAGATGCCTTCACAACAGAAATTCTGGAGACTCTAGGCATAGACAGAGAGTAGCTCAAAATAATAAAAGCCGTATGCACCAATCTACAGGCAATGGTATATTAAACAGAGGCAAACTGAGGAGTCTCTCTGCTGGAATCAGTCATAACAGTGTTAGAGGTTTGGCCTTTAGTAACCCTGGTGACTGCAGGTTCACCCAGGCATGTAACCAGGGGGCTATTGCTCAGAAACTCTATACGGAAGCAAGTCAAGGGTACTTGTTTATAAAGTGCCCCCTGATCCAAAATAATGACATATTTGTTTGTAATTCCCAAAGGTATACCCATTGCTTACACAATTGTGTACAAGCCTAGTCATTCTCTACCTGATTCAAAAATTATCAAACATCAGTTCCCCAGGGCCTGAGGAGTTACACCATGGAAAGTTAGCGTTTCTAACACTGAGGGTTTCATGATCCTTGTTCACCAACAGGACAATCTACGTCTGGCTTTTTGAGGACTTTGAAGATAAGATTTAATATTTTGAATCACATTTATCTGTGTCTCAGTAATCCCTGGGTGAAGCAAGGACTTGCTTGCCACAATTCTTGAAAGCGCCTCTTCTGTCTTTATGCTATTACCGTATTGCTCTTGATTAAAATATTGAGATAATTATATTGCTTATTAAATTGCTCTGTAAAAGTATAAAATGGCACTGATATGAAGATGAGAAAAGAAGAGAAGAATTAGAAGAGTTAGAAGACTGAGGAGGAAGAGGAGAAAGAAGAGAAGAAGGAGAAGGTGAAAGAGAAGGAGGAGAGAGGTCACAGTGAAAAGCAAAGGAAAAGCAGGATTTATTCAACATGGCTGAATTTGGAAAATGAACAAATAAAGAAGCCTGGTGGTCCTTCGCTGGCAAGTTCAGCTGTGAGGTACTGATGTGAGTTTTAGGTTTAACTAGAGCAAGAGGTATGTACTGCTGAGCAGTGATGTGGTCACACACATCAATGACCCATCATTGTCTTGGATCCAATCTCTCCTGCAAGGTCATCCGACAAGGTGTCAGAACTACCTTCGATTGAGAAATCTCTCCCTAAGAGATAAATTCCTCCTCTGGCTGGCACCGGGTTTCAGCCTCTTCCTTCTCCCAGCATTGGATTTCTGGGGAAATTCCAGTTTCTTTGATTCCATCTTCTCACCAGTCTGATGACTGACCAGAGACTGAGGACAGAGTTCATTCACCCCTGGCAACTCCCAGTAAAGAATTTCACTTTTCTGTCTCTCTACTCTGAGCCTAGTACAAGTCCTGAGGACATTTGGTGTTGAGGGTAAGTTTGAGGGGATGGCTACACTGAAGTGAATGGATATATACTCCTAATAAAAGACAGAAAGGTAGTTACTGAAAGGCCTTGTGATTAAGTGTAGTAAGAAAATCAAAGAGGGAGGGGTGGAAAGCCCCTCCTTTAGCTATGAGGGAGCAGCTGTAGATGAGAGTTCCTCAGAGAGGTCTTGGAGAGTAGGAAGCCAGAGCTAGAGAGGTGTGGAGGGGGAAGGGGCTCCTGTAAACATGTGGCACACTGAGTTCATACTTGGCAGAGACGGATGTGTTCTCTGGCAGCCTAGTGAATAATGGAATCCGAGAGCTAGAGGTGATCGAATCCAACTCCTTGTTTTATAAAGGAGAAGCCTGAGGCTTATTGAATTATGGGGAGGGTGGAACTTGATTCTAATGACCTTTCCACTCTTCCAAATGTCCGGACTGTATTTGCAAGGCAGGACCAAATGAACAGCAGCATCTTTGTGCATGTATGGTGTGCTCTTCTGTATACGTTTGTAACCCCATAACTAGCATAATATAATAGAGCAATTTCCAGATATCCTGATAGACACTGGAAGTTATTTTTTAGGACACAGAATAGGGCATTTTCATTTCTTGCCCCTCTCAGTGCTATAGCAACTCTGACTTCTGAGTTCTTAGTGTTTGCCTGGCTACCACCCAAGTCAAAGCTTGACCCTATCAGCAGTGATAAATTGGTCAAGAAACCAACATCTGCCTAAAGTGAAACAAAGACCAGAGCTCTCCAACTAGCTGTCAGCAGTGAAAGAGGGGGAGAGTGAAATGATATATAAGACAGTAAGACTTTCCTACTATTAAAAGTAAGCGGACAATTTGCAGGTAATTTAAAGAAAGTGTTCTTGCTTTTGCACCAGAATCTGAGGCTAATTGCACAGAAGGCTGGTTCTGCAGGGTTGGTATGGGCCCTGGGATATTCCGTTATGAGTAAACACTGAAGAGCAGATAAGTAAACTGGGGAGAATCAGAGTAAGGAGGGGTATATAGGCAGGAATAAGAGGATGCTGCTGCTGATGTGTGTGTGTGTGTGTGTGTGTGTGTGTGTGTGTGTGTGTGTGTGTATGTGATGTTCTAGCTTGGCAAGATCCAAAGGACTTGACCTTCATTCTTAAACTATGAGATTATCTTCATAGTGACTTCATAACAGAAGCCAAGCAGTGTATTCGTTGTCCTTATAGAACTGACCAGCATGGGCATGATGCCCTGTTAGGAAGCAGAGAGCTCCTGTTTTCCATGTGCATGTTACTGTCACTGTCTCACTGTGACCAGCAATTAAGCTCTTAGTTTCTTCCTTGAAGACATTAAGCCATCTTCCAACACATTAACTTTCACTCCACGGGGAGTAAGAGGGAGCCCAGAGTGAATGTGGGTTACTGACAAAGATCACAGTTCCTCGGATCCATGGGACTTGGAAAGCCTTCCTCTGGTCTATGTTCGGATGTTGGCAGAGCGGGCAGAAAGCATTGGCTGCAGGTTCCACCCCGTCATGGTCACTGCCTGCAGTTCTGCAGATTTCATCACTGCCAGAACCTACAGGGACTCCCCAGGGAGCTTCCAATCCTTGGGTGACAGATTGGAGTCATGTAACCATGTCATCTATTCACGTGATATCTCCCACTCTGAGCAGTTTCTATAGTCTTCCACCCTGCCAATGGCCACTGTGGGATGGTCTAGACTCCATATGGTAAGTCAATCCAACACATTTCTTTTACAATTACATGTCGTGATGGTTTGTATATGCTTGGCCAGGGAGTGGCACTATTAGGAGGTGTGGCCTGGTTGGAGTAGGTGTGTCACTGTGGGCATGGGCTTTAAGACCCTCATCCTAGCTGCCTGGAAGCCAGTCTTCTCCTAGCAGCCTTCAGATGAAGATGTAGAACTCTCAGCTCCTCCTGCACCATGCCTGCCTGGATGCTGCCATGTTTCTGCCTAGATGATAATGGACTGAACCTCTGAACCTGTAAGCCAGTCTCAAATGTTGTCCTTATAAGAATTGCCTTGGTCATGGTGTCTGTTCACATCAGTAAAACCCTAACTAAGACACATGTGTATTCTGTTGTATTCTATTGATTCTTTCCCCCTGGAGAATCCTAATGCAAAGGTAGACCCAAAACTTCTCTCCCCATTCAATTAACTTGTACAGGATAAACTTAATTTTTCTGAAATACTGTTTCCTATCTGTCATTCTTGTGACCCTAACTCTCTCTTTTCTCCTCTTTTTCTCTTTTTCTTCTTTCTTTTCTTTCTTTCTTTTTTTCTTTCTTTCTTTTCTTTCTTTCTTTCTTTCTTTCTTTCTTTCTTTCTTTCTTTCTTTCTTTCTTTCTTCCTTTCAATAGGAACTCACATAAACCAGGCCAGCCTCAGACTCACCACATAGCTGAAAATGGCCTTGACTTTCTCATTCTTCTGCTTCTACCTCCAACCCCAGTTGCTGAGATTATAGGAACATGCTATGCCTGATTTATTCAGTGCTGGCAATTGAACCCACAGTTTTATGTGTGCTAGACAAGCCTACCACTGTGTGAGCTATTCCAACCCTTTTTATACTTTTTTAAATTGAACTTAGAACCTTTTACATAGTTGGAAAAGGTTCACTTTTCCAACTCTACAACTGGACTACATATCTCCAGTACAAACATTCCTACACTTTTAATGGCTTCCAATGCAAAAAAAAAAAAAAAAAAGAAAAAAAAAAGACTAAACTCCTCTGACATTAGATAGTCAACTTACTATCCCATCTGTGTTCTGTGTTCTCTGTTACTCTACAGGACAGGTGTACTGAGTGATCTTCTCAGAAACCTCGGGTGTATCATACTCTCAACTCTCTACCTTGCTTACCCTGCCTACGACTTACTGAAGATCTATCCATTCCCTCTACCTGCTTAATAGATCCTACCCCTCCATGATGTCCACAGGGATCCAGAAGTAAGACAAGCATAGTTCCTATCACAAGGATTTTTAAACTCCAGCTTGTTGAGTGCCATGCCTAAATATACGGCACACATGATTTCCCCCACAAGAGCGATTTTTTTAAATATAAAATATAAAGCATTAAGAGGATTTAGCTTGCCCAAGTTTCGCTCTGTGAGGAAAGAAACAGGTACATAACTTTAAGCTGTTTTCGAATCCCACTCAATGTGTGGTTCTTCACTGAGTTGTTCCCAAACTCTGGGGACTACATGTGACAAACTACTTACTCTTCTGAACTTCCTGATACTGATTCTGTGCCAGGCTTCTCAGCTCCTTGTCACATTTTGTCTTCTAGTTCTACCAGCAATGCTCATTGCTTTATCTCACCACCTGCCTGATATTACGGTAGAACTATGGTCTGTGTGCCCTACGCTCACCTTGAGCGCCTAATCCCAGAGGAAGCTCAAAAATGCAAATGAAATATGTATATGCATAAATGAACATAATAATTCGTGGATGTTTCTGGCTAGTTAAAGTTACATGGATAGCCAGCGAGCCTCAAACAGAGTCCCTGCAGCTGTACAGAGACACTGTGTTCTTGTTCCTTATGATTATAAAGACACACTCAATGTTGATGGCAATACATAGATCCTATCCCTCAAATCCCCACCCCCCAAAAAAAGCATTAGGACGAATAAGTAGTTAGAAGACCCCACTCTGCCCAATAGGTCTTAGATTACATACATTGTTCTCAAGAAAATCTCTAAAGGGAACATGCTGCATTCTGTCAGCTATGGAATATTCCCGGTGAAAAAGAAACTGTCTTTGCTAGCCTCCAGGCAGAAGAGCCTTCAGTCGGAGCCTGCTGATGGAAGATAGGCCAACCGTTAGCTAACATTTTTCCACCAACTACAATTTAGAAATGGACATCACTTGTCAGTTTGCATCAGATCCTCTTTGCCCCCTCTCCTGGGTCTGACAACGCTGCTCTCTCTGTGGCTCCTGCCTCCTCCGCCATTTTGGTTCCTTAACCTTCTCTCATGGGAGACGGGCATAGGAGAACTCAGCGATTTGTTTCACAGTTCCTATGCTCTCTGTTCTCCCCATTCTTTGGACTTAAGATGAAGTTCTAGAACAAGCTACTTTTTTCTCTACATAAGCAATAAAATGATCTTTGCAGTGAGTGTCAAAAGAAAGTCATCAGACTGTGCCTACGCAAAGAAAGGCCAGACGATAAACAAGTTTGCTTTGGTTCAGTGACTGCCTGTGAGCCGCCTTGCATTCACTGGAGGCTACAAATACAGAGGCAGATGAAATACTGTCTCTGAGCTGAAGGTGCTTATTATCTTGCTGAGGATTCAGACACCTTGGTGTGTGATTGCTACTCTATGCTAAGTGCAGAGAGAGTGGGGGAAGTGAGAGGGAGGGAAGCCACCCCACCTCAGGGTGAGGAAGAAGGTACAGGCGAAAATGGCCATATTGTCATGCTACAATATAAAGGGACCTACGGAAAGTGAAGTCACAGTCTCAGGGAAATAGTTCCCAGTAGCTCAAATGAGGGTTCCGCGGCCCAGATAAAGCCAAAGCACTGTGATAGTTAATTAGTTTGATAAATTAATATTTTGCTCTGTGTGTGTGTATGTGTGGGTGTATCTGTGCACCCATGTGTACATAGCACACAATATGGAAGTCATAAGACAACTTATGACTTATATCAGGTCTTTCCTTCCACCACATGGGTCTGAGGGATCAAATTCAAGTCATGGGGCTTGGCTGTAAATGCCTTTGCCTGCCACGCCATCTTACCAGCTTTAGATTTATTTCTTTTAATCACATGGAACAGGCAACACTCACAGCTCCACACATAGATTCTAACATCTGAGGTTATTTTGACTTGCTTAAAGCCAGGTATATATCCCTCGGCCATTTGGCTGAATAACTATGATTATGAGCTAGCAGCCTGTGTATTGTGGGTGATGCCTAGCCTCTGCCCATAGCCAGTGCTGCCCACAGTTTATCTCAGCAGGATAAGAGAACACTCCTGAATTTGTCAAGATTGCCTCTGGTTAAGAAACACAGAGTGTAAGAATGATCGCAATCATGTCGAAATGTTTTAAAGATGATAATAAGTTCCTGTGCCAGTCCTGACTAATAGCCAGGGACCTGTCATCATCGGCATGGTTAAGTCTTTCCTTGGGCCATGGCTACTTGAGATGCAACAGCAACTGTGGCAGAATACTTCTTTCTTCACCTCCAGCTTCTCTCACTCAACCCGATTTCTAGTTGGACTTTCAAAATAAGCCACCCTCGTGCTCAGTAATGAAGTATCAGGGAAGTAAGTGTCCCAAGACTGTCATTAAAGGAATGACGAGTACCCTCTATCCATTCTTTCTTTTTTAATACCACTTAGTATGAATATGTTTGCTGGGGCTCCAGCACCTTCAGGTGATTATGAGGTGGCAGGAATCAAACCACGGATGTCGGCACAACGATGTCGGCATAACAGATGGGAAAGAGGAGCAGATGCTGTGGGAAGCCTTGTGGCCCTCGACGACTACCTACAAGCCACCCTGGGGGTCCACTTTCTCATGGCCACTGTCATTTTTCTCTCCCTCAAACACACCTGGTATTGACGAGCGTCATCACCCAAGGCAGACATTCATGTTGTTCTATAGGTCTTGGGTGGTGCCCTAGGAAATTCAAACAGTTTTTCTACTGAGACCTTTGTAGAAAATCCCATCCCCACCTCTTCTTTTCCATTACAGCACGAGAGTCTTGCTCTCCCAACAATGAACCTTCCACGAGCCTTTTACTTTGATACTGAAGTCAGCTGCTTGCACAAGCTGTATTGTTCCAAACTAGTTCTTAGGAGCTGACATGTCTTTGTAATTTTCAGACACATAAAAATGCAGCGAGAGTGCCTATTGTTGGCAGACTTTAGGTGAGAGGGGGCAGTATAACTTTCTGTATTTATGGTGTAAAGGTGACACATTGCTGTCTTAACAGCCATTTACTAATCGCTACGGAACTGTAAAGTGCCCGCATGTTTCTGTCCTTCTATCTACTTCTAAGTAAAATCGATACTATGCACAGTCATATTTATTGCCTTTTTTTCAAGAAAGGAAATATTTTTTTATACAATGAATACCTCAAGATATCTGAGGTCTGTAAAAATTGTGTTGGCATTTAAAATGACAGGACTTGGGCCTAAGAAGATGACAGTGTGCTTGCCCACAGCCTGCGAGCGTGGTTTGCATCCCCTGCACTGAGGTAAAAAGCCAACCATCTCAGCACAGACAATCCCAGCACTGGGGAGGTGGAGGCAGGAGGACCCTGGAGCTCACTTGTCACCCAGTCTAGACAAACTGTTGCCTCTGGGTTTAGTGAAAGACCATGCTTCAAAAACATATGGGGAGAGATTGAGGAAGACACCGAACATCAACTTCTGGCCTTTACACGCCCACAAAGACGTGTGCACATGTGCACACATGAGCACACACACAAAACAACATGAGATACAACAAAGCACTTTTTTTTTTAAGGACAGAATGAAATTGCCTGGGACAAGTTGCAAAAGAAAAGAGAGAAGAGCTAAAGATGGAGTCCTGGAACTTTTCCAGACTTGAGAATTGGGAAGATGAAGAGAATCTGGTCTCACAAAATAAGAAGCCATTGTCCGTGAAGTCAGCACAGAGCAGGGACACCAGCTTCTCAGCATCCAAGACAAGAAAGTCTTTCCAGCAAAGGAGAGTGGCAATCCACTCCCCCCACCCCCAGCCAAATGCTGCTGAGAGTTGAGTAAGGTGAAGGCCATATGCAAATCTTGGCAGCACAGCAATAGCAGAGGTGGTGACTAAGAGACACCATCACTTGCCTTCAGTGGGTTCAAGAAAGAATAGAGGTTAGAAAGCACAGGGAGCCAATGCCGGTAACTAGACTTTTTATTTTCCACAAGGAAAATGTGTCAGTTGGTTAACGGGGAGCTTTTGTTGAGCACAAGATGTTGTAGCCTATTTTTAGAAGGAAAAAAAAAATGTTACAGCAGAGAACAAAAATAGGTGGCCTGAGGTAGGGTCATCTCATCGATGGGCAAACTTCAGACAGGAGCCAGGAGAGCATCCGTGCTCTCACCGAATGGAAGCCAGGACGCACGACACCCGTGAAATAGTGATGGCACATTTGGTGGTGAACGTGGAAGAAATTCTCTTCTGATTGCTTTGGTCAACATCCAGCTGAATTGCAGTTGAATAAGCAAACTCAGCTGAAACCGGAGGAACTGCAAAGTCTAAATTCTCAGCCCACAGACACATGAGCTACAGGCTTATGCTAAGCGACTGAATGTTGGATGGTGCGTTAACGTGTTATTACCATAGCAATAGACAACTGATGTGAGGAACGGTCCAAATTTCACGGAGCCTATAGAACTGCCTCATTCTAAGATCTCGGAGCACATGTTACATAATATATACCATTTCCTTAACCATTTGCCTGCCTCTTTCTTTCAGCTGCTGCCAGAAACAGAGCTAGAAGGGAGAACTGATTACATATGCCTCTTGCGTGCACGCATCAATCTGGATTATGGACCCCTGCAAGCAGAATCTCTAGGCTTCTGTGTAACTAGGATATTAATAGGTATGAGGACACTGACTTCTATAAAAAAAGATAGCTAGAATCCATATTTACATGCGTGCCAGCAATTTGTTTCTACTCAACTTTATGTCAAGTTTCCTTCTTGGCTAACGTAGTAAATAAAAAGTGTAAATGAATGTATGTGTCACTTTTTATCCATTTTAGTACAACGCTCCAGAATGAACTTACCAACCCCTCTGGTCCCGCTGACTGCTCAGAGTCTGTTTCAGACTTATCATCCCTGACTCAAGGGGCACAGAGACCTTTTGCTTCACACCATCTCCCGGTGGTTCTATGTCATCAGTGACTTCCTTAGCCTCACACTAAATGCCAGAATCATTTATAGGGAACGGAACTCAAGACAGGTGGGAAGGTTGACCACTTATTTGCAGAGGGATGCTCGGGTGTGGAAATGGGGGAGGAGGGTTGGAAGGAGTGGGGAGATAAAAAAAAAATTAAAGACAGAACGCTGGACAGATGGGAGTCACTCCTGGAGTCATTTTCTTTGATCTCTACCAAGTTTGGTCATTTGAGCCTCTCAAGAAATTTCACCTTAACCACAATTTATTTACATTTTTTTAACTTCACACATAAGTATGTATTTATATCATTTTCCCCTCCATCTACTTTTTCCATGTCATCACCCTCCCCAGCTCCCTCTCATATATATAGTGTCTTTAATTGTCTTTAATTATTATTGTTACATATATATATTCTAGTCAATTAAGCATTTCTTGTACGTATGTCTTATGTATGTATAGTGTCTTTAATTATTATTGTAACACATAAATATCATATATGTATATATACCTATATTCTAGCCAATTAAGTGTTTCTTACATGCATATGTTTTTAAGACTGACCACTTGGTATCTCGTCATCAGTAAGGGGACTCATCCGGGGAAGGCAGCTTCTTTCTCTCTCAGAGCAGTCATTAATCTTCTGTAACTCTATATAGGGGCTCTCAGCTATGCTGGCATGAGAGCAGGTGAGACCATTCACTCTTCAGTTCCTGTTGAGGCAACCACAATTCACTTTTAAACACTTTAGCCAGAGTGACACATGTGCCAGCAGACATTTTCACCTGATCAGTGGTCAGTTGCTCTGAGTAGGTTGACATTCTCACAGGACTAGGAGTCGCACCAGTATAAAGCAGTTTGAAGTTGTCATGACAACGGGGAAAATATTAAATATGGAAGGGACTGGCTGCGCAGGGCACGGTGATGCAATTCCTGAGGGTAGGTCTGGGCCTTTAAATCTTTTAAATTATCATAATAACGTATCAGACATGTATCCAGGATATTTATGTAACTCTTTAATGTGCGCTGTACACTTTTAAGATGTGAAATGAGAACAGAAGTCCATCTCTGGGTAAGGGTCAGGTTTGACATCCACCTAGGGGTAG
Organism: Rhabdomys pumilio; assembly: GCA_030674055.1. Classification (NCBI taxonomy): domain Eukaryota; kingdom Metazoa; phylum Chordata; class Mammalia; order Rodentia; family Muridae; genus Rhabdomys; species Rhabdomys pumilio. Next base: position 38,170,393 of record JANHMN010000021.1, read on the forward strand.
AATCTCCATCTTCTAATTTTACCCAAGCTCCTCGGCTTTACCGATTTGCACTCAAAGGGCAATTAGCTTAGATAGTGCATGCTGATATTTTAGTATTTTTCTTTGGTGTGCCTAACTAAACTGCATTTGAAATGATAACCCTCTCTGACGTTAATAGTTCTCTGGGAAAAAAACCAATGTGGGTGCCTGAAGAGAACTGAGATGGGGTCCCACTAAGGACAAAGTACAGATGCCTAATGTAGTCTTTTATCTTCCCAGTTAAATGGGCCTGTGAGTAAATGGCTCGAGAGAGTGAACCTTCTTGTAACTGATATGATTTCCTAGATGGCTCAAGAAAATGCAATGTCTTTAAGCTCTGAGTTGAAATTCTCAAAATAAAGCACCAAGTTGAAAAGACATATTTAAATTGAGCTGTTCATTGTCTTCATTTCTATGGGGTTCCCATTTAATGTGCCTCCCCCCACCCCTTCTGTGCATAATGCACCTCAGTTATGAGGGAAGGAGGCTGGCAGGGGAGACAACTGGGCCATTCAGGACTTCTAGTGGGCTCATCAGATAATCACAAAACATTGGTGCCATTGAGAGGGAGTCTGCAGGGAAAGAAAGACAGAGGGACAGGGCCGCAGGCTCTGAGGCTAGGCGGGATTCTGCAGCGGCCCTTTTTGAACAATGCATTCAAATGATTGTTTTTTTCTTTCTGGGAAACAACTGGTTATTTGAGTCAATTTTGAAACAAATGCTTGTTTTGACTTCAGGCTCTCTTCCCCAAGGCTAAACTCAAGTTTGAATTTGGCTACAGCTATGTTCAATTCACTACTAAATTGACATCTGGTTAGAGAGACACACAGCTGCCAATTATGTTCCAGAGGCAGCAAATCAGTGTTGGCTTGCTTTGCAGCCTTCATGGGAGCAAGAGGATGTATCTCAGTGGACGTCCCAGTGGATGCACTGTAAACGCCAGGTACCCAGGTACGGCAGTGCTTGCTTCTAATCCCAGCACTGAGAGGCAGAAGCTGGAGGATCAGAAGGTCATGTTCTCAGCTGCGCTGTGATTTGGAGGCACTGGGAGCTGCAGAGGTGGGTTGATGGTAAGTGCTTGCTTCAGAAGCATGAGGACCTGACTTGGGATTCCCCTCACGCCACAGAATAGTTTGTGCCTCTTCCTGCATACACCTTAGCACCAGTGATGGCAGTGGAGACAGAAGGATCTGAGGCTTGTTGGTTGCTGGGTTACCCAAATAAACTTGAATTACAGGTCTGATGAAAGTCTCTGACTCAAGTCTTTCAAGTATCTCTCTCTCTCTCTCTCTCTCTCTCTCTCTCTCTCTATATATATATATATATATATACATACATATACAGAGAAAGATTGATATAGATATAGATAGATATATTTATGTACATATATATTATATATGATATATATTTATGTTATATATATATATACATATATATGTATATATATATATACATATATATATATATGTGTATATATATATATATATATATGATATCTCTCTCTCTCTCTTCTACCAGCAAGGGGACAAGGTATAGCTCAGTGGTATTTTTCGTTTGTTCAATGTCCAGATTTTAATACCCAGAAACATATATAATACACATAGACACACACACAGATGCACATAAACATGCATAAATGCATGCATATACATGCACACATAACAAAAAACACGGAAATTGGTGTATACTATATTACTATAGTAACAGTGTATACTATACTATATGTTTTGATCCATATCAGTCCAAGCAGCCAGTAATCTGTGAGTTTGTTTTTCTTTGGTTATTTTATTTTACCATCTTTGTGTATGTGTGTGTGTGTGTGTGTGTGTGTGTGTGTGTGTGTGTGTAGAGAGAGAGAGAGAGAGAGAATCCGTTGCCCTAAAAGTAGCTGATTCTCAACCATTTTTTCTGTTCATATTGGCCATGCTTCCATACCTAAAGTATCTAAGATGTTCCATGTTGACTCTGTCTTTATGCCTTTCTTATCTATCTGCCTCCAACTATTCTTTTGTCTATCACAAAAGTATACAATAGGAGACAGCCAGTAAAGAGGTGCCACTGTCATGCCTGTTGAGATGATTGATTGAAGACAGTGTCTTCGCAGCTGTGCCTAAGCTCTGTGGAGACTGGGGGTGGACCAACAGGCTCCTCCAGGTATCCATAAGTATTTATTCTCTCTCAGCTCTAAGGCATATCTGGGCTCTTGTCTGAACTTTTATGCAACTGTTGGCACTTAGCATTCATATGAGTGCTTAGGGATTTCCATGCCTTAGGCAGCAGAGAAGACTTCTTTGCAGGGTGATTTTTATAGCTATCCATAAAGGGACCTCTAGTGACAACAAGCTTGACAGCCACAAGAGGTCTGTGATGACTGAGGCCAAGGCAGAGAGGCAGAGGTTACAAGGCAGAGAGCTCCAGCTCACCTCTGTTCAGTAGCACTAATGGCTCTCATGCCACATAGAGCACTTGGAGACTTTGAGGCTGCGAAGTGGTTTCCATGGTGATGAAAAAGCCTCAGCAGGACCCCAGCCTCTTGGAGATGGTCATCCCTCACGGCTGGCTACCAATGAGTGTGCTTACCTCCAGCCAGCCTTAGCAAGCCGGTGACTCTGGAAAGCATGAATTGGCCTCTGGAGTGCTTTGTGCAGACCATTCATCCTTCTCAATGGTCCCTTCCCAGAAAGGAACTCTGCTTGTTATTCATGGGCTTCCTATTAATGACAGCGCTTTGTGTGTGCTGTTGCTAACAGCGAGATTTCACACAGGCATACACTCTAGCAGCGCACTGTGCATTTTCTCTTGCTGTGGGTCTAACGCACTGGGTGGAAGGGAAGGGTGCATCCAGAAGACATAATTCCTCCAATTAGCATAGTTGTATGGCTAGGAACAGTCAACATCTTTATGTCTTCATCTATTAAAAACCTAGCAACTCACTGTCCTGTCAACTTGGCAGAGAATTTTTTCTCCCCTTTCAGGTGAAATAAAGACATACTCCTCAAATTTCTTTTTAAAAGGTGAATTGTATGTAAATGTCATTTTTATTATTGCTATCCCTTTGCAAAGCTGGCCACTCTACACTCTGAAGCGTTAATTATGCTGTAGGAGGATTTGATTGTCCCTTGTGACACCTGACCAAAGAATAACAGACTTATAGCATTATAGAGTCCACATAATTGTCATTCTGAGATCCTCTGCATCATCCAGCTGGAGACTGCCTGATTGGTTGACGCTAGCCATTAATCCAGGAAAACGCAAGAGGAAGAAGTTAAAGGGGCCTCCTTCCAAAAGTTAAAGGATAGACCATCTCATGATGTAACTGTCACTGGTATGTCCACTACCTTACACAGAAACCTTTGTCATTACCATCCAATTCACAATAATATGGGCTGTCCTTGAGGACATGCTCATCAGAGAAGCCAGACACAAAAGGATGAGTACTGGATGATTCTACCAATAGGAAGCTTCCAGAACAGGAAGAAAACCGGAATTGTTTGCCATGTGTTGCTATGATAAACACCCCAAGCAGAAGCAACATTGTAAGGAACAGATTTTTCTCTCTTACATGTTAGAGCCCATCCTTGAACTCCATCTGGGGAATTCATGGTAGTCGCTTGAAGCAGATACTGGAGGAACTCTGCTTATGGGTTTGCTTACTGTGGTGTTCACCTGCTTGCTACTGTAGGTTTGTGTGAGGCCGGAGACAGAAGGTCATCACTGGCATCTTGCTTCGCACACACAATCCAATGACGGTCTTCATGGAATTGGGCATTAGAGTGTTCCCACTAGGCTTCCCAATAGAGGAGCCATACATCTTTTCTTCCTGTTATCTTCAGTGATGCAGATAATGAAATAGAGAGGCCTGATGCTTATGTACATCCTCCCATAGCACAGTGATGTCTGTGGCGCCCTTTAAGCTCAAGCAAGGCTAAGGTACCACCTCCAAAGGAGGCATGTGAGCTGCTCCTGTGCAGTGAGCCAAAGAGGTTTAAATCCAGGTAGGAGCGACTCTTGTGAGGAGGGATTCGAAGGCAGTGAGTATCTGACAATAAAACAATGCCTCCAGTGGTCTCGTTCCTCTTCTGTGTTTGTTAAAGCAATTGTTGTCTTAGAGAACAGAAGGACTTTATGTGCTCTGCAGTTCCCACCACCTTCCAACAAAACTAACATTTCCTCCAGCCTCTGGTAACGCTTCTTTCGGGGCTCTTGGTCTCTCACTCATTCACTCATTAACGACATGTTTCAAGAATGTTGGGGTTCTAGAGGTTTCAGCAAAACTATAGGCATTTGTGTAACTTGTTTCTGTTTGTGCTGAACTCTGTCATGTTGTGGCGATTAGCAACACATTTGCTTTCCTTTCCAGTGGATCCACAGCTGGAGAAATTGCCAATAAAATCTTTTCAGACCTGCTGGACCAATCACACACCAATTCAGAATAAAGGTAGTCAGTGATTTAGTGGCTCTTCTCTGAGGTTGCCACCACCAGGAGTTTTAAGCATTTAAGATGAAAGTTTAATGAGCAAACTAGCTGGTTGACAGACTGAGTCTTTAAGGAGCCAGACTTTGCCTGCACCAGTCACCTTGGATCACATAACAAAGTTCCATGGATTGGACAGCGTGACAAACAGCAAGAAAGGATGGAAGAGGTGGGAGAGTTCTAGTATCTCTCCTCCTCCTCCTCCTCCTCCTCCTCCTCCTCCTCCTCCTCCTCCTCCTCCACCTCCTTCTCTTCCTTTCTCTCCTCCTCCTCTTCTTCCTCCTCTTCCTCCTCCTCTTCCTTCTCCTTCTCCCCCTCCTCTTCCTCCCCCTATGCCTCCTCCTCCTCTTCCTCCTCCTTCTCCCCCTCTTCCTCCTCCCCCTTCCTCGTCACCTCTTCCTCCCCTTCTTCCTCTTCCTACTCCCCTTCCCCTCCTCCTTCTCCCTCTCCTTCTCTTTCTTCTTCTCTCCTCCTTCTCCTCCTGCTCCTCCTTCTTCTCCTCACCCTCCTCCCTTTTCTTCTCCTCCTCCTGCTCATCCCCCTCCACCTTCTGCTTTAAGCATATAACTGACACTGCCATTCTATATGGCTTAGGTCTAGTACACAGGAGGTAAAACATGATTAGTTTCAATTCAAGCAACAGAATCAAAATTCTGTGAGAGCTTCTTTCCCTATCTCCCTGACAAAACCAAAGTTGTAAATGAGTGCCATGCTTAACATCCAGGCAGAAAGTGGAGATCTATCTTAGCGTTGATAAAAATAAAATTAGGACTAACATCCTATGGGACTTATACTCCCCAGAGAACATCTGCATTTATTTCCAGTCTTCCTCAAATGGAACAAGAAGCATAATATTCAGCAAAACTTAAGGAGCCGAAAGTAATAGCTAGGGACTAGTGAAAGGCTGTAGCTATCAGTAAATGCTCAGCAGAGCAGATCAAACATAAGCATGGTTAGAAAGTCTAAGAAGTTAGAGACCTGAGGGAAAGTGTTATTTCCTACCTGCCTGGAGTCTTCCACCAAACCCCTCTACCCAGACACCAATAGGATAACTACGCTTAGGGTTTGCTTGTCTTTCCTATTGATTAACATAGAGATGAACAAATATGAATGGTTGCTCAGTCTAGGAGAGCAGAGACAGAGAATGAACACTGCGATGTCCAAAGCCAAGGTTCTAAGGCTCCATTCTGACCAGGGAAAGGATCCACAGCCTAAACACACTGCCTCATAATCAGGGAAGAAGTTCACAGGTATTTCCTAGGGTGCAGACAAAAAAAAAAAAAAAAAAAAAAAAAGCATACTCTTCAAGCAAATAAACCTTTGAGACAGATACATGTGGTCTTGACAAAGTGACTTCAAGAAGCTGAGAAGGGTTAAGGGAGATGTTGGCAGTAAGAAAAGATGACAGACAAAAGAAAAATATCTGTGGTAGACTAGGGATCTAATGCATAAGTCAGTTGGTCAGAACTAAAGTTCCCATTCCACGTCTTTCTTCTAAGTCAAAAATTGTAAGAATTAAGCAAGCAAGCAAGCAAGCAAGCAAGCAAGCAAGCAAGCAAGCAAGGGATGAAATACAAGAGAAAAAATATATGAAGAAATGGAAACACTGATGAAAGCTCCAGAGACTCCAGTAGAGAGACAGTAGAGAAATGAGAGTGTAATGTCATGTCTACTGTGTGCCAGAATCTGATGGGAGCATTTTATGTATGTTAACATGGGGAAGCTTCACCAGAACTCTGTAACATGAGACATATTGACTTTGTGCTATACACATGAGGGATACTGGGCTATAGAACATCCAAGTTAACTGAGCAGAAACCATGGTGTCCTATAGGAACAAAGTCTAGGTTTCAGCCTTGCACCCTGACTTGAGAATGCAACCTTTTCCATCAATGCTAGTGGGCTGCCTACAACTTGCTAGTTTCTCTTCAAGTTCATCTGATTCCCTGGCCCCAGGGGCAGCTGTATGTGTCACCATGGGGTCAGGATTGGGCAACCAAACTCCACTGGAAACTGGAATGGAAAGGTTTATCCAGTTCTACCAAAGTCATTGGAAACCCCTAAAGGACCAATTTTTAACTTTATGTTGTTGATTTTTAGTAACACATTGTAAACTGACATTGTAATTGTACGTGTTTGTGAGGTACAGAGCGCCATTTTGAAACATCTACGCTGTGTGAGCAGATCAAGGGAACTGATTATCAACTCACACCTCTGTCTTTCTGTTAACCAGTTTGAAGCATCTCATTTGAAATAAGCTCTGTGGCTCCTTTACAAAAGCACTGCACCTGTCTTCATCCAGATAAACAGTAACATCTTCAAGTGGAAGGTGCACCCCGACCCCAGAGACGTTGCTAGAGGATAAAAAGAACCAAGTACTTTGGGGCATGGTAGCAAGTGAGAATAATACAGCCATCACTCTAAGCCCGAGAGACCTGTGCTTCCAATCCAGGTTAGAGTTTGCCTTCGAGAAGAATTGGTGTGGATTTGGACGTCAGGATGCAAGAGGAAGTAGTTGCTATTTCCAGAGGTAGTTCCAGACAGATGTTGGGGACGTTGCAGCTAGTCCTTGTGGTGTCCAGAGAACTTTCCAGAGCCACTGGCTTTGCTCCAGCAGACTGAGACAGTTGGAGATATTTCTCTAAGACTGGTGGAAACTGTAGTGTGTTAGAAAATTTTCTACTTCTATGATAAAATTTATGAGATCAACAACTTAAAAATAACAAATGGTTAATTTGGGCAAATCATTTCAGAGATTTCACTCAATGATTTATTGACCCTGCTGCTTTTGAACATTTAGTGAGACAGTGTGTTATGTCAGGAGAGTATGGCCATGAGAAGCTGTTCTCATGACAGCCAGAGAGATAGAGGAAGAGAAATGAAGAGAAGAGAAGGACAGAGGGAAGAGCAAGAAGAAGAACTAAGGTCACCAATATTTCTGTGACTCACTCTAGTGACCTACTTCCTCTAAGTAGACTTGCCTCCAAAATTCCTCCTACTTCCCAACAATGTCATCAACAAAAAACCAAGTCTTCAATGAATGAGACTTTGAAGAACACTGAAGATCCAATTATAATCCTTGGACTTCAAGAAAAAGAAAAACCAAGGTGAGTATAGCCTCTTCAAATAGTAAATCAGCAGAAACCGTTTCTTTACCAATTCAAGAAGCCAAGTGAACATTGCACCGTTGCCTAATATGTCATAGCAACTTTGAAACTGTGTCTTACTCAGTGAGATAGGTAATTACCCAAGATAAGAAGACTTCGGATAAACACACCCTCACAGAGTGACTGTAGCTTGTTCTTGAGGCTACTCAGCTACTGAGTTTTAGAGTTAGGATTTAAATCTAGTTCCAATCATTCTGTATTTTAAAAAGCACTAGGAAAACCAAAACCAAAAAACCATTAGGCCACTGACTCCAAAAGTGGTAAGAACACGAAAATCTTCAAGTATAATGAATGTAAATGAAAAAGAGATAGAAATTAAATACAGAAGACGAGAGTACGATCAATGGCTTCCAGTCAGAGTAGAATCCAATTCATGGGACAGAGTAAAAATAAACCAGCAGATGCAACTCAACAAAAATGTTCTAAAACGGGATGGGAAGACATGGCTCAGCACTTAAAGTGCTTGCCAAGCAAGCATAGAGACTGGAGTTGAGATCCCCAGGACACAGACAAATGCTGGGTAGGTGTGATAATCTGCCTGGATTTCCAGCCTTGTAAAGGAGAGACTGGTCCTTGGAGCAAGCTGGCTGACTAGATTAGGTGTATGGAGAACCTGAGTTCAACTAAGAAACTCTGCCTCGGTGTATAAGGTGGAGAATGATTGAGGACCACATGGTATCAACCTCCAGCCTCCATGGGACACACAGACACATGCATGTACACTCAGATATATGCAACCATGCATACATCCATACACAGAGAGAGACATGCAAAAGAAAGAAAATCTAAAATGAAGGGAAATACATAAACTAAAAATATTTAGGGACATATTGATACAAAAATATTGACATGAATTATAACCTGTTAAGTTTGTTGATAATCAAATATTAATTCATTAAAATAAATTTCAAAAAGTGAAACAAAAGTGGTAAGCCAACTGATAAGAGTAGAAAAGAAATATTTGAAATTTGCTTTCCCTCAATTGCCAAATGTCAACATCATCCAGCAAGATCAACAGAGAAACAAAACAAAACAAAATCCTCTTTCATATGTAATTCATGTACCAAAAAAGCATATACAAAAACAGATTGTGATTTTCCTCCTATACTTAAGTTTTCCTTTAAAGAATTAAACATTGGTTGCCATTAATTCTGATATTTTTGAGACATACTTTATACCAACTGGCAGATTTTCCTTCTGATTATGTCATAACTAACACAAACACTTCTGTAGGTAGATGTAATCCCAAAGGAGAGGCAAACAGAGAGTGAGGAAAAGTCAATACAGGAAGAAAGCAACAGCCAGACCACTGACTAGAAGAGACTGGGTGTAGTTTCTAAGTGACCTTCTCAAACATCTCTGTCTTAGTTTCTTTTCTGTTGCTATGAAGAGATACCACAATGTTCAAGGGAACATTCAAGTTATTGAAGAAAAAGTTTTTTTACATTTTCAGAGGGTTAATGTGGTTGTTTGAATGAGAAGAACCTCCATAGACTCATATGTTTGAATGCTTGGTCCCCAGTTAGTGGAACAGTTTGGGAAGAATTAGGAGGCGTGGTCTTGGAGGAGATGTGTCACTGGGTAGGCTTTGAGATTTCTAAAGCTCACATCATTCCTCTCTCTCTCTCTCTCTCTCTCTCTCTCTCTCTCTCTCTCTCTTTCTCTTTCTCTTCCCTTGTGAGCATTGTCTCAACATGTAAGCTTTTAATTATGGCTCCAGTACCATGCCTTCCTGCCTGCTGCCATGCTTCTTGCTACAAGGGTAATGAACTTGCCCTTTGAAATTGTAGGCAGTATCCCAATTAAATGCTGATTTTATAAGTTCCTTTGGTCACAGTGTCTCTTTACAGCAACAAACTAAGATAGTCAGAGTACATGATCATCATGGTGAGAAACATGATAGTGGGCAGGCAGACAGGCACAGCACTGGAGCAGTAAGTAGGTAGGAACACACATCTTAAAATACAACCTCGAGACAGAACACCAACTAGAAATGACGGTGGGGATTTGAAACCTCAAAGCCTGCTCCTAGTGACATACCTCCTCCAGGACCACACCTTCCGTTTCTTCCTAAACAGTTCCACCAACTAGAGACCAAGTATTCAAATATATGCGCCTATAGGGAAACTCTCATTCATATCAACAGTCTCATAAAACATGTCTTGAACTGTCTGTCTCAGGCTGAAACAGAAGCATGCTTGTGTTAGAGCCTCTCCTCTTTTGGGGGGGGGGTAGCTTTCAAGTACTCCATGTTTTTAGGCTATGGGAGTAAGAGTGCTGAAAACTTGGTGCTCAAAGACAGCCCTTGGGCACTGCTAGCAACTCAGTGATTGCCTTTCCACAATTTCCCATTGCATGCCCAACCCGATCCACGTGAAGATGTTTGGAGGTAAGGACATCGAGATAGTTAGCTTTTGATGAGCTCACAAGAGTGAGGACTCTGTGACAGAGTGAGCATCTTTCTAAGAAAAGAGAAAGGAGACCCTCTCTTTCCACCACTTCCTCTCCGCAGAGTAATGATACAAAGAGGAGACAGATTTCTGAAAGCCGAGGGTAGAGCACTCACTACTGACAGAGACCTTGATCTTGAACCTTCAACCTCCAGGATTGTGTCTTATCTAATCCACCCTAATTAAGACAGGGAGGTGCCGGAAGATACACAGTTCTACTCTGAGAAGAAGCACTGTCCTGCACGCTAAGGTGATGTTAAGGAAGCCTGCAAATAAAATGCCCACAATAGGCATGGTTAGGGTTATAGAGACCGTGGTCAGGTGATAGCCTTATTGAAATAGAGCCTGAAAGATATCCAAGGCAAGAATGCAAACCAATTCACCTCAGCACAACCTGGCAAAAAAACTACACCTGGTGACATTGTTCTGTACTGTGTCCTGACTGGCTATTTATCTTGTAGGTGTGTCTCGTTAGCACAAGCATTATGCACAGTGATAACTTCACAGCATTTCATTATGTGAAAATACCATAATTAATTGAGCAAATTTCCAGTTGTTGGGTACTGTAATTGTTCTCAGACTGCAAACAATGCTGAAGGACACACATCCATACACACACACACACACACACACACACACACACACACAGCATCATCTTTGCACATACATATATTTGTTTGCAGGGACATTTCCTGCAATTTGAGTCTAAGGCATTTACATATATATTATGTATATGCCTCATATATATAATTTATTTATATCTATAATTTATATGTTCGTAATTTATTTATGTATACTTATACATATATATGAGCTTTTAATGATTTTGATAGTGAAAAGGTGTTCGCCAGCCTCTTTTCAATTTCTACTCTGACAGGAATACATGGATGCCCATTGTTTTCAGCATGATGCATTTTTACATCGGTCTAACTCTTGCCAATTTAAGTTAAAAAGGGACTTTTGTTCTAACTTGCATAATTTTTAAGCCTTGAGAGCAGTCGGGTATTTTTGTTTGCTTTAAAGGCTTTTCTAGGTCCTCTTCTGTAAATTGCTCATTTGCATGTGTCGTTAGGGTTTTTTTTTTCCCCCTCCATTGTATTTCAGGTCTTTCTTATTAAGGAAATTCACCTCTTCTCATGGTTCTTCTAGAAAAAAAAACTCCCTGTGTGATGTTTGGCTTTTCCGCTGTGACTGGATTTAGAAGCCTCAAGAGGCACAAAATAAAATAAAATGAAATAAAATAAAATAAATCTCAAAGGGGAACAGTCCCAGTCTCACACTGGCCAAGTTCTTGAAGGCAGTTGAAGACCAACGGCCACATCCACATTCCCAAGAGCAGTCACCCTGTGAGCATCAGGCCCCTAAACATCCCAGCGGAAGCTGCTACATGCCACCATGCATCTCATCTGTACATGTGGTCTGCCAGAGCCTGTCCATGTCCGGTTCAAGCACAGAAGCCTGGAACCCTCCTATAGCCTGTGTCGCCATCCTTCTACGTGGGCCAGGCATCTGCCCTAAGCTCTTCCATGCATGAATGTCCTTTCCTCTCCTCTCCTTGGAGCTGCCTGGACCTACTGTAGAGGTTGTGGCTCATCTTTTTTTTTTTTTTTTTTTTTTTTTTTTTTTTTTTTTTTTTTTTTTTTGTTTTTTTTTTTTTTTTTTTTTTTTTTTTTTTTTTTTTTTTTTTTTTTTGGTTTTTCGAGACAGGGTTTCTCTGTGTAGCCCTGGCTGTCCTGGAACTCACTCTGTAGACCAGGCTGGCCTTGAACTCAGAAATCCACCTGCCTCTGCCTCCCAAGTGCTGGGATTAAAGGCGTGCGCCACCACTGCCCGGTGTGGCTCATCTTTCTTTCCCTTCAGAGGACTGTTGTCTCAGGAGCTTTCTTCAGCAAGCTTCTCTTGGCCACTTCATTTTACTTCCTGACCTCTGTGCTAAATCTAAGGTCTTCTGGTGCCCGAACATTTTACTACTAGGTCTTCTCTGGATTTCTTTACATCTCATCATATTATTCAAATAAACCCAAAATACCTTTTTTTTTTATAAGCCTATATTTAAAGAGCATCCAGATGGCTGTACTTCTGTTTCTCTATGCAGCCACTCTAGTTTCTAATAGGTCACATTTTATCCCATAAAGAAAACTGCTTCCTACAAGGTGATCAATAGTTAACCTCTATTTTCTATTTTCTATTTTTTCTCTATTTTCATCCATCTGCCTCCAGTCTCAGTCCCGATGCAGGTGGGAAAATCCTAGTTTTAAGTGGAAATCACTTACCTCGTAGAGGTCTCCAGGAAACATGGTTATCGGAGGTGCCTGCCTTCTAAGCCACTTGTTCAGTTTGGGGATTGGGAATTAATCAAGTGAGCTGCTTCTTGGTCTCCAACAAAGCTGGTGGTGTATGTGTCGCATAGTAAGAACCCAACTTCCTTTTCATTCATAAAATCAGCACCCACGGGTGGATGAAGCTTCTGCATAGTTCCTGGTCAGAAGCTGGGTTTGAATCTCTGTAATATATTGCACACAGAGTTGATCAGAGGCTGTGGAACGTTAAGGCAAACACTGACCCTACAAACCAGCCCTGTGAGTCCAAAATGTCTGTTGTTCTTTATGCACTTCTTTCATTCTAGATGTTGCTCAAAATGTGACAAGAACTCACAGTGGGGTGTGCTAACTTATTACCAGTGACTGCTGTTTCTAGTCAGCCTAAGTTGGAACTTGCTAGAAGTGCAGAGTTACAGAATCCAAACATGCCTCTTTTGTTGGTGGTGGGTTTGGTTTGGTTTGGTTTGGTTTGGCTTGGCTTGGCTTGGCTTGGCTTGGCTTGGTTTGGTTTGGTTTGGTTTGGTTTGGTTTGGTTTGGTTTGGTTTGGTTTGGTTTGGTTTGGTTTTTTCAAGAGACGGTTTCTCTGTTTAGCCCTGGCTGTCCTGGAACTCACTGTGTAGATTAGGCTGGCCTTGAACTCAGAGACCCACCTGCTTCTGCCTCTTAAGTGCTGGGATTAAAAGTGTGTGGCATCAACCCAGCCTACAAACTTACCTTTTAACAAGGCTTCTGAGAGATTTAGTTTGTACGTTAAAGTTTGGTAGGTCACATAAAAACTAACTTTTCAGCCCTGATGGAGAAAAACACATAAGGGAGAAATGCACGACGCCTGTGATATTTACTAAATATTCAGGCTGGGGCTTCGTCTGCTTCCACTGACACGGACGATTAATTCCTTGCTGTTTCAGCCTTTGCTGTTTGCTTTGGTTCAACGCAAAGGTTCAATGATTCTGCAAAGGGACCACAGAGCTCATTTCAAATGAGATGCTTCAAACTGCCTAAGATTTTTTGGTAGTGTTTCCAACAGAAAGACATAGGTGTGAGTTGATAATCAGTTCCCTTGATCTGCTCACAGTGTAAATGTTTCAAAATGGCGCTCTGTACCTCACAAACACGTACAATTACAGTGTCCATTGACAATGTGTTACTAAAAATTAACAATATGAAGTTCAGAATTGGTCCTTAAGAGGCTTCCAAAGACTTTGCTGAAACTGGATGAAGACTTCCAATCCAGTTTCCAGTGGAGTTTGGTTGGCCAAGACTGGCCCCAAGGACCACACAGCTGCCCCTGGGGCCAAGGAAACAGATGAACCTGAGGAGAAACTAACAGTCAGGAGTGAAGACAAGCCAGCTGCCTTCTGTTCAGTTTCTTTCCTTCCTCTCAGACAGTGAGGGAGACTGACCAATTGGAAGGAGCCCATTTAGACATGCCTGGCCATTAATGACAACCTGGAAATGGAAAATAAAAATCCTCCACCAAATTCTTCCTTATATTTAACAACAACAATGACGACAAGTACCTAAGAACCAAAACTGAACACTGAAGAGATAGAAAACCTAAGTTGACTTGGAGTCAACAGAAAAAGTTACCCAAATCCTAAAACCCCTAGAAGTACCACGGTCTCAGAAGTTTCCTAAGGAAATCCTTAAAGCTTTTGAGAAATCAATAATTGCAACACTATTTAACCTTTCCCAGAACACAGCCAGAGGGGAAGAGGCTGTGGAGAGAAAGGTTTTTTCCTGCCAACAAGGAGAATGCTTAGACAAACATCTGACCCAGATAACACCCAGACAGAGAACACAGAGATGGCTCATGAATATGGACGGGGAAATCCTAAGTGTAATCTTCACAGCTATAACTGGGGAATGTATTAAAGAACATTACACTTAACCAAGTGACAATTCCAGAAAATAAAGGTGGCTCTCCTAAGAAGCATGTTGATATAATTTATAAATCATATGTAGCATATTAATAAATAGGATATGTTAATATTATTGATGTGTTACTAATAAATATAACATATTAGTAAATACAATTCATCATGTTTATAGTCATGTGGAAATAACAAACAGTTCAGAGCAGGGAAGGCTATAGATAGTTGAGCTTGGAAAATGGGAAATGAAAGGGGAAAATGTAATTATATTATAATCTCAAAAATAAAATGGGGAACAATGTAATAAGTTCAAGGTCTTACATGTCGAAAAAGTATTAGATAAAGCTCAATCTATTCTTGATTTAAAAAAAAAAAAACTACAAAATCTCAAACAGCATCTTACTGAAGTACAGCTAAGACACTGTGTCTATGTTGGAACAAGTCTCCTCACTAAGGCTGAAACTGTGCCAAGGCTACCCAAGGCATCAGTGTTTGCCAGACTCTCAGAAAAGACCATCTTGAAATAAATAGAAAAATGGGTTTTTTTTTTTCACAAATAGAAGAAAACATTATTGGTGATAAGAAGTTAAGATATATTCATTGAACTTTTTCATACAAAACAGTATCTGAATAAAAAATAAAAAAGATAATATTTCATTTATGATAACACCTGGGAACAATTATAAAAATACCTAGGAGTAAGCTTAATAAAGTTAATTTTACTAAAGGGCATAAGAGCAACTGAATGGGAAGGGCTGGGTGTCTTGTTCCTAGGTAGAAGTTTCAGTATTGAAATGATTTTAAAATTCTGTAAATTCAATATAAGAGAGTGGTCCCAGCTGTAACCAGTGCATGGATAAACACATGGAAGTTTTAAACAAGTCAAATAAAAATAAAAATCGAGTGAAAAGATAAAACTGTAGGAGACATCTGAGGGCATTAGTAACTCACTAAATGACCAAAACTACAGTACTAAATCGGATTGCCTGCTAACACGTGGTTAGTGCTTTTTCAAAACAACTCTTTTATAGATCAAGAAGAATGCTAAGCAGAGGTAAGATATCGATGTGTTGAGATTGCCAAGATGACTTTGGAAGGATGTAATATATTAGCATACTTATGGTCCTGGAAGTGGGAGAGTAAGAGGCAGGTTAGAGAGACAAACATATTCAAGAAGAGAAACCGGGATGGGATTTAAAAGCAAAGGCCTGAGCCTGCTAAGGCAAGCCAGACTTGGAGAAGGCTGAGTTCCTGGAGGGAAGAAGCAGGTCAGGGAGCTAGGTCTGAAGAGAGCTAGATCGGAAGGGAGCTAGGTCGGAGGTCCTCCATCAGCTTACAGAAAATAACTATTCATTCAGCACACTCAAATTCCCAGAGGAGCCTGCACAGCTAAACTGCAAATGGACTCTGGTAGACCCACTGCGGTAGACCAGAAAGACACAGAAAATGGAGGTTGGAGGTTGGAAGTCAGAGGTCAAAGGTTGGAGGTCAGGGGACAGCTGATCAACTTGCTACCTGATCTCTCCTCATACTATTTTAACCAAGCAGAGGCAACTAAATATTTGAAGCCATCGATTACCTTAACTATGGCTCAGAGCCAGTGTTCCCTGCTGTGAAATGAATTCTTACCACTCTGACTCAGCCTGTGATAGTTGCTTGTGGAGTTTAGTACTTTGAATTTACAGAGAATTTTAATTTGGAGCTCTGTTTGACAGTTTTCAGATGTGTCGAAAACTGGAGTCTAGTCAAACTCAGTATCAATAGGTCCTTTTTGTTTTTCACCACCAATAACACAAGAAAATAAGAAAATAACATTTATTTATTTATTTATTATTTTTTATTTTGTATGTGTGAAAGTAGTGCATACATGTGCATGTGCATGTGTGAGGGGAGGGAGTGCTCACCCTGTGAATGTGTGTGGAGATCAGAGGCCAGAGCCTCCCTCTGGCACTGTTACTTTAGTTTTTGAGACAAGGTCTCCCACTGAAAGCAAGAGCTTGTTATTGGTACAAAAGGTCCCAAGAATCAGCTGCTGTCCCCAAACTCTGGAGTTACAACTGTGTCCCTGCTGCACACGGCTTCTATGAGGGTGCTGGTATGAGGGTGCTGGGGATCTGAACTCAGGTCCTCCTGGTTGTGGAGCAAACACATTACTCACAGAACTTCTCCTTCAGCCCAGGAACAAATCTCTAAAGGAGGCAATTTGTTTTTAATTGGAGTTGAGGTATTGTAGTAAGAAATCGTATTTCTAAACAGCAGGGGGTTGATGAAACCGTCTTTTGGTAAAGGACTAGGCAGTAAGTACGTTCACCTGTGTGGGCACTGGAGGTCTCCCTCACAACTGCCGTGTTCCACATGGGAGCAGTTATAGGCAATATATATATAAGTGAATTCACACAGGTTATTTGAAAACAGGTGTTAAGCCAGATTGCGCTGGAAGGATGTAACTCTTGGGACAGCCCGCGCCCTCCCCAACACACACATACACAACTTAGATTCTCTAGGAAAATTAGGGAACTAGAAAATAGCACCATCTCATCCTTCAGTCCTTCTGGTTAAGAATATCCAAATTAAATGTAATTGTACAGGGAACTAATCAAAGAGCAAATTGCCAAATGGAAGCATTCAGTAGGGCGTTTGTAGTCGGAACACGATCAAAACATGTGCATGCTGCCGGCATGTGCAGGGACTCTCTGGTTTTCTCAGACATAGAAGGACATAGAAGCTGTCTGATCAAGAGGTGTTTCTGATTCTCCCTTGTTCCCACTTGTGGCTGTAACTGGTTTAACATTTTCAGGGTTTACTGCAACATGTGTGTTAGAGTTTCCTGCCAGAGGCAGGAAGAACTCACAAGCTCCCTGCGGGCTCTAACCAGCTGCATCCCTACCCCTGGTCTGTCAGCCTCCCCGAGGGATCGCAGAAACTCTCTGTATAGCACACAGCACACACTGCACACGTGCGGATGTAGAACTGGGTTCAGATCCCACAGCTGCTCAGTTGTAAAAGGAGTCATGTGGTAGATGTGTTGTCTGGAGCTTTACAAGACTAGTATGGACCTGGTTCCATCTCACTTGTCCAATTAATAGAGTGGTAGAAGCGAGATGCCTGAACTACTGAAGCCATCTACCTGCCAGCAGCTTAGTGGACTGACTTTCAAGGACTCAGGCTCCCAACCTGACGTGCTGTCTTCCCTCACTCTCTTACACACCACTTAACATGCTGGTTAGATAATAAGGGGAAGGGATGAGATGCTCTGTGTGTGCCTTTATGGCCATAAGCAGGAAAACATAAGATGGTTCACTGAGCATGAAATCAGGCCCAGTGAATTCTTCTTAACAACTGTCACTGACGGTAGAAATGCCAAGCATAACAACGGGACAGATGTATGGCCAGGGGCATCTTTAAAAGATACATACATGTTCCCAGTCCCTCACCACTGAGAATCGTTATGTTTATATCACAGTAGTAAAATGCCCTGAGAAGAAGTCTTGGTTACCCCATTATCTAGAAGAGCAGTATAAATGCCAGACGCCTTGGATACCCAACCAAAGCAAAGACGACCTCTGAAAGATTCTGTCTTCATCCAGGTTAGCAGGAATCATCAAGTAGAAGACACACCCGACCCCAGAGACTTTGCTAGAGGATGAAAACCACCAACCGCCTTGGGGCATGGAGGCAGGTGAGAAGAATACAGCTGTCACTGTAAGGCTGAGAGACTCCTGTTTCCTTTCCACCTGGTCCAGCTTAGAGTTTACCATCAAGAAGAACTGGTGTGGATTTGCAAGTCAGGACGCAAGAGGAAGTCGTTGCTATTTCCAGAGGCGGTGGCAGGCAGATGTTAGAGACAGTACAGCGGTTTCCTGTAGCTTCCAGAGAACTTTCCAGAACTACTTACTTTGGCCTGGCAGACTGAGACAGTTGGTGAGGTTTCTCTAAGTCTGGTGAAAACTGGGGCAGTAACCAGGCAAGACACTGAGACGAGCCTACTCACTCAAACCATCATTGGTCGCAACTGTATCCTCCAGCAGAGGCATCCTTGTCTGCTTCTCTGCATCCCAAAGTGTTGTTGAAACCCAGAGTTCTCTGTATAACCCTTTGTGTCTGGCACATGAAGACTACCTTCTGTTCTCAGGACTCTACCTGCATTACATGTGTGAGACCACATGCAACATCATTTTAACCTTTGGGTTTTTTGTTTGTTTGGATTTTGTTGTTGTTGTTGTTTGGGTTTGGGTTTGGGTTTTTTTTTTTGTTTTGTTTTTTTGTTTTTTTGTTTTGTTTTTGAGAAATGAGAAGATACTAAATAAATCACCCACAGATTGAATCAAATATTGTTTTCCATAACATATGAGGTGCTCTTGGCTGCAAAGCACGAAGTTAGCAGTATCCAAGGAGTCTTCAAATACCCTCCAGTGAACTCTTATAGAAAGCACCTACATAGAGTTAGACTGTGATGCATTTGCAGTTCAGGGCAGGCAGAAATGAGAAGTGAACACAGTCAGGCAGAGAGCACACAGTGCCAGGGAACTGGAGCTACAAGCTGCTCACACAGCATCTTCATAGGAATGTGCACCTCTCGTGCAAATTCCATCCCATTCAAGTCCTTAACCTGAGAATCCAAAGCAGTAAGCATTAGGTCTTGGTGCCTCAGAGACCTGACCTTCAGGTCTTCCTGAGATTGGGAGGTGCACTCTGACCCCAAAAACTGGTGGGAAGATACAATTGTGTGCCTCAGAATTGGTGGGGTGTGTTAGTTAGCATCAGAGGACAGCACACAGGGGGGCAGGTGGTGGGGTCTGAGTTTCCTACTGTGAACACTGTTAAGACTACTACCTTCAGATTCAAGATATAGGCCCAGCCAAGTTATCAAGAGTTGCAGCTTCTTTGCTGACTGTGATGGGACCCAGAAAACTCTCCACATTCACTGGCTGAACCTCTTTCAGATGGTTCCAGTTTGCAAGGCTCTCTCTGCCTTGGGCTTTGTCTTTGTTGTTCCATCACACTCTTTGTCCACACCTTGTGCTGTCTGGGGCACCTGTACTTTCCTTGCTTGGATGAGTGCTCCCCTTGGGAAGGATTCTCTGCAGGATCTAGCTCACGCACCTCCCTTCTCAGTCCTCCTAGAGTTCCTCAATTAGTGGCTGCTACTTCCTTATTGCCAAGAGTTGCCCTTAGCCCTCCACCTGTGTTACCTCAACTCTGACAACTTCCAGGGAGAAGGTTCAGAGGAAAAACTGGAGGCAAGAAAGTCCAACATCTTGCTTGTGTCAGAAGCTGGATAGAGTAGGGTCAGGACTCTGGACTTGGGAGGTCAGAACTTAACTCTCTGGAGCCCTGTTTTTACTTTTTACGTGGGCTTGTTTTGTGATGATCTTATCAAATTGAGCTAAAAAAGTTGGAGGAGGAAGAGGAGGAGGAGGAGGAGGAGGAGGAGGAGGAGAAGAAGAAGAAGAAGAAGAAGAAGAAGAAGAAGAAGAAGAAGAAG
>JANHMN010000021.1:38198032-38227563 GCA_030674055.1 Rhabdomys pumilio
CTTACACACATACGTACACACACTCACACACACATACACACTCATATACATACACATGCATACACACACACTCATATATAAAAACACTCACACACACACATACACAGTATGTTCAAGCATCTTCCATTAATAAGACCGTGTCCTTCTGGTAATGGGTCAATGGTAGGCAACACTTCGACAGTTGTCATTATGTGGCTAGTCCTGCGCTCGTTGCTTCTACTGCCTCATTAAACATTATTATTCCCACAGAGGAGGAAACTGAGGCACAGAGAGGCTACATTACAGAATGTGATTACTTTCCCTTTGAAGGTTATCTCCTTCTAGACACGGAGTTCAGTGACCCCAGAGTCAGTGAATCCTTGCCCAATAAGCATGGGGTCCTATCTAAGAACCACCAGGAGGGGTTTCTTAAGCTGAGGTTCTTTTGTTATTGGTGCCACAGACAGAGACATGGCTCCACCCCGTCTCCTACAAGAAACTGAAGACTTCCTATTCTGTTTAAGGATTTCCATTCTGGCAAACCTGGGTGGGATTCATAGCTTCAACAAAGAAAAGAATTTCATGAACTGGAGTTGGAGATTTGTTGAAAGTTAAGAGATGGTTCTGTGGGTAAAGGTGCTTACCGCCAAACCTGGTGATGTGAGTTCGATTCCCAAGACCCACACAGTGAAAGAAGAAAATCAAACCCTGCAAGTTGACCTCTGCCCTCTATGTATGCAGTGCAGCACACAGGTACACACATACTCTTGTTTACAGAGACACAAAAATAGATGTCCAATTTCTTAAAAAATATTCATAGTATAACTGAAGCACACAGATTATTAGCAAGAAGAGCACTCAGAGACAGAAGGAGATACACCCAAATGTAGATATGGGCTTCTGGCGGAAGCGTCGCCATTAGGATTCTTTATAGATGGTCTTGGTAGATCCTCCTGAGATAATCTTTAAAGGCTGCTAAGAAAACCCCTTTCTTAACATTGTTCAAAGAATGTAGCTTATAACAAGGTTAAAAGTTAAAGCATTTCCTTCCGAAAACAAAGTTGCAAGGTGGATTTATGAGGGATAGTGTTTAGATGTGGGAATGTGAGAGAAGGAGCCAGAAAATCAATGTTATACATCGCTGTGGCCTTAAAGTGAGTACAACCAATTTATTTATGGTCCTTGGCAAGATGTCTTTTGGAACACATATAATGTTCTGTGAGCAACTTGCTCTTTGTCAGTGGGGTCTGAAGCTCCCTACTTCTTAACAGAAAACACATACCAGAGCCTGAGAGACAGGCTTTGCTTTTTGTTTGCTTTTGTTCTGCCAAGCTGTCCTTCCATGTCATAATCTTTCTCTCTGGGCACACCACCATAGAGTAAGCTTTCCCACTGTGTGCTTGACTGATCTGTGGTTACAAGAAAAACCAGATTAAAGAAGGTGTCCAGGCCTCAACTATCAGATACCACTGGTCCACCCACCCCACACCCAGCTTTACAGCCCAGGTACTTTTTAAACCAGTGCCAAGGAAACACCTGGTAGCAAATACAGTCAGCAATTGTTTACTGTGCTTGGACTAGGTGCTGGGGAACACTGGGGGCAAAGCCACTCTCTGACGTTAAAATCACACAGGTTAGTGGGGAATCCCAATAAGAAGTTCCTTAGAGGAGAAGATTACCAATATCATCACCAGTTGGGAAACTGAACCAGCAAATTGCCGAGCACATCAGAGAGAAGTGTGAGCTTCATGGAACTAAGAATCTAGAACCATGCTGGGTAAGACAGACAGGGAGAAAAGGAGTTAAGAGAGGAGGAAGGTGACTGCACAGGCCTCAGAGAAGGAACACGGGGTGTGTCTATGGAACTCAGAAACACCAAGAAGAAAGCATCCTGCCATGTTTCTGTAAAAAGTACCTAACCTTCCTTCAAGGCTGAGAAGCATAGGCCATCTGCCGATGAAGCTGTCTTAGCACGGAGGGACACCGAGCTCTGACCTCTGTTCCCCGTGGGAAGAAGTGGGCTAATGGCAGAGGATGCCGGGCGTATGTTTCCCAGAAGCTCCCAATCTGACTGACTGCTCTGGAAAATGTTTCATTGAGCAGTGGTCAGTTGAGAGCTGCTCCAAACCCTGCCATCAACCTTGGATGTTCAGGGGAGCAGAGTGGAAAAGGGGAGCTGAGGACTTCAGGGCCCTGATCCCTCTGGTCCTGCACCCACCCCACTCTCCTAGCTAGGAGAAAGACCAGTGAATTCTCAAGGTGAGTTAGTCAGATGAGAGGCGAAAACCAGTTTGCTTCGTTTTGATTGGCACTGCTGAATCACACGGCAGGTTGCCAAACAAGGCTTTCCAAAGATGGTGCACCTAAGATCATTGCTGAGAAAGATGGAAGAGCCTCAGGAGTCCCTCAAGGTTTTCATCTCACCAGATGAGCTGCTACTTTGTTGCCACTTTGGAAACAGTAGAGAGGTTTAGGGGTGGCTCTCCTTGCCACCAAGACAGAGCACAAGTCTACCTTTCTGCTGAGTAAGAACTCTTCTTCATACTAATATGGAGTCTTCCATTTAAATTAGAAATCCAGTAATGACTCAGCATCCTCTGGAGAACGGTCCCAAGACTTCAAGAGACTACCAGGCTCCCTAGATGCTCAATCCTCTATGTAAAATGGTGCAGTGTTTGCAAATAGCAGGTCCTCGTGTAGACTTGTGGGTTGCGGTCATGGTCACTGCATTATGTTATTATGGGAAAATTACGAGGAAAATAAAAAGCTTGTGTGTGTTCACTACAGATGCATTGTCCCCGAAGCATATCATTCCACACTGGGCTACTGCGCAGATGAGGACATACAGGGCCAGCTACCCTGTGTAGCTGTTCCCAGTTAATGCTACTCAATCCAAACCCAGAAGCAGTGGCAGCAGCGGCACTCCTCGATACCGCCCCAGTGTTCTGGGTTCCTGAATGAAAGACACACACACACACACACACACACACACACAAGCACACGCACACACACTTTATATTCTGATATGCCTAAAACAGCTCAAAGGCTGGGCCACTTCCTAACCTGCACGTGACTAATCCACCCCTCTCCGTTAGCCCCGTGTTATTACTTACTAAAATCTACAGTCCATCTTAGTTGCCTTGGACCCAGACATGCAACCCTCTCGAACTGTGTTCCCCTGGCTCCTACATGGTGGCTATATCCCACACTTCTCAGGTGTGGCACTTTGGTTCTCCTCTCAGCACCTCGGATCTCTCCTCCTCTCTCCTTCCTCCTCTCTCCTCCCTCTTCCTTCCTCCTTCCTCTCTCTCTCTTCCCTCCTCCCTCCATCCCTTCCCCAGAGAATCCTAAAAGTCCCCCTCTGTCTCTCTGCTCAACCATTGGTTGACGTCATCTTTATTTACCAATCAGAACCAGCCGTGGGCAGAGTCTCCCAGTGTCTTACAAGCCTACAAACCAGGTTTTTTTTTGGCGGGGGGGGGGGGGGGGGGGCATAATTAGCATAAGAATACAAGCAGCTACAAACTTGCTTACCCTTTGTTCCTACCTCTTCCTTGACTTCCTTTATGAAGATCCCACATTTTCTATATCAGCTGTACTAGATTGAACCTTTATTGTCTCCACCTTTAGTTTGATGCCTTTTGATGAAGCCTTACAGGGGAAGGGAGGCGTGGCTCAGTGGCAGAGAGCTTGCCTTGCTTCGGTGAGCCCCCAAGCTTGCCCCCTGCACTGTCCTCAGAACTTTTCTCTCTACCACACAAAAAAAGATTAACAAAGCCATGTTGTGGAAAACAAGAGAAACCGTCATAAGCAATATAATAAAATGACTCATCGGTCTCTATAACTTCTGATTATTTATCAGTAACCCATAGTAAGCCATTTCTATATGACTTGAGGTAATCTGTTATAACAATTTTCCCAACTTTCCCAGGACCGTTTGTGGTCTTGTCCATCCCTTGAATAATCTGAAAGGTATCTTTATCGTATGCTAACTATTTTATACCCTTGGGTGTGGTCGATTATGTTACCACACCCTCACCAAGAATTGCAGAGCCCCTCCCTGTGGAAGCAGTCTGGCAAGGATCAAACATCTGTTAGCCTGGGGTGTAGCCACTTGGCCGGTGGTGGTTAGTGAAACCCCAGCAGGAATGACAAACATTTCCTATAACCAGATGCTGTAGGGACTCAAGTGGCTCGCCCTCCTTTCTTTCCCTCTGGAATGCCATTACAGCTCTGGATGGAGGTGACTCTGTCAGCCTGGGCACCAGGATGAAGGCAATATGGAAGAAAAGTCAGCTGCCCCACAAAGAACACCCGTCCAGTTTGAACAAAAATCCTCCTGGCTTATGATAAACTATTGAGCTCCAAAGGCATTGTTTTCATGGAAAAGCCCATACAAACCTAATCTATCTTATGTTTCTGTCTTTTTTTTAGTAAGAGCAAGGAGCTTACTGTAATTTTTGTGTTTTGGGGTCCTGGAGATTGAACCTAACAAGTGATCTACCACTGAGTTTGATCCCTCACCCTTCTTTCTTTATTTTGAGATGGGGGTTCACTGAGTTGGCCAAGCTGGCACAGGCAAGGCTTAAATTTGAAATCCTCCTGCCTCAGTCTCATGAGTTGCTGGGATCGTATCGTAGGTCTAGCATACCAGGCTGGCCTTCACGAGCCTTATTCTTGCTTAATAACCACACCCACCTAAAATTAAAAGCCCTTGTTTGTCAAAACAAGTCCAGAAACGATCCAAAGCCTTGCCTCAAAGATTTTCTATGTTGAGTATTTTCTTTCTTCGTCCAGCATTTCGGAATTTAGGGAGCAGGCCATGGGGACTGGGAAGGAAGCACAAACCCTGGGGAGGAAGCTTCAGAGCAGCATTGACACTGTGTAACAACACTCACTTGGAAAATTCTAGTGTTATTTTTTTGCCCCACCAGGACAAGAGCCTTAACCACAGACTGAGTTCACAGAGCTGACTGTGAGACTGTTCTGTGTGTGATGTTCACACCTGCCATCCCTCTGTGTGGGCCTGACTTAAAGTTCCATATCACATTTATTTAAATACCTCTGCCTCTGTCTGGAAGTGACTTGTTTATGCCTAAGAGGACGAGCAGAAAGCCGTAATCTAGAATATCAGACAGATGTCTTGAAGGCCCAGGAAAACCTACAAGATTGTGTCTTCCCAGCTTTGAGACTATCTTCATGACCTCACAAGTAGTCATGAATAAGAAATGATGGATTCTGGTTTTTTTAAAAAAAAAATCGCATTTGTACATGACAAGACCTGATTCTGTTCTTCTGCCCAAATTATGACATTGAATGTGGCCAAACTTTGGCTTGCTCTTGGGCCCCAAAGTCAAAGAAAAATGTTATCTTTTCCAGTAGCATCTCTACTCTCCCCACCTCCCCCAGCCACCTCCACAGCTCATCAGAGATTCACAGACTTATAAATCAGAGTTGGCTCTATGTACAGAAGGATAGAGAACTGGACACCGCCCAAACAGAGATGTCATTCCCAGGACGATTAGTCACCAGCAGCACACAGTCCATGCAGCGATCAGGACCAAGAACCTCCTGAAGTCAGTGCAGTCAAGAATCAGAGCGGTTAGGAAGAGAGAGGACACTGGTGAAGATTCTAGCCCAGGACCACAGTGTGGAAACCCTCCACAATGGGTATAGAAAGCCTGCTGGGGAAGCAGGGTGGGGGTATCAAAGACTCAGTTAGGTACACAGAAAGGGTGATGGGAAACAGAAAGAGAAATGGCAATCTGGACGGAATCTAGAGTGTTCTCTTCATCCTCTACTGGGAAAATGTCTAAGGGCATATGCTATATGTGGTGGTGATATCGTATAGTTACGCGATGGTTCTCACTGAACTATCCATAACAAGGCTTGGGTCTGCCTGTCTGTGAGAAATATCTCACATTTGCGATGTGGTTTCGCCCTCCTTGTGCCCATGAAAAGCAAGGAGGAAACACATCTTGCTCCTAAGGAAACTGAGGCACAACTGAGTAATGAAGTTGGAACGTGATAACTGCTCTTTACTACTGAGAATGATTCTTGGACCCTTTCCTCTAGCCCTGGTGCCTAATTGGTAAGTTCTTTCAAGCAAAAAAGGAAAGAAAGAAAGAAAGAAAGAAAGAAAGAAAGAAAGAAAGAAAGGAGGGAGGAGGGAAGGAGAGAAGAGGAAAGGAGAAAGAGGAGGGAAGAAAGAAGGAAGGAGAAAGAAAGAAAGGAGAGAAGGAAGGAAGGAAGGAAGGAAGGAAGGAAGGAAGGAAAGAAGGAAGGAAGGAAGAAAAATGTTGTGAATGACTAATACTCAATCTAACCAAGAAAGATCTTCCTGACTCCAATCTGAAGCTGGGTTCTTAGCAGCCAGGGAGATATCACTGCACACTAGGCTGGAAGGAGCCAGGCTTGGCACCTTAACCCACTTTGGCCACTCAGAATGTATCAGCAATTAAAGGACATTATAAAGAATGGAGAAGGTCACTAGGCCCAGGCTCCAAATGGACAACATTTTCAATCAGCTCTTTTGCTACACTGGTAAGATTCCTTACCGTGCATGTGATATTTTAAAATTCAATTTACTTTAACCTGTTCTAAGCTGAGATTCAGTTCATTCGGCTTCTTAGCAGGGCAGGTTGGTTGCTTTTGCCACTGAGTACCTGGCTAGAAGACACTTAAGTGGAGAAGGCTTCCCTTGGACTCATGACTTAGGGGATACAATTCACCATGGCAGAGCAGCCATGGAGGCAGGAGCAGAGCAAGCAGCTGACTCGTCTCATATCTTGGACCAACACGAGGTAGAGAGCAGACAAGAAGAGGGGCCAAGCTATTAAACCTCTAAGGCCACCCCTTGCAACCTATTTCTTCTAGCAAGCCTGGACCTCCTAAAAGTTCTCCAATCTCTTAAAACAGTATCACCAGCTGGAAACCATCAGATCAAACACGAGTACGAGGAAGATACAGGTCAGCCAACCCATTGTACAAGGCATACATACCTAGCACCACACACACAAAATGAAACCTTCTCAGCTTTGTTTTGTTTCAGTCTGTAATGCTTGTTGGTACCAATAACCATAAAAGCAGATGCAAGCTAACACAGCTTTTCCAGCCAGACTCTGTGTTAGTTGTTAGAACAAGTCCAACCAACCGCAGTTCAGAACAGACCACTCCAGATCGCATGGTTCCAAGGGGGAGGAGGTTTATTCAGGAGATAGGGCAAAGGTGGGGAGAAGAGGGTGGAACGATAAGAGAGCGAGTCGGGGGGGGGGGGTCCTGCTTGTTTTATATGGGCGGTGACGTAGTATCTCCCAGGTAAAGGTGAGGTAACTAGGTGGATTCTGGGAGTGTATGGCTGTTGCCTTGGCAACGATGTGGGGGTCGCCTAGATGTGATGTCACTGGGTTTGGAGCCTGATACCAACACTCTGGGTCTTGAACTCACCTCTGTGTGCATCATCACGTCTTGCCTTAGCAAACGCAGTCAGTTCTCCCCTGATCATTTCTTGTGTGGCTTTTCATTCTATCATCAAAACTTGAAGCACTTTTTTTTTTTTTTTTTTGGACTACATTATCCTCAGATTCACCTTGGAGTGACCTTAGATGACCATGCAAAACTCTGAGAGAAAGCCACACTTAGGTGCTTACGGGATGTGAATAGACTGGCCTGAAGCCAGTGAGATTGTGAAACCTCTGGTAAATCAATAAACACAGAACACGGAGACATTACTAACTGCGTCTCAAGCCCACCAGCACCAGCTAATTGACTCATACTGCAGATTAGGTCAGCTCTCACGCTATCTTTCTTTAGACTCCATTTGGCAATACCCATAATACCAGATAGGCAGGTTAGTAACACTCTCGAAGAGCGCTAATGAGATTTAAGTTGGCACGGGGAGCTAGCCAAAAAAAAATTATCACTTCAAACCATAATCCTGTCCTTGCTTGAAAGAAAAGAGACTTGCTGGCCTGCCTTCCACTAAGTTGAGGCTGAGAACAGTGGCCATAAAGGAGTGTGTAACAAGAAGCTTGCAGGCAGCACTGGCAGAGCCCTGGAGTTTGCCAGCTGCCTTACCAACGGCTCAACAGAACTGTAGGAAAGGCTGTAGGAAAGGAGATCCATTTCTCATGGACACTAAGGAAGACAAATGATTTGCACACATGCCTGGAAGACGTCATACAGAGGCCTTCTTTGCTCTAGGTGGGATCAAGCATAGGGAGCCAAGAGCTAAGAGCGTGTATTACGAGTCTCCGATGTCTACTTCAGCATGGCTGCAGGTGTCCTTAATGAGATTTCTATTCAGATGTATTAGATTAGCTTTACCAAAAAATATTGCTCAGTTCAGTGTGGGAAAACTCTGATTCCGATCTGAGCTGATCTACAGGTACAAAAGCATTAACCACCGCATGGTTACCTTACCAACCATTGCGTATAAGCAAAACAAAATCCCAATGACTTTATGGTTCCTGATTTCAACCTAAGTAGTATTGTGGCTAAAACGAATGGTTATTTTTGTTTTTGTTTTTGTTTTTGTTTTTTGTTTGTTTTCTTGGTATGATATTGAGGAGGAAGATGAGCCAAGGCCGTGGATTTAGATTTAGGCTGTAAGCCTATCTATCTCAGGTAGACAAATGAGCTCATTCAGAGTCAGCCAATCTCAAGAGACTAGCAGGTAAGAACTGATGAAAGGTCTTTTTTTCCCCCTTCAGATATATTTAGACACCAAGAAAAATCCCTACACCGGGATGCCAGAGGCTCAGGTATGAAGCCAAACAGCCTCCTGGCTTAAGTAAGCAAACGTAGAAAATACAGAATTCGGAAAGTCGGTGACTTCTAGACTTCAAGTCAAAAATCATGCATGTATAGCTATTTTCTTTATTATTTATTACCATCCTAAAACTTGGAGTCAAGTTTGTCTCTTGAATCGCCATTCCAAGTGCAAACGCAGAGCGGTGATTTATCTAAAGTCCGAAATGTGTCAAAAGTTCAAATAGTCAGTTTTCATAAAAAGGCTCCAAGTTTATAGTAGCAGGTACCGTGTAGTACAATATCCTAGTTTACCTTCCAAAGCACAAAGAAAAGAAACTAGTTTCCGCTCAGGGTCATGAACATCTTTGTTCTCTAGCTCCGTTCTGAAGAACTTCCAGGGAAATTCAAGAGAGGCAGAGGAGTTCAGAAAAGACTAAGCATCCTCCCTCAAGCTAAACAGCATCCCACCCAACTCTGAACCTCAACAGTGAGCTCTCCTGGCTTGTGTAGAATTTCCCTCTTGTAAGGACATCATTTGTACTCACCTGATTTCCATCACTATTCTTGGCATCCAGAAAAAGACTCACTTCACCCCCACCTGGGGGTTGGGGGGAAGCAGACTGCTGCCATGCCAGCACACATAGAGACAAGTCATTTTTATTTCCTTTTATCTTGAAATTACTAATTAGATTTGCATGGAAAGTGTTCTTAAATCCAAAGACATAGCCTTGGTTTTATTTAGGAAACCCTGCACAGCCATATGATATGTATCACTTCCTAGAGAGAATACAGACATCTCCCAAGGACACTCAAAGTGCACGCACTGCATACAGAGTGAGAAGGGTCGGCAGTATTGCCTAGCCATTTCCTCAGAACATAGAGAGTCCCTTCTGGAGAGGGGCGTCCCTAAGTCTTAGGAATGAGTGATCATGAAACGTGGAAAGAATCCCTTCAACACTGTATGGACGCATCACCTGTCAATAAAAGGTTGATTGACCAATGCCCTGAGGATGGAAATAGGAGGTGGAAGTTCCCATAGAGAGAGAGAGAAACTTCTGGGATAGAGTCAGGTGCAGAAAGTAATTTGCCCTGACCTCTGAGACGACAGACTCATGAAACCGAGAGGAAGTAGCCAGCCTTGTGGCACTCATCAAATAGAATAAACTGCTTAATTAAATTACAAGCTCATTGGGGAATGAGCCAAAACCTGTGGCTGGGGCATTTATTCATATATAAAAAGTCTCAGAGTCATTATTCCCAGAATGAGGGAAGAGGTGGAAAATCCTGCAATTACACTGCAAGACCCAGGAAGTTCCTAAAGTTTACAAGACTCCCAAGAACCCCTACTCCAAGGTTTTATGTGCAGTATCAATTGCTTGGCCAAGGGCAATCTGAGCACTGGATCTGCCTGTCAGTCATGCAAAAGCTTCAGGAATACAGCTTTTATTAGCTGTCACCTGCTCTGGTATTGACTGTTTGCTGCTGTACCCGATGTTTAGTCATCTATGTTCCCACAGCTAAGCCCTCACCTCTGCTCCTGTGAGTAACTGCAATAAACTCACTGGTTCATCAAGACAAACTTGGATGCAATCTTTGACTTGTCATTAGTGCCCTATAGTGACTGGGAGGATCTATGCTTGTTCATGTCTTCTAAGGAAAGTAATGCCTCTCTGGGGAGCTAAGAAAGTTCACAATTGACAAGTGTCTGCCTCAGTTTACCAAAGAGAAGAGAATTTGAACACTAGTGAGAGAGAGGTAAGTGTCCACAGGAGACAGCTCTTGAACCCTTTTGAATACAGTGAAATTTTAAATAAGGTTTAATGTTACTTTTTTTTATTTGCTCCTTTTTCTGGAGCTAGCCATGATGGGTTCAAATCCTGACTTAGCCAGTAGTTAGCTGAATGATTTGGGGTATGTTATTTGATCCTTTTGTGCCTGACTTTTCCCAGTGTCAACTGGACATAGTAGAAATATGTTTCTTAGAGTGCTTTGACCACTCCCTGGCACATAACAAGGGCGAGTTCTTATTCATGCCATATGTTTTAGATTTTAATGTTCTATCCATTTAAAGGCAGCATTCATGCAACTTCAGTGTTCTTGCAGTTATTTCAGAAGGCAAGAAGAGGTCTCTCAAGGCTCAGCCCAGTTTCCTTGTGACCCATCGCCAACCTACATTAGCCATCTTCACTTCTACGTTCCAAGTGTGCTCCTCCCATCCGTCGCTGTGCCCTGTCCCCCACCTTTGCTTCACTGTGTCAGTTAGCTTCTTAACATCAGCCTGCCTATCCACTATAGACTTCTCCTATTGAGGTTTTGTCTTTTACTGTGTATTGTAATGCTAAGACAGGAGAGTCAGCGCACAGACCCAGGCGAGCTATGTGACTTTGCCTCCAAGTTATTTTTATTAGTGAATAAAGATGCAGACAGCCAATAGCTAGGCAGAAGAGACACAAGCAGGAGTTAGGGTTCCTGGGCTTGGGGGATCAGAGGGGAAACACAAGCAGAGTAGAAGGTGAAAGAGAAGGAGGAAGATACCGTGGATTGTGAGTCAAGAAAAGGGCTGGCCAATTGGAGTTCAGAGCAGTCCAGATGAAACATAGTAAGTAATGACTCGGAATTATCCACAGGAAAGTAGATTCTAATAGCATAGAGGGCAGATATCTGTCCAGTTCTTGTGCTGTTTAAGGCTTATTGTAAATATAAAGGTTCTTGTGTGTCTTTTATCCAGGAACTGAATGATCAAAGGCAGGGTAGACACCCCCGGTCATAATTAAATAATTTCTACAACATCCCTCTGGAGTGCTCCCAAGACATCTCGCCAGTTTGGATATTTTTGTATCCTAAGGACACTTAGTACTTTATTACTTCCTTGCATCTCCCAGCCTTACCAGATTGCAAATTCCTTGCAGACAAAGCCACATTTCGGTCCTTTTGGGGATTCTGGAGTTTCTTGAATCCAACAATTTTCATATAGTCAGTCTTAAATTTATTTTGCAAATCAATGTCTAAATTTAAAGCATACAAAAGTCAACATTAAAACAGAGTCGGTTTTTGAGTCAGACGGACTTTAGTTCCGAGCCTGTCAATATTTGCTATGGGGCTTTGGGTAGTGATTCTATCAGCTCCTTGCATGCTCATCAGAATGGTGGAAATTGCCTATAATGCCTCCCTTAGGATGCTGTTATAGTATTGAATGAGGTAATGCATACAGGTCCAGAAAGGGACCCAGTACTTCGTAAGACGCTACCACTACTGGCCATAGGTGCGGCCATGGTCTTCTTGCCATCTTCATTCTTTTAACTCATCTGGAGTTCCTTAGTTACAGCGAAATATCCTCCCAGCTGCCAGTTTTACCTAAGGAGAAACAAACAAACAAACAAACAAACAAACAAACAAAGCCTTGCTTTGTGGAAGAGGAGGTATCAGTCTTCAGTCCTGTAGGCACTGAGAAATTGTCTATGCTCTGTAGCTCTTTCTCCATGCATAATTATGTGAACCATCCAAACTAAACTCATCGAGAAGCAACAACAAAAGAAGATATGGAGAGAGAAGTCGACCTGACAGAAAGAAGGGTTGCCACAGAGGAGTGTGACGAGAGAGGGTAACAAAGGTATAAACCGCTAAAATACATTATTTATATTTATGAAACTGTCAGAGAATGAAAAAAAAAGAACTACAAGATTACGCATCGAGCAGAAGGCTTTCTTTATAAGTGGCATTTATCTTTGGAAAAGAATGATATGGATCCATAATTTAAAATATGAATGAAAGATCGAAAGCCTCCTGCACTCTACGCCAGCAGTAGATGGCTCTGCTGATAACCTGGCTTTTGAATTGCTAAAAGAGATGCATTAGCCAAGACCTGGAATCTCTCATTCAACCTCCCAACCTGCCCAAATTATTTTCTTTGCTCCAAAGTGATATTCGGGTTAATTGAAGAACAAGTCTGAGTTAATTGGGGGGAATAGCATTTCTATTCACTTAGTTCAGTTCAAAATTGATCCCTACTGCTCCTGTCTGTCCACACCTGGGCTGTTCGGATGAAGAAAGGCCTCTGATTCAAGGGGAGGGTGGTTCTTAATACAGGTAAAGGGATTTTAAACCTGGTAGCTTTTCACCAAAAGTCCCCTGTCCTTTTTTGCATGGCCAGATGCTCTGTATTCTCAGCCTCCATTCATGCAGCCCCGTGGTTACTTTCTATCCTGTGGACACCTGGGTCCTAGTGTCCCACAAGCCTTCCTTCAGCTTTCTCCCCTTCCTGGAAATAGAACACACAGGGATGACAGCGACATTTGGAGCTGCCTTTTGAGGATGTATAGTACACAGCAACCTGGGTTTCTAGGCAATTTCACAGAGCAAGAGCAACTGCACACCAGCTGCCTCGACGACAACTGGGATTTCTCCAGACTTTCAGTAAGCATCTACTGTATTTAAGCCCATGGGATTTGGGTCTGTATTCTAATAGGCGTTTGTTATGGTTGGAAACCGTATGAATGATCTGGAGTGGTTGGGTCAGAAGAGTCAGAACTTCACTGTGGTCTTAATCAATTTCATGTGCCCCAAACTCACATGTATCATCTCGCCTAAGGGACACAACAGCCCTTCACGTGGTCATTAGATCCTACTTCATTAATGAGAAAGAGTGAAGCCCAGGTCAGTTGTGTAATGCCCATATACTACACAGCTAACAGACACCAGAGCCATAGCTTGGCTGTAGGGCTGCAGACATAAGTTTCTGCTTCTCCACTTTGATTAGAGAACATCGCAGGCAGGTCAGGGAGTGTGGGACATAGGCTTTTGTGAAGTCGCCTATTCTAAGCATTTTACATCTGCATTTGATTCTAACAGCCTTCTCGGATGGCTTCTGTTGTGTCTAGGAGATCCAGGGGTAGATGCAGAGGACATAGAAGTTAAACGAATTACCCACAAAACAAAAGATAAGCTCAGAGCACATTACAAAGACAGTCTCTAGGGTCTGAGATTTGACTACTGGGCTGTGCCACCTCGGAACATAAATTTTAATATGATCACTCTGACAGGCTTAAATACAATTTCTCCCCATTAGAAAACACACACACTAAAAACTGCAGTAAAAACAGATCCTAGCGAAGTCTGTTTAAACTAAACAAGGTTTAGCTTGATTGCAGTTAATAGCAAGTTTTTACTTGTTAGTTTTGTTTATTTTTTTTTCCAAGACAGGGTTTCTCATTGTGTAGCCCTAGTTGTCCTGGAATTTACTCTGTAGAGCAGACTGGTCTTGAACTCACAGTGTTCCACCTGCCTCTAATTCCCCAGTACTGGGATTAAGGGCATGCCCCACCACCTCCTGACTAATTGCAACTATTCTGGCGAAAGAAAAAAAGTTGCCATTTCAAAAAATGCCACTCCAGACATCATTCCTTGAGTAGATAAACTACATAACAATCTTTGTTAGTCGTCAGCGTTAGAAGTTCGACTGCAGTTCAGAACAGACCACTCCAGAGCACGCGGTTCCAAGGGGTGGGGGAGGTTTATTCAGGAGATAGAGCAGAGGTGGGGGGAAGAAGATGGAAGAAGAAGATCTCTCTTCTTCTCAGGGTGTCCTGCCTGTTTTATATGGGCGGTGGCATAGTATCTCTCAGGTAAAGGTGAGGTAGCCAGGTAGATTCTGGGAGTGTATGGCGGTTGCCTTGGCAACGATGTGGGGGTCGCCTGGATGTGATGTCACTGGGTTCAGAGCCTGATACCAACAATCTTTAACAAGAAATAGGATGCACACAAAATAAATAATGCTCAATCATGTTAACCCACTCTTTCTGGAAGAGCTAGCTATGTGAATCCAGTCACACTGAGTTATAGTCACGCCTGTAGAAACGGAAGAAAACAGGAACTGGAAACACTGTCTGTTTAGCATGTTTCATTTTAGATTAAACAGATTTTACTCCCTGTTCCCTAGTAATTATATATAATTAAAAGGCACAGAGGGAACATGTGTAAAGACAGGATGAAGTAATAACCATGTGAACAGAGTCTCATTTTAACTCGTCGCCGAGGGGAAGTTGCTTTTATTCAGATTAATTTGTGAAAAGGCCAATGAGACCATGACATGGGGAGACGGAAAGCACGTGTTCTCTCAAATTGCTCTGGTCAGAAAAAAAAGGTGGTGAACGAAAGACATCAAATTGCATCAATGCTTCAAAAGGTGCTGTTAGTCAGCACACCTTAAAGGGTTCACTTCTTCCACACAGCCTTTTCCTCAGGAAAACAATTCCTATTCTTCAGAACTGTTAGTGAAGACAGACGGACTGAGTCATTGTTCTAAATCAAGAGAGGCCTCACTGAGGACCTGGGAGGGCCCAGAGCTGAGCTACCAAATGTTCAACAGCCAGGTCCTGATGGCACATTCCTATAATCAGTACTTAGGAGCAGAGAGACAGGAAGGTCGTGAGTTCAAAGCCAGCCTATGCTATCAGGTGTTGAAACCACAAAATTAAATTAAAAACTAAATGAATGCTTGTGTAGACATCACCTTTAGATACACCTGTGCGGACTTTCTGAACAAAGACTAGCATAGGCATGTTGGCAATGCCATCTTGGGTGTTGCCTTGGGGTTTCTGTTGCTGTGATAAAAACCCCCAAAGCAACTTGTGGGGGGAGAGGGAGTGTTTCTTTGGTTTACCTATCCCAGCTCAAAGTCCACTGACGGAAGCTGAGGCAGGAACTGAACTGGAAGCCATGGAGGAGAGCTGCTTCCTGGTTTCTGTCTTATGGTTTTTCATATACAACTCAGAAGCACCTGCCCAGGAATGGCTCCACCCTTTTCCCATGGTGCAGGCTCACCAGCATCGACCATTAACCAAGAAGATGTACTACAGACTTGCCTACAGGGGATGTGATGGAGGCATTTCCTTAACTGAGACTCCTCTTCCCAGATAACTCTAGCTTGTGTCCAGTTTACAAAAAGCCCATGAGGACTGGTGTCTACTGCACACAAAACCTCGAGGTCTGTGATAAATGGAGCACAGTGATATTCAGACTTCCTTAGGAGGGATGTCGTCTACCTACATAAGCACATGTCTGGCATCCTTCAGTCTTTGTAACAACTCCCTGAGGTTAGTTCATGGTTATATCAATGTCTTTAGATTAAGGAGAATGTGAGGCTTGTATATAGCATTAGGTGTTCAGGAAGAAAGTGAATTCCCAGAGGAAGGCAAAAAGAGGGAGAACTATACTGTGATTATGGATGGGGTAGCCAAGGAATGTCACTTTTTAGTGACACTTAAAAACTTTTTTATTTTTTTTGCTTTTTTTTTTTTTTCCTTTGAGCTGAGTATGGACCAACACTCAGAAGTTTGAGGTAAGAGGTTTGTGGAGTTCAAGGCCAGTCTGAGCTACATAGTAAGTTTTAGACCAGCCTAGACTACAAAGGGCTGGCATGATGGAGTAGGAGACGCCCAGGCAGAACATGGCAAGTGATATCTTGGGGATCACCACAGGGAAGTAGACAAAACAGCATAGAGGGCTGATGTCTGCCCAGCTCTAGTGCTTTTGAACTCACTAAGCATCTAAAGGTTTCTGGGCCTTTTATCTGGGAAAAATATGGTCTAAAGTGGGGTAGAAACCCCCTAATACATATTTAAAGATAACAAGGGGGTATAGCAAACCCCCGAAATAATAATTACCATTACATGGTACATTAAAACATGCATTCATTGCATAACAGTCAAGTTGGGTTGAGCAAATCTGTGCCCTCAATGACTTGTCAGTTTCTCATACAAGGGAAACTTTGAGCGCACACTTGGAGGAATGAAGGAGACAGTCACAGAAGCACCCGGGTCGGCAAAGCACTCTAAGTTCAGAGATGGGTAAATGGAAAGGCTTTAAAATCATGAGAGATGGACAGCACTGGGAGGGGAAGGCAGGGGCTCCTGGGGCCAAAGGGGGAGGCCAGAATCTCTGAGAGTGCGAACAGAAGTCTACAGGGCATTTTGAGTGAGGAGGGTCACGGTGTGGCCACTGTGCTCTCACTCTGGCTGCTGAGCCTAGAACACAGTGAAGGGCGGCAGCGGAAGAATTGTGGAGCTGACCAAGAGGCCAATCCGATTCATCAGCCGAAGGTGATGGTGATACGTGCTGGGACCCAGAGAGCGGAGAGCCGTGGTGGAAGAAAAGGCAAGAAAATTACATTGTATCAAAATCAGAAACAATAGGGGTTGCAACATTCCGAGGCAGTGTGTAAGAGAAAGTATGGAGTCCAAGATGGCCTCTGACCTTTGGTCTGGATACTAAAAGTATTCTTAAAGGAAGAACGGAGCAACAACTCAATCTGGAAGCCCAGGCTGGCACACTTCCGAGTGAAATAACCATTAGATATCCAAACACCATCCAAGATACTAACGGTTCTGGAATAAAGAGTATATAACTGGTTCCTCCTGTGCACGTTATCAGTGTAGAAACGGGGTCTATAAGAAAGGAAAATAAAACCCCCCACCATGGAACTGAGTGTCGCAGAGGATGTTCAAATGCTGTGTCCGAGGTTAGCCCTGTATTTCAAGGTTGGAAGAGGCAGAGGAAACAACGGGATACTAAGAGGAGCCATAGAGAAAACAAACCCGGTGAGTCTGGAGTAGCCCGGGAGGCTGGAGGAAACCACAGGACCCCAGCTCAGTCTTCTTCTGTGGTGTTTGTCATTAAACAAGGTCTCACATGTGAAATCACCGTTTAAGGTGACGCCTCTGAGATTTCTGAGAACTTCAGCCCCATGCATGCAGATTAAGTGTTTTGATTTAAAAAAGTAAATACATTTTAGTATATTGATTTTAAAATGTACGAACTGAAACAAAATGCATAAATGACAGTTCTATGAAAAAACGATGCAAGTTACAAAGCCCATCAGTGCTTCTTATCATCTCAAGGTTCCTGACAACTCACCAAACTACCGGTACCTGTGGCAGGTTTTTAAAAATTGCTGTCCATGATCTCAGTGTCATATCTGAATGGCACCTCTATTCTAGCTCTGTCCTCTGAAAAGTCAAAGACCAAAACCTGTGACTATAGTCCAAAGTTTCTCAACCCATGGGTCGAAACCCTTCTGGGTGGCACATCAGATATCTTGCATATAAGATATTTGGGTTATGATTCATAACAATTAGAAAATTACAGTTAAGAAGTAGCAATGAAAATAAATTCAGGGTTGGGCGTCACTACAACACGAGGAACTATATTAAAGTGTCAGAGCATGAGGAAGGTTGAAAACCCCTGCTAGGTCCATCCACTGATACCTTCAGGACAAGAATTGCCTTCAACCTGGTCACTCTTCAGCTTGTGTGATCTCTTTTAGGTATTTGGATTTCGTTTTTAGTCCTATTATTTGTGTTCATTGGTCTTGGAGCTTATAATGATCCCGAATCTTAAGGCAAAGGTAATGTCAGGAATGTGTTCACTTATCCAATAAGAAGGTGGTGGGTACAGCCTCACACAGCTGTCCGAAGTTCAGAGGCAGGATCAGGCTGCCTGGGTTCAAATCCCCACACAGCTACTCCCTCAACAGGTCCCCTGCCATTAGTGAACTTTTTATCGCTGTCAAAGTACCTGAGGAAATACAAAAGCAGGAGAGGTTTGTTTTGGATCTTGTCCTCAAAAACTTTGCCCATGATTGTGCTGTTGGTGTGTGGTGAAACCAGACTATTAAGTGACAAGGGACAAGCGATAGAGAAGAATATTCACCTCACTAGAAAAACAGGAAGTGAGGAAGAAGGATCCAGGAGGAGATATACTTCCAAAGGTATGCAGCTAGAAGCCTTTCATCTAGTCAGGCCCCATTCCCTTTGACTCCATTCAGTATGAATTTACCAAAGAATAGGCCATTAATGAAGCTAGCACCCTTAAGATCTAGACACCCCCTAAAAGAGCCTCCAACAAAGGACCAAGCCTTCAAGTACATGAATCTTTTGAGTGTATATATCCTTTGCATCTAAACCACAACACCCATCTACAAAATAGAGATCAGCTTGAGACCTCTTCATACTCTTGTTGTGATGATTAAATGCGCTAATACTTTGTGAAGCGCTTAGGGTGGTACCCAGCATGTGGTGAATGTTCTCGGAAAGCTCATGACATAAGGGGAAATAGTTAATACCTGCGGCACCTCTGTTCAACATTGTCTAAGGACCAGACTGTGCTTGGGAGGGCAGCACAGAAAATACAGCAGAGAAGTAAGACTGTTCTCAGGGGTGCCCGGCACTGAGCAGACACGAGCAGTGAAGACAGGCGTGGGGGAAGAAGAAAGCTTCCTATGAGAAGAGTG
This sequence comes from Rhabdomys pumilio, assembly GCA_030674055.1. Lineage (NCBI taxonomy): Eukaryota > Metazoa > Chordata > Mammalia > Rodentia > Muridae > Rhabdomys > Rhabdomys pumilio. The sequence goes on from JANHMN010000021.1 coordinate 38,217,048, forward strand.
AGTGAACTGGGCTCCTGAACACAATGAACAACTCAAACAGCAAGGGTTCCTTCAGCCAGAATCACACGAGCAAAGAGAGAGCCATGAAGACAAAGCAGCCATCCTGATCTCAAAAAACGAAACCATCTGATTCAAAGTGGGAAAGGCCCAAAAGGCCGACTCACCGTCAAAGCATCTATCTGGGAATCAGAAAAGATCCACCCCTGGGGGATGCTCTAGAAAGGGTCTTGAGAAGTGTTCAGCTGGCCTGATGACACACCCTGAGTGTACAGGAACCCAGAGCAGAGTTCATATCCAGTCCAATAGGAGCAGCGGGATTACAAAGTAGCTCCGCCCCTTTAGCACCCACTCCTCCACTCACGGTTAATAAAATCCCAAGGAACCAGTAACTTTTGCCCTGTGGTAAATGTGCCTCTTGTGTGTCTTGCTCTGGGCACCTAAACCTGCTTCTTCAAAGCCTTGCTTCCAACCACTGAAGAGATGGCACGAAATTAGACAACAGCATGCCTAGGTCCCACCTTATGCCTCCCAAGAGTCAAAAGCCAAGTTACCAGGCACCTAGGAGACTCAGTAGGTCTTCTGCCTCTGCGGCTCCTTCCCTTCCTGCTCACTCTGTGTGCCAGATGATCCTGAGCCTTTAGGCCACCCCAGCCTGGTGCTTTGTTTCCCTTAGGGACAGCTAGAGACCTCTGCAGAGGAGCCAAACGGGTTTGGAAACCGGTTAGGGCTCAGCAGCCCTGCACAGTGGGAAGTCACTTGCACACAGGACGATCTGGAGCAGAACCTGCCTGAACACCAGGAAGTCAGCCCAGGTTTGCAGAGAGCCCAAGGGCGTGCAGTCCAAACAGATCCGTCAGTCTGCTCACGGAGAGACTAAAGCTAGCTCTCTTGATGTAATTACAAGCTGGCTGAGTTGGAATTCTGAACTTTGGGACATGGCAGGGGTGCCGTGAGCTGTGCCAGGTTGTGTACTGGGCCAAAAAGATGAAATACCAAACTAATCTGACTGGCTTCAAGAATCAGTTTGCAGTCGGCATATGCCAATGCGTGTGCAGGGACTGTGTCACGTGGCTTTGTCTCGCTGGCAAAGCTCTTCCACGAAGGAAATTACAAATCTTCATAGATTCAGAACCATTTAATAGCTGGCAAGCAACTGCCAGCCACCAAAGCTACTGCCAGACCGACTGAAATCTCTTAAAGGGCCCTTTCCTCATCAGGTTGTTCCCATAAGCAGCTTTGCCTAGCGTCACTAGCAGGTGCTGGCTCTTTTAAAGACAAAGCAGTTATTATGTCCAGCCCTTGACCTGCTAGGCACGAACACACTAAATCCCAGAGAAGGAAAGGATGTTTTTTTCAAAGAAATCTTAGCAGGCCATGAGATCACCACCCAAGAATGCTGGCTTGGGAGTGGCAAAGGCCAGATAAGGATGTATTGGATAGTTCTCCCTGCTCTAGAGGGCTCCATGATATCTCCAAAACCTCTGTCATTCCATCTGTGAAGTGGGAATCCTGTGTCTAAGTGGTTCTGGATTACCAGCTAGACACAGAGCAGTCATCTGATCAGACAAGATAAATTGTGCAGTTTTGTGTTTCTATGTGTGTCTTTGCGTGTGAGCATTGAATGTGATGTATGCTCAGACGTATGTGTTCAGATGTATGTACACCTGACTATGATAGTGGAAGCAGGGGTCAGCATGTGTCCTACTCTGTCTCTCTCTGCCTTATTCCTTTGAGTCAGGGTCTCTTACTGAACCTGGAGCTAGGCTGGTAGCCAGTAAATCCTCCTGTCTCTGTCCCTGCACCAGCAAGGGTACAATCACACCTGGCTTTTTACTCAAGTGCTAAGATCCAAGCTTAGGACTCCACAGCAAGTGGTCTTGTGTATATAGCCATCTCTCCAGCCACATGCCATTTTATTTTTTTTTTAAGATTTATTTATTTTATATATGTGAGTACACTGTCACTGTCTTCAGACACACCAGAAGAGGGTATCAGATCCCATTACAGATGGTTGTGAGCCACCATGTGGTTGCTGGGAATTGAACTCAGGACCTCTGGAAGAGCAGTCCGTGCTCTTACCACCAAGCTATCTCTCCAGCCCGCTGTTTTATTTTTAACAGACAAAAATAAGCTATGTTTCTCAAAATGATGGTGGTCTGGGTGATGACTCCCCTGTGCTTGGAAAACTTTAGTGAATCGCTTTCTCATGTATGTTTACCTTTCCATCATAGGGGAAGACTTAACACAGTCATGTTCTGATCTAGCTGACAGGCCAGCCCATTTGGATTTGATTTTAGGACTCAATTTGGAATCTCTGCTTGTGATTACATGGGCACCAGGTGGTATTATTTGAATGGCTGTGAGCTGGAAAGAGCAGAAGAAACATCAGTGTTGATACAAAGCAAGCATTTGCTGCCAAGTCGGGGCATGAGTGCCGGCGGCAGGCTATTCTTCTAGAAGCTTCGGAGAGTATAGGACAAGGAAAGGTAGCAGGAAATTTGAGTGACCTCCTCTCCCTCACAGCATGGCTCTCTTCCACCAGGAAGGCAGTAGACCTGGCTCAGCCCAGAGAGCAACAATTAAATGCACAAAACACTGCATGTCACATTTAATTAATGTTGGTTGAATTTTATTGATCCTATAGATTTATTTTAACAGGTAAAATTGTTCTGATTTCATGGCTGTTTGCAAGCAACAAAAGACCTGATTTTATGCTTTACATACAAGGAAGGGTATCGTGTACTCGTATTAGATATGGGAATATGATTATACACACACACAAAGTACATATTTTGGGTGTTACAGATTTAACTCTGGCAGTCCTAAGTTCTTATCAGTAGCAGATGTTTACAATAAATTTTCCTATAGAATGAGTGCACAGGTCATTCAGTTTTTGAAAACCCTGAAATGACTTTTCTCTGTTTTTATAATTATTATAAGAAAGAGAAGCCATGTGAAGAATAGATAGCCTTGTGATGAGTAGGGAAAGGAGGGCTGGTATGATATTTGCATGTACATTATGATAACATTATGCTCAAAAATTATCTCCAGAAAAAAAAGTAAGAAGGAATACCTTCTAGTACCAGCACTCTGTAAGTGATTAATGATATCTGATACACAATCATTTCACACACATACACACATGCACCCTCACACAACACACACATTCATACACACACACACACACACACACACACACACACACACACACATGTATGGGTCACACATACACATACCCTCACGCACCCACTCATACAACATATGACATCAATATAATTTAATACCCAGGCTACCTCAAACACAAAAATCAATATCTTTGGAGGGGTAAACTCTGGCACTGACCATTTTAAATGCCACCCTGCATCCTAGGTGATTCTATTGCACAATGGAGCATTCTCAGATCCAGGGCAAGATGCTAACAGCCCAACGACCTATCTTCTGAGGTCAGGTAGCTAGTAGTATATAACCCGCTCCATTCCAAACCTGCATCACTTGTATGACTCAACGTATCCCTGTATCCCTCCATCCCAACTCTGCAAAGCACGGAGGATGAAGTAAAGGCAGCCACTCACCAGATCAATGTGAGGCATAGAGACAGCAATACCTGAGAAATATTTAGGACAGACTGGCATACAGTACATCCCTTGTGCAATCTGGGTCCACTGAATCATTGTAATGAGATGAGGGGTAATGCTTGTTGGCAACTTATTTGTCTACTATGAGAGGGACAGAGAGAGAGAGAGAAAGAGAGAGAGAGAGAAAGAGAGAGAAAGAGAGAGACAACAATAAAACCAAGCAGTATTATGGCCATGATCAATCCTGTAATTCACAATCTGTCACCTGGTTCAGGCAACTACCAGGACACAGCTTCCCATTAAAGACACAAGAAGTCTTTTAGGGTGGCAGGAGCCACTGTGTAGGACATAAGGTTGTTAACAGGGTTTTTTAAAAAAAATGTACATTTTCCATTGAAAGCTCTCTGAAAAATCTCTCGACTTTGGTCCCGACCTCTGGTCCCCACCGGAAGTTACAGCTGAGGGTCACCTAGGAGTCCCAGCCTCTCAGAAACACTCATTTAGACCTCTGAGAAGAAGCCCCAGGATCTTTATAAGTGACCTGGACAGAAACCCTGAGTGCCCTTGCAAAAGCCTGAGTATTTCTCTGCCCTCTCCCAGGTGGGCCTGGTGTGGGAGGAACCCTGGCAGTCTTCCCAAGTCTTTGGCAGCCTCTCCTGTGCCCCTGTGTGTGGGAGCCCAGAGGGCTGGCCAAGTCAGGATAGGTTTCGCTCCCCCTCAGTTTGCTAAACCCAGCGCTAGGATAAACGCCCTCCCTAGCTCAATGTGCTCCACACCTGTCAGTGTTTGTTTTTAACTGACAGTGTTGATTTAGCATTAGGACCAGCAGGGGATGCGGTTATGGGCCTTGATAAGGATTCGGAGGAGCTGCGTGTACAAGAGAAAATACCAACTTAGGTAATGAAAACTGAACAGCCCCGTGCTCCAGCATATAAATATCTACCAAAATCACCGAAGTACCACAAAACCAAAACAAGGCATATCCCTTTCTAAAGCGTGTCCCCTCCCTTTACCCAGCTAGAACAGCAGAATGACAGACTGGAATCTCTATAAAGCTCAGATACTGGGACATCTGCTCTATTAAGATTTCCAAGTTGCCCATGCCTCTGTTTCCTCTTCTGTACCAGTAATAGTTCCAGTTCTCCTTACATCCCAGCAGGAAGGATTGGAATGTACTGACGGCTATGCACCTGTCTGGTACCCCAACCCTAAGGAATAGTCGCTTTGATTGCTGAGTGAAAACTATGCACCCTACAGGGGGAACTCTGAGAGAGAGGGGATACCAGAGCAAGCCGGCTCTGCCCCGGGAGCATGGACATAGACAAGCAGAAGCAGGAGGTTTGTAAACACAAGTTAGGATCCAGAGTCTTCATAAAGAAGGCGACTCTTAAATTGAGTGTTGAATAATGAACTGGAGTTTGCCAAGGGAGGCAGGGATAAGCAGAGTTCTGCAGGCAGAAGGAAGCAAGAGTCAACACAGGCTAGGTTAAAATGCAAGAGTGTCCATGTCCAGGAAGGCTCCAGGGAGAGCTCTCCAGGAAAAGCCCTCGGGGGAGTTGAGGACCTAGACTGTAAGGAAAGGCAGGTGCCCTCTCTCTCTTTCTTGGTCTAGTCTCTGTCTCTGACTTTCTGTGTCTCTGTCTCTCTCTTGTCTGTCTCTCTGTCTGTATGTGTAAAAGAGACTAAGTCACTAGACTGACATTGTATACTAACGATGTGATCTGAGTAGAGCATGCAAAGGGGTTTTGAGATCACCCTGCAAACACACAAAGAGTGAATGCTATTGAGTACTTGATGCTATCAGGTACTTGGTACTATGGGTAGTTGTTGCTGTGGGAACTTGATGCTCTCAGGTACTTGGTTGTATGGGTACTTGATGCTATCAGGTACTTGGTGCTGTGTGTACTTGGTGCTATCAGGTACTAGGTGCTGTGGGTACTTGGTGCTATGGGTACTTAGTGCTATAGGTACTTGGTGCTATCAGGTATTTGGTGTTGTGTGTCCTTGGTGCTATCAGGTACTTGGTGTTGCAGGTACTTGGTGCTATTGAGAAAATCTCATCCAGCATAGTGATATATGGAAATGACTGAGAGGCTTCACTTAACATTGTTAAAAAACCTGTGTGCGTGTATGGTCCTGGTTCCTGGCTTGCTGCTTAGAGACAGCACTTGGGGCTTCAAGTCCTGCGTTTTCAGGCTTCTGGCTTTGACTTGCTGGCTTACTGTTAGGACTCCCTCCATCTGGGCACTGCACGTGGGTGAGCTGCCACCTGGAAGCTCTCCAGGTTTGTTCTCACTGTCCTCTTAGCCGCCCTAAAGCTCGTCTCTTCAGTGATGAGGACGTTTTCCTTTGCCTTTCCTCGCCACCTTTGATTCTCATCTGGCAAACAAAGATTACATCATGAATATTTTATAACCCTGCAGTTCCAAGGCCATTAATAGCCAAGTAACTTTAAAGATTGCACCCTCCCCCATTAGCCCATGGCTGGCACAGAGCAGGCGGGCAATCAGTAGAATGCACTTTAGACATCAAAGGAGATTGGCCATTGGTCACTTAGTCTTTAATGGTCAGGAGTAGGTCTATCTTGTGTTTCTAGAACTTTCCTCATTTTCCATGATGAAGAATTGAAGACAGAAAGAGTTCAGGGGAGCAAAGGAATGGTCCCACTTGGCTGTCTTTCCCTTTTGTCATTGAAAGACTTTCACCATGGAATAGTAGGAGGGACCATCTGATTTGTATTTCACAGAGAAGGTGAGGCTTCTAATAATTTCAAGATTCAGACATACAGAGACACACAGATAGGCACAGACTGCACACACACACACACACACATGCACACACATACATCAATACACATACATACATGTACAAGTACATACATATATACACATACATGCATACACATATACATACACATAAATATATATACACACATATAAGTATACACACAAACACATACATATGGGTACACACACATATGGATACATACACATACAGGTATACACACGTGCGTGCACACGCGCGTGCGCACACACACACACACACACAGACACACACACATACGGGTACACACATCCCTTCTGGTTATCCCCAGTCTGGCATTTTCCCAGAGGCCCAGCTGCTTGACACCTCCAGGGTACTTGCTGAGAGACCTGGATGGACACTGGCCTCCAGCCTGACCCTGCAGCTGCCATAATAACCCTATGGGTGCAGAAAGAGCACTTTTCCTAAGAAGAATGATGCTGTGGGGCCTAGCATGATATGGGGTGCCCAGAAAGGACTAGGTCTGGTGCACAAGGCAATGCCCACTCTGGAAAGGCGGATTGAGCCTTTCAATGTAGGGCTTATCTGTAATTATTTTCACAAGTTCCTGAAAAAAAAAATACTCATTTTACCAAAATAACTCTGCCTTGCTGGAGAAGGCCAAAAATATGCCACCATTTTTAGTTCTGAGTCCCCAAGCACCTGCTAACTTGCAAAATTGCTGATTCTCAATCTTTCCTCAAAAAAAGGTTAAAAAAAAAAAAAGGCCTAGTGATTCATCTCATTCAGAGTGAAGATTCCTTTGAGAACTGGAAACAGTCCACACCTCAGGGAAATGAACACACACACACACACACACACACACACACACACACACACAAACTGTGGGCTAGACAGTTCTCCCATCACAGACACCATAGCCAGCACTGGCTAATTTAAGCACAAGGAGCAGTTAATGGAAGGAAATAGAGCAGGAGAAGGGACAGAACTGTTTGGGATCTAGATGGCAGGAACAAATTCCTAGCATGCATAATTGCTGTGTGCCCACAGTAAATCGTGGTCACTGGACCATACTTCCTCCTGCTGTTCGTCCTTCTCAGGGCTCCTGCAGGCTCAGAACTCCCCAGCTCTTCCTTGGCTAGGGAAGGAAGGCTTGGTGAGGAAATACCATGGAGATTGGAGCCTCAGAGTCCTGACACTCTCAGGAGAGGAGAAAAATGATATGAGTAATCTAAAAATAAATAAATAAACAAAACAAAATAAAAGCACATGGAAGAATAAAAATAAATTCAAAAATAATAAACACATACTCTCACTGAGAAGTCTGTCCATCTTAGAGGAGTGGAGTGAGAAGATCATGAATCTTTATCATGGACCCAGCTCTAAGGCCTAGGGCCTAAAAAAACCCGGATAGACTACATCCAAGGGTCTTCTATAATATAATATGTCCTGTCCCCTGAGGGTCTGTGGGTTTGTTTGTGGTCAGGGAACCTGGGGTGAAAATGTTTTCCTGATAACACCAAACATGAGGATGAAGATACTTAGAACTAACAGTGCCAGTGAAGAAGCTAGGCAGACTGACAGAACAGAGGCTGTCCAGGACCTGCCCCTGGGATCCTGCATTGTTCTGTCAGGATGTAAGAACCTTTATGCAAGCAAGAGGCTCTGGTATGATCCTACTTGAGCTGGCCCAGGACCAACGAGCCTTCCAGTGACACAAGTCCTAGTAAGATGGCCACCGAAAGAAACCTATTGTACAAAGAAAAGTGCTCTTGAGTATGTGAGGCTATATACTACTTGACTCCCAAGGACTCTAATGAGACTTCAGTCCCCAGCAGATCTCCAAACATCCTGTTAGGGACATGATGTAGCACTAGACCCGAAGCTTACTCTGAATAAGCTTACTCAGAGTGAGCAGCAGGCTTGCTCTGCCGTTCTCTGAAGCTACTGCTTGGAGCAGTACGGTTATGGCTGTTTCCAGGATGGATTTCCCATTCCAAGCTGTGCAGCTCAGTCCCTGGGCAGATGAGTAGAGTCTATGCAGGAACCACTGTGATGGTCTTCTGCCGGCTCCTCCAGAAGCATCTCCAATCCCTCTCACCCTCAGAGGCTCACTTCAGCCCACAGCCATCTCCCACCTCCTCCCCCTCCCTAGGAGCTTGAGGCTATCTCATGTATCATCATTTTGACAACAGGCACTTTCCCAATGCTGTGAACACCAGTTTATTTCCAGTCCCAGCTCTTATATTTTATGCTTTACAGAAATCTTCATGCGGCCAAATTATATCAGACGCCCACTCGATGGCCTATGGTTATTTTCATAACGGTAGAGAGTCGTCAGACTCATGTACTCTCTTCTGTCCCTCCAACATGACAAATTCCACAATGTATGGAATCCATATGGAACATGTATGGAACATGTATGTTTCCATATGTATGGAACATGTATGTCTCCCTTGACTTTTTAACCCTAGTGTCAAGTACAAGTCAGGTGACTATCAAATTTATGTTGGATTTGTGTTGCTTTGTATTTTGACAGAAGATGAGAAATTGGTAAATCTAAAGAACAATGTATTCACTGATAGTGTGGTGATAAAAAACAGATAGGAAACATCAGTTTCTGGCCGAATCAGAGAATATTTCTCATTCTTTTAACCTCAGGAGTAAGGAGAGCCAAGAAAGTGTGTGGACTGTGGCCAAAGATGGGTTATGGTTTCAATTAAATTGAAGAGCTCATGTATCACTTTTGGTTGCTATAGTAACAGAAACCCATCTCACAAGAGTGACTGTATAATATGATAAAGCCAATACAAATAAATTAATAACTTATATGGACGAGGCAAGAAATGGTCTGGTTAGCTTCACTTTGGAGAACAAGCCAAGTTGGAGTCATGGAAGGTTCTCTCCGTTGCAAAAGATGCTTCCCTGAAATTGGGTTATGTAGAAGAGGGTTAAGTCAGGTCATGCTATGTGATAAATCAGTTTTATGAACATATATAGGGAAGTATATAAGACTATGGTCAACTGAGATGCTTTGAATAGCAAATAAGAGATGAGACTGGGCCTATACTGTGGAACAAACAACCACCTAAGCCAATAGCATTTATTCTAGCTATGAGCCCATGAGTTGACAACGCATTCCTTATGGTCTGAATCCAGCCTGACTATTTTTGACACAGCTTGCTCACATAGACAGCTGGGAGGTTGACTGAGCAACGGCTACTCTAGTATGGTCTCCACCTAGCTCTGAGGCCGAGTTCCACAGAAGGGCGTGGAAACGTGTAAGCCTTGAATTCTATATCTGGAATTGATGCTGAGTCACATCGGTCACACTCTAATGGCCAAAGCAAATAGAAAATCAACTCCTGACTCGAAGGGTGGAGAAACAAACTCAAGTTTTCAATGGCCTGAGCTGCAAAGTCACATCCTTAAGTGCACTGATACCAGGAAGCAATTGATTTATGTCGCCAACGCAATACCTCTCACAGCAGAAGTCCACTTATTATAAGACTGTAGTAGCTAATTCAGTATGATGTTGTTTGGAAAATTATTAGGAGAATGATATGATACTGTTATATAAGAGACTCATATCAAATCAGGGCTGGTATTTCAGATTCTGTGGGGGGCGTGGTATCCTGTTCCACAGATGGAACTACGATACCAAGCTATGCATTGGAAGAAGCATCAGGAAATGAGTCTTCACTTCATGTCACTCACAGAATTAATTCAACATCTATTAAGGATTTAAATATAAAAGGCAAAGCAACATTTGGAAGAAAAAGTGATGAATAGCTTAGGTATTGAAAATGAGCTATTAAATAAAACATAAAAGATATTAATCAGAACGAACATATCTGTGTGTATAAATACAACCAATTGTATATATAATTATATATATATATATATATATATATATATATATATATATGCAACTTTATACCTTGTATATATTTACAAACAATATATGGTTTTTAACTTCTACACTTAGGAGCCTCCAGAAAATGAAAGGAAAACCTGTATGCTCAGGAAGGTATTCATTAGCACTTGGGAAACAGTCACATTGAGAAGTAACCAAGAACTTCCAAAAAAAAAATCAATATGAAATAAATAAATAACTCAATAGGGAAAAATGTGTGTGTGTGTGTGTGTGTGTGTGTGTGTGTGTGTGTGTGTGTGTG
>JANHMN010000021.1:38227573-38255387 GCA_030674055.1 Rhabdomys pumilio
GTGTGTGTGTGTGTGTGTGTGTGTGTGTGTGTGTGTGTGTGTGTGTGAAAGAACAACTTCCCAAAGTCTACTGAGAAAAGCTAAATACACTCGTGCACTATGCCCAGAAACTATGTGTGCATCCTCCAGAAAGCGAATTTTCTCCGTTCACACAGAACTATATACATCTTTGTACTATTTACAGTAGAAAGATAGAAAACAACCCGAATATCTATGTGTGAGTATGAGTGGGTATTGACTGCTATACTTTTACAAGGAAGTGTGAATGAACTAAAGCTAATATAGTAATCTGAAAAGATTGTATTAACCAAGATGCTAAAGAAAAGAAAAAGAAAGTTACAAAATGGAATACACAATAGGATACGAGTTATTTATTTAAAAACATGTTAAATCAGACTGTACTGCTGTGGAACATGTAAATATACAGCGAGATCACAAAGATATGTATAGATATGAGAGAAATGAGAGGATGAGATTCAGAAGGCAGATGGGGCTGTGAAAAGAAAAATACACAAGAGAGTTCTGTTGCATCTGGGTCCTGTTTCTTGAGCTATTAATGCTAATATGAAGGTTTTGATGTTAGTCTTCACATGATGTCTGTATGTTTCCTGGTTAAAATACAAGTGAATACTTAAGAAGAAAAGGAAAATACTTGATGGGCTAGAAGCAAGAATGAGGACCAGAGTTTAGATCCCCTCCCCTTAAGAAAAAAAAAAACAAGCAGTAGATTGACTCCTGTAATCCTAGCACTCAAGAAGCATGGGGTGCTGGGGGGGATCCCCAGGATGAGCTGCCTAGCTCAAATCAGCGAGTTTCATGTTCAGTGAGAAACCCTGCCTCAATAGACAAGGGGACATCAGCTATTTTTCTGTTGCTATGATAAAATACCATTTCCAAGGTGACTTAGAGAAGGAAGATTTTATCTGGGCAGGGCAGGGGAGGCACAGCAGCAGCAAATGAGTGGTATAGGAAGCTAAGCCACCACATCTTCAACCCTACACACATAGTAAAGAAAGCAAACTGAAAGTGGGGAGAAGGTGTAAACCCTTAAAGTTCACTCCAGTGTGAGTCTCCCTCCAGAAGCCTCTATTACCTAAACCTCCCCCAAACAGCACCTCCAAACAGAGACCAATTATTCAATCACACAAATCCAGGAGACATTTCTCATTCAGATCAAGAATTTGGGTAATTTCTTAATTGAGCCATTGGACGTGAGACCCAGAATGAACTATCACCTCACATTCATCATGGTGTCAGAATTATGTAAGCTGGCTGTGTCAACAGCCGCAGGTGTGGGGCCATGACACTCTCATACACTGTGGGGAGACACGGTGTAACTTGAATCAAGAAAGATACCCAAGGTCAACTTAAAGCACACAAACACAGAGAGAGAGAGAGAGAGAGAGAGAGAGAGAGAGAGAGAGAGAGAGACAGAGACAGAGACAGAGACAGAGAGACAGAGACAGACAGAGACAGACAGAGACAGACAGAGACAGAGAGAGCTTTTTCTTGCAACACTTGTGATAATAAATACTCTGATACTAATCATGAGACGGAGTAAGATGTCTTAGGGTTTCTACTGCTGTAACAAAACACCATGACCAATAGAAGGAATGGGTATTTTGTTTTACAACATATATGAAAGTCAGGACAGGAACTCCAACAGGGTAGGACCTGAAGGCAGGAACATGAGGACATGGAGGAATGCTGCTTACAGGTTTTCTCCCCAACAGTTGCTCAGCCTGATTTCTGATAGACTCCAGGACCAACATCCTAGGGGTGGGACCGTCCACACTGGTCTGGGCTCCTCTTCATCACTCATTTATTGACACAGTGCCCGATCTGATGGGAGAATTCTCTCAGTTGAGGTTCCTTCTTCACAAGTGACTCTAGCTGTGTCACGTGGACAAATCAGCCGCCCGCACAGAGCAACTAAAGAACCACCATTTACTTGTATGGAGTGATTGGAAGCATTTTCTCATGCGCTGTCATAGTGCTTGGGTTTTCCATGAAATATATTTTGGAATATGTGCTCCAAAATGTCAGAAAGATGGTTATAGAACACATATCCCTAGCTTCTTCCCCTAGGTATTATTTCACCCACAAATTCCACTTCCTTATCACTTTCTTACTGCTTTGATTCTGTCTTGGCAGCAGTCACACAAGTCCCTGTCTCCCTTTCCCGGGGTACACACAGCAAGACACTCAGCAGTCTGAAATCTACCAGGAGTACTTGCTCTGGGTCTGCTTAGCTGTAGGACCCTGGACAGGGTCTTTGACCTCTCTGTGTGTTTGTATATATTTTCAAAAGGCAGGACAGAACCAATCCCTGAGAAAGATGTATTAAGTTCATGCCTGATGGTATTATGAACTTACTAAGTGAGAACTATTATTCAACTGAGCGGGTAAAGACAAAAATCTTTGTGCTTTAGGAGAAAATTTTGGGAGACTATTAATTTACTATGACTATAACCAAGAGGCCTAATGGCCAAAAATAAAGCATGTTTTCATAATTCTGGACACCAGATGTCTAAGAGGAGGGATAAACAAAGTCAACTCCTGATGGGGCCTGTGGGGGACCCATTCCATATCTCCCCTGAGTTGTGGGTATTTATGATAGTTTTTGGCATTCTTTGGTTTTTTTATAATAATCCCATGATCTCTGCCCTTATCTTCTCTGAGAGAGAGAGAGAGAGAGAGAGAGAGAGAGAGAGTGTGTGAAAGAGAGAGGGGGAGAGAGAATGTGTGTGTGAGAGAGAGAGTATGTGTGAGAGAGTATGTGTGTATGTGCATGTGAAAGAGAGTGTATAAGTATGTGAGAGTGTGTGTGAGAAAGTGTGTGTTTGTGAGAGAGAGAGAGAGTGTGTGTGTGTGTGTGAGAGAGAGAGACAGAGAGAGAGAGAGAGAGAGAGAGTTCTATAGGTATCCCCTTTTTATGAAGACTCAGGTCATACTGAATTGGAACCCAGTTTCCAACTAAAGTTATATTCTGTGGTATTGGACTCTAACATAAAAAAATTTTCAATAACACAGTTCACCTTGTAACAGAGACCAGTAGAGAAAAACAATCAATAGAATTTAGTTTTAGAAATCCACAAAGGCTAACAAAACGCAGTGTTCTATTCTTCTCACCAATTGCCTTCTCTTGAACACTTAGTATCAGATCTTATTGAAGCCCACCATCAAAATTTGACCCGAGTCCGTGTTGGGGACACGATTGAACAGTCTGTCATCTACTTTTAAAGTAGATGTTCCCAGGGCTGGAGAGGTGGCTCCTCTGTTAATGACACACACTGCTCTTGCATAGGAACTGCACTGGGCTCCCAGCACCATGCTAGGAACTCTAGTTCTCAACTACCTGTAAATCCAGTACCAAGACATCCACTGTACTCACACGTGTAAAAACACACATGGATACACAGGCACATACAGATAAGCACACACAGAGACACACTCGTATGCACAAAGGCATGAAAAAAAAATAAAATCTTTAAAGTAAATACTGTCTATTTGAGTCTAAATGTATTCCTGGTGACTAAGTATCTTATGTTGGCTAACAGAGAGAAGACCCTCTGTTCAGTTACTAGGTGTCTGGGCTTTACATACTGAAGAAGCTGTGTAACTTTAAATTTTTTCTAACGCCTATTTTTAATGATGGTTCTTAAACACTTTAGCTTCCTTTGTAGCCCCACCCACCCACCAGAGGTAGTGGAAAAGAAAGGATACAGGGGAAGTGGACCTGTTTAGAAAGGTTCTTTGGAGCAACTCTCATTTTTGTTGTCTGGACATAGGCAGTTTAGTTCACAGGTCAGCAGTGGCAGCCCAATCCGCTTACAAACACTTCACAGATACACCAGCAGTTCAGTTCGGTAGGGTTGAGATAGGAAACACGAATCAGCAGTGGTGGCATGACCTAGCAGAGACAGCCAGGACTCAGCCTTGGCATGAGTCAGCAGGCGGGACCTGAAGGAACACCAGGAGAAGCTCTCAGCTGTGCCTCTCTCAGCAAAGTGAAGATCAATGAAGACGTGAGACCCATAAGCATTGTCCAGCTGGCTCTATGAGCAAGCCTAGCTCAGCCTCTGTCATTGTCCATTGGGTCCTATTTATACCCTCCAAACATCACATGTCCTCGCCAGGTCTTGCATCAGCACATGTCTTCATCAGCATGTGTATCTGTGTCAGCTGACATCACTCTGTCAAACAGCCCAAGACTGAGGAAGCGACAAGAAACTGCAGCACGTCACCAGAAGTTTTCCAGTGTGTTTCTCTTTATAGAGTCCTAACAAACTACACAATGTAAGGCAGACCAATACATGTGTGTTGTTAGCAAAGAATCCTTCATCACGTGTCCTTTCACGTGCTTGCTTTAGCAGACATCCTCTCTCCTGTGTCTGCTTCAGCTAAACGTTCCTTCAGGTGTTTGCCCCAGCAACGCACAGTAATTATTACCATCCTCAGTGAAGCAATGGTGTCCCTGAGAAATTACTTTGAGGTAAGCTTTTCCTTTAAGTTCTGAAAAACAGAGATAATACGCAGCCAACAAAACCACTCAAACTCCTATGTGATTTCCTACTGCCTGAGGATACCCACAACATGGATGTGGTTTTGTAGTATACTATTTAATTTTAGCAACTTCTGTATTCCAACACAATCATTCTTAACAGATCTATCAAATTCAATTGAATTAATCTACCAGCTTTCACAGGTTTCTCTGGCATGATAGCTGTTTTTCTTATTTCCAGTATGACTAACAAAAACGACTTTGTACGAAGCAGTGGAGGGTTTTTTTTTTTTTTCCCATAAGTCTCTACCTAAGGGCCTTTGGTTTGGTTCATGACTCCATCATAATGTTCTGAGTTAAATGATTATTTTTGTGATCTACCATCTACCTCTCTGCTCCCCAAGTCTTACACACAAAGCCAAGCCTCCATCACCACAGGCTCCAGACTCCCCTGACTGTTTCTTGCCACACTGTCAATCAGGAGCTGCTTCTTCCTCATGTCTACACCTAGATACACATAGCAACCTTTGGACACATCTAATGGGATCACAAGTATAGGGGCATTTGTGCTTCCTCATGCTTGCCTTCCTAAACCGGGTGGGTACCTTCTTGAGAGTCTGAGCCTGGAGCAGTACTTCCACCTATCTCTCCTGCTATGCTTGCTTCACGTGTTTATCCTTCAACATTCTCGGGCTAAGCATGAAACTCCCTACCCCGACTCCTACCCCTATCCCCACCCTCCCACCAACCTCAGTGAAACTCTCCTCAAGACATAGCTCACTGCACCAGTCTCTCTGATCCTGTATCCTGTTATGCTCACATCTAGCGATGCTGACACGTCAGCAAATGCTCAACGTTGTTTTGTGAGTAGACAAATAATGGACATATCTGTGTGTGAAAGTTGGAAGCTGCTTAATTGCCTGTTTGGACCACTGTTTTAATTAGGAAACCTTGACAAATGTGAGGCGTTGTCTATGAGTCTCAGGTTCCTTGTGGGGCATTGTCTATCACCAACATACTCAGAAACACCGGAATCAAATGGGATCACAGATGTAGAGCACCCCTGAGAACTTGTTTAAATGAAAGCTAATGATATCAGCAGAGGGAGACACTGAAAAGCCAACTTTGCCCAAAGTACTGTCCATGACTAGGCTTTTCAACAACCCCCACATTATATCTCTTACAGTCTGAGGCCAGAGTCCATACAAAATGCCAGGAAGCCATGTTTCAATGGCTCTCATGTCAGAACCAGAACCTCACTGTGTTTGGTCTCCGCAGAGATAGTGCTTCATTGCTTCAGAGTCACACCTCTTGCCTGGTCTTTGAGTGAGGTGTTTTTGGGCAGTTGGGCCGGCCATGTGAATGTGATCTGGAAGGATTTAGCATATCAAGTCATGAACAATTGTAACTCATTTGTTATATCTGATAACAACAATTAATAGAATAAACAAAATTAGACCTCAAAGGACAGGCCACTCCAGAGACTTGTTATATACATTCTTGTTAGAGACAGGAAGTAGGACACAGAAAATAGACATCCAGACGGGGTTCCCAAAACATAGTGCTGGGCAGCCAGAGGGTGATGTGTGTCTTCAGCAGGAAGGGAAAGGTGGAGGGTGGATATTGTGTGGGAGAAGGAGGGTTAGCAGCCAGTGTGAGGCTTTGCCAGGATCAGCCTCCCAGTGCAGAGCATTTGGTACTCTTTAGCAGGGCCAGTAGTCAGCCTGTAATTTCCAAATAGATAACCAAGGAAGGTCAAACCCACCAGAGCTCGCTCTACTTTCCAGGCTGTCTGGCCTAGGAAACAGTGGGCTGGTATCCTATGTGTATTAGTGGTTCTCATACCTTCCAGAGGCCAGTGAAGATGTGTTCAATGGCCTTTCAGAGGCCAGACAAGAACTCCATTTTGCATTTAAATTCATAAAAACAGAACACTAAGTCGGGTAGTGGTGGCACACACATTTCATCCCATGCAGAGGCAGACAGATCTCTGAGTTTGAGGCCAGCATCCTCTACAGAGATAGTACTAGGATAGCCAGGACTACAGAGAGAAACTCTGCCTCAAAGAGAGAGAGAGAGAGAGAGAGAGAGAGAGAGAGAGAGAGAGAGAGAGAGAGAACAAGGTTGTTTTGTCTTGTTTTGTTTTCAGAAAAGTAGAGCAATGTCAACAAAGCTACTCTTAGTGCAGCCGAGGAATCCTAAACGGCTGGCTTGACCCAGCTGCCTGCAGAAGAATGCTACTCTTGGCCTTAAAACAAAACAAAACAAAACAAAACAAAACAAGTATGGGGGATTTTAAGAGCACTGAAAATGAATTCTGGAGACAGTACGATTTTCTAATGAATCAGTCAAGTGCATTTTTTAGAAAACAGCAGTGTGGGACACGTCACTAGAAATCATGAGGACGGAGGTGACACCTGACTTTGTCATGGCACTTTAGAGCCGAGAGGGGTAGAGATGTGCAGACCCGTATGAGGCATGCTCTTCCCCGCTTAAGGGGATAATAACCTGGAGAGTAAAGAAAGGCACGTACACAGCCTGATAAAAATGAGTTGGATGGCTGTAAGAGCTATAAGAAAAGTAATAAATTATGACTGCCAAGCAGTACGTCCCATAAAGGAAGTATAATTCACAATGCACTTTGAACCTTAGATAGGAGGAGGTGTGAGGGAGTCACTTCAAGCCGAGAAATATCATGTCCAAGGGCCAGAAGTGGCAGGCTGCAGCACATGTTCAAAGCACATGGACCTTTCTCCCTTTTGCCTACTCAAAGTTCACTCTCGATTCTCTTGGTGATAAGAACAATATTCCTTCAGGAAAATCCATCTAGTTTTCATGTCTGAAGCCTGGAGTTGACCTTGCTTCTAAAATCAAATAGGACCTGTCTATTGGCCATGCCCTGACCCCTCTTACTGGATGAGGTCACTTGTTTAGAGTTGAGCACTGGGTTTAAGTCAAATGAGCACGAACACACATTACAGTTGATTCCCTATGATCTGTGGTTCTCAACTGCAGTCTGTCTCTTTCCAGGCAAGTGGCAAAGCCTGGGCTTTCATGTGATTCCCTAAAGAGAGTGCCTGTCAGAAAGAAAAGCCAGAGCATCACACAGGGAGTCTCGTCATGATGCAGAGACAGCACATTTGCACTTGGCTTACGCGGTCCAAATCACTTTCTGATGCCTGTGAACCACAAGAAAGCATACCACAGCTGAGAGCAGCCTGGAGAGAACCTTGAAGCATTGTCAACACATTTATGTCTGTAACCAAGGAAGAAGGTCACAGGAGACTTTAGGAAAGTGGTGGGTTTTTGACATGGTCTAACAGACACACTGCTGTAGGCAGGGAGACCAGTGAGAGAGGGTCACAAATCAACCCCGGCGGTAAATATCTGTCAGCATTTCATTATGAGATTCAGAGACTGCACTGCTGTCATTTCTGAAGCTTACTGTGTAATAAGCATTGCCCTGAGCCTCCTCACACCCGTTCACTCACTCACTACTCACGCAACCCTCTGAGGAAGATTCTCTTATTCATATTAACGTTCACTTCAGTCTATGAAGAAAGCCCATTTCGTAGAAGCTGTAATTAGGTGTTAGCAAGTTAATAATTTCCCAATACTCCACAACCAGACAAATAGCAGAACTAAGTTCAAATTAACAGCAAGTCGTTTCCAAGAGTCTGATCTATATATGTGTGTATGTGTGTGCATATATATCAATTATAGTATACATACATATATATATACATGTATACATATATGTACATATACATATACGTATGTATACTATGCATATACATAAAATGCATATTTACTTTATTTTTGGTATATGAATGTTTTGCCTGCATGTATATATGTATACACACTATATGTATGGCTGGTACCCAAGGAAGGCAGAAGAGGGTATCAGATCCTCTGAAGCTGGTGTAATAGAAGCTTATGAGTCACCATTTAGGTGCTGAAACTCTAACCTGGGTCCTCTGCAAGAGCAACAAGAGACAGACACTTAAACAAGACAGCTGCCAGCACCACAAAGACTTGCAGGTCCCCCATGCTTTCCCATGTGTGCCCTTCCCACCTCCCCCTCCAGAATGTCCGTGTGTAGAATTAGCCCTTCGGTTTAGAAGACATAGCCCCGGGAATATTGTTTCTAGAGCGCCCCCCGTTGTAGAACCACTTGCATAACAGAAGAGGACCCTGATGCTTTTCCTGCTGGACCACGAGCAGAACCTTAAAGGCAGGTAGATTTGGAATAAATAAACCCTGGAGAAAATGATCCAGGGAAATGTCATGTCTCCATGGTGTTGGCAGAGGGTCACATAGTGTGGGTGAGGGAGGAAAGGAGCAGAGAAAAACTCATTAGCAAAAGCCCCACATCTCCTTTAGAACGCAGATCTCTATCCAAATGTCCAGAAGTGCACCCGTGCACACTTCCATACATGGCCACTGCCTATCCTGTTTCAGCCAGTCCTTGGATACAGGGAGATGAAGTCAGGCCTCCCAAGAACTGTCACTTCTCTCTGCCAGACCTTCCCACAGCCCCAGATGGTCTAGCTTCTTCCCTGTCGCTTCCTGAGGGTGTGGGAGAAAGAAAAGAATTAGAAGAGAAGCAACTAGCAAAAGAATTTTCCAGTACTAGCCCAGCAGAGTGGGTGCTAAACAGACCCGGGGTGGGGGTGCATGGTAGAAATGGCTCTGTACCCATACTTCCTTGATGCCCACCTTCTCTGGGTAGTGTCTACAAATTCCTGTTCGCCACAGTCTCCGAATCTCCTGAGAGTCTGCTACAAAACACTGTACTAGAACAAATGACCCATCAGGCCCTCCTGGGTGACACAGGTGATCATGCTAATGGTGGCATTTCTGGAAAGAACTTTACACGGAGACAAATTATGCTTCCCGAAGTCGTTCATTAATTCGTTTATTAGATGTCAGTTGGGAAACTGTAACACAGCAGTTCTCAAATTTCCTAATGTAGAAGTGTGAGCCTTTGATACAGTTTCTCATGTTGTGGTGAGCCCCAGTCAGAAAATTAGTTCTTGTGGCTACTTCATACCTGTATTTTTGCCCCTGTTATGGATTGTAATGTAAATACCTGATATGCAGCATGTCTGATACGCAATCCCCAAAGGGGTCACAACCCACAGGTTGTAATGTGCCTGAGACTTTTCATGAGAGTGTGGGTAGAGTCCTAGACTGCTAGCTTCCGGTGAGAAAGATGAACAAGAAACAAATCAATAACCATAGAATTGGTGACTGAGCGAGAAGGGAGGGAGGAGGAAGAGGAAGGGGGAGGAAGAGTAGGGAGGAAGAGAAAAGGTCAATCTCCTTAAAAGTAGAAAGAGAGGAGGCAACACAGGAAGAAGTGAACAGCAAGCCAAGGCTCAAGGAAAAGAAAGGATGAGGGAGGGACGGTCTTCAGTATACTGAGGTTAAGACCACCCACGTGGCTAGCGGAGTCAAGAAGGCAGTATGCTATATCCTTTCTTTAGGATGCTGGGAAGCCAAGGAAGGGTTTTGCATGACAGTGTGAGCTGGCATGTGGGTTGTATCTTAGGAAATGCTTGAGGCAAAAGCAAAGGAAGAAAACAAGAGAAGCAGGACCAGTTAGTACAGACAGCAGAGGGTGGCCAGGCCCTGGGAGAAAGTCACAGGAGTGCCGAGGAGGCAGAGGACTCAAGACATATTTGGAAATCAGAGCCCTCCCTCCACTTTGCAACTGTTCAGGTGGACACTCTGCCGGCTGTGTTCTTTGTCATGTCTGGGTTCCGTCTCTCAGCTCCCAGGAACTGTAGCCCTCGCCTGTGTTTCTCCCATCTGGAATGTCTTCTTATCCACAGATAAGCATGGTCTGGAGTGCCAGCTGGAGGCCTCTGTTCCAACATTGGGGCACTGGTGTCGGAAGGACGTGTGTCCCGGTGCGCTGTCATGAGATAAGGGTTCTAGAACTATTCTAGATACTTCACGGGGGTCCTGTCTCTGGCATTGTTTCCTATTTATTTTTCTCGCTGGACATTTAAATCCACTAGCTGACTTCCACTACCATGAAAAGTCTCAGGTTGTGTTTCCCTCTCCCCACACGCTCCCTGACTTCGCCTGACCGCTTGTTTCCGTCTCTGTGGTGAGGAAACTGTCTTTCTCCCATGGCTGGTAAAGGAAATGCCAAAATCTTCATATGATAGTCTCTCCTTTTCTTTCACGAATCGGTAGGTTTATAACAAGAAACGAGCTTTTTTTTTCCCCCTCAACTCTTCTCAAACAGCCATTACCCAACTGCACTTGTGTAAGATTAGTGTCGATAGCCTGGCTTATGGAAAGTCAACTGGAGAATAATTGTATAGTAAAGGGAAGACATTTAGAGATCTCTTCTGGGAAAGCAAACATGGTTTAATCTCAAACTACATAGATGGTTCTGTAATGGGCCAGAACAGACGCCGACGGTTTCATAGAAGGTAAACAGACAAGGATATGTTTGGGTAATAATCTGACAAAGGAATCAATGCTGAAGTGAGATTTGGCGAGAATCCATTACAGTGCTGAGACTGCTGGATCCTGAATGTTCTCTGTGAGAAGTGACTAGAGATGAAAGAGATATGAGACAAGCGGAAAGTATAAACCAGAAGAATTTTCTAAGTCAAAATAGACATTTTAATAACTGGGCTTTAAATACATCGCCCCCCCCCAAGTCATCTAACATTTAACAGCTATGAATAAATATGACACAAGCTAATCAAAATGCTTAATAATACAGGAACTGAAAGAATACAGGGGAAACTGAGGCATCCTACCTTCAGCTCCTCTGACAGTCCAGCCCTGCCTCTGCTCCCTTCTCCCTGACACCCTGCACCCCAGCATCTCACAGCCCCAACAGGCTTGTCACTGAAACCCTAGGGGTTATCCCAGGCCGGGTTTGACTCTGGATTGTGAGGTTGCATCTTTGTGCACCAGAGCAAACCTCAGTGTAGATGGTTATGAAATGAGAGTGACTCACCCTAACAGGTTTATTCCAGGGTTACGTGAGCTAAGGAGAGCGAAAGCAGAGCCACCACTCAGAGAAAACACGACTTGTCTACTATCCCTACCTTGCCAAAGAAGCATCAGACAGCTAGAGGCCAAGAAAGAAAAAGAGGGGTGAGGGAGGGGGCATGACACCAGGGGAAGGGTGCCCCAGAGCAACTAAACCTTTGCTGTCTAATAAAACTGCTGATCAAGCAGTGTACCCAGACGGGCTGCTAGCTGGCCTCCAATTGGAAGGGCAGGAGCGAATAACTCTACCTGTTAATACACTGTGGGTACTACCCCTGTGTGAGTGCAGGCAATTCAGCCGCTGCGAGTCATAAGGCATACATCTCTCCTGCTCTTTAACAAATCAGTGTAACAATTCACATCAAAAGGGCAAGAAACTGTTAAATATTCTGTCTCAGTCTGGGGAATTTATTCAAACACACACACACACAAGAATCTGCTGTAGATACACTGGTGCTCCCAGAATCGATACCACTGAAGGTAAGATGGCAGCAATTAGAGGCCAGCGGCACAGGGATGGAAAGATTAGCAACCCCCGTTTTCTTAGTAAAGGTGAGAAACTAATTAATTATAAATATGAATCCTGGTAACCTCTAAAAACAAGTGCTTATGATTAAAAAAGAACCTTCAGTGGAAAGGCCTAGAAAATCCTGAGTACATTCTAATGTGATATGTAAATTACAGATGGTTTGGAACAACGGAATATGCCAGAACATGGTGGGACTATTAAATTAATTTTTTTAAAAAAGTGTTTGGTATGTTTATTATATAATATTCTAACAATTAAAAGAAGTTTGAAATTGAGAAGGAAAGTGGCTCTCTCAAAGCCTCACGTTCAGAAGACACCAGATAGCCCAGAAAGCTTCCCCAAGACTTATCTCTGTCTTACAAGTACTATCAGCCCCTCCGAGTTTATGTGCAAATTATACACTATCTCCCCCATAGAAACATGTGCTTCCAATAATGTAAATATTTGCTTTGTCCTGAGATCTGTTCAAACCTTCACATCCAGCACCGGAGGCCAGATATCTTGGCAGACTTGCCAGGGGACCGCTGCTATGGACCAAGATATTAATTATTTTAAACATCATGCTGGCAAGAGTCAAAACCATGGTCATTGAGTAAAATGGGATCCGTGTAAAAGCCAATTTGGCAAAATACAAACTAGCTCTCTCTCCTTCTGACATCAGCAAGCTGTAGACTTTCTAAGCATATTCTTCATGCTCAAAACTATATTTAGATTAAACCAAAGAAGATATCGCACCCAAGATCCCACAAAAAAAATTGAGATATGAGTCTCAGATATAGAAGAAAGAAGTTTTTCCAAACCATGTGGCCTGTTCCCTCACTGAGACAGTGGCACTGGATCCTTAGCAGAGTCGTGAGATACTTCTCCATAGATGTTGCAACATGGTGCACAGTCACCAGAGCCAGAATCCTGGGCCACCACAGCTACACCTATTGGTAGCTGTCTTATGCCTACTTGTGTGGAAGACCCCAGGATAGATCCTAGGCACCCCATAAGAGCAATATGTCTTTCCATGAAGTCTGGTAACATGAGAAAACATTTCCGAGCACAGGAGATATCTTCAATACAGGTTTGTCTTCTCATTAGTTGGCTTCATGTGGTCAGGGACTGACTGTTTGGATCTGTCCCCTGGAAATATTTGAGCAGTTAGACCATCCTGTGTACTGACGGGAAACAAGGAACGTAGTTTCTGTTGTAGGTGAGAGGCAAGAAAGGTCTTCCTCTGTGCATTGGTTTCACATCTGGTCAACTGTGGGAACCACTTTCCTTGGAGCCGTGGTTCTCAACCTGTGGGTTGAGACCCCTTTGGGAGTCAGATGACTTTCATGGGGGTCACATATCAGACATCCTGCATATTATATATTCACATTATTATTCATAACAGTAGCAAAATTACAGTTATAAAGTAGCAACACAATACTTTGGTGGTTGGGGGGTCAGCATGACATGAGGAATTGTATTAAAGGGTCGCATTAGATGGAGGGTTGGGGACCACTGCTCTAGAGGGTGAGTAAAACCAGGTTAGAGACTGAGGCAAACAGCTCCCCAATGGTTGAAAGTCAACGCAGAGTGTCATATATCTCAAACAGCAGTTGCATAACTCCTGCTGGAGTGTCAGAGACAGCGGCCTCCACTGAACCAGGTGTGGTTTATGGTATTTTTTTTTCTCAGAGGACTTGAAAGTTCACACCTGACACAAAGCCCCACGAGGCTCCAGACAGTGTGGTGTCATCCCGGGGAGTGTCTGTCTTTGCTGGCTACCAGCAATTCAGAATCATGTACCCCGCTCACCTCTAGTTTGCTGTGCACAGACCTGATGAAACCGACCGCCCTGACAGGAAGAGCCTCCTGACCAGCCAAACCTGACCAGGTCCTCAACCATAGGGTTATGTCACTAAATGATGTGACAGATCCTTGCAGAGCAAGCCTAGATCTTAGGTCCTAAACCTGAGTTGGGGGAGCAGGTGGAGGAAGAAAGACTTTGCCCTTGGCACACACCTACTTAAGATTTTTGGAGTGGCTCCACTCACCTCTGACTTCAGATTTGATAAACAGAAGACAGCTGTCAAGAAGTCACTAATATAAATGTCACTGCCTAAGTCACTCTGCCACAAACCCGACAGCATGCCTGTTCACGAGCTAGAGGCTAAGGAGATTTCAGTGAGGAAAGTGGGTCTTCCTCTTCCAGGGATGGGGTGGCAGGGGCCGCAGCTGACTTCTGCCCTGGCATCTCCCTACACCCCCTTCGCACACCCCCCACCCCAGATGTTTCCTTTTCTGAAGGTGCTCAGAACCCAGGCTAGGATGACTGCACTCCCTGCTCATTCGGAGACTTCCGCCCTGCTCTGAAAGGGGAAGCCATAAATAAAGCTCAGGCCCAGGGACACCGGGGCACGTGTCAGCACAATGATAGGCCTGTGTTCCAAGGTGCGCTTGTGGCTAGCGGTTAAACATTAAATTTCTCATCGGTGACTGAACAACGGCTTCACTCTCTGTTGCTTCCAACTCTGGTAGATGTCCGCAAGCCTTTTTCAAGATGTAAATGTCTCGGTGAGTGGCAGTTTGGAGACAGCATGCCAACGACAGCTAAAGCACACTGTGGTGTTCTGTTCCTCTTGCCTTGGCACAGGATTCTTCCTCTGCCAAGGAGAACCACCCACCCATCCTCATGGCCAAGTCTAATGCTCCCTCTAAGATTCAGATCTTATCCTTTCTCTGACAAATATGGATTAATCATTTCCTTTGTGAGCCTGAGAGACACGTTCTGTACCACCGGGGAGCTCACTCAGTCTATCAGAAACGTGAGGCCAAAGATTTCTGAGAATGGCCTGGGGGTGTCTCTGCTATGAGCTAACTCTACTTGGGGAGGGATTGGGGGACCATGGAGAAGGCCAGTTCTATCTCACCCCTCCTTGGCTTTCCCTGGGCACCCTTACTGTCTGCCCTGTTCTTGCGTTTTCTCAAAGGCACATATCCCATCGGCTCCTGAAGACATTTCTACGTGATGTCTGCCCTCCGGCCCCACCATTCCTGCTATTTTCTTAGGACTTTGACTTCCTGGATTGTCTTATGAATCAACTAGCTAGTAAACGGCCAATGCTTGAAGTAAATAAGCCTCTACAGAAGTAACAAGTCTACCTGACATCAAGCGATCGGTAATTGTTTTTAAATCCCTGAGCAGTCTTATGATGAAGGCTTGTTTGTTGTTTGGAATGGGAGCTTGCAGACGAGCATGAGAGAGTCACTGAGCAAAGCTGCACTAGATAGTGTGGTGGTTTGGATATGCTTGGTCCGAGAGACGTGTCACTATTAGGAAGCATGCCCTTGTTGGAGTGGGTGTGGCTTTGTTGGAGGAAGTGCGTCACTGTGGGGGTGGGCTTTGAGGGCCTATGCTTAAACTCTGCCCAGTTCAGAGAGAGTCTCCTTCCGGCTGCCTTTGGATCAAGACAGCTTGATCCAGCACTAAGTCTGCCTGGATGCTGCCATGCTTCCTGACATGATGATAATGGACTGAACCTGTGACACTGTAAGCCAGCCCCAACTAAATGTTTGCTTTCATAAGAGTAGCCTTGGTCATGGTATCTCTTCACAGTAATAAAGTTCTAACGAAGACAATAACTAGCACAGTATTGGTTGCACCTGGGGCCTGAGGTGTTTGTGTTTGGGAGGATAAAGTCTGGTTATTCTATGATTTTTTTCCTCAAAAAAAAATTTTTTTTTCGAGACAGGGTTTCTCTGTGTAGACCTGGCTGTCCTGGAACTCACTCTGTAGACCAGGCTGGCCTCGAACTCAGAAATCTGCCTGCCTCTGCCTCCCAAGTGCTGGTATTAAAGGCGTATGCCACCACTGCCCGGCTTCCTCAAAATTTTAAGATTAGATTTAGTATTGGTTTCTTCAAAAATTAACATGGCTAAGTATTTCGATGTTCTGCATGCCACGGAGCAGGTTATGGAGCGTGGAATTAGCTCCTTCTTGTTGATAATATGTACAGTGTATTTCACCAGGGAACTAATTTGTAATCTCCATCTCTTGGAAATTCCTACCCGTAAATTCAGTATGGAACGTTACCTTAAATCACCACTATACTAAGAAAGTACTCTTACTCAAATACATTGCCCTAACTAGTATTTGTTTGTTTGTTTGATTGTTTATTATTTGGGATATGTGCTTGCATACACATTCATATGTACGCAAGTGTATGTGCAAGTCCGCAGGCATGTGGAGGCCAGAGGCCAGTCACTCTCCACTTTAGTTTTTGAGATAGAGTCTACTTCACGTGGGTGAAAAGCACTTGCCAGTTTCCACAAATTACTCTGAATAGAATTACCAAACTGTAATAGAGGGCCCGACATCTGATTCCATGCCACTCGATAGAGTCCCTAGAAGCAGAGACAACTTCCACAGTTTTATATGAATCGGACCATTGCCATTTCCATTCAGAGTGAGAAGACAGTCCTCAAGAATTGGAAGACCCTCACGCATAAAGGTTCCGATTGATGACTTCTCCTTGGGAGATATTATCAAGCACCCGACGATTCTCACCTGTAATTTGGTAGCTAGAACCTTTCCCAGCCCAATTAACCTTGTATACTGTTTGAATAGAGTGACTGAAGTGAGCTAGCTGGGTGTCAGTCTTTTCCTAAAAAAAAAAGAGAAAAAAAAAAAGTTGGACCCCTCTGCTCCTTCAGAAAATGAAGGCTTTGCATCTTAGTGAGCTTCTCTCTCTAATGCAGCACCTATGGCCAACGTCAAACAGTACCAATGAGCTCTCAGGATTCTCTTGTCTCCACCTCCCCAGCACCAGGAGTGCAGGCATAGAGCACTGAACTTGACTCTCTATGTGGGTGCTGACGATACCAACCTCAGATCCTATTGCTTGCAAGGCAAGCACTTTGCTGACTGAGCCATCTCTCTGTCCCTGACACTGTCCTTCTCTCCTGTGTTTCCTAACTCTGCAAATCTCCTTGAAAAGGTAATCTGTTTTGTAGCCTTGCCCAACAGGCAGAGCCACTGATAACTGGAGAAGAGCTCTCAAAACCCAGGTGTCCCGGCAACTCATCCTATGCTGGGACTCAATCCAAGTTTTGTAAAGAGTGGTAGCTTCTTTCCTCAAACATGGCACTGTATGGAGCTTCTACACTGAGGCCAGTCTGGGCCCACTCTTTACAATTCATGTGGTTTCCTACAAAGCAAACTCAAACATGTGTTTTGAGTGTATGTGTGGCCACTCCTGGCTGAAAAGAAAAAAAGAAAAAAACAGCTTGTGTTGACCTAGATGGTCTCACCGAGAAAGCACAAAGTTTAGGGCTGTCCTCAGAAAACAGAATAGTCACTCAGCCCTGTTGAAGCCTTCAATTCTGACCCAGGCCTGCCCCTCCCCCCTGCTGTAGGCTGGCTCCTTTCAGCAGGTGGCCTGGAGTGACAGAATGAGGGTGGCGACTGGGTTCCCCCTACCCCCATCCCGCACTCACAGACTAAGCTGAAGCCTTGAACCAATAAAGTAGATTTCACCCAATGCTTCTTTGTTCAACACTCGCCTTGCTTTCTGTGTGTCTTAGTTAGGGTTTTACTGCTGTGAACAGATACCATGACCAAGGCAAGTCTTATAAGGACAACATTTCATTGGGGCTGGCTTACAGGTTCAGAGGTTCAGTTGAGTATCATCAAGGTGAGAACATGGCAGCATCCAGGCAGGCGTGGTGCAGGAAGAGCTGAGAGTTCTACATCTTCATCTGAAGGCTGCTAGCAGAATACTGGCTTCCAGACAGCTAGGATGAAGGTCTTAAAGCCCACACTCACAATGACACACCTACTCCAAGGCCACATCTACTCCAACAAGGCCATACCTTATAATAGTGCCACTTCCTGGTCCAAGCATATATAAGCCATCACACTGTGGTAGATTTTTAACAAGTCAAGTCCCTGAAGGTTATTCTCATAGAGAAGCATTGTCTGCACTGTGCTTGCCCTCATGATATTGTCCAATACATGCCAATAGTGGCTCCAAATATGAAAAGAGAATCCATTCCCACATGAATTGGAAAAGGTTTTTGCTGGGTAGGTTTTATTGTCAATTTGACACAACCTATAGTCACCCAGGAAGAGGGAACCTCAATTTATCTCAGTCAGATTGTCCTATGGCCATGTTTATAGGAAACCATATTGATTGATGATTGATATAAGAAGGTCTAGTCCACTGTGGGCAGAACCATCCCTATGCAGGTAGGTCTAGGCTATATAAGGAAGACAGCTGAGCAAGGCAGTAAGCAGCCTTCCTTCACGGTTTCTGCCCCGAGATCCTGCCTTGAGTTTCTGCCCCTAATTCCTTCAATAAGAGACTACCATCTGGAGAGGCAAAGTGAAATCACTCCTCCCATAAGTTGCTTTTGGTTATGATATTTATCACAGCAATGGAAAAGCAAACTCCAAGGCCAAACAACATTAAGCTGACTCGTTTATAGTGTCAACCCATGACATCTTGAATGCTATTTTGTTCTCTGTAACTTCTGATATTTTTTTAGAATAACACATTTAGTAAGTATTCCAAATATACCCCTGCTGTGTAGAATACATCTGGGAGGACCATTCCCTTAAGTGACCCTTGTTAATGTTGTTACTTGTACTTGCTGAGTTCATACTAAATTCCAGGTACTTTGTTAGGCCTTTTACAGACTGTGTCTCACTTAATGCTCCTTTCCATGGAGGATGTGGACATGACTGTCTTCTTTGTGCATTGGCATGGAGAAGTTCATTGTCCCATATAAAGAAACAATACAAATAAATCCTAAGTCCTAACTTGCATTCAGGTGGGACTGATTCCCCGTCCACGTCTTTAACAGGAAGCTGGCTTTGTCATGGCACTGTTTCCCTTTGGAACTTTCACCTTATGCAATAATTCCTTGCAATACGTCATTAATATAGACCATCAGCACGCCCCGTGAACTCTGTCTGGTACTCCTGAGAGCGGACCTGGCAGAATCCTTCCCTTACTGAGCAGTTCACACCAGATGACAACCAGTATTGATCAATGAGAGGCTAATGGGGGCACCTGTGGTTATGGGCATTCGCTGTTCCTCACAATGTCTACACGTGTCAAGAAGGTGTCTAAGTGGTATTGTTCATCATCCCACAGGGAGGCAACACAGAGTACCAAGCTGGATGCAAGACTCTGGTAAGACAGCCCCGTTCAAGTGAAAGGGCAGAAGGTAAAGACTGGCAAATAACTGAAAGCTTAGAGGAATCACTTGGCCAAAGGATTTGGGTTGAGCTCGGAAGACGGGAAGGAAGGCAGGAGGAGCTACTGGGGTAAGGAACTGAGAGAAATTTCATCTCCGTAACCATACCCATAGATACTACAGCCCTTCCCACTGAAGCGCCCCATCTTTGATCTCCCACTTCTCCATATGTCCCCATTTCCCTGTCTAATCACTCTCCTCCCTCCCACATTGATCTGTGGGATAAAGAAGACAAACTTACAATATTGGATTTTTTTTTTTTTTTTACTGATACATAATGGTGTGTTGGGACTAGCCTAGGAAAACCAGCCTTTGAACCAGGTCTCATCTTTCGGGAACGTAGAAACATCCAGTGAGAAATACTGACATGAATCTCATCTCCAGGACTCTGGGAATGACGACTGTCAGGTATGGGACCGGGCTCGGAGAAACTGCGGTTCTATAAGTGCCTCTCTCAGGGTATCCTCAGACCCTCTCCAATAAATAATAGTAGGGCTTTTCCACGTGTCTGCTGGGTGTTTTACATAACACACAACCCCAATATTAGGCATGGTTTAATAAAGGATAGCTAATTATTATTTGTCATTTATTATGAATCTTCAGATTGCCTGAAAGTCCTTCTGACATGGACTTGAATGACCCAATCTTGGCTGGACATATCGACGTGTCTAGGATAAACTGACTAATTACCTAGAGGCTACCTTGTTGATGACAACCTCAATAGAATGTCTCCTTTTTACTACATGTGGTCCTCTTCGGCTCATACCTAGCCTAGTCATGTTTCCATAATAATCTCAGGGCTTGAAGAAAGGGCTGAAAGCAGGACTCTGTGTACCTGTACTTTAGCTGCTGATGGTTTTGACATGCTTGCTGTTAATTACACCGGGCAAAGCCAGTGTCATGGGTGAGTTCATAAGTAGACATAAATAGAGTAAAACGGACAACAGAGGAAAGGCAGGGAGGCTGCTAAAAGGGGCTGTTACTGCCTCAGTTGCTACACCAGGTCTGACTTAATTGTGAACACTGAGATGACTTTCAGTTGACCGATGCTCAACTGAAGCGATGACACGGTGACAGAATCAGGACACACCACCTCCAAATCTTATGACTTTGGAGCAAGCAAAATGATACACTGAGGACATATGATATCTAGCAGACGCAAGGAAAATGTTTTTTGAAAGCTTGCCCTTATCTGTAAAACCAGAGATTTCTGGGAATTGAGGCTGTCATACACTTCTCCCTTTAGAATGGCTCTGAGAAAAGAAGAGAGCTAAATCTATATAGACATGGTCCGTGGTGGATATCCATGACCATGAAGACAATCGGAAGACAGGACCTAGGTAAACTAGGCTTCTCACTTGCTCTCCTGCAGATCCACAAGTTTCTTAGAAACATGTTTGATCTTCCCACAACAGCTTTTTCTCTCTGCCTTCTAGTCTCCCACTCAGTTAGGTTTCCAGATCCAGCTCTTACTATCTGTCCTAGTGTAGTTCCTCACCAAAGCACGGTCCTGCACAGACGTGACATATAGCATCATACAAGCTTGTTTTTGCTAGATTGGTCCTCAAATACCCACCATCAAACATTAAATGGTAGAAGAAAAGGCCCTTTGTCTCCATTACCCCAGCCTTCCTTCAGAAACCACACTCTACAGAATGACTTAAGTCTTTTGAGGTAGCGTCTTCTGTTGCCTGTGGTCACGCATCGTATCACGAGTGTGTCTTGTTCAGTTTTATTTGGGTGTTGAAGATGAAACCCATGGTCTTGCTATTCTAGGCAGAGTGTCTACAGCCAGAGCCCAGGACAGAGTAACCTCTCAGACAGCTAATGAAAGTGATCAAGGAATCGATTAGACTTAGGAATCTGGATTTGTGTAGAAGTGTCAAGGCGAGGGTAAATTCAGTGTGCAGGGTACAGATGCTATTTAAAGTCCTGTGATTAAATTAAACTACCTTATAAATGTGAAGGAATTAGAGGCACGAAGAGCCAGTAGTATTAAGCACCATTAAGTCTTAGAAGGAAGGAAGATGTCAAAAACTAGTACACGATGAATATAAAGAATGGGAACCAGGAGATGGGGTTCTAGAAACCCAGAGGGGATAAAGGAGAACACTGTCTGTCCTCAGTAATTTGGAGAACTCACACTCCTTCCTATGACTGTCATCCAGGGCTGATTGTGCCACAGTGGACACCTTTGCCCTAGATGCTGAGACACTGAAGGTTCCTCCTCTCTGTGGACCTCCAGGCCATGTCCTCTCTGCCTGCAGATCTTCTCTGAATAGCAATCTAGACCTACCCTCCTATCTCCCTTCCCTGATTTCAGGTCTCAGACACAAGTTCTCCATCTGGTTGGGCGTCCCTTCCAGGAGTCCAGTTCCTCCCTCTTGCAAGCACTCAGTGCTCAAAGCCAGTGCCCCTGAGTTCTTCAGAGGCAAACACAGGCAATGGCTGATCCTTGTTTTCAGTCGTTGTCAGCACAGTCTTGATCTTGGTAGAGAAATATCTGTGGGTTAAGTCAATGGAAACACAGGGCAGGGTTCAACTGGTATTGACATCTGGCTGACCTACTAAGTAAACCAAGACTCCAGGGGGCTTCTGTTTCCAGAAGACTCATGTCAACAAAGCCTCACCTGGTTGAAACAAATGGTAAGAAATCTCAAATGAAATAGCAAATTGTAGGATTTTAAAAGAAGTTCCGATATATTCAAGAAACTCCAAAAACACCCACCCACCCACCCCCTTTCCTGTCTGAGCTATGCTTTGGACTCATTAGGTAATTATTTGTCTTTAAATAATATTAAAGTCAGTTTAGATGTGACGGGCATCAAGTACTCCAAAAACCAGCAAGGAAAGAGCCTTTAGATTTAGTCTTTGCTTGGCCCCTGAGGCTCTCTAGAAGAGATTAGGCAATGGTAAAACTAATCCCTCACCCTGAGGGAGGGGTTATGTAAGTCACTTAAATAAGGATTCCAAAGGTCCTCATAAGTTTGCAGCAAATTCAAATTCATAAGATGTGGGGAGTAAAGAAGGTCTCAGAACATTGCATCCTTTGACATGTAAGTAGCATCAAAGTTCCAAACTGTAGATACAAAGTTCCAAACTGTAGATACTAGCAGACTATCTTTAGAAACAGGAAGCCAGGAACAGCCTATAAATATCTTCCCCCTTCCTTCCTGAAGATCACACACACCACACACACACACACACACACACACACACATTTTTAGAAATAGAGAAAGTGGCACTTCTAGACACTTCCTTTCTAGATTTTCCTAAATTTTAAAAGGTGTTGTGGGGGTTGGGGGAAGAACATCACGTCAGCTTTCAGCTGTTTGTGAGTGTCAACCCTTCAAAGATGGCTATCTTCTTTTTAAAACATTTGGTATATTGGGGGAAATCATGACTAGGGGCTGATGAGAAAACCCCAGTTGCTGCTAGAAAGCTGTGCGACTGTCAGCTGCCAGGGTGTTCAGCAACTTCCCAGCAGGATTAGGCACCTATTATCCCACCATTGTCCCAGTTGTGTCTGAGTGAGCCTTGGGGACACGTGACAAATGCTTTGACCTCAGTCCCTGCTGACACAGACAGTCTTAACAATACCACTCCAACAGACCCACCCCAGGCTGTTACTGTTTCCAGCTCTAGGTGTGTCTGGTAGAAAAATGATCCCGAGAGGCTGACACACAGTGGGTCCCAGAATTACAGTGAGGAATCATTTTCTAGAATCGCCTTGGGAGAGATGGAGGCTGGGAGAAAGATGTGCATTCAGAAACCCATCCCACTTTCAGCACAGACTTAAGGAGTGTTTATTTCTTGGCTTCTCTTTGGCTTTTGACACAAATGTAGATTTGTGGCGATTTTACGTTGCATCGTGAGTTCTGGCAACATTGTGAAAATCAAGGGGTGTGGGCCAGAGGTTTGAAGATGTTGTTCAGAATCAGCAATTCACAAAAGGGAAGAGTACAGTGTGTTACCTGTGTCAGAGATCCTTCAGTATGGCCTCTGTCTGACTATTTTTACTGATAATAGACTACAGAGAACCCACCCAACCCCCCCATAACAAAGGCCATATTATAATAAATGTCTCATTTTATCAAGCCATTCTCCAAAGTACCAGACCCATACAGGTTCTAAGTTATAAAGAAACTGCCAGCTCGTTATAGTGCAGACATTGGAGGGAGGCATGGATCATGCTGGAGCTGTATGAAGGATGGGACGGGAGCAACTGAAGACTTTGATAAGAATCTGTGAGTGAAGGTCATCTCTTTTAAAAAAAGATTTATTTATATATATGTGTGTGCACACCTACATGAGTTTATACTCACAGTGTATGTGTGTGTATGTTTGTGTGTATGTGTGTGTGTGTGTGTGTGTGTGTGTGTGTGCGCGCACACATGCACATGCCCACCTATGGAAGATAGAAGACTGCATCTGATCCCCTGGTACTGTGGTTATAGATGGTTGTGAGCCACCACAGGTTTGATGAACTGACCGGGGCCCTCTGAAAAAAACAGGAAATAATCTTCACCAAGGAATGACCTTTCTCGCCCCTCATGATTGAATGTGAAATGTGTGGTGGTTCTAAAAGTCCAAGCAGGACCCACAAGAGGAAGATCTTCAGAACCTCTTTATTGGTCTAAGGCAAGGAGACACACTTGGGCTTGGCACTAACCCGCTAGACTTGCCTTCTTTGCTCTGACTGGGTGAGGAAGAACTCAGCAGGATCCAACACTTATACAAGTGTGTGTATACATCCTGAACTTCAGTGTATGCTGACCCAAGAGAACAATAAAAACAGCAATTTTTATTCTCCCCTGGGCTTGGCCATTCATTTCTGCTCAGTGAACTCATTAACTGAGTAGACTTTTTGTGCTTACATCTGGAAAATCAGAATTATTCCCAGGGAGCTTGATAGTTACCTTCCCCTTCAGAAGTAGCACTTTGGTCTTTAACTAGAGTGACTTCAAAGATGTTTCCAGGATTGACTGGCCTTCATATTTTCAGTATGTGGGGCTTCCGTGTGGTCAATGACCTACTCACAAAGTTGTTATGAAGCTGGGAAGAGGAAACAGTGAACCTGGTAGGCTTTGTAGCTGGAATATATTGAATGGAGTAGAGCCATTGTGGTTTTTTTTTGTTGTTGTTGTTGTTGTTTGGGTTTTTTTGTTTTGTTTTGTTTTTGTTTTTGTTTTTTTGGTTTTTCGAGACAGGGTTTCTCAGTGTAGCCCTGGCTGTCCTGGAACTCACTCTATAGATCAGGCTGGCCTCGAACTCAGAAATCCACTTGCCTCTGCCTCCCAAGTGCTGGGACTAAAGGCATGTGCCACCAACGCCCGGCGAGTAGAGCCATTGTTAAGATCTGCTCATGGGCAGGAAATTGACAGAGATACAAGAAGGAGTCTAAGAGGATGCATCTCCAGCTACTTTCTGGTTGTGTGGATTTAACCTAATCAGTCAACTTCATACAACCTAAATTTCCTATCATCGGAATTAGGCGCACAATACAGATTCTTACAAGGTTTTTTGGAAGAACTAACGTGTACCTCCTATCGCACAGAACAATACCCAATATGCAGTGGGAGGTTTAAAAATGACAGGTATATTATAGTAGTAGTGAACGGTATTAGGGGAAACTCCTTCTGGTCAAGAAAAGAGATTATCTGGCTTTGGTGATCTCTTAACATTCCAATCGGACCAGGTCAATGACCTAATTAAAAGACTTACTCTCAAGAGGGTGAGACCATCCCAAGGAAGTCTTAAGCTTCATCTTAAGCCTTGATTAAACAAAACCAAAACAAGCAATCAAGCAAGCAAGTAAACAAACACATGAGTAGAATAATTATTCTTTTAATGAGATACTATACCTTTCCTTCCCAGAAATATGGTCCCCAGTGCAGGCCCCACAGGCTGAGCAGCCGTGAGCTTTGACTAGTCTGCCCACTTTCTTCACTTTAACTCAGGAAAGTGCAACTTTTCCTTTCTTCTGTTTCTTTCTTTTAGATGTTAACTAGTACCTAAGCCAGTGGTTCTCAATCTCCCTAAGACTACTACCCTTTAACACAGTCCCTCATGCTACAGTGACCCTCAACCACAAAATGATTTTCCTTGCTACTTTATAACTGTAATTTCGCTATTGTTATGAATCTTATTTTAATAGCAATGCTGAGGTTTGGTCTTCTGCTGTCATGCTAAATTGTGTATCCTGGAAGTCTAGGTCTAGAGTGAATTCTCACATTTACAAGCTTTTGTTGTGCAAACCTTGTTCCTTGATTTAAAACTACTGGTTAAAATAAAATTGGCTATATCTAATTACTGGAGGGATTAAAGGTAGGTGGGTTTTGAGTTACCTGGTTGGCAGTGGAGAAGGGGGGTGGGTGACAAGGAGGAGAAGGTGGAAGAATGAGGGGAGAGGAGGAAGCTGCCATGAGAGAAGGACCATGAGTACTTGGTTAGTAGAAACAGCAAGTACCTGGGGTTACACTGATGGGAAGGTAGCCAGGCCAGCAGTTAGAAGAAAAGATTAGTGATAACTCCCAGTCAAAGCCAAATAAAATAGCCAGTCAGAGTCTCATTTATTTGTATGTTAGTCAGGGATACACATAAAGTGAATGTGCCACACATCTGAAATGCAGGATATCCGATATGTGACCCCTGTGAAGGGGTTGTTAGACCTTTCCAAAGGGATTATGACCCATAGATTGAGAACCACTGCCCTAAGTGTGCCTATGTCTGTGTACATGCTGTGTACACATGTGTGAGCACACACACACACACATGCATACACACACCCTACACCATGCTTTGGACATCCATGCTCTTTCTAAAGTTTCCTCCCACTCAAATGTCAGAGCTTCCTCACCCCACCCCACCCCACCCCCCTTTTCTCCTACATTCTCCAGGCAGCCTCTGGGACTTACAGTTGCCTGACCAGGAACTTTTTTTGAAAAGCGCTAATAACACACTATCCTTGGGTTTCCTTTTGAGTCCATTCTTCAATTCTTTCATTGAAACTAAGAACCCCAAGGGGGAATCCTGATTTCCCAGTATTATCTAGGGAACACAAAGGACTCCTGAAAATCCCTGTAGCGTTACTGTTAGATGTCCGTCCGCACGCAGCTTACAACAGACCAAACGGTTGGGGCGGGGGGGGGGGGGAGAGGGGGGGGGGGGGGGCGGCGAGTTCATTCAGGAGATAGGGCAAAGGTGGGGGGAAGAAGATGGAAGAAGACGGAAGAAGAGAGAGGAAGAAGAGAAGTAGAGGAGCAGAGAAGTAGAGGTCGGCCATGACCACGTGGAGAGAGGGGGAAGGGAAGGGGGAAAGGGCAAGGGGACAGAGGAGCTAGAGGCAAGAGAGCAAGAGATTAAGAGAGAAAGAAGGGGGCAAGCAGCCCCTTTTATAGTGGGCCAGGCCTACCTGGCTGTTGCCAGGTAACTGTGGGGAGGAGCATACCTGGCTGTTGCCAGGTAATTGTGGAGGCGGAGTTTAGACAGAATACTAACATTCCCCCATTTTGGTTTAATTAAAAAAGAAAAATTAGAAAGAGGCGACTCTGCAGCAGTGGTGGAAATTCAGCCATTGTGTTAACATGTATGACTTGTACAAACCGCATACCATTTTCTTCATTAAAAACTGTCTGGAGAGATGGCTCAGTGGTTTGAAGCACTGGCTTCTCTCCCAGAGAACTCAGGTTCAATTCCTAGCATTGCATGGTTGCTTACAGTCTCTGTAATTTCAGTTCCAAGGGATCTAACACCCTCTTCCAGCTTCCTTGGGCACTGCAAGCACATGGTGCACAAACACAGAAAAAAAAAACACTTGGACATATAAATTAAAAATGGATCTCTTAAGAATAACTGAATGCCTACTCCAATCACCATTAAGATTATACAGGGGGATAGGTGACCAGGGAATGAAAATATAAAAGACGTAGCTCTGAGTGTTCAGCTTGTGTTTAGTCACTTTAATTTCCTGGACTGAGAAAACAATTTGCAAAGAAAACTGAAAGCATAACAAGGAAGTGGGGGCTACTAAGCAATAACATTTGGGTGCTACCTTTAAAAACAAAAATAAGATCTGTGGAGATGATCTTAGAAAGTGAAGACAGGCTGTCCCCGAGCAAGCTGACTGGCTGGATTAACAAAAGTGGAGAGCTCTGGGTCCAAGTGAGAGACCTTGCCTCCACAGATACAATGGAAAGCTGTCAATAACCATGCCCAGTGTCAGCCCTGGGCATTCACATGTATACACACACACACACACACACACACACACACACACACGTGTACACACACACGCACACACCCCTGCATGCACACCACACACTTGTAAACATGCACACCCATGGATGTATGTCATTTGCGTGGACACATACGGGAAAAGAAGAGGAAGAAGAAGAAGAAGGGGAAGGGGAAGGGGGAGGGGGAGGGGGAGGGGGAGGGGAGGGGAGGGGAGGGGGAGGGGAAGGGGAAGGGGAAGGGGAGGGGAAGGGGAAGGGGAAGGGGAAGGGGAAGGGGAAGGGGAA
>JANHMN010000021.1:38270387-38315837 GCA_030674055.1 Rhabdomys pumilio
TTCTGTCTGTACATGTGTATGAGTGTTTTGTCTGTATGTGTGTATGAGTGTACTGTCTGTATATGTGTATGAGTGTTCTGTCTGTATGTGTGTATGAGTGTTCTGTCTGTATATGTGTATGAGTGTTCTGTCTGTAGGTGTGTATGAGTGTTCTGTCTGTATGTGTGTATGAGTGTACTGTCTGTATATGTATACGAACAACACGTGAATGGCTGGCACCCACAGGGGCCAGGAGAGGGTTTCAAATTCCCTGGAACTGGAGTTGCAGATGTTTGTGAGTTACCATGTGACTGCTGGGAAACAAATTCAGGTATTTTGCAGGAGTGGAAAGTACTCTTAACCACTCAGCTGTCGCTCTGCCTTACCCTGTAAAACATCTTTTAAAAGAGAACCCAAGCATTGTGTCTTTTCAGCACTTGGGATGGACACAGAAGAATGGGAAGCTCTGAACCTAAACCCATTTATCTTTGTTTAAAGACCAGGCCTGATTTTGAAAAGAAAACCTTAAGACACCAGCCCCAGGAACAGACCATAAAACCCAGAAACAAGGCCATAAAACTCCCTCCCAAAGAACAGCCTGGGGATAATCACAAGAATGGGGAAATATCTTATCTTAGGATGGGTCATCTGTGCTGGGAAGTCCCATCTCATCCCGCAGTTAAAAGTTCAAGACATAGGAATGCAGATCTCTAACCACCTGGCACAAGCCAATCAGAAGCCGACCCCCTGTGACCTCACCAGCATCCACCAATAAAATTTTAGATCACCTAACCCACTCTGTAAATATAGAAGAACTAAGTAGCCAATTAACATTATACTAATATCACAACTGAGGTAACCT
Organism: Rhabdomys pumilio; assembly: GCA_030674055.1. Taxonomy (NCBI): domain Eukaryota; kingdom Metazoa; phylum Chordata; class Mammalia; order Rodentia; family Muridae; genus Rhabdomys; species Rhabdomys pumilio. Next base: position 38,271,229 of record JANHMN010000021.1, read on the forward strand.
TACCAATCACATTAGAGATTACCAAATTCTTCTAGAAAGTTCCCCTAATTCCTGCATGCTTTTGTCTTGGGTGGCCATTTTGTAAAATGGTTGACCCCCACATGGGTTGTTTCTACAGAATAAATAGTCTTTGTTTAATACTGAGTCTGGGGTCTTTCTTCATTGATTTTCAGAGCCTTAGAGTCCAAGGTCTTTCTCAATGGCACAGTAAGTTTGAGGTTGACCTAGGTACACACGTGACCCTGTCTCAAGAAGTAAAAGGTTTAAAAGATTTTCTATGACGTGTCAGTAAATTCACAGGAGACTCGGCTCTCTTTCACTTTTAACAAATATTAGTAGAAAAACCATTAAACCCAAACAGCAAGACGAGGCTTGGGTTCAGCCATAAAGAGAAGAGGGTATTCGTGGTCATAATCTGTAATGGTTTTCATCTGCCTACCATTCCTGGCATGAGAAAATGACAGGGAGACCCCCGCAAGACAGAATGTACAAATTCCTTTCTCCATCTGAAAAGGGGCACGAATAGGTCTTCTCTGGAGTACTCCAGCACAAGGCAAGTAGAATTTATTTGCCGTTTTTAGAACTGCAGATTCCCTGGCATCCATCAGTCTCACTGTTATTAACCGGAAGTGTAGGATTCTACATACACCAACACAGCCTGGGAGGATACAGGCGCATCTTCTGCCTGAATATAGCTGCACCTCACTTGTTTGTCCAGAGGGGGCGCATGAGCACTCACCCACGTGCTGCACCGGGAGGGGCAAAGCGACAAGCTTTGGAAACAAACATGGTTTCAACTCAGGGCTGTCCTCAGACAAGTCACTTGGAGAAAAAAGGATTTCTGATTCTCTTGACGAGTTTGCCTGAGTAGGAAGAACATGTCAAGTGAAGTCGGTAAAGACCTCCCCTGCAAGAGCTTTTCTGAGTGTTCACTTCAAAGGACACCAACATCTCCTTCCTCTACCCTTGCTCATTCCCACTCCGACCACAGCGAGGGGCTGTCTACAAAAATAACCCATAAAGAGTGGTTGGGAAGTAAATCCAATCCTCCGGTCACCGGCTGGTGCGCACTCACGCCCCATGGTTTGGAATGACTCAAGGGTTCCTTGGCTTCATAACCCTGATGCCACTGTTCTATTTCAAGACCTCAGTAAATAAGAGTCATCATCCCACATTCACACCAGTCCCTATCCCTGGGGAGGCCATCAAGCCCCATAAAGAATTTTATCTTAGTGAAAGCAACTTAAGGACTGGAATCAGAGTCTCTCTCTCTCTCTCTCTCTCTCTCTCTCTCTCTCTCTCTCTCTCTGTCTGTGTGTGTGTATGTATGTGTGTGTGTGTCAGAGACAGAACGCGATTCTGCATAGATCCCAGAGCCTTGCACATGCTAAATACATGCTTCACCATTGAACGATGTCTCTCAAGCTTAATTTTTAAATGTTAATATTACCATGCAATAAGACAGACAGACAGACAGGAAGAAAGAAAGAAAGAAAGAAAGAAAGAAAGAAAGAAAGAAAGAAAACAATTCAGATAGATCTAACTTTTAACAAATGCAGTCACCATTACCTGGAGGTGGGGAAATAAATCATTTATCAGTCAAAATTTTGTCAGCCGGAGCCAGTTTAAGTGGGAAAATATATCGATCTTTAATTTTTAAGTATGTGCATATGTCCTCGGGTCTACGGATGGATTTGTGCACATGTGTGCGGGTGCCTGTGTGATTACAGGTGTCAATCTCTTGGATCTGGAGTTATAGGGGATTGTGATCCACTTGATGTGGGTGCTGGGAAGCGAAGTTGGGTATGTGCTCTTAATCACTTCTAGTCACTATGTCCTCAGTCACTGAACCAACCTTTTAGTCACTACCCTTTGTTTAATGGATGTCGCGTAACTATTTTTTAAAGTAATACTACTAAGTCTAGAACACGAAAATACGATTGTAAGCTCTTTCACTTCTTCGATGGAAAAAGTGAAGAAGGAGGAGGCCAATGATTTATTCCATTAAATTATGTCCAGGTTTCTTTTATAACAATGCAATATTTGCTAAATCAGAAGGATACCTTTAAGTACCCTTTGTGAATACGCTCATGGCTCTCTTTTGTGAATCAGTGAAATCCAATCCACACCAAACTCTAGTTCTTCTTGGGGGAAAGCTCCTGCCTGCCCTGTCCTCAGGTCTGGCTGCTGATGGAGTGAGCAAACAAGAGCTGCCCCTGTCAACAAGGCGGTGGGAAGCGGTGTTGTCCCACTGCACAGAGAGAAACCACAGACCAAAGAGGAAGGATTCTTCCTGGACCAAGCCTTTCTGGAAAATTCCTCTTTAATCCTTGAATCAAAGAGAAACCACTGGAGCCTGGCCCAGTCTTTAAGTACAACAGCTCTTACCCAGGGTTGAGCACGTGCATCTTGCGGTCCCTGCAGGTGGGAACTGTGGAACCAGTCAGCTGATAAACGGGGTCTTGCTTCAAAGGACTGCAGTGCCAGCCCTGGTGATTTCTTGGATCTTCCAGGACATAGCAAGGGCTTTGAGGAAGAGAAAAGACAGAAGTGCTGGGGTGAAACTATTCTGGGACTAAGTAGCACATGAAGAACAAAGGAGGAATGCCCAGTCTGCTCCACACCTCCCCCCAGTTGTTCTACAACCCCTCATCTGTTCTACAACCTCAGAACATGTATGGCTTCCTTTTCTACTTTTGTTAGTTTTAAAAAAAAATCTTTCGTGGGGTAGGTGCACCACATGTGGATGGTAGAGGACGATGTGTGCGTATTGCTTTCTCCTTCCACCGTGTGTGAATTCTAAGTTTTCAACTCAGACCCTCAAGACTGGAGGCAATGCCTTTGCTCACTGGGCCACCTCACTGTCCCCAAAGTGCAGCTTCTCACTTTAATAGTTTCCATCCAGAGAAGTCCCGAAGGTCACTACAGCCTCAATTATCCCATTTTTCTGTGCATCCCGGACAACTCCATGGATTTAAGCACAGACTGCCATGCAAGGATGTCTAGAAATCGTGTTCATTGTTTTTTTGTTTTTTTGTTTTTTTTCTTTTCAGCACTTCCTGACCTTTCCCCTAGTGGGCAGACTTATTCACTTTGTCTGCAGAAGAATTCATGTTGTTATGACTGGAAGGCGGGAGAAAGAAAAGGTTTTTTGTTTGTTTGTTTGTTTTGTTTTGTTTTCAGAATGTTTATTTCCATGCAGGCTCCACACAAAAGGCAGATCAGGGAGTTTAGGCTAAGACAAAGATCTGCAGGGAGACCCGGCCTAGCCGACTTGGTCTAGCTGACTCCTTTCAAGGGCATGAGTCTGCACTTATTTTTCTCTTCACAGCTGCACAGAGAGACGCTCCAGGGTCAGGTTACTATATATCTGCCCAGATGACCTTACCCCACCCCCCATCCCCCCACCCCCCACCCTCGCTGAAAAATCCTGAGCCTATCAATACTGTTCCTTTTGCCATAGTCATAGATATTTCCAGAGCCCCCTTTCCACCTCTGGAAAGAGAAGGCTGGTCTTTGACCCTCCTAGGGTAGCAAGAGTAAAGAAACCCAGCAGTAGGAGAGGAGTGGAGGCCTGTGGGAGTGGAAGAAGTTAACTAACGCCTAGCCTGGCAAATAGTATACCCAAATGTCAACCAAAAAAGATTGGAGCTCCAGGTTCAGTGAGAGACCTTGTCTCGTGGGTGTGGGGGTGGGGGAACAATAGAAGAAAACTTTTGTGTGTGTATTTGTGGATTGCTGCCCTCAACATACATAAGCACAGGGTGTGGGGAGGGGGAGGGAGCCCACACGTGCACATATGAGCACCCCAGTAGAAAAATGGAGGTGAGAGGACACATCAAAAAGAAACACACATACCTCAATAAATACCCCAAAGATTCTACAAAGATGCTTGCTAAGTGGATTGAGGTCCAGGGATGCCATGGAGGAGCCTGTGGCAGGGCAGTGCTGTATGCCTATCAACCATTCCTTCATTTGATACTTACAAATCTCTGGGCAATGAATGCATGGACGAGGGAACACGTGGGTGCTTCCGACCTTGATCAATGGGCTACACTATCTCATGAACCCACATGCTTAAGAGAGGACAAACAAAATACACATCCTTGAATATTCTATTACCCAAACTATAGCTGTCCTTCCCGCAAATTCTATTTTGAAGAACTAGGAAAGCTACATTTTCAACTGGACCTTGAAAATCTTGAAAAAGCTACGTGTATTTCCCCTATTCTGTGTGCTAAAATGATTTAAAAAAAAGGGGGGGGGGAGAAATCTATGAGAAGGAGTAGTTTAAGACTGTGTTTCTGAAATTGGCTAATATGCCAATTTAATGCATATTTATGCACGGTAAATTCTCCTTGGCCAATCAAATAAAAGCTTGAGATATAGGAATGATCCCCTGAGGAACCAAAGGCCAACAGCCTTCCTTGGGACTTAACTCCCTCTGAGGACATGAGGGTGACATTAGTTACTTTTTCACTCAGTACTATGACAAGATGCTGCTTATGGGCGGAACGGTTTCTTTTGGCTGGGTTTCAGGGATTTCAACTTATAATAGCCAGTAAGGCATGGTAGGGTGGCTCACACTACCATGTGAAACCAAGCCAAGTGGAACGTGGAGAAAGTGCTGTTCGGCACCCAGGGGGAAGAGCGCAGAACCAGACTCACTGGTTGGGTGGAACCTTCAAAGGCCACTCCCACTCTTGATTCGACCCACCCCTTCCACTCAAGCCCCACCTCCTAATAGCTGCACTCCCTCTCCAAATAGCCTCTTTGTCCCAAGCTTTCAAAACATGAGCCTGTGTTTCAAATTCAAACCCTGACAGGAGACCCCAGACCTTATTCTCATAGAAAACTGACCTCTGCTCCTTCCTCAAGGAAGCCCAAGAAATCTTGAGGTCCAGCTGGCTTATGAAGAGATTTAAGAAGGAACAGATAGACCCTTCATTAACAATTAAGTCCTCCCCTATCCAGGGCGAGTTGCTGGACAATTTTCTTTCTATACTGTTATGACTGTTTTTTGTTTGTTTGTTTGTTTTGTTTTGTTTTTCGAGACAGGGTTTCTCTGTGTAGTCCTGGCTGTCCTGGAATTCACTCTGTAGACCAGGCTGGCCTTGAACTCAGAAGTCCGCCTGCCTCTGCCTCCCAAGTGCTGGGATTAAACGCGTGCGCCACCACTGCCCAGCAATGACTGGCTTTGATCATCATTAACTTGACAGTCTCCACCTTGGAGACTAGCCTCTAGGCATACCTGTGAGGGATTCTCTAGACTAGGTTAAATTAAGTGAGAAGGGAAGGCTCACCCTCTTAGCCGGAGTCTTTGACTGAATGAAAAGAAGAAAGGAAGCTGAGCGGGAGCCATCTTGCCCTTTGTTCCCTAATTGCAGACACAATATAGCCAACTTCGCCTCCACGATGGATGGACTGTCCCCTCAAACTGTGGGGTTAAACAAGCCCTTCCCTTCTGTCCTTGTAATCCTTTGGTCAATGGTATCTTTTATCACAGCAACGAAAAAACAACTACAAAATACAGACCGTAAAACAAGGAGAGAGCTTCTCCTATGACCCCTCAATACAATACAGCTGACCCCTCATTTCAATACAGTTAATGTAACACAGAGAACATTCTAAGCAAACTGACAGGGTCTCCAGGTTGGTCTGATTTTAGGAGGCTCAGGGTATTTTCAAATTAGAACCTCCAATTTAGTTCTCCCCGTGCCTGTAAAGCAACAGATTTCTGCACCATTTAAAAGGAAAAAAATGTGAGTGTGAGCTGCCAGCAGCTGGCTGAAAACCCCAAGCATTGGGTAGGCTGGATCGGTTCCAGATTTTGCATAAGGAGTTCATTTTGGGTTAGTCAAAAAAAAAAAAAAGGTGGGGGGGGGGAAGGAGTTGGCCCAGATCCTGTTGCACAAATTCAGGAACAAGGAGTTGTGATTCTCTTTAGAAATCGCTGGAAGGTGGCCCTCAGGTCTATTTGCCAAAGCACAGTTTGATGTCCATTTCTTTCCCTGTTAGACGCAAGAAGTGCCACTCACAGGTCCAGGATTTTCCTCTGATGAGCCACCAGCTGATGCAGCTGTGAAACTCCATGAGGCTAATTCCCTCCCTCTCTAACTTTTTTTTATAAAGATCTATTATTTCTGCAGACTTCATTGTTAAGCCTCTTTTTCTTCCATCTCATAAATCTTATTCTTCTTAGCCTGAGACTACATTTACTGTAAAGGATTCACCTAATTTTGTTAAAGGATGAAAAGCTCTTACGTTCATGAGATGCAAACTTCATGTTTTATAATAGCAATCACTATTTTGTAGTTTCAGAGTGACGCGTAAATTAATGTTGTCATCGTCGTTGTTGTTGTCATCGTCGTCGTCGTCTCACTCCTAGAGAAAACTAAGGACCACTAATATTTAAATCTATATGTTTTCAGACTTTTAAGTTTTATTTTAGAAAAAAAAATGATATAAATGGTTTAGCAATCTAATTTTTTTTCTAAGTATATAAACTGGATATTTTCCCATAGAATATTATTTTTCAGTATCACTGTTTTTGAAAAGTGGATAGACAGAATGGATAGTCATGTATCAGCTTAGCTATACTTCTATGTGTTTTCTACTATGAATAATTTTGAAATAAATCCCTGCGTGCATACTTGTCAAGTTACCTCTTGTATTAAGGATCTTGTGTGCATTTGTGTGCATGTGTGTGTCTGTGGTGTATGGTGTGTGCATGTATAATATTTGTGTGTCTGAGTGCAAGCATTTGCCTACCATGGTAGACTGTGGAGGTCTGAGGACAACCTTGGGGATCAGCCCTCGACTTCCACTTTGTTTGAGATGTGGTCTCTTGTCTGTCATGGTGTACTCAAGGCTAACTGGTCCCTGGGCATCTGGGCCTGTTCCACCTCCTATTTCACCCAACAAGTGTTGTGATTACAGATTCACACTGCCACAACTGGCTTCAGAGATTACAGGTGCACACTGCCACATCTGGCTACAGAGGGGTTCTGGGGATCTAAACTCAGGTCCTCAGGCTTACCATGCAGGCGCTTTTCCAGTGAGCCCCTCCGAGGAGTCTCCATGATAAAATTCTATGCACAGACCTTGCTCGATGAAGTCATGTACATGCTGCTTTTAAGACCTTCCTTGCACACGACCAGAGTAACTATGTTTGTTTCCAGACTCCCTAACTTTGTCCCAGAGCACATTTCCTTGCTGTTCTTGTAAAAGAAACCCCCCTTTTATTATGTCCACTTGAAAGTCAAAATATTGTTTTATTTCTTCTGACAAGGTTGAACATATTTTCAAACTGTGAGAGAGAGTGTGTGTGTGTTTGCCTGTTCTGTGAGTGTGTGTGTGTGTGTTCTTTTTGGAGTATTGTCTCTTGCCTCCATTTTTCTTTCTTTCTTCTTAAGATTTATTTTTTATTTATATGAGTACACTTCAGCTGTCTTCAGACACATACTAGAAGAGTGCACCAGATCCCATTACAGACGGTTGTGACTCATCATGTGGTTGCTGGGGATTGAACTCGGGATCTCTGGAAGAGCAGTCAGTGCTCTTAACTGATTGGGGGTATTTGCATTTTTCTTCGGAGCTCATCACACACAAAGCTGACAGCGTCCCGATGTGTTACTGCCCTGTGAAATGTTAATAGGCATGCTGACAGAGAACAAGCTCCATGGTCAGATTTAACACACATCATTTCCTAAACCTAATTGACCATCAAAACTACTTTTTATCACAGAACACCCATTAGCATCGCTCAGCACACACTGGTGTTCTGAGCAGTAACTTTGAAAATGTGTGAGTATTGATTCTTTATCGGTTACACGTGTGAAATGCTCTTCTCATTTCTGTTCCATTGTGCCTGTTTCCTCAGAGACTTTTAATCTTTGTTTCTGAAGCTCTTGAGTATTTCCTTTGCAGCACAGCATTGAGGGAGTAGGCACCTTGGATTCACATTTACGTGCTTTGTGTCCTGGAACTGCCATTGGCTGGGACTTCTGGGAAATTAACCTTTTCCTGCCTCTGTGTCAGCATCCTGAAGATGGGAGGGAGAGTCATGCTTGACAGTATATCACATGCTTGGTTGTACTGAAGGTGATGGCCGGTCACCCTCTGGATGAGATATAAAGTCTCTGTCCCTGCTCACATTTTCTTTGTTCATTTTCATCTTGGTTGTGAAATAAAGACTTTATGTTTCCTTTCCGATGCTTAGCCAAAATTTTCCAACATTGTCTATTGATTAATGTTTATATTATATTAATTATATTATATTATATTATATTATATTGTATTTTCTAGGTTATTTTGTCTTCTCAGTCTGTCCTGAAACCAAGACCCCTTTGTTCTTACTCATTTTTATTTACCTGAATCATAGCTGACCTGCCTCTTTTAATTGCCACCCCCAGTCATTTGGTCCTTGGTAGGGCTAAGGAACCCAGAATGGTATTCAGGGTCCTCGCTGGGGCAAATGACAAACACCAACCCTGTAGATCTTGATGCTACCCCTTTGTGCTCTCTTCAAGTCCACATGCTAGTGAGGCTTATGCTTCAGGGATAGCCTGAGGAACTTCTCAGGAATATTAGAACCTATTGCTGGTCACTATGTCAGAAAAGAATTACTGTCCGCCAAGTCCACATGCCTGGGAATCTGTTTCCTTGTGGAAACTTTGCTAAAGATTGAAATGATTCCAGAAAAAAATATTCGTCAGTATTGAGGGTGAGAAGCAAAGATTCTAGAGGCCACCTTCTGGTCATGGCCAGATGTACCTCTGAAGGGCAGGCGCTATGGGTAGAAGGCTGGTGGCAAACACTGGGTGAAAAGTGTCTGAGATCTCCATTGGCCTCCAGGTCAATGCCACTCCACAGTAGGGGCAGCTGGTCAAGGTCCTGATGTTAGTCTTCCAAAGCCGACCATCCTTGGGCCAGTGTAGCTCCACTCTCTCCCAGTCACGGCAGGAAGAAAGAATGGCCTCTCATTACACAGTGATTCTAAAAGCTTTGTTACAGAAAGCAGTACGAAAATACCGATGCAGAGAAAAACAAAAATAAAATCTACAGAAGGTGAGACATGAACGGGGTTTCTGCAGAGGGCTCGGCAGTCAGAGACACCCTTCTTATTTCCTTCAGTTAATAAAGCTAAACAGGAAACGAACAGAGGAAATTCAGGAAGTCAGAGGCCCCAGTGGAATGCAGATGGCTAGGCTGGAGGAGGATTCACCTACTCAGACCTGCAGGCTCTGGGCACATAGCGGGTGAGTCCTGTAAACCTGACGGATGACTCAACAGTGTAGGAGTGGGTGGGAGATCTGGAGAGCAATTTCCAGTGAAAGACACAGACAATCCGATTGCATGCTGTTGCTTTTGAAAGAAAGGGAATAGCTCAATGTCTGTGGTTAGAAAGACAACCCCTCTTGGGTATGTCAGTGATAAAAGCCACATGGAGAAGGCTGAGAAAAAAGTGAGCTGGGGAAATTTTTACATTGCCCTTCAGCCTTCTGGGGGAGTACTTACGGCTGAGAAAACCTCTAACTATGGCCCCTAATATAGCCAGCTATCTCTCAGCATCCCTGAGAGACCGCATCCCAGATCACTCCCACACCTCTAAATTACTGGTTGTTTAGGCATCTTATGCAATAAGATGACAAAGTGCTCGTATTTAACGTAAGCACCTCCTCCTGTGTAAATTTAGTCATCCCAGGAGATTTCTTAAAATACAAATGTAATGTGAACTCTACATAAATAGTAACCGTACTGTCAAGTTTAGGGACTAATTAAAAAAAAAAATTTGTATGTACTCATAAGCACTCTTTTTCTCCTGAATGTTTTACCTGCAAGGTGGTTGACTCTGCAGATGCCCAGCTACATCTGGAAAGGCCTTGAGGGAAGCAGGCGTCAAAAAGGGAGCTAAAGGTTCCGGGTAAAGAGTCCTTAAAAAAAAAAAACCACTCAGTAGCCAGCACCTGTACCATAATCCCGATTTCAGATCCCAGGGCTTAAGCACTGTAGTCTCCCAGTAGCTCTTAGATTTCTGAGTGGACAGTGAGGGGGTGTGTGAGAGTTGGGGCAGAAGAAGAAAGCACACCAAACTCAGTTTTGTGAGAGAGTCCTGCATCAGCACAAGCTGCTCCAGCATGGTTACTGGTTCAGGCTTGCACATCTGGGTTTTGGAATGTCCAAATGTGGGTAGAAAGTCACATGCTGCCCTGTTGGCACTCGCAAGATCGGGAAGTCATTTCTGAAGAGATGCCCTCCCAAGCGCACGTGATCCTTGAGTACCAGACACGATGTTCATAGGCTGAGAATAGACTCACAACACCACCTAGAAAGTCTCAATGGATTTTCACTTTCAGGGTCGGAGATTCACTCAAGATAGGTCACCTGCTGTCTCTGATTTCCATACTTAGTGTAGGCATTGTGAAGAAGGAAAATCCAGGTGAAATTCATATTCATGACATGGTGGTTTTTCTCAACCAACAAGGAAGGAGACCTGAGCCAGAATCAGATGTTCAGAATACCAAACCCTGCTCACCAAAGACAGCACTTCCCAAAGGGCCGATATGAAGGAATGAACAAAGAGCAGCATTTCCAGATCTACCAGGAACACTAAGAAGATGGTCTTGCCATCCAGCAGGATCTCAGTTTTAGGTCATAGCTGCAAGGAATCCTGGGAGATTCCGATACAATGTAGGATCTGGTAGAAAGAACGATTGTCGACATAAAATATTCCAGTCTTAATGTCTTGAGATATCTAAGTATCCACAAGACCTCCATGGCATGTGAACTTCATCCTTTGAGTTTAGAACTGCCTGGCTTTGCCACTGTTAATAACATACAGGCTCAACTTGTTGTGTGGTAGGGTGAGTCTAGATCTGGACTAGAATGGTCCTACTATATATTAGCCATTTCCCACAAATCTTAGAGGGTCAGAGGGATCTGTGGACATCTCACTAGGATGATACTCTTCTGTGACTTGACCCGGAATATCAGGCTACAGCCAGTAAGCATATAAACCAGAAAAGACGTCTCACACACATCAGAACCCCCATGACCCCCCATTCATTTGTACCCTTTGAAGACCAGGAAGGTCTGTAAGCTCCTGTTCAGAGCAGAGGTTCAATCTCCCACTTAAGCATACTAACAAGCATACAGCAGTCTCTGTCTGGGAAGGTGGCAGTTGGCTTTCAAAGATGCTTCATCTTCTTAAGGGGTCAGGATCACGTGAGTCTTCCAGAGTCAACAGCCATCTGGTGTTATACCGAAAAGATTTGGACTTTCCAAGGTGGATCTGTTGAAGGTTCTCAGCGCTGTGGTCCTGGGCAATATGACCCACCAGGAGAAACACAAGGGACTCTCAGGATACAGGATGGTGACAGTGAGAAGCCAGAACCACCCACTACCCTAGACCATAGATCTGTCCAAGTGAATTTGATTTTGGTATTGGAGATGACACAAATTAGCATTTCTTGATGACACATCATCAAAACGATGCTAGAATGTTCTCTGTGAAGACACCCCCCCACCCCCCGTTGTAGTAATTATTTTAAAAATGGCCACCGGTGAAGCCGACTATCTAAGCTGTGGCCCAGCCACCATGTTCAGTGGCCAGAGGCCACATGGGCACTGCATCTAGAAATGGCCAGCCAAAAGCACCAGCCCTGCCACCCACGAGATGCCAGTGTGGGAGATGGCTGTGCCAATCTTCCACGCTGTCTCCGAAAGGCTGGGCAGTGCCTGGACCATCCCACCAACCACACGGGCTCGGTACAGATGAGACTCTAATGCTTAGATTATCCAAAGGCTTATATATTTAGTAATGATCAATAACAAGATACCTTTACAATCAGAGGTGTAACCCAAACCCAACCTAGATATACCAACTACCTTTGACTGCTACAAACAAGGGAACATCAGCCTCCGTGTCCTCCTCTCTTGTCTCATCTGTCTCCTAGCTCCTCCTCTTCCTTCCCTCTTCCTCCCTTACTCCTCCTCTTCCTCTCTTTACTCCTCCCACCTTAGCTCCTCCTACACCCCCCCCAAGGGCACTGCAGTTAGGCTTGAGAGCTAAATAAGGCTCTCATGAGATATGTGATTGTCAAACTGCCTGACACCATCTAGCAGTGATTACTTATTTGGCAGAACTTTGCAGAAGCCTTCTGCTTACAACGCCACCACTAGCAGCATTGGCGATATTTCAAACAATAACCCCTAACTATGATGGTTCTCAAAAGTGAAACCTTGTTACGTATGTTACCATCCTTACCCTAAGAGAGGTGCTCGTAGCCTCCGCCCCTCATCTCCTCGGAGTCATGGATGCCTCAGTTGTTTTCAGTAAAGATCTCCAGTTTTACTGACACGGTGTCACTGTTGAGCTAACCTCTCGTGAACTCTCACTGTGAAGATTCCTTCACGTGATTCGTAAGTAAGTTTGGGCTGAAAAACAATTCAAGATTTCCTGGAAGGACGTAGTAACCCATTGTTCTGTCTTTTCAAAACTTTGGTTAATTCTTCACTTTTTTTCATATTTTCCTTTTGAATCCAAGGGTAAATCTAACTAACACGGGTGTCCTCTGGCTTCTACATCCTCTCTTGCCTGAGGGTTTTAAAGCCTCACACTGAACCCTTAATTACTCCTCTTTTGGCTCTCTCTTCTTTCCCCTTGTCCTGGGAAAGAGATCATGGTAGAGACTAGGCAGCTCCTCAGCTGGTGTAAGCTTGCCTAATCTACTACAACCCATTGGTCTTAACACTGGCTTGCAATTAAAATCACCCAGAGAACTTTGAAAAGTACCAAATGCCTGGTTTTTCCCCTGCCAGCAATTAAATCAAGAACTCTTATGGGGAAGGCCCAAGGCTGATGTATTTTTAACTCTGCTGATGGCTGAGGGTTCTATTGGACATCCACCGTTAGGGAGCATACTGTGAGCCATAATTACCCAGGAGCCATTGCTGCAGTCAGATATCAGCTCATGTGCTGAGGTCATTGAAGAATACACAAGATTCTCCAACCCTCTTACTCTAGTTCTCCCACTTCTGGCTTCTTGCCTACTTGGCCTCTCCCCACTCTGAGGCTGAGCTTCCCTTATCAAAGCGACTCCTGGGATCCCAGGGCTGTCCTCTCCCCCTTTGGTGAGCTCCCCCCCACATATCTTAGGTGTCAGCACTTGAGTTACTATCATTCATTCAGAAAACAGAACTTTGCTTCTTGCTTTGAGTTAATCATTTCCCATTTTCCCAAGGTGATTCAGAAACGCAGAGCTCACTGACAAGAGTGTGGGCAGCTGTGTGGGCCTGTGGAACCACCTCCCGGCTCCAAAACACAGCAGGGCACGCTGAGAAAGGCAGCTGAGAAAGGCACCAAAGAGGAATGCAAGAGGCCTGTTTCCGAAACCACCGTATGATTGATGGAGGATTTGAGCAGCGCTCAAATGCGCAATCAGTTCTAGCCATTCAAGCCTTGTTAGTCAGTCGTCTCCTGGGAAATCGCTCGCTCATTCTCGAAGCAGCGGGTTGGTGCATGTTGTTGCATGTGGGAACCACATCAGCAGCCACACCGGGGATAAAAAGTGCGGCTACACAAAGAACCCACGCAACTTTCCTGTCTCCTGGCCAACTGAGTCAGCACCTCAGAGGTAGGACCAAGTGGAAATCTTCACCTTCTAAGAATTATCACCTTCTGGGGTTGTTTGTACCCTTACCAATCAACATAAACTCCCCCATTCGTTCACTAATTCATTCATTCATTCATTCATTCATTCATTCTCCACTTACTCAATAAACATTTCCTTGGATATCAGCTACATGGCAGGGGCTGTTGTTATCAGTCAGGGCTAGACATAAACCTAAAGAAGCATTAGTTTCCAAGATTTACAGTTTACTGTCAATCACGTATACAAATAACGACCTTCCCAAGAGACCCTGTCCGCTCCCTCCTTTGCTTTTCTCCTGTCTCTTTGGCTAAAGTCTCATCAGCCCTTTAGATCTTGAGTAAAGTGTTGCTTCATCCAAAAACCTTCCTGGATGTATACAGTGGGCATCAGATGCCTTCCATGTTCCAAATCGTAGGAATTCTTTAGCTACCTGTTTTCCGGCAGCCTCTGGCTAGGCAGTGACCTGAGGACAACGGTCTCCTCATGTCCATCTCTGATGACCACATTACTCCCTGCATGCTACACGGATTCAATCGGACATGTCCAACCCGAGACCCGAAGCCACAGGCAACCACCTTGACAAGCAGCGAGGCAGCCCAGTATAAAATACTAAACACGAAACATTCTACATTTTTGTTCTATCAACAGATTGTTTGATTCTCTTCTGTGGACTCTGTGGATGAGCACATCCATTTCCCACAGCCGAACTGTTGGCTGCACCCGCTTGAACAGACAACCAAGCAAATGACAGTAACAGTCGGAGTCGTTAGGAGTAGAGAGAAGACATCCAAAGACTCCACCTGGGAGATATGACGCTAATCAAGATCACAACTGGAAAACCTGAGTCATCATCCAGGCCTGAATGGTCGGAGGACAGAGAGAGATTGCAAGCAGGAGGCATGAGGGAGAAGATGAAGACCGGAGGAGGAGGAGGAGGCCAGGTCAATGCCAGAGGACTTTTGGGCAGACTGTTGATGGAGCAAAGCATATTGGAATGAATGGGGCATATACAAGCAACAGTCACTGGATGGGATGGGGCAGGTCCTCAGCCCATCTTTCCTTGGACCATCCAAATAAAACCAATAGACTGGGGAAGCTCCAGAGCTTCTACCATGCTTAAGTGACACTGGACTACTGTGTCCAGTCACCAGGCTGAATACGCTCCCATGAACCCACTTGGGCAAATGGCCCACTTCTGTAAGATTCCACGTGGGGTCTCCTCCACAGGGAAGCTTTCAGGCAATAGTGTGTGTGTGTGTGTGTGTGTGTGTGTGTGTGTGTGTAAGGCAGAGGTTAACATCTGCTGTCTTTACCACTCTCCACCTTATTTATTGAGTTGGAGGTTCACCTGGAGCTCATCATCTGGATAAGAGTAAAGGCCCAGCAAGCAGCCCCAGGGACCGTCCCCATTCCCTGATCTCCAGCACTAGGATGACAGGTGTGACCTCATGCCTGGCTTTTCACATGTCTGATGAGGATATAAATTGAGAGCCCTGTGTTTGCCTATGTTTTCCTATGTAGCCATGTCTCAATGGCCCCTCCCAGGTCTCTGTGTTAGTGACACTCTACTCACCAAAGGGTGTCCCTTATCACAAAGAGTGAGTGTGTACACCTCCCTCCCTTTGATACTCATTTTCCCCAAAATCAGCCTGTCTTCTGCAAGCTCGGCATTTCTGATGACATCACCCAACTTTTTCTTGACAGGCTGTCATTTCAAATGTTAATTATTTTATTTTCTGATAGAATACCACGTGAGTGGGTTTAGTCACTGGCTAATGCAATCTACGGTCACTTTCTGTGTTCTGTCTGTCTCCGTGTCAAGCACTGGTGCAGCCTGGGAAATTAAAGATGAATAAGATGTGTCTTAATCTAAAGTGATTGCTCACCTGTGGAGCAAGTTCTAGGCATGGAAATTGCTCGTGAGGTTGGTAGGGCCAAGACTATCTTTGATCAGGGTGTCTTGAAATGTGGTCCCTCTGCTAACAACATCACCATGACCTGGAAACTCATCTGATAAGAGCTTTTTTGGGCTCCTCTGACAACTCTGCTCTATTGGAAGCTATCCCTGCAGTATTGATTTAGCATCCTTCCAGGGGTGTTGGCTGAGATAGGGAAGGGGAAGAATCTCTGGTCTGTACCACACACTCCCAGCCTCCTTCTCCTTCTTCTTCCATGGAACTAGTAACATAACCAAGACACATCAATCCAGAGCTACACTCCAGGAGATGAAGTAAAACACTATCTTATCACGTAAGGACCACATCAGATCCCCGATCCCTAGAACCACAGAGATGCTTCTTGAAGAACAGCTGTGGGGCAGACCACACCGCCCCAAACCCTTTCAGTGCACAAGAAATCACAGAGGCTAATATTACCAACGCCTGCAGTTGCCCCTGCTTCGTGGGAGGAAAAACAAGTAATAGTATCAGCTTGAATACTCAAAGAGAAGAAACTCTGGAGCTATCGTAGTGTACTGGAGTGGAAATGATATGAACAGAGACAATAAAATGGGGGCCAGACCATGGTCTTAGCCCATGAGTCCGGTGGCCCCATGACTACTTTAAGTAAATTAAAGCACTCTGCTTTCTCTCTGGAGTTCATGGAAAATGGATCCTGCCCCTGGCAGACCTCTCAGAACTCCTGGCCACTGTAGGTTTTTTTTTTTTTTTTTTTCTTTTTTTTTTTGGCTTCTTGCCACATGTCATTAGTGACCTATTTTCCCTGCTGTGAGCTCAGCCATGTATAAGGCCCCTGAATCAGCAGTTTCTCCTCCACTTTGCTGGCTCCAGGCTGGTGAAAACGACACCAACGTCACAGAGCATGCCACCACGGATGCTCTCTCCTGGGGGGTGGGGGGGAGGGGCGGGGAGGGAGAGAGCACGTGATCCTTATAAAGACGTCTGCTTTGACCTGAGGCTGCCTTGGAGAGCCCAGCTGTCATGCCTCCTCCAGATAAACCGCTGAACCTGGGATTATTTTAGCTGAATAAGTAATCAGAACTAAAAATAGCCTTAAACTGCCTGGGCTTTGTTTAAACCCTGCCCAGGTGGGGGAGATAAGGGTTTTTTTTTTTTAATATAATCTAATAACAAAAGCATATTTTAAAAGACTTTGCCCCAAAATGCAAAAATAATTTTCCAACACGCCAATTTGGAATACGGTGCCCGGTTAATCTGGCTCTCTGACAGAAGAAAATTTTGAATTGAGATTACCGAGTTGAGATTACCCGTTGTTAAAAGCAACCAGGAATTGTGCTTAAACCTTCTAGGCATATCTTCAAACATAAATCCATGTGGGAAAATTACCCTTTGCTTTTAAAAAAACGGCAAAAGCAAGCTTGATGCCTGGCCGATTAGTCCGGAAGCCACGTTCCACAAGAGGGCGCTGTCTCGGTCAGTTCTTCTCAGCCTCGGCGGCTTCCTGCTTTGTCCCTTTGCGGTGTGCTTCAGAGAGAAGGGCTCAGTGCCCTGCAGATGGCTGCTTCTGTGACCAGGTTTTGAGGACATCAAGCAAATGCTGTCTATGCAGTGTCAGAAAGTCTAGTGTGAAAGACAGAGAACCAAACAAACCATTAAAAACCAAAGATAAAACGACGACCCGCATCTAGCTTGACTTTTCTGCGCGGGTGTTGCAGGGTGCATTTTGTGGCCCTCTGATGATAGAGAATGACAAAGGGATATAAAAGTGCAGTCTTCATAGACGCAGAAGCAGCTGTGGCGGCAAGCCAACAGCTGCATCTGGCATGGCCCTGGTGCGTTCATCTTCACAATTTCTTCCTCCCTCTAGATACAGAGCCCCACCCAAGCAGTGCACCTGGAGGCCCCTCTGGCGCTATTTCTTCCTGCTCTGAGCTGTGTTTCTATCTCTTCTTTCCTGGCTCAAAAGTTACAATGAGCACCTACTCAAAGTCCTTCAGAAAAAAATGGACCAGTTTAGCTAGGAAGCAAATTGGCCCTGCTGTGTAAGGATTCCAGGGAAGCAGAACAAAGACAAGAGATGCTGAATGAATCAAGTCATTCATCCGGGATCATTAAGCACACAACAGGCAACAGAGCCCGGAGAAGACCTCTCTTCCTGTCTCAACACACTCCCACGTACTTAGACTCAGCATCAAGGGCCGCTAAACCCATGGTATGAAGCTTCTGACGCCTCTGAGGTTCAGCCTTCCCTCCTGAAAGCATAAGATAACAAGATAGCAACCCCAGCACATCGGTTCTTATCTTGGGTACTTTTGAGAGTTGTTTTTATTATTTGTACATGTGTTTATCTGGATGTATCTGTATTATGAGGCCAGAAGAGGGCACCTGTAGGATCCTCTTGAAGCTGGAGTTAGTTACAGAGATTGTGAGGCACTGAACTGGGGGTGCTGGGGAGTGAACTCAGATCCTCTGGAAGAGCAGGAAGTGATCTTAACGGCTGAGCGGCTGAGCCATTTCTCAAGCCGCCTTCCTTTGGCATCCTGAGACAAGGTCTTACTATGTAGCCAGACTGGGCTCCAACTTGGGACCCTCATGCTACTACCTCCTGAGTGCTGGAGTTACAGATGAATACTCCTGTGCTTGGGTTTTGCTACATTGACTGTTCTGAGCTAAAATAATAACATATTGCCTTGTTCATATATTCCAGAGGTGGGGTCACATAGCAATGTAATGAATCTGTAAGAGAAACCTACACAGAAAGCAAGTGAACTGACCAGTTCATTTAGTGAGTTGTGGACCAGGAAAGAATCTCAAATAAGAGGATAAAAACCTCTGCAGCAGCTGGTGTGGAAATAAACGTTGTCCATCTTTAAGAATCCCAGCTGCTCCCCACAAGTCTCCCAGAGACTTTATTAGTGAGCTTTCCCCACTCGGCATAGTAAGTCAATGTGTAATAAAAATGCTGAAGGTCATAGCTTAAATTATTAAAATTCTAGCAGGTATTCGGCTCCTAGGTCGGGGAATGCATGCTAATGTCCTCATTTGAATAGTTGATTTAATACTGCTGGCTCCACCCTAGATCATCTGGAGAAGGATCCGGTCTAATGAGACCTCCGGAGCAGATTCAATTCCCACACAGGCCTGTCAGCTTCCTAGAGCATTTTCTTCCAGCCCTTAACCTAGAAGTATTAAAAAGAATAAAAATAAAATAATAATAATAAAAAAGCTCAAGGGCAAAGGACTCAGTCTTCATCCCACTGAGACTTAGAATTCTGTCTCCATAAACAGGAAACTTGTGGTTTCTAAAAGAAACTGGAGAAATAATGGAGACCAGGATCTTGCCAGGGAAGAAGGGTAAAAGATGACTCCAAATTGCTGTGTCACTGGAAGTGTCTGAGTAGGAGGTGACGAATGACATTCAATGGCTCTCCAGAAAGAGGGCTGAGGATGGGGCTGGGGTTGAGGAGGGATAAAGAAGATGAGAGCATCAGAGCAGAGAGATGATCCTGGTCCTATTCGAGAGTACAATGTTTCCCCTTTCTTCCGGGCTCCCCTGTCCTTCTGGTTTTCCTCATCACCCGTGTCACGTTTGCCTGTGACCTTCAGTAAGTCCCCAGCCCATGGTAGATAGTTAATTTGTTTCAAATAAGTAAATGAATAATGCATGCAAATTAGCCCCCAAAGAAGAAATGAGCAATGTGTTCATGGAGATATTTGGATACAGAACTCAGAAATCAAAGTCAGCCCTCTGGGTGAACTTGGGGAGCAGGCATGAGACTAGTGGTTCTCAACGACCAACCACTGGTTGCAACTTCATTAAGGGCAGAAATACTCTCTCACAGGGGTCACACATCAGACATCCTGCATATCAGATATTTACATTACGATTCATAACAGTAGCAAGATTCCAGTTATGAAGTAACAATGAAAACAACTTTATGGTTGGGGGAGGGGGTCACCACAACATGAGGAACTGTGTTAGAGGGTTGAGAACCACTGCTGTAGTCAGAGATGACTAAGCCCTGAGGGCTTTCAAAGGTGTAGACTTGTTCCTCTCACTTGTGATGAGTCACAAGTGTTCCCTTCTGTCAACTGCTCCTTTCAGATGACAAACAGTAATCAGTGTATGTATTCAGTACCTCCAGAAACAGTGGGAAGGATTCCCATCAACAGGCAAGGTCTTTGGGCAGTTGTCCTCTGGAAAATTCATGAGAAAGTGCCCACAAAGCATCATATTGCAAGAGGGAGGAAGGTTCTTCCCATGTAGTGATTATTTTTCTGGACAGATGTCTGTTTCTCTTTCTTCCACATCATCGATTTTAAAAAGGAGGGCTGGCCCCATCCCGTTCTTCCAAACTAGGCCCTCCGAGAGACTCGGAGGGCTGTTCTGTTCACACATGCCATCCTCTTTCCAATAGACACTCTGTCAGCCCTGTATGCGTCACCAGATTCCAGAGCACACCTGAAGATGGGAACCCATCCTGCCTGCCACCCACAGTTGTGAGGTGTTATTATACTGACTTTGGTGAGTGTTGTTGTTGGAGACTTTAGGAGGTTAGCTAGACACAGGGATGGATGAGAAGGCAATGCCTCGAAGCCAGTTCTAGAATCTGGCAAAGGGGGACATCAGCAGAGACCTGGGTATCTGAATCTTACTAGTACCCACCAGCAGCACCAGTTAAAGGGCAGAATGCTGTCCTGAAACCCCAACACCCCCAAAGTTCTCTCAGCAGCAGCAAAGTGAACTTTGGCCTCCAAGAAAATAAGATGGCCCTTTTTCCACCCTGGAACAAGATAATACCCTAGCATAGAATGCTCTGACCCAGAAGTACTTGGGGCTGGCACCTTCTTATCTTTGGGTCTGAGTTGAAGTGTAACCCTCACTGGCACCTCCCCCTGTACTCTCCCTCCAGTGTCAGCCTCTACCATGTTTCCTTGTATTCACGGTACTCTGTGGTCCAGGCTGACTTGTCCTGATCTGTTTATGTCAACAGACACGTTCCATAAATGCAAGGACAGCGCCGGCCTCCTTCCCCGTTTCCTCTTGAAGCAGTGTTTAGATAGAGTAGGCTCTTGTTCACTATGTACTGGGTTGATGAGCAGGTGAATGAGTGTATAGCTGAATTTGAGGCTGAAGACAGCAATGGGGAAAGCACTGCTTATCACAAACAGGACCCATCTGTTTTAGGAGGAAGAGGGGTTCTTTTTTTAAGGCAAGGAGGTAAGCAGATGCAGGTGGGTTATCTACGCCAGTCACAAGATTATTTTTTATGTATTTCCTTTATTTTTTTGTTTTGTTTTGTTTTGTTTTGTTTCCTTTATTTTTGAGAATTCCACATATGGGTAATGCGTGTACATCATTCTCTGCCACATCCCATCATGCTCTGGGGCCCTGCCCCCATCTGTTCTCAAGTCCATGACCTCTCAGAGAATAACTGACTATACCTGCCCGATGCCGGTTGATACATCTACAATACAATCCCAATGATCAAGGCTCAGGGAATATCATCCAAGAAGAGGCAGGAAATGCAGGCTGGTTTGTTGTTGCTGTTTAATTTCCATTGTTTAAAAATTAATATTTCTTGCTTTAAAACATCTTTCAGAACTCAGGGGTAAGAGGACAGGTTACATCAATTTGCAGACTAAGTTAGCATTGTGATCATAAGGCAAAGTATTTTTAAGCATAGCAAGCACTGGAGAGGCTGTAGAGAGAAGGAAACCATGATACACTATTGGCGGACCCTACATTGATACAGTCATCTTGAAAGATAGTAGCAAAACTCCTCAAAGAGTTACAAATAGAGGGATCATATAAGCAAGCTGAACAACCTTGGACTACCTACTCGACTGAAATGAAGTCAGCATCTTCTCACCTGTATTCATTGTTCACAGTAGCCAATTGGTGGAGTCAACTAGTAGACAAATGGACAGTTAAGAAGCTCCCTCCCTCTCTCCCTCCTTCCTTCTTTCCCTCCTTCCCTGTATCCCTCCCTCCCTCTCTCCCCTCTTTCCTCAACAAGAGGAAATTCTGTCATTAACAACATCATGAATGGACCCAGTGAACACCATGCTAAATGAGACAAGCCAGACACAGACAAAGACTAGTGGACTTCCTTACATGAGGAATAAAAAAAAAACTAAAACTTCCAGAAGTAGACAGTTGAGTGGTGGCAATCAATAGCCAGACTAGAGCCTGTAGCTAGCAATAGTGTCAGAAATACATATGTGTGGTTCTCAGCACTTGGAGAACTGAGGCAGGAGGATGATGAGCTCAAGAAAAGTCTGGGCTACAATGAGAATCTGAAGCCAAACTGACATAGAAGACCTTGCTTTACAAAAGTATACACTATAGCTAGATGTGGTAGTATATGCTTTTAGTGCCAGCACTTGAGAGGCAGAGGCAGGCACATCTCTGTGAGTTCAAGGCCAGCCTGTTCTGCATAGCAAGTTCCAGGACAGCCAAGGATATCTGTCTGAAAAAAAAACAAAAATAAAAACAATACATACACCAAAAAAGTATATATTATATCATGTACTTAAACATTCCTATAAAGGGCAGATCTCATATGATTTCTTCCCACAAATAATAATAGCTAAAAGATGGTGTCTTAGTTACTTTTCTGTTAATGTATAAGACCAAGGTGACTTATAGAAAAAAGCATTTAATTGGGGTTAAATGGTTTCTCGGGGTTAGCTTTGATGACCATCTTGGTGAGGAACATAGCAGCAGGCAGGAGTGGCATGGACAGCTCATCTCTTGAGACATAAGCAGGAGGCAGAGAAACTGGGAGTGGTGAGAACTTCATAAACATCAAAGCCAACACCAGACATACCTCCTCCAAGACCACACCTCCTCCAGCAGGGCCATACCCCCTTCAACAAGGCCACACCTCCTAATCCTTCCCAAACAGTTCCAGCAACTGGAGATGAAGCATTCAAATATATGAGCCTATAGGATTATTCTCATTCAAACCGACACAGGCCGGATTTAGGAAGGCTTTGGGGAAGATGGTGTTCTAAGTGTATGTTTGCCCGAAAACTCAGCAAGTCGTATACATTAAATATATGTGATGTTTTATGTGTCAATCATATCTTAGTACAAAAGTGATGATGGACAGATGATGGATGGATGGATGGATGGATGGATGGATGGATGGATGGATGGACAGATTGATAGATGATAGACTGTAGGACAGGATGTATGTATGCATACAATCAACACAACACAGATAACAGCTTTATCTTAACATTTGGGTGCAGCGAGAGAATATAATTAAGATGAGTAAACCCCTGAGAATTATTTTCAGTTCATTTAAACTGCTGCGTGAAAAATTCTTAAGGAAAAGACATCAGGGAGTTTGTGGTTGTTTTCTGTATCTCCTTTAGCTCAGAATGCTGTAAGACCAGCCTCCAACATGGCATCCCCCTCTACCCTCAGCATGTGCTCTCTGATTTATGCCCTCTGACCTGTGCTGCTGACAGTGCTAGACATCTGTCCCTACCGAAGAGATCGACCCAGGACTGGTTCTTACTGACCGACTATGTCTGGCGGAATGATTAAGTTTGTCCAGCACAGCTGTTAGGCAGTCTGCAGACACTGCCTTATTCCCATGATGACTTGAACATATGTAGGATGCAGTCCAACGGGGTGGGGGAGGGGGAGCACACGGAGAAGATAACACACATTCACCTCTTCACGTATTTAGTATGTTCAGGGTCACCATGTCTTTTACACCACTCACCTGCTTTTCATCTGCGTCCCCATCACTGCACGTCCTGTGTTTTTCTACCCTTATTTTATAGAGGAAGCATCTCTGTTCAAAATCATTAGATGTTGCGTTTCTAGTCATGGGACAGGAAGACCTACTCCTGTCGCCAAATGCAGTATTAAAAGACAGATTTTTAAAGCACCTTCGCTGGTTAGTCTGGCTTGTTTATATACATCCTGAGGAGACACGAGAAGCTTATTTTATCTTTGTCAGACCAGATGACGGTCAAAGGCTAGACAGAGCTAGCACGGCACCGGAAACTTGAGGCAATTCTAGAATGCCACAACGGAGAATGGAGAGGAGGAAGGAAGAAATGTCCTCCATTTTACAGGGCAAGGCTACATAGCTCCCCAAATCCCTCTCTTGAAGGTAATGTTATAGTCAAGACCTCTAGTATCTCTAAGCATCTCTTACCAAGTAATATAGACACGGAAATGCCACAGCTGACAAGGGCCTGGGTGAGACCGCAAGCTTTGTTAATTATTTACCTCCCCCGACCCATCCCCAGTAGCCAGCTGCCTGCCTGGCTCCCATCGGAACTCACAATCCCATATACAAACATTAAAGGCAAATACTTCCTGCACTAAAAAATAAAGAACACAGAAAAGTCTGTTTAAATCATTCACTCTTCATTTGGGAAGCTAAACACGGGTGGGAGAGAAGCTTCTGGCAGGGCAGGGAGCAGGCAGCAGTGTAGACGCCTGCCTCCCTTTGATCCTCTAGAGAACATCCCATGGGGAAAGGCTATGGGAAGATGAATCAGACTGCAGCCGACCTTCCCCTCCCTCCAACTGTTGCTCTTGTCTCTCCCTCTTCATCCCGTGGTCCTCTAACCCTCTTCCTCTCTTCCTCTGCTTCCATTACCTTCCTAGCATATAAATAAAATAATATATAAATAAACATATAACATATATTCCTAACATATAAATAAAATGTGATAACAAAAGTGTGGGTCGGGAAATGGAGTCCCAGCCTTGGTTCGTGAGCAGAAGCTTCTCATTTGCGGCCATGTTAGGGGTTGAGTATCAGGCCCGTGGAAGTCCCTCTCCTCTTCTGTCTCACGTTCATTCACTTATTCACGAACTCAGTCCACAAGTGTTCAGTGAAGATCTTACAAGTCATAATTTCCCAGACTCGGAAATGAGAAAGTGTATGGATGACTTAAAGATCATTAATTATTACCAATATTGGGAACTTATTTTTTTTAATCAGGGCAGGATTTTAAAATATACAGTCATAAACAAGGTATAACTCTGTAATGTATATAACTCTTAGGGTTTTTTTTTTTTTGGTTTTTTGTTTTTTGGGGTTTTTTTGGGGGGGGGGGTAGATACAGGATCTTTCTACACGACTCTCCTGTCATGACTCTACTGTCCTGAAACTTGCTACGTAGACCAGGCTGGCCTCAAAGTTACATAAATCTTCCTGCCTTTGCTTCTGCCTCCCAAAGGATTAAAGTTGTGCACCTCCATGCTTGGCTGCAATACATATAACTCTTAATGCAATTAAAAACCCAAAGCAAGCTTTTAAGGCAAAAACCCAGTAAGTGGTACATCAACATGTTCACTGTAATATAATAGATATTTAATGCAATAGATAGGCATTGTTAGTTAACTGAATGTGATAGGCATTGATAGTTAACTGAAACTGAATAACCATGGACATGTGACTATGGTGAGCCATGTGTGTGAGCAAGATTTCAATCCTGTCACTCTGTGTGACCAGAGCTCAGCAGGAATTGTCCTCCCTCACCTCCCTGAGCAAGCTGGCATAAAGGCACTATCACAAGAACCTGGTAACATTTGGCTCTCGCTTCCTTAATCTATGTGTCAAGTTTGTCTCCAGTTCTTTTCCCAATAGTGTGGGGCTAAAGACAGGGTGGCTACTTGGCCCTGGGGCTCATCTTAAATATAAGAACAAATGTAGAAACCAAAACTAATTGACATTTGTCTACGAGTACTTTGGATGATCTAGAAACAAAAATGTTTCTTTAAACCTCAAGCTGTCCTTGAGATTAAAAAGTGGGTTGTTACTGGGCAGTGGTGGCGCACGCCTTTAATCCCAGCACTTGGGAGGCAGAGGTAGGTGGATTTCTGAGTTTGAGGCCAACCTGGTCTACAGAGTGAGTTCTAGGACAGCCAGGACTACTGAGAAACCCTGTCTCAAAAATCAAAAAAAAAAAAAAAAAAAAAAAAAGTGTGTTGGTTGTTTGTTTCCTGTCAGTTTCTGAAAGGCATCATGTACATCCCCCCGGAGGACATTAAAGAAACAGGCCATGTGTTTTTATGAAAAACTATGAAAGTGATCCTGGCCTGCCATTGACAGATTTGAGGCAGGGAAGTGTGGTGATCAGATTTCCATATTTTCGTCACTAAACCCAGGTAGTACTGTGGACACATTATGAGAGAGGAGATTGAATGTTAAGGGATTACTTGGAGACAATGACAGTAATCACAGAGATACAGACACACACACACACACACACACACATACACACACACAAACACAGAATAATCTAAACAGAACAGTATAAATGCAAGACAGGTGAATAGCCTAGAACCTTTCATAAAAGAATTTACACTTAAGAATTATTAAATATGGTGGCTGAGGAAGGAGCCTGTCACCGCTCTGCAGCTGGGAACACAAGGAAGGTAAGTTTCATTTCACAGGCGACAACCCAAGTGTGGCAAGAACTGCCCGTGTGTACATACAGAGGGCTGGACATGCAAGACGTACCTCTGCCTAGGCTGCATTGCAGGGATGACTTAGTGGACACCAGACTGCAGAGTATACTGTCTCCTTGCCTACTCAGCAGCCCCCTAACAAAATGAGCTGGTACCGTTCCATGTAATTGGCAGTCCAGACCTATGAATGCTCTTATGGAAAGAATGTGGAATTTGTGGGCACCGAAGCCACGGTTCTAAGTCCTGCCCTGCAGCTTCCTGGGCATAGCATCTCAGCAGGTCACTTACCCTCTCTGTCTTGCTTTTGTAAATGGAGGCTATTAAACTTTATTTTTAAAAGCAGCTTAAGGATATTAAACAAAACAACGTAATATAATATTTATCTCCATGCTTGTAACATCTTGGACAATGGATCATTGTCGTTCTCAAATACAGTAAGGGTACAGAGGACACCAGACTCCCTAGGGTGAGGCCCTGTCTCTGCCATTCTGGCTATGTGACCTTAATAAGCATATCGTGAGATAATAACATCTAGTGCACAGAGCGACTGGGGTGACGTGGTGAGTCAATGTCCAGGAGCCTCAGCACCACATGATCTGCATGGTGTCTGTCTGCTATTTAAGCATCAGTTCTTATCAGCCACATAATTGCTCGTCCCTCCCTTCCAAAGATCGACTTTAAAATTCCGTCCAGGTCATCACTTTCAGAGAGGGAGCAAAGATGCACTGACCCCTAAGGTACTGGATAAGAAAATCTCTGGAAAGGAAGACAAGGCAGGTAGGCAGCCCTAAACACCCTGCAGCTTTATCCTAAGCTTAAGATGCCAGAGTCAGCAGCGCCTTATGGTGGGGGATCTGCAGTGAAGTCCAAAGCCCTCTGATCAAAGGGAAAGACTGCCACCAAGCGTGTCTAGATGAGAAGGCGCCATCCAGAGACAGGGACTGAATTCCTGGGACACTGTTTTCAAAGAGCTTTGGGGTTTGGGTTTGTTTGTTGTTCTTTTTCCCCCTAGTGGTTAAATACTGAAGTGATGCTGGAGTTTGTCCTTCACTGGGAAGAGAGAAGAAGAAAGAAAATGGAGGGGAAAGCAAGAAAAAAAAAAAAAAAAAAGAAACAAACAAAACAACTAATAATTATTCCCTCCCAGCCTCACCTCACCTGGGGTAGTGAAGGGAAGCTTCCAGCCAAATGTAAGCATAGCTTTTTTTTTTTTCTAATATGCTAAGTGTTATCATGTCTAGTATCTGCCTCCAGCCAACCAAGGTCATGGACAAACTAGTCTTTTTTTTTTTAAGTTGTGTGTGTGTGTGCATGTGCGTGCGTGCGTGCGTGCGTGCGTGCGCATTTGTGTGTGTGTGTGTGTGTGTGTGTGTGTGTGTGTGTGTGTGTGTGTAGTTAGCCTGACATTGCAATAGGAGCGACCTTCCCAGGCTTTACTCCCAGTCACAGCAGACTAAACCTGAGCTTGGTTTAGTCTTGGTGATTTGCTGTCTCACCAGGCTCTGTGGAGAATATTTTCAAGTAAGTTTCAATGTATGTAAACCTGAGCGGATTCAAGAATGTTTAGCCTGGAGTAGGACAGAAAACAGGCACTGTTCACTGAATCCGCAGTTTAACTAATTAAACATTTCCAGACTTAGAAAGCAGGGGAGAG
The DNA here is from genome assembly GCA_030674055.1 of Rhabdomys pumilio. Lineage (NCBI taxonomy): Eukaryota > Metazoa > Chordata > Mammalia > Rodentia > Muridae > Rhabdomys > Rhabdomys pumilio. Next base: position 38,298,910 of record JANHMN010000021.1, read on the forward strand.
TAAGGCAGGGGAAACAACATCTTTGGAGCTAAGCAGGTTTTAGATCTGATTTGAGCTGCTCCCTGCACTGATCCCACGACCCAGGCACCAATCTCTTCCCTGACTCTACTTGAGTCCGAGTCACTTGATTCCCTAAGCTCATTTGAAATGGTGATGACATTTCCTATCTCATAGGCTGGTACCAACCCCATCATGATCCCTCCCTGACCTGATTTTTTGACTTTGCTCGGACCACCTCCTGCAGACATAGTCCCTCCCAGTCCAGTGGGAGTGGCTCAAGGCTCCCATTGAAGTCTGGGCTCTTATCCAAGTCTAGATTGTTCTGCCTGCAACAAGCGTCACACTCACCATTTGCAGGCTTACAGTGGTGTTTCTAACAACCCCTCCCTTGGATACCGCTTCCTTGAAGACACCATCTTGACCGTCAGCTTCCTGTTTTAAAAGGATGCCCTTTTAAAAATGCATGCCCTCTGAGAGAGAGGGCAAGGCATCTACGAGCCAAGTATACCTCACTGGTGCACTTAGAACCCCTTGGTGTGGGTGACTCTGCATCATCCCCTTGGACTATGAGCTCTGTGCAAGCAGAGGTCACACCCCTTCCTCCACAGTAAGTCTCCGTGCTTATCTCAAGTCCAGGTGCTGTAACACATGACACGGCACAATGACTGACAGGTAGTAGGCGTCAGAGTTCCATTGCGGTTTACGTAGCCTTGGATGAAAGCCAGTGTATGAGAAGCCAGTGCTAGTCTGAGGTAATGAGGTCTGGCTGCTGAGTGACTGTCCAACACTCTTTAATCCAGACTCTATAGCCTTGAAACTGAGAACACAGGCTCTTTTTTTTTTTTTTTTTGCTGGTCACTTATGGTGTTCCAGCCAGGGCTCCAGCAAACCTTGTTACATGACTTATTTGCTCCTGTATGCTGATCCAGCAGGCCTATTGGGTTGCCTTCTGCCAAATCTTGTTCTGATCTGCTGTCTCAGATACCAGAAAAGAAAGCTCTAGGCTGAGAACACTCCCTCCCTCCTCTGAAGGGAGGAGGTCAGATCCTTTAAGAACATATTGGGAAGCGGATTATTTAAAATTCCTTCTCTGAATGGGCATTTGCATCTGAATACCTGTGCTCATCCCTTCTCTTCCAGAAGCCCTAGTCAGTTCCTCACTGCATACCACCAGAAACTCCAGACAGCCTCCTCTGGTGGGCTCAGACAAAAGATTGACATGGATTTGGCCACACTTCTGCTACCTTTGTGAAGGAGTGGAGGTGTGTCGTCCTTATCTAGACACTTGAGGTTAATTCATAGAACCCACACCACAGTCTCTCTTACAGATTCACTTCGTTTAGCTCACAGTTCTCCCAGTGGTCTAACTGAGGAAAGATCCAGACAAGGGACCATCTTCCCAGGGTTCTTATCCTGGGAAAATGATCCCATCTCTCCAAAAATGTATTCTTCCCACCCCATGTGCAGTAGTATCAAGTGGTGGAACCCAGCTCACAACCCCTGTGGACCTAACTTTGACTCAGAAGCCACCTCCCTCCCCTGGGCGCATGTCCTAAACTAAGGAAATTCCAACGGGGTTTGTTGGAAGGTTAGCAGAGGAGGAGTCTCTCATTCCTCACAGCGGTCTAACCCCAGTCATAGAACATATCACCCATAAGCAGAAACTCTGGGAGCAGGTAAGCAGGGCTCTGGGATAGTTCTATACAGGGGCTAGTGTTCATGTCAATTGGACATAGGCTGGAGTCATTGGGAAGACTTTCAATTGAGAAAAATGCCTCCACCAGATTGGCCTAGGGCATGGAGCATCTTCTTAATTAATAAATGATGTGGGAGGGCCCAGCCCATTGTCAAGAGTGCCACTCCAGGGTAGGTGCTCCTAGACTGTATGAGAAAGCAGGCCAAGCAAGTCAAGAGGAGAAATCCAGTAAGCATTGTTCTGTCGTCTTTGCTTTCAGTCTTCACTTCTCTTGTTTCTGATGAAGTGTGAGCTGAGATTTCTAAGCTGAAATAAACCTTATTCACTCCAAAATGCTTTTGGTCGTGGTGTTTTATCACAACAACAGAAAGCTTAACCAAGACACTTTTCTCCTAGTCATGTGACCTTGGTCATATATCCTAACCTGTTCTTGCCTCGTCTCTTTCTTTATCATATGATGACAATAGCATCCAGGCTTTAAAGAGTTAAAACATTCACAGAGTTGAACATTGCAAAGAAGAAACAATGTCTGTATACGGTTTTCTACCAGTTTAGATGTGTTAATTACGTTTCTGTCTAGCTAGCAAACAGTTGCTGATGCAGACATGGGGACATTCTCAGGCATTTTAGAAGAAGAACTAATTCCCAGAGATAATACAACCTGGAAATATTTTTTCAAAATGAGTCATGAGGGAGACTCAGTGTGCAGTTAGCACAGGAAGTTCTCCTTAAGAGATTCTCTTGTTATCTCTGCATTTTGTCTGAAGCCCCCCCCAACCCCCCGAAAGTGAAAACACTGAATAGTAAGTCCTTCCCTCCCCAGGCTACAGGGACCTGCTGGGTGGGTGCTTGTGGTGGTTTGAATACACTTGGCCCAGGGAGTGGCACTATTAAGAGGTGTGGCCTTTTTGGAGTAGGTGTGGCTTTGATAGAAGTGTGTCACTGTGGGGATGGGCTTTGAGACCTTCCTCTGAAGTGGAAGTTTCTGATTGTAGGTGAAGCAGATTCACATAGTGTTTTGCTGATGCAAGACACATGTGGAAAGGCATGATGTTTGGAGAGAGTATAAATAGGACTCAATGGACAGTGACAGGACACTTGCATAGCTAACCTTGCAATGCTTCATTGGTCTTGTGTCTCTGCTTTGTCGAGAGAGACACAGCAGAGAACTTTGTAGGGAGCCGACTTTAAGCAGAAATCGGCTATAGAAAGCAGTTATCGTCTTTGCAGTCATCTGGAACCATTTACCCTGATAGAGACTTGGTTTTTCAGCAGCCTACAACAGCTGAGCACACTCTAACAAATATCTTGTTTATCCCACATAGCTTGTTTTGCTGTTTAGTGATCCCAGCTGCATAGTGCACATGGTAAAATGTTTTCACCTGTGTTCTCCTGCATGTGCTTGTAAATACCCAGGATATCCTTGAAAACCCTCAGAGGCTTAGTCATCTCTGACTACAGCAGCGGTTCTCAACCTTCCCAACGCTGCGGCCCTCTAATACAGTTCCTCAGGGTGTGGTGACCGCCAACCATAAATTTATTTTTGTATAAATTTATTCTTGTTGCTTCTTTATAACTGCAATCTTGCTACTGTTGTGAATCATAATGTAAATATTTGTTTTCTGATGGTCTTAGGAGACCCATGTGAAAGAGTCATTTGACCCCTCATAAGGGGTGTGACCCCACAGGCTGAGAGCCTCTACTTCAGCGTCTTTCAATAGTCACAATAGCTTTGGTATGTTCACCCGTAACACTTGAATACTTACCTGAAGATGATTAAACTTTAGGAAAAAACAAAACAAGCAAGCACACAAACAAACAAAACAAGAGGAAAGGTTAAGCATGGTCTGTTCTCAAGTCATCATGGCGGAGAAACTGAAGCAGTTTTTTTGCTTGTTGACTGGGTTGAAAGGCATTCAGAATATATTGTTAGTTTTGTTTTTAATGCCAAAGCATGGCCTCAGCAGACCTGTTCTCTATCATCAGGAGGCTCTTGGTGTTGCTGCACTGGCCTGACATAAATCCACTGTGAAATCTAAGGTTAATCTGTAAGCCCCACCCACCCAAGGACCATGGACTTCCTGGGATGCTGGGAATTGTGGTTCTTGGAAAATAACAAAGCCTCATGGGAAAATATGCTGGCCCTATGGGTTTTCCTTAAAAGCCTCTGTAACATGTGCCTTGGAGCTACTCAGCTGGGAATTCCAGGGAGTATTCCTGAACAAAGTCCATCCTGGTCAGTATTTAATTGAAGCTTGCTTCAAATTTGGCTCAGAATGGTGAAACTGTTTTTTCTCTGCTGAATCTCAGGATTCATTGTTAACATTTGGAGGCCCCAGAGAGATAAGAAAAAAAAAAATGTCACTGCAAATTCTGGACCTAGGCTCTCCACTCCAGTTCCAAGGGACCCTTCCCCCCACCCCTACATACACACACACACACACACACACACACATACAAACACACACAGAGAGAGGGAGGGAGGAGGAAGGGAGGGAGGGAAGGAGGGAAGGATGGACAGAGACAGAGACAGAGACAAGCCATGCTCAAAAAAAAAAAAAAAAAAAAGGAACTAGTAAGTTTTTTTTTTTTTTAATGGAGGCCTCCTTTTTGGTATGTCATAAAAGTTTGGTTTTTTTTTAAAGATTTATTTATTTTATGTATGTGAGTACATTATTGCTGTCTTCAGACACACCAGAAGAGGGCATCAGATCCCATTACAGATGGTTGTGAGCCACCATATGGTTGCTGGGAATTGAACTTAGGACCTCTGGAAGAGCAGTCAGTGCTCTTAATCACTGAGCCATCTCTCCAGCCCATTGAAGTGGTTTTTTTTAGCTAGGTTACTTCGACACTTTCTGCCTGGTTTCTAGATTCTGGTTAGGGATTAAACTATTTGGGAATGGGGAGGGGGGAACCTGATGAGGTCTGTGCACCCCATGGCCCAGGGGTTAAATTTGGTTATTTAGAGAATTCAGCCAGAAAAATCAGATTCTCTCTCCTGACCTTGGAGCCTTAAGGACCTCCTGATGAGACCAGGAGCCAAAGTACAAAGTTTCATGCTCAGGAGACCCAGCTCACTGTCTCTGACTGGAACTTATCTTTCCTGTTATTTTGGTTGTGTCAGAACTCCTCAGAGTCCAGCTATCTCTGTGATCATTTGATCCTGAGATCCTGGGTAGAAGCATTCCTGGGACTCAGGCTGCCTCAGGGATCCTGAAATCCTATAATCCTGGGCATGTTAGCGCTCCTGAGAATCCAGCTTTTTCAACTGCTCTGAGTACAATGTATTCTCTACTGCTCTGAGTGCAGTGGTTCCTCTGGGATGATCAGTATATGGTGTCTTCACAGGAGCAGACCAGCTAGGAGTCTGCCCCAGCAGAAAGAACCAAGCGAGGGGCTGAAGAAGAGTGGTATTCCAGAGGGCAAAATTTGGGTGGGTGGTGGGTCCTGAGTACCCCAGGCTGCTAGCTGCAGCTCTGGGGCATAGGCTGGAGGGTTCTTACTGGTTGCTCTGAGTACAATGGTTCCTCTAGGATGGGTCAGGATATTCATGAAAAGGTTTTTTATTAAACTGTTCAATATGATTAAGCTTCAATATGTTCAGAACTATATTTGTAGCCATGTTAAGTACTAATGTAATCAATTGCAGAAGAGAAAAAAAAGGTTTATTTAGCTTCCTGCATATGTTTTCAAGGTAGAGCCTAAAGCACAAAACTGAAACACAAGCAAGGGCTGTTGTGCTCAGATACACTTAATAATCCTCCTGAAACTTGTCAGAAAGCTGCTGAATATGGCATCTAAGATGTTTAAACTTACTATGACAGAGAAGACTCCCAGCTCCTAGCAGTGACACCCAGAGTCGCCAAGAAGATTATGGGGCACAGCAGCAACTCCACCTGGATTGTGGTAACACTAACCACTAGGAAAGACTGCCCCAGTGCCTTACCTGCTGCCAGGACCTGGCCAGAACTGTAGGCAAGCAGGACACTGGAGAGTTGACTGCCCTGACTTTGCCTAGACAAAGTAAGGTCGGTCCCCCCATGTTCCCTCTTTTGGGCCTGGTGGCTGAAGACTGATGCTGCCCAGATAGCTCTTGCCCCCTTAACAGGATGAAATGGTAAGTCAAAAGGGAAACTCCCTGCCATAGGGACAAAATGGCTACCTATAATGCCAATTGGCATATGAGGAAAGTGGGCCCAGATTTATCTATCAACTGGTAGATTCATTAACCGAAATTATTCTACAATATAATAGGGCACTTGGCTTGCTTTGAGCAGAACAAAGAGGTATTATATGGCTTTAAGGGAAAAAATTGTTATTTCTATGCAAACCATTTGGGATTATAATCTGGCTGGTCTCGAAGGAATATTAGAAAAAGGGAAACTGAGATAAAATAAACGACTAGTGCCCATTCATTTCCAGGCTCCTCCCAGATCTCTGTTGTCGAAAACACAGGGCATTTGGTCCCTTCTGCTTCTGATAATTGCTGATGGCTCTTGCATCACTGATACATTAGCTGGTTGATCATACCCATCCAGGTGTCAAGAAGAGGATGGTTATTAGATCCCAGTGTAAATAACTACCCATCACAGAGTCAAGGATTTGGTCCATGATACATCTGAAAGGGGAACATGTAAGACCCACAGTTAACCTGTAAGCCCCACCTGCCCAAGGACCAGGTAATTTCCAGGAATACTGGGAGCTGTAGTTGTAAGTGCCACCTGCCCAAAGACCAGGTAACTTCCTGGGATGCTGGGAGTTGTGACTCTTGGACAATAACAAAGCCACATGGGAAAATATGGCAGCCTTATGGGTTTGTCCTTAAAAGCCTCTGTAGCTGGACCTCAATGAGAGAAGACCCACCCCCCCACCACCACTCTGGATTCACTTGTAGTGACTGAAGGTCACACATCTCCTTTGGAAGGCACTAACCCTTGAGAACCTTGAGGCCCCAAGGAATGGGGATGCCTGGTTGGGGGTGGAGGGGCTGTGGGGCCATCCTCTTGGAGATGGGGGAGGAGGAATGGGATGAGGAACTGTCAGAAGGCAGAGAGGGGGATAATGACTGGACAGTGAAAAAAAGATTAAAGATAATTAAAAAAAAAGCTTTTGTAACATGTCTTGGGACATCTGAGAATTCCAAGCAGTGGTCCTGAACAAAGTCTATCCTAATCAGTATTTAATTTAAGCTTGCTTTGAATTTGGCTCAAAACTGTGAAACTGGTTTTTCTTTGTCGAATCTCAAGATTAATACCACCTACCCTCAAAAGATGGGTGGAGTCCAGCTGAGAAATCCTTTATCTTTTTCCTTCATCTTGGTGAATAAAGAAAAAGTCAGAAACAATCAGTCCTTGGGTCTACATGGATTTCCCCGGGGATCACCAATTCTAACGTCATCACTAGATTCAAAGTCTGAGTCTTCTATCTGCCTTGATTTTTTTCTCTACGGCGCAAGAAGCGGCGTTTTGGGGAGAGGCACAGTTAAGGAGAGAAAGAACAATCTGAGGACTTTTCCCCCAAGAAATCAAACCTTTATCTAAAAGACAAGGACTGTGAGACTCAAGAGAACTGTCAGAGAAGGAAGAAATTAACGTTCTTCCCTTCCTAAAACAAAAATGTATAATCGTCATCAAATGATGCCAGCAACAGTTCCATGAGGCAATCAGACTGTCTTCTTGTCTGCTCTCTTCTCCAGTCTCCAGGACAAACTCGGGCCACCTCACTACCACCCCCACCACTCTTTGAAAGCAAGACCCTGATTTAGCCATGTGTCCATTTCACGAGGACTCTGGCAAACAGACACACATTCCACACAGACGCTAGAAGAGCATGCGGCAAGTATCGGTCATGTCCCTCTGGTTTTCCATTCTTCAGAATGCTTAAGGTCTGGTACATATTCTGAATTCTCTGGAAATCACTAGAAAAGGCAGCTGGAATAGTCATGTCTACGTAAAACTGTGACTGACCTACTACTAGTCTAAAATTACCATAAACCATGTGGTTTCCAGTACAGTCAGTCACAATGCCACTGTAGAGTGACAACCAGCCCCCACAGCTACCCTCATTTGCATGATCTTATGTTACACTTGGGGTTGGATTCACTGATTTAAGAGAAATAAGTGTCCCTCAGCAAGAGCTGAAGTACAGATGTCAGCACTGGGCCAAAGGCTTTAGACTGAGGGATTTGCACTCACGGTCACTCTCTGAAGTCACGTGACTGCTGTCTGGTCACATCTGGTCACAGTGTGCTCATCTGGAAGTTCTCACACATAGCTGTCAGCCACAGTGATCATCATGAATATGATCAGGTGGGCTCTCAATCTAACCGTGTGACATGTGACATCACAGCACTTGTGGTATCATTGGTCAGTGACTGGTGGAGTCTCAAAGCCTGTCTTCTAAGGCCATTTAATTGTGGGCAAGATTTCCACAACTCCAAGGCTTGCCCTGCTAATTTGCTAAAGGAATGCTATAGATTATCATTATTCTTAAAGGATGAGCCAGCGTTCATCACACATAATATACAGTTATGCTAACCCAGTGGTTCTCAGTCTGTGGATCACGACCCCTTTAGGGTGGCATATCAGATACCCTGTACTGGCATTTCATCTAGACTCCACCCCACAGTTACCTGGCAACAGCCAGGTGTGTCTGACTCACTATAAAAGGGGGGGCTTGCCCCCTTCTCACTCTCTTGGTCTCTTGCTTTTGCTCTCTCCTCTTGCTCCTGCTCCCCTTCCCTCTCTCTCCACATGCTCACAGCCTCATAGCTGGCTTCTACTTCTCTCTCTCTTTCTGTCTCTCTCTGTCTCTCTGTTTCCCTCTCTCTCAACTCCCCTCCTCATGCCCTGAATAGACTCTATTCTATACTATACCATCCTGTGGCTGGTCCTCAGGGGCAAGGGATGCCTCAGCATGGGCTCAAAGAAGTACCCCCTTCCCCCACACCTTACTGCACCTCCCTCAAACATATTCCTTTTGTCCTTTTTTTTTATAAAATACAACATGCTGCATATCAGATATTTACATTATGATTCATAACAGTAGTAAAATTATGCTTATGAAGTGGCAACAGCATTTTACAGTTGATGGTCAGCACAGCATGAGGAACTGTATTAAAGGGCGGCAGCATTAGGAAGGCTGAGGACCACTGCTCTAACACATGTCGCTGCAAGTGCTACCCTACGTAGCAATTACAACAGAATTGATGTCTACCCCCTTTATAGATGAGGTCGCTGAGGGCCAGACATGTTGAGTTGTTCTCCAAGTCACATGACAAGGAAGTGCATGAGTTGGGATTTGAACTTGGGTCTTATTCATGTCAAAGCCTGTGTCCACACTCTCAACATGAAGACTGCAAGCATAGAGCAAAATAGTTAAGGGTGCGAACTCCATCTTTTTCTTTCAGAAACTCTCTGGACTCCAGTTTCTCACTTTCAAACTCCACCTGCCCCAGGATACTACTGTAAGGATTAATTAGCTTAATATGGAAGTGACCGATGAAATAACACTTAGCCCATGATCAATATTCTGCATGCATATATTATCTTTATAGTTCTCTTTATAGTTCTCTTTATAGTTCTCAAACAGCTGACCCACAGATGAGAAAGGAGGGAGTGTAGTGCCAGGGAAGGGTAGTGATCCCCCCAAAACAGACGGGAGCCAATCTGATGCAGCTCACGACAGGGTCTTTATTCTATTCTAACTCGGCCCCTCCAACACACTGCCATCATTCAGAATGGTTTTGATAGTGAGGCGACCAAAATATTTAGCAGGGCAAGGCTTTCTAGTAAGCAGCAAGCAGGGGTGTGGGGAGGTGGTGGGGGGAGTGTGAGTGTGCAAGCATCTAATTAATAAGCTGCTGTGGGCTTTAACATAATTGGCTGGTGCTGGGAGTCGTATCATAAACTTAATTTCTGCTCTCCTCTGCATTGGTGGTGGTTAGGCAGGATATATGGGCTTGCAACCTGGGGGTGCAGGTTTGTAGGAGGAAGTGTAACCTGGAGACGCTGGTCTTGTTGGGGATTAGCCTAGATACTGGAACTAGGCTGAGGTTTTGTCGAGGGGCAACTTGGAAACTAAGGCTAGGTACCAGCCTGTTAGTTTACCTGAGTTCAAATTTAGGTGAGGTTCTCTAAAATGGAGTCTGAACTTAAAAGATTTGCTCTCTCAGGAGCTGGTGTTAGAGACTGAAGGAACACGGGAGGCCACCAATGGCACTCTGCTCTGTAGGGGTTGGGGACAGTTATAATACCCTTATGATAAACTTGCCAAGGTGACCAGGGATACTTTCTAGAGTGCTATGTCCTTACTCATGCAGATGGAGGGACCTCAGAGACATCAGAGCTTACCATGTTTACATGTCTGTTATATCCACAGCCCATCAGACAAGGAAACATCTGGATCAAAAACAATTCTAAGCAGCAAGGTGTCTTAGCTGTTGGCCAAAAGCATAAACACAAGACAAGAGCTGCTTAGCACTGGTTTGGTCCAGGGCCATGACTCCCTGAAAACACTTATGACATTGATGGCATCACTAAGTAAGGTCACATGAGGACCTAACTGGAACCAGCTGGTACACAACATGGAGGTGAAAGGCCTTGTACACCAGTGTCATGAGACCCGTTGTGGTCTCATTCATTTTAGATTAGAACGTACCTTAGGGAACGCTTCCATGATGACAGGCCTTTATAGTAAAAACTGACCTGCCTGGAAATTTCTTTAAAAGCTTTGTCAACGAGGAAAGTACTGAGATTAAAACAGCGGTTCTCAACCTTCCTAGAGCTGTGACCTGTGACCCTTTTAATACAGTCCCTCATCCTGTGGTGACCTACAACCAAAAGCAGACTGAGAAACTGGGGACATTAAATTGATGGAGGACATAGGGACCTGGGAGAAAGCTTTCCAGAAAAATGAGCTCTGGGGGCCTGGCCTCGAGAGATAGCAGCACTGAAGGGATGCTGACGTTATCTCCGCTAGAAACCGGAGTAAATTCTAGGTTTAAAAAAATCTGCCGTGCTCAGCAAAAATGAAGTCCCTTGTTTTCTCAAATCCTTTTTTTTTTTTTTTCTAAATTAACTATACACAAATGCTTTCTGTAAGCAGCACTGGAGGAAGATGGGAAAGGGTACTTTTGTTTAAGCTTCAGGAAAGAAAGTCACCTGAAGCTGTACAGAGATAAGCCAAAAAAGCAGAAATCTTGGGGAAAAAATAACAAACCTCCACATACCTCACATAGTTCACCTACCTCACCTTCCCTACCTAACCACATACCCCACGTACCCTACATATCCCACGTACCCTACGTACCCTATATATACACCATTTACCTGACATGCCCCACGTAGTTCACGTACCTCGCCTATCCTACCTAACCACGTACCTCACGTACCTCACGCACCCCACATATTCCACGTATCCCACGTACTCTACGTATCCCTGTACCGGAGACCTTCTGTGAAGAATGGATAGCACCTAAGTGTGGGTCTTTTGCACAAGCAATAGAATCTGTACCGATAACTGTCATAACCAATAAATTATCCCACTTAAGGGAAGAAGACATGCCTACATTACATTAAGTGAATAATACAAATATATCTCTTATTAAAGAAAGACTAGGTAATATCCTATTTCTCCTGGAGCTCCTGCTGTTGCCAAAAATATTCTAATAATCACTAAGGGAACAGCTGGTAAAATTCAGATATAACCTTTGCAGCTAGAAAAACCAGTTCCACCCCAGAGCTGAATTGTGTAGGAAATAGCCACCCGTGCAAGTCTCTTCTTCACGACAGAGGAAAGTCTTCCTGTGTGGCTTTGAGGGCAATGAGAAAGAGCCATAAGTCAACAGGATTGGAAGGCAGCATGCTTTTGCGATGGTATAATCTTCACAAGAGTCCAGGACTGAATTAATTGTTTCATACTTACCTTTAGACTCTGGAGGTCATGACCTTGGAGAAAAGAAGCATTTTAAGGATTCAGAAAATATCTTGGATGGTCCCTGGCTACAGCTTTGCTGAGGAATATGTGGTGGTTTGAATAAAAACTGGATCCCCACAGGCTTCTAGGGAGAGGCACTTTTAGACGTGATGGAGAAAGTGTGACACTGGCTGTGGCCTTGAGGTTTGAGAGGTTCAAGCCAGGCTCAGTTACTCTCTCTGCTGCCTGAGGATCCAGATGCAGAACTCTCAGCTTCTTCTCCAGCATCATGTCTGCCTTCCTGCTACCATGCTTCCTGCCATGATGATAACAGAGTAAATCTCTGAACTGTAAGCCAGCCCCAACTAAATGTTTTCCTTTCTAAGGATTGCCACAGTCATAATGACTCTTCACAGCAGTGAAAGCCCTCACTAAGACAGAATATTTCCTAAAGTTCTCTATACGTGATGGCAGAATCATTGCACAACATCGTGGTAGACACTGGACATCAATTGTCTGGTTAACTGAGCCACAGTCTCTTGTAGGTGGTTGTAAAGAGTTATGTTTCAATATGGGTCTCGGCAGTTTCTGAAACATCCCTCGTGACAGCCTTCCTCGGGGTTACTCTTTTTGCTTGCCACGATCTTACAGATGATGGTATGTGAGGCTTAGTGACCTGAGCCTCCCATCTTACAAAGATCAGAATTGAACATAGTGACAGGAATAAAGGCATTGGTGTTTTCCTCACCAAGATGAGTCCGTTAAAAAATAACTTAAGTACACTAGAGTGGAAGGAGTTTCTTTGATCAGGAGGTAACTCCTCAGTCAGACAGGTACAAACAGAAGCGGTGAACCAAAGTGGCCTGTGAGAACAGCATTCACAGTGCAAATGAGAACAAGAGCAGCGAAATGTTTGACTCGCCACGTACAGGTCTTTACCTAATTCTGATTATCTCAGCAAAAATGTCTCTGTTTATTCAATGAACACGCAGCCAGCAGCTTCCGATCCAGAGACTCCTAAGTTTCATTTAGTTTACATAGGGATCCAGGGCCTTGGATCCATCCATCTTGACCAAGTAGTCTTCCGTTGAGTTATTTTAACGGGTCTGGTTGACTTTGAAGGAGCTGTATTTAGTCTGGTCATCTTGGTAGACTACATGCCCACATCCCAGTACTCGGCATGATGATCTGTATTGTTCAAAATAATCAGCTTCTATTTAAAAAATAAATCATGATTCCCAAGTGTAAAACTCTGGTCCTTGACACAGCAAACCACCTCGAGGGTTCCCAGGTCCCCTCATGCATAGCTTGTCAGCAGGGACAGCTCTATGTATGTGCAATGTCTGTTTTTCTTCTGTTGTCATTGGAGCAGGGAGGAACTGTGCAGAATGGCTGGGGACCGTGAGCAGCAGGCAATGCTCTTAAAGAATCCTAATTATTTTTGTGATCGAAGCACACGTCCATCTTCTGACCATCTCTATCTTTACTGAAAGTGTTTCACTGTCCTTTCTTACTGTTCGAGCTGCAAGGTTCTTGGGAGCAGAAAGAATGTCTTGTTAAACTTATTATTCACAAATTTTGTTGTTTGTCTAAACAGTTCAAATATCATAAATTTTTGTATAGGTTTAAAGATTGAGCATCCCTCCCCCACCTCATTTCTCCCTGCACTCTCTTTTTGATGAGATGATGCATAAAACATGATACCCCAAAATCTGTCACTTTGGTGTGAGGGTTAATTTAAGCTGAAGACATTTGGGGATCCGATAGACGCAGAAAGGCGTCTTCCCAGAGCAACTAGAAATGGCTGCGTTTGTGGTTGGATTAGCTCAGGGCACTTTCAGTGTAGTGTGATAAAAACCCAACTTAAAGTACTCTGAAGCAAAGAGAAATACATGGGTTCTCAACTAAAAAGTGAAGAAGGAGGCTTCTCAAGCTGGGGTGTGTCTGGATGCAGTAGATTTGATGACAACATGGAGATACAGTTGATGGACCTCCGCTCATCTTCAGGCGCAACTCCCCCCCCCCCAAAAGCTCGAACTGTAGGCAGCAGCTAGGGGCGAGGCTGCAGGCTTAAGTGACTCCGTGATCACCTGTTGCTAAACCACCTTTTTGGGATGGAGGTGGGGATGTCAACAGCCTCTACCCCTCCTCCTCCTCCTAAGGTCCCAATATACAATATATGGGCCATGTATATATACTAAGGTCCCAATATATAGGTGGCTGTATTTCATCAAAATTCACTATGGGGATTCCTTGAGTTTACTGTGTTTATTCACAGAGCATTGTTTCAGGGGTTACGTACAGGGGTGCTGGTGCTCCATCCCAGAAGGGAGCACCTGGAAAGCTTGTACCAGGTAGGAATGAATACTTTCTTATAACCAAATAGATAAGAGACATTTCTTCACCATCCACACAATCCCAGTCTTCCCCAAGTTATATATTCAGGGCCACATTCGATCAAGGCAGCTTCCATACAACGCGTGGTGGAGAGCTACTGGATACTCCAGCATCTTGTGACCCTCTCCACCCCTCCACGAGTGTGTGGAGACAGTCAACAGTCCCTGCTGACATGATCCTTTCCACAAGGAATGCAGCTGAACTCCCAAAGAAGGTAGTTGTGTGGCCCAGAGAATAGTCAAGCACAGCTAAAAGACACGACGTCATCCCATTGTGTCCCTTATTGGTGACTCCAAAGTCCCCTGGATGGCTATGCTTGAATCCTCGGTGCCCACCTGAGGTCAGATCACTGTGTCGGGTGGACTGAACACAATGGTCCAGTCCATGAAAATGGCGAGGAACTTGGCAGCCCCACCTGAGAACCGAGAGAGATTTCCCAACTCTGGGCAGACAGAGTTGTTTACATGCCGAGGAAAGATCTCTGTAGAACATCCCTTCAGTCTCTCCTGTCACAGCCTCTCCACTTAGGGCCTAATCATAGATTTTTACTGAAAGGTCTGAAGGATTTCTTCCTGGTCCTAGTTCAAAGCCGAAACAGAAACAAAGCATAAAATCTCAAAGGGGGAAAACCCTGTTCATGGCTGGAAAGCCAAGCACTGCAGACACTATAATCAGATAAAAGCTTCCGAAGGTTCCACTTGGCATGGATGGGTGGCTTAACCTCCGTGTGTCAGGCTTCCTTGGTCTGCAGAGTTGGAAATCTTCAGACAGGATAATTTAAAATCATTTTTTAAAAAAAGTAAAAATTTTCATTCAGAGAAAAAAAAAAAAGATGGCATCAATTCCCAGGATTGGATACCACCCAAGAAAAGCCATTACCCATGGTGACATGTGAAATATCTGCTTTGATTTCTTGCTGGAGATCATTTAGCACTGTCAGGACAGAACACGGCGAGTCCCCCTGCTTGTCAAAATGCCATTAGAAGTATAATCCTGACAAGAGAAAATCCACTCCCATGGCAAATGCTATGGAGCTCCTGATGGAAAACAGATACATCTGCTAGCCAGGGAGAACAAAGAAAGGAGTGCATTGTACAACAGAGGGAAAGAGTTCTTGCCCATTGCTAGGTTCATAGCCAAGCCAAGGTTCGAGGACAAAGACGGATAGATGAACAAAGCCATGGCAAACAGACTTATGGAGCACATGCTTTACAGTAAAGATAGGAGACTTCATAAGAGACTCAAAGAAACAGGGAAGCACTGTGCAGGGGGTGGGAGAGAGAGAGAGAGAGAGAGAGAGAGAGAGAGAGAGAGAGAGAACGTGTATTTATGTGTGTATGTATGTGTGGATCTGTGGTATGCGTGTGTATGTATGTGTCTGTATGTATGTGTGTATCTGATGTGTATGTGTGTGTGTGATGTGTATGTGCATGTGGTGTGTGTGTGATGTGTATGTGCATGTGGTGTGTGTGTGTGTGTGTGTGTGTGTGTGTGTGTGTGTGTGGTGTATATGTGTGTGTGGTGTGTATGTATGTGTGTATATGTATATGTGCATTTGTGTGTGTGGTATATGTGTATGTGGTGTGTATATGTGTGTGTGATATGTATGTATGTGTGTGATGGTGTGTGTGGTTTGTACATGTGTGTGTGGTATGTAATGTGTATATGGTCTGTACATGTGAGTGGTATATATGTGTGTGGTGTGTATATGTGTGTGATGTGTATATGTGTAGTGTGTTATGGGGTGTATATGTATGTGGTATGTATATGTGTGTGATATATGTGTGTGTCGTATATATGTGTGTGTGGTGTGTATATGTGTGTGATGTGTGTGTGGTGTGTGTGATGTATATTTATGTGTGTATGTGCATGTGTATATGGTATGTATGTGTATGTGTCATGTATGTGTGTGGTATTAGTGTGATTTGTGTGTCTGTGTGTGTCATGTATGTGTGTGTGTGTGGTGTGTGTGTGTGTGTGTGTGTGTGTGTATCCCCAGAGGACAACCTAACAGTCATTCCTCAGGCCTCATCCTCCTGGGTTTGTTTGGTTTTGTTTGGGACAGAATCTCTCATGGGGCTGGAAATAGCCACAAAGACCAGTTTGGCTGGCCAGTGGACCCCAAAGATCAGCCTGTCTCCAATTCCCCAGCATTAAGGTTAAAAGTATTGTACCAGGAAGTGTTCGAGAGACCAAAAGACAACCAGGAGCCAACTGTGATGCAATCGAACTAGGTTCTCTTTGTTTACAAGCTGGAGCCTGGGCTTACTCACCAAGACCCACAGGAGAGTTTGGTGAAACAGTCCCGGAACTCTCATTGGGCAAGGTTTTATAGGAAATGGCAAACAAGGGATGGAGGTTTCTTGCCTGGCAAGCATCTAATTGAGAAACTGTTGTGGCCTTTAACATAATTGGCTGGTGCTGGGAGCCAAACCATAAACTTAACTTCTGTTTGCCTCCTGACTGGAGGTTGTTAGGAAGTGAAGTGTCAGGGGCAGGCTTGTAACATGGAGGTGCAAATTTGTTGGGGAATACCCTGGAATCTGCTGCTGGTCACAGATCTTGTTGGGGGGTGGGGTTAACCTGGAAACTGGTGCTTGGTACCAGCCTGTTAGCTAACTCCAAGTTCAACTTTAGGTCAGGTTCTGTAAGATGGAGTCTGAAGCCAAGATGTGGTCTCTCAAAGTATGCAGTGCCACACCAGGCCTTTCTGTTTGTTTTAAATGTGAGTTCTAGCGATGGAACTCACGTCTTCTTACTTGTAAAGTAAACCCTTTACCAGTGCAGCCTCAAACAGGCTCTGTTGCTTTTCCAAGTTCCTAGATGATGTCACACACACACACACACACACACACACACACACAGAGAGAGAGAGAGAGAGAGAGAGAGAGAGAGAGAGAGAGAGAGAGAGAGAGAG
>JANHMN010000021.1:38315847-38331935 GCA_030674055.1 Rhabdomys pumilio
GAGAGAGAGAGAGAGAGAGAGAGAGAGAGAGAGAGAGAGAGAGAGAGCATGCTTCCCTGTTTCTTTGGGTCTCCCTTACTTACAAAGTCTCTGGTCTTCCAGCCTGCTACAAAGAATGTCAGAAACCTGGAAGAAATGAAAAAAATGAGAGGAGTGGAGATAAAGAGAACAATGAAGAAAGGAAGGAAGGAGAAAGGGAGGGAGGGAAGAGGGGAGTGTGATGGCTTGTATATGCTAGACACAGGGAGTGGCACTATTAGGAAGTGTGGCCTTGTTGGAGTAGGTGTGTCACTGTAGTGTGGGCTTTAAGACACTCATCTTAGCTGCCTGGAAGCCAATATTTTGCTAGTAGCCTTCCGATGAGGATGTAGAACTCTCAGCTCCTCCTGCACCATGGCTGTCTGGATGCTGCCATGTTCCTGCCTTGATGATAACTGACTGAATCTCTGAACCTGTAAGCCAGCCCCAATTAAACGTTGTCCTTGTAAGAGTTGCCTTGGTCATGGTGTCTGTTCACAGAAGTAAAACCCTAAGTAAGGCAGGGAGCAAGGAAGGAAAAAGAGGGCCAGAAGAGCGGAGCTAGCTTGGGGTTGGCCCTTTGGATTTATACCACAAACTTTCATGGCTAAAAGTTCAGGATCTGGAACTAGATATGTGAGGTTAATGTTGGTCACATCTCTCCACCTCGCAGCTACCTACATTTGATGATTTAACCTCCTGATGTCTCAGATGCTTCATCTGAACCACAGGGAGAAAACTAACAAGGCCATTACTGGTGATTGAAAGCAGTTGCAGTGCTGGGCACTTAGGCAGTGACATCCAGTGTCCTTGGCTGCAGCTCACAGTCCTCAAGGCTCCGTTTAAAGCATCCTTAACTTTAAAGCTCATAAACTTTAAATCAGAGAGGCAGAAATCTTCAGGAAGTGGTGCCTCATCCACATGTGTGTGGAAATGCCAGGCTGGGAATGACAGCTCACTCCTGTTTGACACATGGAAAATGAGAGGCAGTATTTGAGAACGTCAGCACCACTAACCAGGTCTGCTCTCTGCAGAACACTAGAGGTCATTGTTGGCACTGAATCGGCTAGCCCCAAGGATGCAGAATTCAGAGTGACAATTTTTGTCATTAGCCCCACTAGATGTCTCTTGAATAAAATGTTAGGCATTCAGTACCCTGGCTCCATGCAGTCTGTACCCAGGCATTGGACAAAGAAAGGATACAGATTTTATGTAGCCAGGCACTGGATAGAGAAAGGGCACGGATTTTAATAGACATCTTGAGTGAGTGTGCATTCTGCAGTCACATACACATGATCCAGAAGGAAGATATGCTGTTTTCCAGAGCCATTGAGATGACACAGAAGAGAAGCAAAGGTGACAACATCTTTATTTCAATGAATTAGAAACCACAGAAGGTCTTTGAGGCTAAGAGCAAGATATCACTGGATAAGATAAATGGTAAGGTTGTTCCTAAATCACCAGGCCAGCAGCGGAGTCAAATATGGGCTCTTACTTACATTAAAGGGCAGAGTGGCTCAGTCCAGAGGAAAACCCAGCTGAGTGCTGGTGCCAATAACTGATTGGCAAACTAGAATAAAAAGAAGGGCTCTGGAAGCTGTGAAGTCGGCTCTGCCAATAAGGCACTTGCTATTCAAGCAAGGGAACTCAAGTTTGGATCTACTATACCCACGTAAAAAGCCAGGGATAGTGAAGTACACCTGTACTCTAGTATTAATGAGGATCCTGGGGCTTGCTGTTCACCAATCTAGCTAAATCGATGAGAGGCCCTGTTGCATAGGATAAGGTGGAGAAGGATCAAGTAAGGTAGTTGTACTGGCTGGTTTTGTATGTCAACTTGACACAAGGTAGAGTCATGAGAGGGGAAGGAGCCTCAGTTGAGTAAATGGGTCCATGAGATCCAGTTGTAAGGTATTTTCTCAATTAGTGATCAATGAGTGAAGGACCCAGCCCATTGTGGCTGGTGCCAGCGCTGAGCTGGTAGTTCTGGGTTCTATAAGAAAGCAGGCTGAACAAACCATGTGAAGCAAGCCAGTAAGCAGCACTCTTTTATGGCATCTGCATCAGCTCCTGTCTCCAAGTTCCTGCCGTTTGAGTTCTTGTCCCGACTTCCTGCTTGATGAACAGTGATGTGGAAGTGTAAACTGAATAAACCCTTTCCTCCTCAACTTACATTTTGCTCATGGTGTTTTGTTACAGCAATAGAAATCCAACTAAGACGATACCTAACATTACCTTTCGGCTTCTATATACAAATGTAGATTATATGCATGTTGCAGAATATTCGATCACACTGTGAACCCCAAGACTGTGTTTATTTACTGAAAAAAAAAATTTTCTAGTTGCGGTATGGGTCAGCCTTAGCACATACCCTCTGGCTGAAATAAAAGCATGCCCTTAGTCCATACCTTTAACCCCAAACAATGAAGGTAAAGTTAGCTGATAGAAGAGAGCACCTATGTTTGAAAGTGATGTCTAATTGAGGGGCAGACAAAGTGATGAATCGGAGAAAGATTTGACAGACTAGGATGTGCCCAACTCTCATGAGAAGAGGAAAAGGAGGTGACTTAAGAGGTAGGGAAGGAAGAAAGAGGGGGCAGTTTTGCCAGGAGAGTTTTACAGAGATAAATGACAGAGAAAACAGGCTAGACACAGGTGAAGACAGAGTGAGCCAGAGAATGAGAAGGAGCCAGAAGATTAGAACAGATTGTCAGAGTTAGTTTGAGGCCAAGCAGAGCAATTCTGGAGACGCAAGAGAAGCCAGGTTGAATCAGTTAGCGTGAAGAGTTTTGAGCCATAACAGCTGAGTTGACCAGCCAGCAGTTCAGAAAACACAGAGCAAGGGTGAGCTTATTCAGCAGTAAGCCTCAGAGGCAGAAAACATTCTAGACCTAGATGAGAATGTATGGAGGCTAGAAACTTCCTGGACTAAACCTCAGAGATGACAATTGCATCAGGCTAATAAAAGTTACATTTACACATACACATGTGTAAATGTGTATATATATATATATATATATATACATATATATTATACACATATATATGTATATATATACATATATACATATACATATACATATACATATACACATACACCTACACATACACATACACATACACATACACATACACATACACATACACATACACATACACATACACATATACACATATATATCACACAATAAACAAATAGTTGGGATGACCAACTGCTAGTTTGATCCTGTCGAAAAAAGGATCCAATCTCTCCCCTCAGTGAAGGGTTGGTCTAACTGGAAGTACTTAAGAATTCACACAACTATATTCTACCCTCAGCTACAAAACTCTGAATGCCATGTGTGCTCCCGCCCCACTCAACTACCAATAAGGAGAGAAGATGCTGTCCTGGACAGGTGGAAGGGAGTCCTGGTCTCTGTAACAGACTCGTTTCTCATTCAGTACTTTATATCTCCATCTCCTATTCTAGAATGTTCTTCCACCTCTGCTTAACTTGACAACATGAGTCAGACTCATACAGATCTGTGAACAGGCATGGACAAGACCAAGGTCCTTGAGGTGCGATGCTGAGCCCCATCTTAAGAAGAGAAACTTCACCAAAACAGTTCCCTCTATGACATGTTTCTGTAGGCAGCAAGCTGTCTCCTGAAGTACCTCCTGCTAAAATAGAACTTCTGTCCTTTGATTTTCAGTTTCTGCGGAACCTTATGTTCTGTTTTTCTGTGGAAGCCAGTTGGTTTTCCCTGTGAGTACCCTTCTGCAATGCTGAGAGACAGCTTTCCATAATAGGGTTCACTGAGGAAATTTCCTAGGAAAAGAATGCAAAACATTACATTATGTATGCATTGTGATGCCTTCTTATTCACAGAGAAGGGTAACTAACTTCTGGCACCAATAGCAAGGGTCAGATTAGCTACGGAATTTCATGCGTCCATTCAGCAGGATTTCAGATATCCTAGGTTGGCCTTGAACTCACTATGTACCTTGAGGACAGCCTTAAACTTCTGATCCTCCTGCCTTACCTCCACAGTGCTGGGATTACAGATGTGTACCACCATGCCCGATTTATAGAATGCTGGGGGATCAAACCTGGGCTTTATGCATACTAGACAAGCACTGTATGAACTCTGCTGTATCACAGCAGATACCAATCCTGAGTGGGCACTTACTTTATGACAGATGTAGTTCCTAGCTTAAGGTGCAGCAGAGAAGAAAGACCAACAAGTATAAAAGTCCTGGGGTAAAAGCAAGTCTGAAAAATAGGGGAAAAAAATGAAAACAAAGAACGAAGAATGCATTGTAGCTGAGATGTAGCGAAGGAGAGAGAAGGAGAGTGAGAGCGAGAGAGAGAGAGAAAGAGAGAAAGAGACAGAGAGACAGAGACAGAGAGAGAGAAGGAGGCAACATTACAGGCATAATAGCAAGAATGGAATCTGATCAAGACAGAAGCTTTGGGAAAGAAAACATTGCCCTGAATAAGGAACAGGGTCATGAATCTTATTTCACAGCCGTGCCTGGATCTTGTCCCCTCATCCCACTATTTTTCAAAACGTGTGTTGTTACTGATATTTTCATGGGACAATTAAGGGTCTAAGCACCCATGAGAAGTGAGTTAGGCATCGTGAGGTCACACATCATGTATCGTGCACACTCGTGTCATCTTGTGTTACGACTGTGATGATGACACATGCACAATTAAAAAAAAGAGGAAGAGCTCTGGGCACATCAGAGTGTTTACCCCTCCCCTAGAAGTAAACAAGCTGCCTGTGTCACGTGCCTGGGACCCTTAAGCCGAATGTTTGTAGTGATGAACTAGCTTAGGTTTACCCGCATCCACCATTCATACTGCAGGGATGTGTGCTTGTCTGTGAGGTGTGGGCCCAGACTCTAGTAAGGCAGTGCGTAGCACATGGACTGTGCTCGGTACTGCTTTTCCAAAGTCATCTGAAGCCCGATACACATCTGGTCATCACAAATTCAGCCATACTTGTGTGACACCGAGGGGCAAGGACTGTGTGCTGCTTAGGTTAGGGCAGGTGAGAGTCCTTGTTTATGGCCACTGTGCTTTTGTGAGCCTGGATCCCAGTTTCACAGTAAAGTCAGACATCTGACATCCAGCTGCCAACTTCAGAAGAAAGAAAGTCTGTCTGGAAACAGGCGGCTTCTTCAGGTCACAACTAACCCAAACATTGTTGAGATGACAGCAACTGCTGTTTTCGTTGGGAGGGTTGCCTCCTCAGTTCCAGCAACCCTCACCTTCACTGTGTGGTCGTAGTCTTTGGCACAGGCCAGTTCAACAACACCAAAGTGAGTAGTCATGAAAGCAATATTTTGTTCTGTGCTTAACAAGCTTAAAAAGCTCACCAACCCACCTGGCATGTACACCCAGCATTTATCCATTTATCTGAGTGGGTGACGGACGGCCAGCATTGTGGGGATAATAACTGTGATTGTGCTCGCTGGCAAAGCAGAGGATTCTATGAGGGAACCAAAGGATGCCATGGACAGGATGGAGTCGGAGCTTTGGGAGCCTCAGCCCTCAAGGACACAGCAATAGGCATAGGAGAGCGTAACCGTTCGGGATTACTTACTGGGCCAAGGTTACCTGATACAGTTAGTCCAGGAATTAAACGAGACACCAGACTCAGGTTAGAAAGGCCACAGCAAGAGACTGTGACAATTTTATTGAGAGCAATCAAACTTCTTATACCCTTATCAGAAAGAGAATATAATGGCAATTGCCAGGAACAGTATAGTAGTAGTTGCCAGGGTACAATGATGTTTGCAAGCTATACAGGGTACACAATTCTATTTATTTATTTATTAATTTATTTATTTATTGTCAAGATTCCATGCTTCCTTGACTTCTATGAGAACGTAACAGAGAAACAAAGTAACCTGAATGTTTCACTGCCTGAGGGAGTGCACGGGTTTCTCAGGAACTGAAAGGCACAGCACCCCAGGAGCCAGGGACTCTAACCTAAAAAAAAAAAAAAAAAAAAAAAAACCCTGTGACCTATACCTCTCCAGGCAGCTAGACCAGGCTAACTTCTTGACTCCCCGTAGAGAGAGGAGCCAGGACTTGGAGTGTATGCGTGGGGTCACAGCATGATCTAGCACTGTGGTTTCAGGAAATTGTAACTTAAATTTCTTCAGAGGTGTCATTCACCCCAAAGAGCCAGGCCGTTGCCACATTCTACTGTCTCCTCATTTCTTAGGTCTGGATTATCTTGAAAAGGTTAAACATCTGGACTCCTTAGCTTGATTTGTTTTTAAAAAGGCGAATGTGCTTTAAAGAAAACGATAAGGACAATCGGAGACACTCGAAAGTAGTCTGTAGATTAGATTGTGCTCCTATAACAAGGTTAATTTTCTGATTTGGAAAACTGTCCTGTGATTACGTAAGAGAATTGTCTTAATTTTAGGCCGTCAACACTGAACTACCCTCTCCTGCTCTGTCAGGATAGCACAGGCATGGCAATTTGCAAGCAACAGAAATCTAGTTGGAAAAATCTAAAAGCAAGCAGTCGGCCTCTAATGATGGCCCTCCTGCTGCTCACCCTCTGCAGAAAGAGAAAAGAAGGTAATGACAACTCAGAGCCACAGCCCACTAACAATCTTCACAAATCTGCCATGAGTGTACAGCCGCCTTGGCTTGAATACCTGCCAACACTGTTTTAGTGGAGATTAAATTTCCCACACTCTCTTAAGGACACCGGTTGAGATAAAAGATTCCTTTGTTTCACAGCAGGTCTACTAAATTAGATCTACTAGAAATACAGTTGTGTAGAAACTAGGTCTGGGCAATCTCAGACACGCTAAAACTCTGAGAGTAAATGAACTACCCTTACCGCTCAACATGTGGGCCACACACTCACCCCTGGCCTCCCAGAGAAGCCCCAGCCATACTCAGACCTACTGAGCCTTCAAAAGTCTTCACTTTTGACCACAGCCAGGGGAGTTCCAGCACCCTTATTCTGATAAGGAATAGCCCTTGTTTATTAAATAAGAACAGTGTTTTTTCTTTGCTGACTCCTTGGTTGCCCTCTAAGGCCAGAAGGAAGGGAGGATGGAGAAGATCCACCTCGAAAGACAGAGCCATCATTTTTAAATTGTCCCCCTTTCTGCTCAGTGTGAATGGGAAATAGTTGCCCTTATATGGATGTGAGGCAGTTTGGGCAGGACTCTGCATTCTTCGTTCTCCATTCAATCTCTGCCCAGGTCTGGCTGCTCCAGGGTACACAGTCAGGATGCTGCAACAGATGTTTAAAGCTGGCTGGGCAGTTCTCAACATGAAGCCAGAACTGAAGGGCCAGGCAGGCTTGAAACCCCGTTCTACATCTCAATGAAGGTGCCTATAGTGAGGAACCAGATGTGCCAGCTAAGAAAAACAAGACAGCGCCTCCTTTTGTCTCAACATTTACCAAACAGAACAAAATCCAAACGTTGAAGAGACTATTCCAGCTTCCCCGTGTTGTTCTAGCTGATAGAATTTTCCATGAGATACTAGCCTTTGAAGGGGCGAGAGGTATGGCTAAGTTCTGTAACACTGTGCTCACTATCACCCCGCCCTAGACTAAGGAAGCCACACATTCATGCTCGGCTCCCTTCTTGTCTTATATTTACCAACCCCTTCTGGAACTAAGGTTTTTGGTACTCGTTTGGTTCCATAAATGGAGCATTTAATGGAGAAGAAACACAGGTGTAAAAACATAGGTTAAAAAAAAAAAATCTTGGCGGAGCCTCTGAAGGATTTGGAAAATCTGCTTCCAGTGTCTGCTAGCAAACTTCCCTGGGGAAATAAGGTTCTTTGGTCGGGAACAAAGAAAGTATTCTTTGTCTGCCTTAGGGTGAAGATTAGCATAGGGTACCTGGAGAGGCTTTGCTCTTTCCCAGCTTTTCAGACTCAGCCTCACCCTGGAAGAAATCCTGAGTCCTTTCCTTAATTTTTTTCCTTCTTTGCTTTGACCCTGCAGAAGTATTGTGTGGCTTGAATTGCCTGGGTTTTTTGTGACATCATTAACTGCTTTTCACTTTTATACCGGTGGCATAGTTTGAATGCCTTGGTCGTTCCCCTCCAACCCACCACACTAATAGTACGTTGAAATCTTGATCTGCAAGATGACACTCGAAGGTTGGGTCTTTGGGAGGTGACCAGAGTGGGCTCACTTGGGTTGGGATTAGTGCCCTATTAATGAAGTATAAGAGTCTCCTCTACATATTCAGTAAAAAGAATCCATCTATCCTCATCAGACACCAAATCTATTGGCACCCTGAGATTGGTCTTCTCAGCCCCCAAACTTCAACAACAATTTTCTGTTACCCATAAGCTACCCACGCCCAACAGGAAGTGAACAAACATACTATCAAAAACCTTAGTTCCAGAAGGTGTTGGTAAATATAGGAAAAGAAGGGAGACTCCAGCATAAATGTGTGTCCTCCCTTTTCAGGACAGGGGTTGGGGAGGGTGTCGGATAGTAAACACAATGTTACAAAACTTAATAACATTAGCTGCAGGAGTCTGAACATACTAACCCACCCCCTATAGCTGCTGTTCTTTCCCTCAAGGGATCTGAACAGCTTGACTCTGACCAAGTGGAGTTGTTTAAACCCTCCCGAGAACTGCCCCTGGCCAAGAAGAAGTCCTGAGATAACACAGGCGTTGCTCGACCACCTCACCTTGGTCAGCCTCTATCCGTCCCCACACTCTGGTCTTCTGGTCTTCCGGATTCCCTTTACTTAGAATTCTCCTCATCTTTTTGCCCTTCAGACCACAAAGTGCAAAAGGCAATTTAACAATCTAAGTTAGAGGTCCCCAAAACTCAGTCCCAATCTGCAAGTTATTCTCTATGTGACACATGCTAAAATAAGAATGAAGAAAACTTACGATGTTTGAGTATTATCACGACACCCAAGCACTGATCCAGACTCATCTGATAGACTCACAGTGTCAGTCACAAATAAAATCCAAGTTGCACACCAGCATAGTAGGAAAGTGTTCGTCGTGCACACATCAAAGATGAGAGACCCCAGTCTGGCACATACATGGCGCTGCACGGCTTCTTTCCCAAGCATTTATCACAGATGGCTGTTTTATGAATTTTTATGATGTTTTCCCTCTCTTATGTCTTCCACATAAGAGTATTAACCTCCTGTGTGATGCTTTTTCCTTATCTTACGACTCCCAGATATGAGTATTAGCAACATGCGATGTAGTTGGCGCTAGATAATGTGTCTGGTTAGCAAGTGGGGAGGGTGTAGCGCTTGGGACTTGTTGCTGATTGTAACCTGCCAACAAGGTCTCAACAAAATTATCAAGCTCAGTAAACCACCTGTTGCTGCTACCCAACGGTTCAGAGTGGGTATGGTGAATGGGGGGGGGGGGGTAGGCAGAGATAATGATTTTACATCACATTTTCCATGATAGGATGGGTAAATATTGAAAAATTAAGCAATGTGGTCCAAAGAGTACAAAAAAAAATCTTTAGCAGTCTTCAATTTTAACTATCCATTGTCACACACCACAGATTTGTTTCCTTCGGTGTTTATACTTGACTGCCATAAAGCAACATTGTAAACGATACTTGACTGTAACAAAGCAACATTGTAAACTATTCCTGCTCTTACAGAAGCAGAGCTGCTTATGTGTCAGCTTTGTGTTGCATTTCCCCACCTGCCTGGGAACCCAGGGTCTTTGTCCCTAGCTGTTTTGCTGATAAAAAATGGAGAGAAAATGGGGCTGGCATTAAGCTGCCAGCTTGGTTTCTGGCAGCCGCTGGACCTCAGAGCATAATTCCCTCCCAAGTGGGTTATCAGAATCAAACACCCTGGGCTAATCAGAATTTCAAAGGATGCAGATATCCCGTTTAATTTAAGAGGATTATTCTGAACCAGGTCTGACTAGGACATTTGGACTTCGTGGCCCCCTGACTGTTTGCTCAGGGGCATCAGACGAAGCTGAAGTATTGAGCTTTTTCCAAGAAAGAGAAGAAAACATACTGTTTTTCTTTTACTGTAGAAAGTAGCATGCTGGAAGTTTGAGCCCTTGCTCCAAGGTGGGAACTGAGGCGCTGTGAGTTTGATTTCTTCTCTGATGAAAGGGAAGAGACTGGACCAGGTGACCTCTTAGATGTCTTCCAGCTGTGAAATTCCCCAGGCCTAATCTCTAAGGCTCCTTCTTGCTCAAAAATTGAGGAACAGAAAGACTCAGATTCCTCCAGGCTGCAGACTGCAGGTTGCAGGAATACTAAGGAGCCCAGCGTCTGCTCCCTGCCCTCAGCTTGGTGCAGAAAGAGATGGCAGAGGTTGAGCTTAGATGAAAGTCTGCATCTCCTGCCCACTGAGTTAAAATTTTCTCCTGGAAAATCTGAGGAACAGTGTTTCCTTCCCACCCAGCTGTGCTGGCTCATTTTATGTCAACATAAATGAGAGTCATTTTGGATGAGGGAGCCTCAACTGAGAGAATGCTCCCACCAGGTCGGCCTGGTGAAAGGAGCCCAGTTGCCCAACCCCTGGGCAGCTGCTCCTGAACAAAGCACTCTAATCAAGCCACTGGAAGTAAGCCAGTAAGCAACAGTCTCCCAAAGCATCTGCATCGGCTCCTGCCTCCATGCCCCTGCCCTGATCTCCTTCAGTAATGGACTGTGATGTGAAGCTGTGAGCCCAAATAAACCCCTTCCTCCCCACGTTGATTTGGTCCTGGTATTTTATCACAGCAATAGAAATCCTGACTGAGACACCAGTAGTATTGTGAAGATGAACTGCCTCAGGAAATCCCATGACAGATTCACCCTTCATCCCACAGAAGTAAGTGCGAATACCAATTTTGCTGCTGTCATGAGTCTCGTAATGTAAATACTTTTGGAGACAGGTGTCCCAAAGAGGCTGTGTGACCACAGGTTGAGAACCGCTGCATTTTTAGACAGTTATCTTTAAACCCCCCATTCTGGGTGCTCTTTGTTCATAGCAACATTTGAGAGCCACTCATAAGACCAACTATGCAACAGTATCAAAAGGTATTCTGTGTCAAGGCAGGGGCTGGAGAGATGACTCAGTGGTTTCGAGTATGCGCTAGTCTTGCAGAGGGCCCTGTTTCATTACACAGCGCCCACTTGGTGACTCACACCCATCTGGAACATGTGTATTTACATATATGCAGGCAAAACACTCAGACACATACGACTAAAATTAACACATACATGTAAAAACCACATTAACATCTTTTGGGTTTGTTTTGTTTTTTTCTGAGACATGGTCTCTGGTCTGGCTGCCTTGTAACTCACTATGTAGACCAGGGTGACCTTGAACTTACAAAGATATGCCTGCCTCTCTTTCCCAAGTGCTGAGATCAAAGGTATATACCACTATGCAAGGCTTTATTAACATGTCAACTTTAAAGATCTTCTAAGAAGGAGATATGCAGAAAATATTTTCTTATTAAAAGTCAAAATTATCCAAGAATAGATGCGATTGCACAAACAGAATATTATTATGAGGAAATATTTGATTTTATAAAATTTAGTAGTTTATTCTTTATATCAGATTTTTAATTGTCGTTACATTTGATTATTAAAATTAGTGTTTTCGCCTTCCGATGGCTGAGAGTATATGTATGTAAAGCATACAACTTGATGACTGGATATGCATATCATGGGGGAAAAAAAGTAACCAGTATTATCTGTAATCATCTGCACACATTGCCATCTTGAATGTGCGTGAGTGTGCGTGAGTGTGCGTGTGCACGTGCACACGTGCATGTGCAGTACATGAACTGTGTTCACGGTATTGTGTGTTTGATCTCCAGAGCTTGCATCCTTCATAACTGAACCTTGTACTATTGACTCATATGTCCAGCTCCTTCTGCCTTGCCCTGCCCATAGGAAACCCCAGTCTGTGGGATTTGGGCAGTGAGTTGAGATCACACTGGGTCAGTGTTTCTGCAGCAGGATTATTTCACTTAACACCGAGCTCTCAACCTTCCTAATGCTACGACCCTTTAACATCGTTCCTCACGCTGTAGTGATCCCCAACTATTAAATTATTTTCGTTGCTGTTTCCTAACTGTAATTCTGCTCCTGTGATAAAACTTAAGGTAAATCTCTGTGTTTTCCAATGGTCTTAAGTGACCCCTGTGAAAAGATCATTCAACCCCAGAGGGGCCGTGACCCACGGGTTGTGAACCATATTAATAACACACTGTCCTGTGGGTTCCTCTAGGGTCTCCAAAGTCAGGTTTCTTTCTCTGTAAGACTGAAAGGTATTCCGATGTTTCTCTCTAGACAGCCTCGGCTCTTTGTTTATATTGTAAATTGAGACTGGTTAAGGCCTTGCTGCCTGGCATGGCTTTATTGTGGTCTGTTCTTTTATCAACTGGAAATAAAAATCTGGAGATATAAAGATATCCGTAGACTGTTGGGTCCTACACTTATTTTTTCCTTAAATCATATAGATTTCTCTTCTCATTATATTTCACACTAAAAAAAAAAAAAAATGACATGCTCGCGAACATGGTGAGATTTTAGCTGGGCTCTCCTGTCCTTTGTCATCTTTAGGGAGACGGATGTGCCCCCATTATGTCTGACTAAATCAACTCCCAGGACAGACCCAACCATGGAACTGATGTCATGTATGACATCTGACAGTTTTCCGTTTCTATTTCCCTGATTTAAATAAGCTGCCAGGCCCAGTGACAGAAGTCTATTGCTATGTCGTCTGTTCCCTGTGACAATGAACACTCTCAAGGTAAGTGCTGGACTGAAGGCAGCCTGGATCAGCTTATCTGTTATAAGCACACACTGCTGAGGGTCAGATCTCAGGTCTCAGATCCACCACCAAGAGCTATTAATCTTTTGACTCCAGCAGGGAAGTGCTGACAGCCAAACACTGTGACGCTGCCCGTCACTCCTGCAAAATGCCAGGTCACACATCAGACAAACACCTCTTCTCCACACGAAAGCCTAAGGCCTCTTGACATCCCTGAGAGCTGTACCCAACTGTGCAGGAAAGGGGGAGGGATACCTTACAGGGTTTAAGCATTTAATATCTGCTAAACTCTACCCAGGCACCGTGTAGATTGTAATGACCAATCTTTACAGCAGCCATAAGAGCTGCTGTAAATAATATTGGCATAATATTGGTTGTCTTAATTAGGATTTTACTGCTGTGAACAGACATCATGACCAAGGCAACTCTTATAAAAGACAACATTTAATTGGGGCTGGCTTATAGGTTCAGAGGTTCAGTCCATTATCATCAAGGCAGGAACATGGCAGCATCCAGGCAGGCATGATGCAGGAGGAGCTGAGAGTTCTACATCTTCATCTGAAGGCCACTAGAAGACTGGCTTCCAGGCAGCTAGGATGAGCTTCTTAAAGCCCACGCCCACAGTGACACACCTACTCCAGCAAGGCCACACCTCCTGATGGTGCCACACCCTAGGCCAGGCATAAACAAACCATCACATTGGTTCTATGCCTTCTGCTACTCTTTTTTAAGTGTCATAAATTAAATGCCTTTATGGCCAAATAAGCAAACCGTACAAAGTGAACAAGATAAAACAGTAGTATGGTGGTCTTAATGTTCGAAGCTCTCTAAAATTCCTATGAGAAACAGCACAATTTTACTCTTCTACCGGGGTTTTTAAAGGGGTGTGGTGATCTGAATAAAAAAGTATCCCCCATCATTTCATGTATTTAAAGTCTTCAGGAGTGACGGAGCTCAATGGTAATCCCAGCAGCCACGAGGTGAAAAAGGAGCAAAAGTCCTAGGTCATCCTTAGCTATGCAGCAAATTCAAGGTCAACCTGGGCTATAAAAGACAAAGAGGAGAAGGATGAGGAGGAGGATGAAGAGGAGGATGAGGATGAGGATGAGGATGAAGAGGAGGATGAGGATGAAGAGGAGGATGAGGATGAAGAGGAGGATGAGGATGAAGAGGAGGGAAGAGGAAGGGAGGAAGAGGAGAAGGAGGAGGAGGGGAGGAGGAAGAAGAAGAAGAGAAGAAATTGTTCTTGAAAGGAAAAAGCTAAAGCCTGCTGCTTTCTGAAAGAATTGAGAATAATTACCCAAACTCCAAAGGTAGGATCAATATTTTTTTTTCTATAAAGGGCCACATAGGAAACATTTGAGGCTTGGTAGTCTACATGGTCTATATAGCAACAATTCAACTCCTAGGTTTGGGGCTTGAAAATAGCCATTACACTCTAAACAAATAAACTCAGCTACATTCTGGTAAAACTATTTACAGGAGCAGGTGGTAGGCTGGATGTGGCCCATGGATTTGCTTTATTAAGCTGTGCTCTGGAGCCAACAGCCCAGAAGTAAGCAGGATCTGGCAGCAATGCGGAACCCACAAAGGCTAAGTCCCCTTTAACTCCCCTCCCCCATGCCTGCGGAGTGCAAATTCAGCTGGGACTGATGTAGCTCACTTAGAGCCTTCCTCCTTACTCTCTCCTCCTCACTCCCCCAGATTCCTGCCCTGCAGAGGTTAGAAACTGGTCAATGAACCAGGATAGACCAAAAGGAAAAGAAGCAACAGTCAGCCTGTCTACAACCTTTCCCTACAGCAAGCTTCCAAGCAGAGGAGCCCAAGAAGGTATGGGAGAAGGTAGAAACTTCAATCCAGAGAGCCTGGACTAAGTCCTTGATTGAGATGAACTCAGATAGATACATTTACTATGTGAGAACTTTATTTTTGAAGGAAGGAAAAATGGTTACACTTTTACCTAAACACATTTGCTCTTTGAAAACCTTGGTTACATATTCAGTCATAGAGCCAGGGTTTTTTTTTTTTTATTTTTATATTTATTTATTTATTTATTTATTTATTTATTTATTTATTTATTTTTGGTCCTCTATGTAATGGAAAAGCAAATGATGCTATTATCCATCTCTATCCCTTTTGGCAAACTCGTGACATAAGCAGTTTGCTCCGCACTGTCTATGTCCCTGACTCATCTATTGTATCCAGTTTCTCCAACGTCCACAATAGGTAACTCATTATACAGGATGATGGGGTTTGTTTGTCCTTCAGAAAATACTGTGAAAAATGTATTCCTCCTTCTTCTAATGTGCACATGCCCAGGGAGATGAATTTAATTCTCCACAGGTAGGAAGGCTTCCTAAGGTTTTCATCATGGGAGAGGGGTGAGGCAAGGCAGTACTGACAACCCTGCATGTGACATGCCTAGGTCAAAGCCCATGTCTGAACTGGTCACTATCATCTTTACTCTTTAAGCACATGGAATTTTCTTCTCCGCCCAATGGTTGCTTCCAAGGCAAGGTGACTATCGCAAATCTGTACAATTCCCAGGACTTCGCTCATACTGTACCAAGTTTATTTGAGGGACCTTAAAAGCTCCATCATAACCATTCCAAAACAATGATGGTGAGAAAAACCAAGAAGACCATTGCTGGTTATAGAATCCCTAGCTGACGTCTAAATCAACTAAGTATTTAGTCTTTGAGAATTTCACATCTAAGTAATGTCGATTATTTACCTAAAGCTAATGGGAAAGTCAGTGAGAACCAGCACTCCCCCTGTACTGGCTGGTTTTGTGTGTCAACTTGACACAAGCTGGAGTTATCACCGAGAAAGGAGCCTCCCTTGAGGAAATGCCTCCATGAGATCCAGCTGTAAGGCATTTTCTCAATTAGTGTTCAAGGGTGGGAGGGCCCATTGTGGGTGGTACCATCCCTGGGCTAGTAATTCTATAGGAAAGCAACCTGAGCAAGCCAGGGGAAGCAAGCCAGTAAGTAACATCCCTCCATGGCCTCTGCATCAGCTCCTGCTTCCTGACCTGCTTGAGTTCCAGTCCTGATTGCCTTTGGTGATGAACAGCCATGTGGAAGTGTAAGCTGAATAAACCCTTTCTTCCCCAACTTGCTTCTTGGTCATGGTGTTTGTGCAGGAATAGAAACCCTGACTAAGACACCTTCCATTCAGTAACTTGTGATATTCAGAATAGAAAGGTCTCCCTAGGGTAATGGGGACTCCTGAAACCCAGCACCCAGTCCTAAGGAGGCAGAGGCAGGAGGCAGGAGGCAGGAGGCAGGAGGCAGGAGGCAGGAGGC
>JANHMN010000021.1:38331945-38342675 GCA_030674055.1 Rhabdomys pumilio
GGCAGGAGGCAGGAGGCAGGAGGCAGGAGGCAGGAGGCAGGAGGCAGAGGCAAAAATAAGAAGTCCAAGGCTGCTTTTCATTATTTCTCAAAACAAAATAAGACTCTTTTGATCATGTTTGGCTTTTCTTTTTAAAGGGATAGATTATATGAAGGATTATTAAAGTTTTATTTTCAACTTTGGGTTGAAAGGACTATCTTTAATTTTCTTTAAACATATAGGGGTGTTTAACCTGCATATATGTCTATGCACCGCATGCATGGTTGGTACTCACAAGAGGGCATCAGTTTCCCTAGAACCGGAGTTACAGACGGGTGTGGGCAGCCATGTGGGTGCTTAAAATGGAACCCACTCCCCTGGAAGAGCAACCAGTGGTCTTTCTGCTGAGCCATCTCTTGATCCCCTGTAATTAGTGTTTTTAAAAGATTCCAAACTAATTAAATGTTCACCCTCCTGCAGCATTCATTCAACATTTCTTCTCTGGTTTTGATTTAACAAGAATTGTGGGCAGCCGACAGCCCATTGCTTCAAAATAATTATCTGGACTAGGGCTCCCCAGAAAGAGAGTCCCTCCCTCCTTTCAGTTTCTAACTGCTGCACCCAGGCCAACATTATCAGAGGGTGAAAAGGGTGTCTGAGAGACGTGAAAATTACTCCAGAGACAAATTCACAAGTGATTGGAGAATAGCCTTCCTGGCAAGGTGAATTGGAAGCAACAGGGATGAAGAGAAAATGTCATGCAAGAGTCTAGAGAGCACATTTCAGACAGAGGGGGGTGTTTGTGCAAAGGATCCTGGGGTTAAAAACAAATGCTGTGGAATGTGAAGAGACTTAATGTATCTGGGGCCTTCAAAGGGAGGATGGCGAACGAGGGAGACATGGGGAGTTTGTAGTGAACATTTACCAAGAAAGAATGAGGACTTCCCGGGGCTGGAGGGGTGGCTCAGTGGTTAAGAGTACTGGCTGTTCTTCCAGAGGACCTGGGCTCAATTCCCAGCACCCACATGGAAGCTTACACCTGTTTATAACTACAAGATCCAACACCCTCACACAGACACACATGTAGACAAACACCAATACACATAAAATAAAATTAAAAATAGATTTAAAAAGAATGGAGACTTTGTATTTTATTATAGATCTGACAGGGAAGGATTCTAGGGGATTTGGAAAGTAGGAAGCAGAAATGAAGAGCAAACTCCTCAGAAGGCAGGGTTGTGCACACTCACTAAGGGGCTGTGGTAGGAGTAGCAGAAGTGGAAGAAAGGAGGCAGGTGCTTCCATTCTTGTCCCAAGCACCTGGATGGCTCGGGTCACTTACTGAAGTATGCTGTACTGAACTCAGCCAGAGTGGAAAGTAAGCAAAGAATAGAAGAAGTTACTTCGAGGTTGTTAGATTTGAAATATTGATTGGACATTCATATGGAGATATCAGGTAGTCAGACTGAACTCTGCCAGAAAAAAAAGTGTTGGGTTGTGGAACCGTGAAATGATAGCTTGGTTTCTGGTGAAGCACTGGCTAGAGATGGCCGGAGACCCATTCTGCAAGGGACAGCATACATTTCGCCACACTCCCAGACTCCAGGCTCCTGACACATGCCCGAAGACTTTCATTGATCTGTGCCTTTCAGTCACGTAGGGCAATGCCCCTACAGCCCCTACCAAAGAGAGGTTTGTGTCACCTAGCACAGGTAGAGGGCATGACTACAGGCCTCAGAACCTCAAGAGATCTCCATATTAATGAGATACCTAAAGGCCAGAGGGCGTAGCCAATTAAGCATTCCTTCCCAGACCACCTTCCTTACAAACAGTATATAACCAAAGGCCTGTCCTGGGGGTACAGGGGTACAACCACATCTGCTTTCTGCCATGATAAACCTTTTAAAACCATGGACTTCCTCGAGTCTTTGGGGCCCTGTCATGGGGAACCATGGAGAAGGCCTTTGACTACTGAGCCGAGCCACTGCTTAATCTCCTGATAGAAGACTCCTCTCTATGTTCCCGCCACAAAGGCCACCAACTCAAGAAAGCTAGCTGACCCAGCCAAGTGAGTGCCATAACCAAGAGTCTATCACCCTGCAGGGCGCTGCCAGAGCTTCTCTCCCTCGTCCCTTTCAGCTGCCGGCCGGTCCAGCCCATATGCCCACTCTGTCTCTGTTCTCCTGCAGCTCGGGAGCCCAAGGACAGAGACCACTGGTCTCCCTGTCAGCCGCTCAGGAGCTCTGCCCCGTGGGACTTCAGACTGACATCTCCCCACACCCGAGTAAAGCCTCATGGCTTAGCATTCGCCTGGCGTCACGTAGCCGGAACTCAGTCAAATTCCCCAAGCTTCTGCCTCCCTGAGCGGGAACCACAACACAGCCCAACAGGACCCACGTCCACTCGCGAGCACTACAACCCCCCCCCATTGGGTTACAGATATAAAAACGGTACTTAAGACTATGAGGTCAGAAGGGGTCGGCAAAGGGACAGGAAGGACAGTGAAGAAAAAGTTCGAGCTCAAAGCCTTTCATTGTTTATAATGAGAACAGGACACAGGACCAATTGAGCAAGGTTTCCCGAAGCAGCTGCAGAGATAGCAGGAAAGCTAAGCCAGAGGAGAAAAAGGACTAAGAAGAGGCACCCTTACCTAACAATGGAGAGGTACCCAGGAGGTGAGGGAAGGTGTGTGCTGTTATCACCAACACTGGTGTTGGTGGCAAGCAGTTCCAGGGCAAAGCTCAGTAGAGAACGAAGAGTCAGAAACTAGATAAGATGAGGTGACAGCACTAACAATCACTTAAGATATTTCTCTGAAGCAGGAAACAGAGGAATTGGGGAAGAACTAGAGGGTAATTACTTCTTCCTAAGAATTTATTGACCAAGTACTAAAGACCACCAGGAAGTCAAAAAATAAAGTCTATGCAATTGCATGCTTCTGAAGAGTTCACAAAATATGGTAGGGCTCCAGGAAACTAGTACTGGCCAGTGGGCTTGATATCTACCAATGCTACAAGGCAAGCAGTCCCAACTCTTGAAAGGATTGGTTAGTGTTTAGAAATCATTTTGAGAGATCCTGCTAATCAAAGCCAGGTTCAGAAACTCTGGTTGGGCATGTTCTAATATTTGTGCTTTGGGCCCTCCTCCAGGTCAGGAACTCCCTGTGGCTGTATAAGCTACACATCCATGTGACTGATTTGGTCTTCAAAGCCAGGAACAGACCAACTCTCATTGAAGAGAATGAGGCTGGTAGGGGCAGTGGTGACGCATGCCTTTAATCCCAGCACTTGGGAGGCAGAGGCAGGTGGATTTCTGAGTTCAAGGCCAGCCTGGTCTACAGAATGAGTTCCAGGACAGCCAGGCCTACACAGAGAAACCCTGTCTCAAAAAAACAAAAACAAAAACAAAAGGATAGCTTTTTTAAAGTTTTAACAAAACCACCAAGCCTGAACCCCCATGTCCCCATGTCTCCTGTCCTGGACTCCTCAGTGACAGAAGCAGAAAGGTTCCTGTGATGCTTAATTGTCATTCACAGAAGGACTGGATTGGGTGTCACAG
This sequence comes from Rhabdomys pumilio, assembly GCA_030674055.1. Lineage (NCBI taxonomy): Eukaryota > Metazoa > Chordata > Mammalia > Rodentia > Muridae > Rhabdomys > Rhabdomys pumilio. The sequence continues at coordinate 38,335,483 of JANHMN010000021.1, forward strand.
AGGAGACATGCTTTGGGGTGTATATGCTTCATGAGATATTTACAAAGAGGTGTAAGTGACCCTGAATATAAGTGGTGCAATGCCTTGTACTGGACTTCTTGATTTAAGAAAGAAGGAGGGGGGAGAAATCAAATTGAACACCAACATTCATCCCTTTCTCCTTCGAAGTCAGAGATGCAAGGTAAGGGCTGTCTCCCATCTCTGCCACATGGCCCCCTGACTGTAATGGACTGAGATCCTTCAAACTGTGAGCCAAAATAAACCTATCCTCATCTACATTGCTTTCATCAGTTGTTATAGCAACAAGAAAAGTAACTAATATAGATTTCCATGATATTTAATGCAGTCAGAACAGGACCCTGACATTCATAACCCAAAGAGTTGTCACATGGAACTTGCTGGGGTTTGGTCTGTTGCTATGTATTGTAATGCTAAATTCTGTCTAGTTGCCTCAAGACAAGAGAATCTTCTCATACCAGCTTTTGTTGTGTAAGTCTTGCTTCTTGATTTAAAACTATTACTGGAGGGAATAGAGGTCGGTGGGTTTTCAGTTACATGGTAGAGGGTTATAGGTAGGGGGGAGAAAAGGAAGAACTGGAGAGGAGGGATGGGAAGCTGCCATGAGAGATGGACCATGAGAATGTAGCCAGGAGAACCAGGAAGTATTTGGCATACAAGGCTGGGGAGGTAGCCGGGTCAGCAGTTAGAAAAGTAGATTAAGGGTTAACCCCTAGTAATTGTCAAAGCCAAATAAAATAAGCATAGTCTGAGTCTCATTCATTTGTAAGCTGGAAAGGGATAAGTTTAAGTTGGCTCAACTACAGTAACTAGCACATCCAAGTTCAGAATTTTATACCTATGACGGAGGCCCACTCACGGTTTGATCAAAGGAGGATTTTTGGTGATTTGGTTCTCACAAATGGATAGGAAGAGATAACAACACACTGGACGAACTGTGTGCAGACGGTTGTCATTTACTTTTTGTGGATACAAGGAGAGTTGCATTTCCCTGTCCCTAGCTGATCGTCAGTTGGTGCACGCAGGATGGCCGTGGCAGTCATTTAACGCTGGCACCTATTCCGATGAGCTGTGTACACATCTGATCCTTAAGACTCACAGCTACGCTACATTATGTTTTCAACAAAATAGAATTGCTTAAAAATAACTCATCGTTCTATTTCCCAAGCGCCTGTGGTTTTGTGACCTCAGTTTTTTTTTTTTTTTTCTAATATCAAGATGCAGCAGAGTAAGTTTACCAGTGACCTGGGTGAACTCAGTCCTCGGGAAGGAGGCTGACTTCACTCGTTCTGCTCCGACACGATGGAACAATCAGAACAGACTGCAGAGGGCAATGACAGCCACACGACTACAGACACAGACAGGAAGCTGACCTCTGGCCTCAGATGCTACAAGCAGGGAGTTGGAGATGGTACCAAGGAGTTGCCATAGGGAAACAGAAGAATAATGAACTGTGAGGATCGTGCTCGGGAAGGGCAATGTGTCCGTGCGAGGAATACAAGAGGCTGGGGTTTGCATAATGCACAGTATAAAAATATCATGCTCCCTATCCCCAAAGACTTCCCCTTACCCACTGATCTCTGACCCAAAATTCTACCACACAAACTCACTCGCTGTTCTTGCCTAAGTAAGCATCGAGCAGACAGACAGTGACAAAAGCTAATTTATTAATAACAGTGATCCAATACAAGCAACCTTCATGTTCAAACACACGTAGCCTCCATTGTCTGGAAAAACAAAAGATGATGCCGTACAGTACCATGTAATTGCACTAACCCAGAGTTACTGTCGTATTCCACTCTTCTGTCAGGAGAATCTGACACTGACAGATTTGGCTGAAGACATCGTTGTCATACACAAGGTCAGAGTTTTCTCTGTCAGAAAGACCTCGAAATGTCCATATGCCTTGCTGCTGTGTCTACCACCAAACTAAATATCCCACAGGATGAGGTGGCTTGAATAATGAATGGCACAACCCCAGGGAGAGACGTGCAGACAGAAAACACTGGTATTAGGAAGAACTAAGTAGAAGAAGATATCATAAATTTCCAGATATTTTAAATGAAAGAAAAGTTGGAAATATGATTACCTGTGTGTGCTGGTACAAATGGATCATTACTGGGAAGATATGTAAGGGACCATTGTCTAGAATCATGTTTCTGGGGCTTAATCTTTCTTAATGTTCACTCAAATCTATCGTGTTTCACTTGCTATTGAAATCAGAGATGAAAAGGTCATCCACCTTTTGTTTGAGTCATGGTCTCTCACTGGCCTGAGCTTCACTAATGTGATGGTTTGGATATGCATTGGGCCAGGGAGGACACTATTAGGAGATGTGGCCTTATTGGAGTAGGTGTGTCACTGTGGATGTGGGCTTTGATACCCTAGTACTAGCTGCCTAAAAGTCAGTATTCTGCTAGCAGCCTCCAGATGAAGATGTAGAAACTCTCAGCTCAGCCTGCTCCATGCCTGCCTGGATGTTTTCCTGCTCCCACCTTGATGATAAAGGACGGAACCTCTGAACCTGTAAGTCAGCTCCAATTAAATGTTGTCCTTATAAGACCTGCCTTGGAGCCCGGTGGTGGTGCTGCACGTCTTTAATCCCAGCACTTGGGAGGCAGAGGCAGGTGGATTTCTGAGTTCAAGGCCAGCCTGGTCTACAGAGTGAATTCCAGGACAGCCAGGACTACACAGAGAAACCCTGTCTCGAGAAAAAAAAAAAAAAAAAGACTTGCCTTGGTCATGGTGTCTATTCACAACAGTAAAACCCTAACTAAGACAACTAAATAAAGTATATTGTCTAACCAGGAACCCCCAGGGATCTGCCTGCCTCTGCCTCCCTTCTCACCAGAATTTACAAGCCTGCATTACCTCTTTGTTGAGATCCTGGGGCTACTGACTCAGGTCCTCATGTTTACACAGTAAGGGCTTTACTGATGGAGCCATCCTTCAAGCTCCTTATAAGCTTACCATTTATGTTAACAGTATATGATGGGTATGTGCTCTGCTCCGTGATATAGCTAGAATCCATGGAAGACAACAATAACTAGGAAAAAAATGAAACTTTCTGGTGATGGATGTGTCCTGTTTGTCCAAAGACCACTCCTGAAACGATAATTCCTCAGGTCGTGTTTCCATACGACCTCACTCTGCTCTGCTGCAAGTCAACCATTTCCTTTAAGCTACACACAAGTCCAAGTTTTTCAAAGCCTTTAATTTTCCACCATTTTCCTTCAAAGCCTGTTCCAACTTATTATTCACTGGCCTTAAAGTCATGCAATGAATTCACTACGGGACCTAGTGGTATGTTCTTGGAAATGTTTTATGTTCCTGCCTCAATTTCTGTCTCCTCTTAGCCACGTTGCTTAACTGTACTTCTGCACTTTCTGGAGCAGAAAGAATGCATCTAGTAATAAAGCTGATTAGTGTCTCTGAGCCTTTCCACCGAAGACTTGTGCTCACTGCATGGAAAACAGCAACGATGAACATGCCAGAGAGAAAACGGCCTGGAATATGACACTGTGGACACCTCACAAGTATGCTCACCTCTTATCTCCAAAAATATTTACAATTCATAACAGCAAAATCACAGTTATGAAGCAGCAGCAAAAAAAATCATTTTGTGGTTGGGGGGTCACCACGGCATGAGAAACTGTATTAACAGGTTGCAGCATTAGGAAGGTCTACAGCCTCAGAAGTGAGCCTCTGAGAAGTTTGCTTGATCTGCTACCTCAGTTTGGACCATTCTGTCTGGACTTCTTCCACACTTAGGTTCTCTAGCCAACCCAAAGGCTCCAGCTATCTCCTGAGCCCTGATTCTGACTTTATCTCTCTAAGATCCCAATAACATAACTTCTTTGATACTAAACATTTATTCCTTGAAGTCTCATTAGCCACACACCCTACCCTTCTCTAGAGAACACACCAAGGTAATCCAACACATGCTCTGGACAAAGCCTAGGTTTGACCTAGACTAAACACCAAGAGGACTGAAGGGCAGTGGGGGGCTTCCTGATCCCTGATGAAGAAAACTGAGCAATAGTTCAGAGACTTCCTAACACATTCTAAGAGAAAATGTTTTTTGTCCAGGCTCATGCAGCTGAATTTGAATAAAGCATGTGTGTGTGTGTGTGTGTGTGTGTGTGTGTGTGTGTGTGTGTGTATGCATAAGCTTATGTGTATGTGACAGAAGCTATCTAGGAAAGGTTATGGCAAGCAAGTGGGTCACCTGGAGATGGCCCACTGTTTTGCATGGCTGGGATGGGTGCACTCTGGAGAGGCACGGGGCAAATTTCTTACAGATCAACATAAAGATGAACTTTCATGAACTAATGTTGTTTGGATGAATTCGTGACTTTATTGTAATCCTGATTTGATTTAAATAATTTTAGGAAGAAAGTTTAAGATTGTTTTGGGGTTTTTTTTGGGGGGGAGTGTTGTTATTGTTTTGTTTTATTGTTTTTTGATATTCTTGCCATAGAGATGTAGTAAAGTTAGAATCAAGAATAGAATGTACCCTTCTCCTCATAGAATTGTAAGTAAAGACTGCATAACAAGGAAAGCAATGAGCTTTCTTAAGTTGTACTAAGAAGAGAAATAGGCTTGGGACAAATTTGATATCAGGAAAAACATTCCTTCTAGGCCAGGTCCAAGGATGATGTCACAGGTTGCACTTGATAAAACAAGGCCAGGTGAAACTGTTGCTGTGAACTTATAATGAGCTTACAGAGTGAAGCACTGCTTTGAACTTACTGCACACATCCTTCTGTAACTCTCCTATTGTGTAACATTTTATCTGTGAGGTAATTTTATAAAGATCTTTTGTCTAAGAAGATATTAAAAGGCTGAGAGAAAAATATAAAGTGTGGCTGTTGGGGCCCTGCTCTATCCACCAAATGTATATGGATATTTGTCTGTCAATATGTCTATGCAATATATGTGTGTGTGTGTGTGTATACATACATATGTAAGTATACGTATATAAGTATGTATATGCACTTGTAAAATTGATGAAACAGGTGGTCAGGCCCTGCCAGAGTGTGTGTGTGTGTGACTCTATCTGTCTGTCTGTCTGTCTGACTGACTTTCTCTCTCTCTCCCCTCCTCTCTCTCTTTCTCTCTCTCCCTTTCTTTCTTTCCTTCTTTCTTTCTTTCTTTTCCTTTCTCTGTGAAATTACCAAAAATCATCTGCTTTGGCCCCAGAATATCAAGAGAGAATTACATTACCAGAAGCCATCAGTTTCTGGCCCCCAGAACAGTCAGAGAGAGTTAAAGCCCAGAGGTCATCAGTCTTTGCCCTTCATCTGATGCTGTGTCCCACTTCAGAACCTGACCCTGTTGAGACTGGCCACCAGCATATATGTATGACATAACTCCTTTGTTTTTGTTTATTTTTATTTTCTCAGTTTGGTAGAGAGAACCAAGGTATCTTGCACACGCCAGGAAAGCACTCTAGCCTGTCCTTTACGTGATGAAGCTCTAGTTGTGGTTCAGAATTGAATGTATAAAAGAGTCTGAAAAGACTCGATAGGAACTAGGAAAGAATATAATTCATTATATGAGGCAAAGTGTGCCTTGTTTGCTCCAGTTAGTGTGGGAAAACTTTTAAATTGGTTTTCAAGAAAAACTTTCTCATTCTCAGGGCAAAATATGAGGCGAAGGAATGAGTCTTGTTGTGGACATCTGTTGAAAACTGTATAGCAGTATTTTGTGGGGAGACTGGGCAGAACCAAGCAGATATGGTAAGCCACTGCCCCACAAATCTGCTTGATAATCAATCCTTGTGGAACCCTGTGAATACATAGCCCAGACTTAATAAATCAGATTCACAGAACTGGCCAGCAAATCTATTTTTAGAAGCACTGTATCTATAGTGGGTGACTGGTCAGATGTAGGGGGCCTGTGGGAACAGTTCTAGAAGTAGTCTCGAGTCTTTTACTGTCTAAGGTATGTCAAATATGACTGGTTTCTGTCATGGTATATTGAACCTTTAAATAATAAATCTTGAGGTTTTATAAGATTTATTTTTATTATTTTTAATTATGCCTAGGTGTGTATGAGTTTGTGTATGTGCCTGTGAGTGTGGGTTCCTCATGGAACCCATTTCTGGAACTAGAGCAGTGACAGACAGATGGTGGTAAGCCATGAGCCACTTTACATAAATGATAGGAACCAAACTCGGGGCCTCTGGAAGTACAGCAAATGTCCTTCACCTCAAGCATCTGTAAACCTAGAAGCTGCTGACTGTCATCTTCCACTGGACTGACTGAGAGCAGGGAAGGGGTGTGTGTGATGCTCTCCCAGAAAGGATTTAATGAAGTAGACCAAATGACCAAAGGGAGCAATCCTGAGGTCCCCCACAGAAATCAAGTAGTAATTTAAACAAAAATCATCGAGTAGTACTGCTTACAGGCTTGCACGCTGGCTTCTCCTCAGCTTAGCGTTCTTTCACAGCCCAGGTCTACTTGCCTATGTATGGTGACATCAACAGGGGACAGACCCTCCCACAACAACCATCAATCAAAACTTGGCATGGCCACAGCTCAGTCTTACCCAGACAATTCTTCCATTGAGGTTCCCTCTTCCCAGGTGACTCCGGATTGTATCAAGTTAACAATAAATACCAACGAGCCCAGCATAGTAGCTTTTAAAATGAACATCTAGCCCCACCCGCATGATTATCTAACTGAATCTAAACATTGTCTCTCCTCACATTCTCTCCAAAAGTAAATCCTTAAATTTAATAACTAAATTTAAATTTAAAAATTAAATACTTTGCAGCAAGTGTGAAATAAAACCTGTAACAACCACTTTTTAACACAATTGCCTCATCACTCCCTACTCTCAGCAGTCTGTCTAAACTCCACCCCACCGTTACCTGGCAACAGCCAGGTATGCTCCTCCCCACAGTTACCTGGCAACAGCCAGGTATGCTCCTCCCCACAGTTACCTGGCAACAGCCAGGTAGGCCTGGACCACTATAAAAAGGGGCTGCTTGCCCCCTCCTCTCTCTCTTAATCTCTTGATCTCTTACCTTCTTGCTCTCCCTCTGTCCCTTCTGCCCTCTCTCCTTCCCTTCCCCCTCTCTCCACATGCTCATGGCTAGCCTCTACTTCTCTTATCTCTCTCTCTCTCTCTCTCTCTCTCTCTCTCTCTCTCTCTCTCTCTCTCTCTCT
>JANHMN010000021.1:38342685-38363515 GCA_030674055.1 Rhabdomys pumilio
TCTCTCTCTCTCTCTCTCTCTCTCTCTCTCTCTCTCTCTCTCTCTCTGCCTCTACTACCCTCTTAACTCCCCTCCCCATGCCCCGAACAAACACTATTCTATACTACACTGTCATATGGCTGGTCCCTCAGGGGAAAGAGATGCCTCAGCATGGGCCTGCTGATACATCATCCCCTTCCCCCATACCTCACCACACACCCATAGAACATATTCTATATCTCTTTATCTTTTTATAAACACATCACCCTCAACTTCTAGAGTCTACATAAACACCAATCTTTCTTCACCATCAAAATTCAGCCAATTGGTCATGATTTTTCTGGAGACTGCTCCAAGCAAGGTTGCTTTGTTCAAAACCAGGTAAGTAGATTTTGAAAATGTACAAGAACACCTATTGAGGTTCAGTCTGTTGCCATGTATTGTAATGATAAATTCTGTACCCAAAAAGGAGGTCTAGCCCTGTAAGTGAATTCTCACATTGGCAAGCTTTGTTCTTTAACTTAAAACTATTGGTTAAATAAAATTGGCTACAGCCAATTACTGGAAGGGTTAGAGGTAGGTGGGGTTCAAGTTACCTGGTTAGGGATAGTGAAGAAAAGAGAGGAGAGACCATGAGGAAGAGGACAAGGCACCATGAGAAGAAATGGACAATAAGCACATGGCCAGAAGAATCAGCAAATATTTTGGGGTACATCACTGGGAATACAACCAGGCCGGCAATTAGAAAAGTAGATTAAGGGTTGACAGGAATAAGATAGGCTGATTCCATGATAGGCTTTAAATTGACAGTTCAGGCCTAAATCTGTTTCCAAGGACTGGGCAAGTCCAGGCAAGTACCAGGCCTCAGAAGCTGCCCCACCACCTGGCCTGCGGCAAGGACAATGGGTCAGCAGCAGTTTCCAGACTTCCTCAGCAACTGTTTCCAGACCTCCCCAGCAACAGTTTCCAGCCCCCATGACTATGAATGCCCATAGAGCTAGAGTAAGATAAAGGCCACCTACCCCCAGAATTCCCTAATGTGCTTTAAATCAGGCCAGCAAGACACTCACTTGGGTGTCTCTCTATCTTGGTAATGGGGAGACCACAGCATGCTGGACTTCTGCATAATCAAACACTCTTTGTGTTTACACACTATTTGAGTCTGGGGTGTCGGGGTGTCATTCTTTGGCGAATGATGGACCCTTACAGGGTTACTCCCCAGTAATTGTCAAAGCCAAGTAAAACAACCATAACCTGAGTCTCATTTATTTTTAAGCTAGTTGAGGATAAGCATAAATTGGCTGTACTATAAACACCTGCAGTCCTGTGGGAGATGTTTGAAATCTCACTGCCGGTTTATCGCAGAATTCAAACAGGGAAGGACCCTGGAGGCAGGAACTGAAGCGGAGGCCATGGATGAGTGCCACTGATTGGATGGCTCAGCCTGCTTTTTTATAACACTGGGGACTCCCATATCAATCATCAATCGAGTAAATGAATGCATCAGGGGTTTGTCAACAACCTCAGCATGGTAGGGACAGTTTCTCAATTGAGGTTTCCTGAAGCTTGTGTCAAGTTGATATAAAACTAGCTACCATAAATGCGTTGTGTGGTACATGAATTATGCGTCAACAAGCTGTCTTTAGAATGCCAAAGGTTGCTGGCCCGAGTACAGCTGACCTCAGCTTCAACCCCTCCCCTACTCACCCCCCAGCCAAAGAAGTTCCTAGGGATGGTGTCTTTGGTGCAATCCTCCAAATTTCCCCAGGCAGCCAGCGACTGCTATGCTCCCACTGCCTGTCAGGGACACTTTGGTTATACACTTGGGCTTTTCATTTTAATTATTTGATCGTCCCCACCTCCCGCTAGTTAGTTTACGAGTTCTGTTGTGAGAGATATTTAAGATTGCGTTTTCTTGGGCTGACTATCTAAGCAGCGGTGGCTCTGCTTAGTTCTGCCACCATGTTCCTCCGCCAGAGACCACATGAGCACCACAGCTAGAAACAGCCAGAGGCCACAAGCATGCCAAAGCTAGAAATGGCAGCCAGAAACACCGGCCCTGCCACCCACAAGGCGCTAGCCTGGGAGATGGCTCTGCCAGTCTTCCACGCTGCCTCCACAAGGTTGGGCTGAGCCCAGACTATCCCATCATCCACACAGTACTTGGTAGGAAATGAGACTCTAATATTTAATGATTAACCAAAGGCTTTATATATATATATATATGTGTGTGTGTGTGTGTGTGTGTGTGTGTGTGTGTGTGTGTATTTGGTAATGCTCAATAAACAAGATGCTCACACAATTAGAGGTGCTTTCCAATTAACTAACCTAGATATGTTGTTACCCAGGACTGCTCCCGGTACATGCGTGGTTATCCATGGTGCCTCCTACATATCTGCCTCTTCTGTTCCTCCTCCTCCTTCTCTCTTTACTCATCCTCTTTCTCTCCTTACTCCTCCCACCTTAGCTCCTCCTAACTTGCAGGGGAAATTTCCCGCTACAGATTCCTTGAGACAACCACCTTCTTTCGCCCTTGTATCTTTCCCACCCAACAGTTACCTAAACGCTCTCCAGCCGCTGCAGAATCCTAGCTGACACTGCAGTTGTCTGGGTCCGGTGACTTCCCTAACTGTTTCAACATAGGAAATTAGAGGTAACATGTTACAGCACATTGAGTGTTTTCCATTTGCAGAACTCTAAAAAGTTTGTTCAAAAATCTTCTGAGAAATTTTATACATCTAGCGGGGCATCATCAAATACCATGCTGTCCGTTAAGTAGAGATAGGTGGCGAATCAAAATTTTCTTCCTTTCCAAGGACTTGAACATATGCTTTGTAAACTAAAACCCCATTCCCTGGGCGCCCCACGCTCACCCCGCTTCGTTCATTCAGGCTCTGTGCTCTGGGAGGTCTTTCCACTCATGAGGATGCTTGTGCCTGTATCATATGGAAGAACAGCTGGGTAAGATTAGACTAACAAAGTCCAGATGGCGGGAGAGTTAACACGGGCGGCTGCTTGTCTCTACGAAGATTTACTCTCTGACCGGAAGAGACAGGCTGCTGTGTGACGGGAATTGATTCACAGTGTGAGGCTGACCTTTTCCTTTTCCGTGTTGAGGAAGACGGCAGTAGCGGGTGGCTTGAAGATGCACTTCCTCTTTAACTGCAGTGGTGGCTCCCGACTCTCCGGGCGCAGACCCTTCTAAACGCAAGCACAGAGTCCTGACCCTCGCATTTTCCCTCTACCTAGAAGCTGACTTCTTAGAGTGGCATATTTGTTAGTATTCTGTCTAAACTCCACCTCCACAGTTACCTGGCAACAGCCAGGTATGCTCCTCCCCACAGTTACCTGGCAACCGCCAGGTAGGCCTAGCCCACTATAAAAGGGGCTGCTTGCCTCCTCCTTACTCTCTTAATCTCTTACTCTCTTACCCTCTTGCCTCTCTGTCCCCTCCCCCCTTCCTCTCTCTCCACGTGGTCATGGCCGGCCTCTACCACTACTTCTCTTCTCTCTTCTTCCATCATCTTCTCCCCACCTTTGCTCTATCTCCTGAATAAACCTCCTCTCCCTTGGAACCGTGTGGTCTGGAGTGGTCTGTTCTGAGCTGCGGTCGGACTTCTTAGAACAACTAACAATATTAATGGTTTTAAAGCACATGGTTCATCATTACAGAGGGAGGCCACAGGGTCTGTGAGCTGATGAGAACACAGGCTGCCTTGTCGATTCCCAGAGAGGCCGAGAGAAATAAATTCAAATGGATTTGAGACCAGAGGAAGCCTGCAGCGTGAAAGGCTAATGGCTGAGGCCAAAGGGATATGGACTCCCTTCCCCCACCTCGCTGGTCTTATCTAGGTCCTGGCACCACCGTTTTCCATACCAGAGAAGCAGCTCTCAAACTGCTTCTGTTTCTGTTGACCTGTGCCAATCTCGGGGAATATTTACACACGCACATTTAGTAAAGGGAACAGCTGTTCTGTGTGTTCTGGGTATATCGTAATTCTTTTACTGTATGTTCTGAGTATACTGTAATTCTTCTTTTGATGAAGTCTTCATCTCTTTCTTTCCTCCCCTCTATCCTAACCAATTTTTATAAACATCAAGTTTCTTTTTTTTTTTTTTAATAAAATAACAATCCAGAAATTGAATGAGGGAAATTTAAGAAGTTTTTAAGTAGATTAAGACGAGTGTATTGTCGTGAATCCTATAACATTCAGGAGTCAGAGGTAGGAGTCGGATTGCAAGTTCAAGGTTAGACTACGTAGTGAGAACTTGTCTCAAAACAACCACCACCAACAGCAGCAAATAGTCTAAGAAAACAGTATGTTTGCTAACTGATCATGAAAACCCTAAGTTTCCAACAAAGTTAGGTGATGAAGTTACTTTGAGACAGGGGCGTTGTAACTATTTCTATGTATCGAACTCGATGGAAGTCACACCAAGTGTCACCTGTTGGGTTTCACAGTCAGTGATTAACACCACACTCATTAATTAGCCAAGAGAATGATGAATTTATTATTAAAGTGCTTTCCTCAGGTACCTACAGCCAAGATGCATTGTTTACATGCTTGCAATTGTCAAGGAATAGGTAAAAGATAGTTTTTAAAATAACTTTGCTTACATTTACAGTGCACACCATTAATCAGAGTCAGTCCTGGCTAAAACTTCAAGACACGTGTGGGCAGGAATCACCATGTTGCTCTGAAGGCATTTCTTTCTATTCACACTTGTTTTTTTTTTTGTTTTTTTTTTGTTTTTTTTTTGTTTTGTTTTTTTTTTTTCCGTGCTGAAGATTCTTTCCACGCCTTCTAAGTAAAGTTAAAAGATTGGATAGAAACCTAGATATCATCTTAAATGGAATTTTGCCAGTCTTTTCTGTCCTGGGCAAAAAACCTTTCCTCACTCTCTAAAAAGGAGAGGAAGAGGAGGAGGAGCAGGGGGAGGAGGAGCAGGGGGAGGAGGAGCAGGAGGAGGAGCAGGGGGAGGAGGAGCAGGGGGAGGAGGAGCAGGGGGAGGAAGAGCAGGGGGAGGAGGAGCAGGGAGAGGAGGAGCAGGGAGAGGAGGAACAGGAGGAGGAAGAGCAGGGGGAGGAGGAGCAGGGGGAGGAGGAGCAGGGGGAGGAGGAAGACCATATCACAATAAAACAAGTGTAGACTTTCTCACCCATGGGCAAGCATTTAAGACCCACTATTTGGGAGCTTCTTTCTCTTCTTGTTCATGCATGACCTCACGCCAGGAGCTCCTGGATCATTAAGCAGGACATGCTATCTTTGACAGTGAACATATGGATGGACAAGTAGGACATTTTACTCCATACTCTGGGGCACGTCTTTATTTCATGTTGTGCATGAAATAAAGGAATCTGTGTGCACGTGTTAGTCGCTTAGCATGTATGCAATGCTCGTTCAGTGTTAACCATTCGGCATACCATGCTGACATGGTCGGACAATAACCAGGAGCAGCATTCAGGAAGATCCTGGATATAGACACCTGCACAATGCAGGAAGAGTGCAAGGGCCAATAATGAGAGGGGCACAGGCTTTGAAAGTCTCAGAAACATGTCTGAGCACCTGACCAGAGGACAAGACTGACCAGAGGACAAGACTGACCAGAGGACAAGACTGAGCTCTTCATGATTCGACTGATAGCTGCCTCTGTCCCTCTATAAAGCCTTCTGGCTGGAGAAGGAAGCCAGGCATTTTGCTTGAAAGGTGTTAACTTCCTGCTTTCCAGATCTCTGTGGAAAACATACCTCTCTGTTTCTATCTCTGCTCACTGGCATTTGTGGTGCTGGCCCCAGACAGCATGCAGCATACTGGTTACAACTTATTTAGGGCAGGTCGAATGCCACCATGTGTTCTGGCCGGTTTGGGGTCAACTTGACACAAGTGAGAGTCATCAGAGAGGAAGGAGTCCTAAGAAAATACCTCCATGAGATACAGCTGTAAGATATCTTCTCAATTAGTGATCAATAAGAGAGAGCCCAACTCAGGGTGGGTGGTGCCATCCCTGGGCTAGTAGTCCTGAGTTTTATAAGAAAGCAGGCTGAGCAAGCCAGGAGAAGGAAGCCAGTAAGCAGCACCCTCCATGGCCTCTACATCAGCTCCTGCTTCAGGTTCCTGCTCTGCCTCATTTCTTTCTGTTTCTTTCTTCAAAGATGAACAGTGTTACTGTTCAATGATGGGAAGTGTAAGCTGAATAAACCTTTCCTCCCCAACATGCTTTGTGTCCATGGTATTTTATCACAACAGTAGAAGCCCAACCTAAGACACTGTGTCTGCTTCCAGCCAAGGCCTGGTCTCTTCTGTAGCAGAATACTGGAAAGAAACTAGGGCTGAGAAAGATAGATTCAGCTCTTCTTTGTACTGCCTAAGATAGAGGTCAGTTTTTATCACATAACTTGATATAGTAATAACAAACATGTCTTCCTTACTGGAAGAACCCCTTCCTGGACTCCTTTACGTTAAAAATTTATAGCACTCTGTAAAGTCTGCAATCAAGTGCCATATTTGAGCTGTCAAAACAGAAACAGAAACAAGTAGCGATGACCGCAAGGTGTTCTTAAAGTTTAAAACTGTAATTCAGAAATACGAGCAGAGCTATTCTTCCTAAACAAGGATGTGGACCAGATTGTCTTGCTGCCTCCTAGTCACTGCTCTGTAATGGCGGCCAAGTTCAGGACATGGTTCAGGCAGAGGCACAAAGAAGAAACACAACCCACACCTGAAACACGGGAGTCAAGAGCCGACTGAAGATGCACAGAGGCAGGAACTCCTAGCTCTCATTCTAGCCTCGTTTTCTCTGAATTTGTACCGACCCTGCACTTAAAGTGGCTATTTTCTGGTGTTTTCCTTTTGTCCTCGGGGGAAAAAAGAAGAGAGATATGTTATTTCTAGTATAGTAAAAGGGGATCCAGGCTAATTAAACGCAGTAAAGGCTACTGATGGATTAGCCCTTCTCCCATTAGTCCACAAGTGTCAACCAAAGTCATAAACAGCAAGTGGGTTATTTGCCATTTGTTTTAACGCTTTTAAAATGCGCTAAGGAGAAAAATTTATGGTGTGTTTCTACAGCATTCTAGTTATGAAGGTTCTATTCATCAACAACTAATTTATTTCTATAATGGAGTGCCGGGTTGCTCAGGGCACTTTCCATAATAAATGTAAGAAATTAATGCTGGAGTCTCTAATTATTGAAAAAAACGTAAGGGAGGATATAAGTGGTCACAGAAAAATCTTTATGCATTCACTCTGCACAACGCAATATGAGGTAGGAAAAATATCTTATGTGTTCTCGGAGAATAAAATTAATCACATACGTTCAACAATTTAACCACAAACAAAGGTATTCCAAAGCTCAGTTTATCACCTTCTTATTAAAATCCTAAATTCCAATCTCCTGTGGCCGTCTCGGAGATCACCATAACGGAATTTATGGATAAGGAAGACGCAGCTATAATGCCAATACCACACTTGAATGAAGGTTTGCCTTAAGGAGCATATCAAATAAAACGTGGCTGTTTAAAGCTCCACGGTTATAATATCAACAAATCTCGGTTTCAATCTCCCTGGTAATTTACCAAAGTGGGTACACTAATCTGGCATCTAAATACTAAGAGTAATTTAGTGGAATAAAATGTGTAAGCGATTTTGGAATAACTCATGTTTTCCATGGTTTCATTACTTCAGCACTGCCTCATCTAGACGTCTCTGGCTTTTATGTTATATGGCCGGGATCGCCGTTCTTGGTTGTCAGCTTCATCACATCTAGAGTTAAGTAAAACCCAGGCAACAGGACAACTGTGAGGGGTGGGGGTTCTTTTGGTTTATTTGTTTGTTTTTTAATTAAATCATTTCAAGTGGGAAGACCTGTTGTGGGTAATATTTAAAACTTTGGTGCCTAGTGTGGCTTGTTCTTAAGCAGCTGCCATGTTTCCAATTAGAAGCTGCCAGAGGCCAAGAGCAGAACCGTGCTCCCACCACTGCTCGGCTCAGATTGAGGCTCCGGCCAGCCAGAAGCACCGGCCCTAGCACCCCGTGAGATGCGTGGTGACTGGCTCTGCCAATCCACCACGCTGTTCACAATGCTTGACTGAGCCCAGATCATCCTGCTACGACCGGGATACCCGGTAGAAATGAGACATGAGATTCTTTTGTTTGGGGGGGGGGGGGGGGGGGGGGGGGGAGGTTGGTTTTTCGAGACAGAGTTTCTCTGTGTAGCCCTGGCTGTCCTGGAACTTACTCTGTAGACCAGGCTGGCCTCAAATCCTCCTGCCTCTGCCTCCCAAGTGCCGGGATTAAAGGCGTGCGGCAAGAAATGAGATTCTTAATGATTAAAGATTATCCAATATTTATATATTTAGAAATGCTCAATAAGACGCCCACACAATTAGAGCTGTTACCCAATACCTAACCTTAGATATACACTGTTACCCAGGACTGCTCTTGATGCATCTGTAGTTCTCCATGGCTGCTACCTCTCTCCTCTCCTTGCTAGCTCCTCCTCTCCCTTTCCTTCTCTCTCTTCGCTCCTCCCACATTAGCTCCTCTCCAATTACCGAGCATATTGCAAATAATGAGGCAGTAGCAGGAAATTATCCTGCTACAAAGACCCACCTTTAATCGAGCTCTTTTGAAGGGAGAAGTGCCATCTTTAATCTGGGCCACACCCTCCGACAGTGGTATCCCATCTAAAGGACCTGGAAGAGGGAAGCTTTCTCTCTTTGCCTTCTTGCCTTCCCTTTACTTTCAAGTCCACGTTTTCTCTGGTGCTAGAGCCCTACTTCTTGGGGATTCCAGCATGTACTGAAGACCAGCCAAAATATCCAGTCCTATGGACCAAATGACTACTGGATTTTTCGACCTCCGTTGGTAGACCGCCATTATTACACTAGCAGGAGCGCAGCCTGTAAGCCATTCTAATAAATCCCCTTTCTATGGAGCTGTAGAGTCATTCTATAAGACCTGTTACTATAGAGAACTGGGAATAATGCAACACCTTGTCTGTATCGTTAAGAAGCAGTCCTAGAGGAGTTTCTGACAATTAATAGTTAGTGAGAGAGGGAGAATCACTTTGCTCCAGGGAGGAGCCCCTTAATAGGTGAGCCAGTCCTAACTGCTCAAGCCCTAAACACATAGAGATATGAACAATACTAAATGAACTCGGCAAGTTGCATTTATAACTGTGTGTGTGTGTGTGTGTGTGTGTGTGTGTGTGTGTGTGTGTGTGTGTAAGACAATAATAACTTAAAAACTAAGAGACCATGAATTTGGAGAGTGGGGGTCACAGGAGGAGTTGGAGGGGGAGAGCCATAGGATAGATTGATATAAATTCTGTATCAAATTTAAAATTCTCAAATTGAATTTAAAAAGGAAAAGGAACAGTGAAAAACATATTAAGCATGGGCTCTGAGAAAGCATTGGGCGTAGATGTCAACAATAACTATTAATGAACTTGAGATTTTGTGGCATTGAAGTTGCGTTGGTCGAAGGATACAATTCGAAACAACCAGTTTCCCAAATTCAGTAATATTTGACAAGTAAAGTTTAAAAATGAATAAGAATGCCTATTGACTTGAGGGGGGTGGCTTTATTTACTTATCTTAAAGAATCCCTTCTCCTAAATGAACTCACAAACTAGTATTCCGAGTGCTGCTCTGGTTTAGGGAGGAGGGAGAGGAGTCGCTAAGCATGGAGCACCTGCGGATTGCAGAGTTTCCCTTGAGATGCTGCTGAGAAGGGCGCTGCTCTTCAGAGGTTTCCTTTCGCTGTACTGAAATTGAGAAAAGTAAACCCACCCCGGGAGTTTGGGGTGAGTCTTTTCCCTTGCCATTTCCCCTTAAATGTGGCCTCGATCTTTGTACCTCCATCTCAGGGCATCAGAAGAGACTCAGATGGCCTCCTGAAAGAAGAGAGCTTGCCTGTTCCTTTAAACATGGCTAACATTGGACACATGGAAGAAGGAGCAAAAAAGACGCTCCAGGATAAGTTCTCACACAGCAAGACTCTAAAAGCCATGGTTATCTGTGGTCTCACTGGGGACACACAGAGGACCTCTCCCAAAGGAGAGCATGCTGAGTGACAGTACAAACAATGTTATTAGAAAGCACTAAAGGTGCTGCCTTGGTTGCCACAATGTAAGCAAGAGTTTCTCTTGCAGTGCAGCCATTAAAACACAAATATTAAATCATATCAAATATCCCATCTGTAGTTGAAAAATAGATGCAGATGCACATTTACCTGCACATTAAAATAAAACAGCCTGAAATGCTGCACAAAATCCTTTGAGGCCTGTTTGCTCCTAGAGTTGATGGGGCAGTGTTTGAAACTTGGCCTGTAGGGAGTGGCATTAGAAAAGGGTGTGGCCTTGTTGAAGGAGGTGTGGCCTTGTTTGAGTGGGCATGGCCTTGTTGGAGTGGGTGTGGCCTTGGAGGAACTGTGTCACTGTGGGGTCTCCTATGCTCACACTACACCCAGTGTGGCATACAGTCTCCTGCTGCCTGTGGATCAAGACGTAGAACTCTAGGCTCCTCCAGCACCATGTCTGCCTGGATACCACCATGCGTCCCACCATGACAATAATGGACTGAACCTCTGAACTGTAAGCCAGCCCCAGTAAAATGTTTTCCTGTATAAGAGTTGTCATGGTCATGGTGTCTCTTCACAGCAATAAAACCCTAAGACGGGGTTATCTTGATTATATTAATTGACTCTGGAAGCTCCATTTTAATTAAAAGTGATACATTTAGGCAGGAACCCTGGACTGGACAATGTAGAGCGAACAAGCGAGCACAAGCAAGCACGCATCGCTCACACTCTACTTTCGAACTGCAGGTGCCAGGTTAGGCTCCCTCAAGCTTAGGTGGCTCTGACTTCCCAGCTGGACGAATTGATGGCATCCTGAACCGCAAGCTAAAATCAGCCGTTTTCTCGCACAGGTGCCTTTGCCGGGGTGCTTTACCACAACACCAAGAAAAGAACCTAAGACACTTACCACAGTCCTCTAAGCCAGCAGCAACCACCCAGGGTCGCCCCCCAGAGCCCGAACTTTCACACATGCCTGTGGCTTCCACCTGGGGCTACTTCAGCCTTCAAAGGGGTACTCCTCCCTCTCCAGCACAGGGTTCATTACCAACATTCATTTTGCACCGTTTTGGTTTCAAATAGACTTTGATCTTTATCACGAAGTATTTTCTGTGATAATTAAAATAAAGGGTGAAGACATTTTGTTTTGGGGGGCATTATAAGGCATTTAAAAAAAAAAGCTAATGTATTATTATGCAGCTGCCCAGAAAGGGGGTGTGGCAGTCACGCTGGAGAGGTTTGCTAAGCAGCTTCTCTATTCTGTTCTCACAACACCCGCTGTCAATTGGCAAATTTTAAAAGTGTTTTTGTTTTCTTTTTCTTTAATCTATCTATGCGGACAAGTCACTGTCTTGTCTGAAAGAGTCCTGTTTTCTTTGCTCTCTGTCTCTGTCTCTGTCTCTGTCTCTCTCTCTCTCCCCTCTCTCATCTCTCTGTCTCTGTCTCTGTCTCTCTCACCTTTTTGAGAAAGTTTTTAATATTTCATCAAACGTGAGAGGACTCTATAAAAACAGGTGCATCTTTGTTACACCTATCATGTTATGCAACTATTACTGAATTCTTCTAACAGAGCGAAGCCCTTTGCAACGAACACTCAGATCCTTCGAGACTATAGCTTTCACTAGCCCTTTGTCCTCAGAACCATCCACAGGATGATTTAGCTTTCCAAAGCCCCTTTGGCTGAGTTTTCAGGGCACAGTGGCACCAAAGTATCTCACAGGTGCCTGCAACCGCTACCATCCTCAGCAGGTCTCCAGTGACACCCCTCTCCAACCCTCTGTCTTAGATTTTAGATGCACCCAGTATTTTTCATTTTTGTAACTGGCTGTTCTGTATTTAGGCAAACCACTCATCCTATTTGCCCATCTATAATAAGGGAATACTGTTTCCATGGGCCACCGTAGAGCTTGGTCCTATTGCCTTACATAGCATAAGCCAATATGTGATGTCTACGATTGTATTTATCGTCCTTTTCCACTTCTCTGACAGCCAGCATAATGAAATGTGGACAGTGCTGTTACAAACTAATACCAAGGGCTTTCGTGACCATGCCTTGCAGGCTTCTAGTTGAACATGGCTTTGGGCTGGAATGGCCAGGCTGACCCTGTGGACTGTCCCTTGTTCTCTTGCAGCTTTCTTGAGTCTCCAGAATGGTGGTCAGCTGCCTTCAGTCAGGTAGGTAATCCTGTGTTCACAGTGTTGGATGGATCTGGGTCTTGAATGCCAGTTCTGATACTTACTAGCAGTCTGACTGTGACAGTTGAAACTATGCATGTTGGTTTTCTTGTTGGTAAAATGGGTGTGGGTTGTAGTGGTATCTGCTCCCTGGATGAGCTGGAGTTGTCAAGCCCAACACAGAATGAAGCCATGTCTTACCCAGGTGATGTTCTCGTAAATCAAAACCCCATGTGGATATGCATTCTCTTCTTATGCTCGGCAACTATAACCACACCCCCATGAATCCAGACAACCCTAAGCATGGCCTTTTTAATGTTTTAGATATTAAGCTGTTCCTATGTGTTGAGTCTCATATCCAACAAGACAGTTAACCATATGTCTCATAACTTACATATATCTTGATAATAGAAGTAGCTCATGGGTAGATTCACTCTATTAATATTAATAGTATAAAGATTTTAACTACTCTTTTTCCTATCCACGGTTTGTTCTGCATCGTCTTTGAATTTTGACATTAATCCTTTGAAGTACTTCCAAATTGCTGATAAGCAAAAAACTCAATGTGATAAACCCACTCAGATTTACAGAGCTCCTGAGTGGTAGAACACAGACACATTTGATCACAGACAGTTTCAGATACCAAAGGTTGAACTTCCTTCCAAACCCTTTATGCTTCCAATTCCATGTTAAATACGTTACAGATAATAACTTCCATTCACGTGGTGGTGATGGCACAGGCTAGAGCTCTTTTGGCTTGGTGCTAATGCTTTGCGGTGGTTGTCTCAGACTCCCGGTTTGCAACTCAGCATGGCCAGGTTCTCTGTCTCACTGCTGGACCATTATTAATGCCAGAACTTGGGCTGGAGAGATGGCTCAGTGGTTAAGAGCACTGACTGCTCTTCCAGAGGTCCTGAGTTCAGTTCCCAGCATCTAAAGACAGCAACAGTGTACTCACATCTATAAAATAAATAAATCTTTAATAAATGCCAGAATTTGGCCAAATTAAGAACACTTTTCACAAACAACCCATCCACAGGAGCCTACGCAGAAAACAAGAGAGGCTTTAAAAGGAAAGGCCTAGCGTTAATGTCGGGTATATATACTATTTAGGCAAGGGGGCCTTCTGTCACTCAAATATCCTAGCTAAGTAAAAAGTATTTGTGAAAGAATGGGCATTAGACTCTAGCTTTCAGATGAATTATATGTGATTCCCTACATCCAAACCAAGCAGATCTTTATCTTTCAACAGTCAGGGATGGAGGTCTTTATTGAACAAATGAATGCCCCAAATTTGTTTGTTTGTTTGTTTTTAGGTTTTTCAAGATAGGGTTTCTCTGTGTAGCCCTGGCTATCCTGGAACTCACTCTGTAGACCAGGCTGGCCTCGAACTCAGAAATCCGCCTGCCTCTGCCTCCCAAGTGGTGGGATTAAAGGCATGTGCCACCACTGCCCGGCTCCCCCAAATTTGTAAGGCACTAGAGAAGCAGAGCAGGGCACCTTAAATGGTGTTTACCAGATGACAATGAGGAGCCTACAGTGTCTATCTGTGGACCGAAACACTGTACTAAGTTTCATCTCCATGTTTTAGTCTACCTAACCCAGAATCCTTGTGATCACTCGCGTAAGCAAAAGCCGTGTGAACTTTTTGTTTTCTCAGAATAGTTTAGGTTCAAGTTCATTTAATGATGTGCGATTTTCCATGGCGCTAGCCCTGACAGCCTCCTGCAGTTTGATAGATTGAAACACTGTAGATGGGGGGGGGGGAGAGCATTATGAATATAGAGGTGGGAAGATGGAAAACTGGATACTGTCTAAAAGAACTGGCTTTTAGAACGGAGTCTTACTGGTCACAGCCTGTCTTTATTCCTTGGTAAAGCCAAAAGGCATTCTCCAAATACCAAGTACCAAGTACCAAGAGCTTTGCTCCACAACATTTTTTCCCTTCTTTACCTTCCTTGAGGATAAAAATCAACTAGCCAGGAAACCTCAGCCCTGGGCATTCCCCAGGCCCGCTGGCCCAGGTGAGCCATCTCCACCAGTCACCAGTGACTTTAAAGGACATGTGCTGATCCTGCTGAGAGACAGGCATGTAAGTCAGCCTTGCTGAACGTGAAACATTTGCATCTCACATAATCGATGGCTAAAGCCAGCACGAAACTGTTTCTTTTACTGTTGTTACTCTTATTACACTTTAAATTCTATTTTATCTTATTTTGCATACATATGTATGTATATGTGAGCAAATCTGAGGACAACTGTACGAGTTCATTCTCTGCCTCTATCCTGTGGGTCCCAGGATACTGAGGTCCTTGGGTTGAGCAGCAGGCACCTTAACCCACTGACCCATGTCACTGGCCAAAATAGTAAGTCACATCTGTGCATACATGTTTCATTTACTTAAAGATTAAAATTTACTTCTGTGTCCTGGCCACATAGTTTTGGCCTGTCAGATGATGATGGTCTTATCACGATTCACCAACACTAGTGGCAGCAGTGACATAGAATTCTGAATAAAGCTTGGTTATCTACCCTTCTTCACAGCTCTTTAGTCATCTTTCAGGTGAACAGAATTCTCAAGATGCTCACTCCGGATGAGTCAGTCAGAAAGGAAGTTTGCCCTACTATGAAGGAATCGAGCAGACAGAATTAAGATCACAGGTCTTAAAATAGGAAGATTACTCAAGATTATCTACATGTATTCAGTCTAATCCCTTCTGTCTTTAAAGTTGAGACGTTCCTCTGGCTGGAGTCAGAAAGATCAGCAGCAGAAAGTGGGAAGGAGAGGGGTTCTGAAGCAGGAATCAAGGACCCCAGCCGTCCTGGCTGGCTCCATCTGTGAAGGAAGAGCAATGACACTGGGTTGGACATCGAAGGACAATGTCCTGTGACAACCAATGAGAAACTGAAACGTTCAATTAACTGCAGGGAGCTGATGAGGGCCATTTGTGCTCCCTGGAGGGGTTCGGCTCTGCCTGGAGCTGGATTTCAGCCTCGGGAGACCCAAAGCAGAGCCAAGCAGACTGCTCATCTACAGAAGAGACAGGTGAACCAGATGGATGTGGCTTTAAACTGCTGTGGAAGTGGTAGTTCCAGTAATTCTAAACATCTCAATTTCCAAAGTAAAAGTTCCCTGATCTCCAGTGAGCGTTTAACTTTTCCACTTCCGTTCTGTCCCCACTTGGTTTTCTTACGAAACTTGCTGTGGACTTAATCACTTGTTTTTTAATCTCTCTCATTTTTCCCTGGGGTGTATGAAGGAGCCTTCAAAGTCCATATTTGCTCCAAAACAGAAACCCGCACTTAATGTGAGGAAGGACCACCCAAAACCTCTAGGTGGATAATGTCCTGCGATCTGCTCACTACTAGAATACAGGCAAATCACTACCTGGGAGAAAGGCCTACTCTTTTAACATAAAGGCTATCAGTTTTATGAGAATAAAGTTTAAAAATCTATCCTGGGAAGGTTAGCTCCCAGAACATGTCTATCCTCTTTGGGAAGAAGTCCCCTAAGAAATAAAAACTTTAGAAATGAGAAAGTTTCCATTTCCCAGGGAAGCAGCAGATTGGGCTTCTCACAAGGAGCTACTGACAATGGGCTGTCAATCACTGATGGCTCTATAACCTCAGAGGAGCTGAGTCTCTTCCTGGAATTTCCTCAAGGCCTCATCAAATAGACTAAAACTAACACAGCAGCCAATCAACAACCGACCTATGTAACTTCCCCAGCACCTACCAATGAAGTTTTTAGATTACCTAACCCTAGTTAATATTTTCCTAGTTTTCTATAAAAGGCTTGCATGCTTTTGTCTGTGTTCTCCATTCTGATAAATGCTTGACCCCTGCATGCTGGTACTTTCTACAGAATAAATGCTCTTTGCATCCTATTTGAGTCTGGGGTCTTCCTTCAGTGAGTCTTGGACCCTGACAATGGTAAAGAAATCCATTCTTAGAAATGACCCAGTTTTTGAAGTTGAAAGCCATCAAATGCCCTGGGGAGAAATATATCAGAAATGGATACCGGATCATTTTATAAAATTTTGCAGAGAAAGTGAACAAATTCAGTCGAAAGTGCCAACCCGTAGTTATAGTAGAGTTTCAGGCTGTTACGGCTTATTTCCCTCAGCCCCAGGGAACCAGTTTCAACAAGCATAATGACAAAATAATATTGTTTTGATGTCTCTCAAGTACAGTTCCTAAGTGCAGTTTAAAATGTTAATCTGGCAATAGTATAAATTGTGGGTGAGTGGGTCTGTGTGTAAGGTGGGGACTGAGCTTGGGACTACAAACAAGCCCAGTTCACTCTCTATGATTGAGCTACACTAAGCCACCAAGTGACCCAGTTTGACTCCTGGCAACATCAACTGTCTTCCCTAGAAGGAGCTCGAGCAGCCATGAGCACAGACTCCCTTCTGTGACAGGAAAAGATGAGCAAGACATGTGGGAGCCATCAGAAGCTGGCCTGGGCTTGTGTTACCCTTAAATTGGTCTTGGTGTCCTAATGAGGGCATCCATAGAGACAGAGACCATAGGGATAGGCCATCCTCAGGCTCTGATCCACTCTCACTCTGAGGTTGTATATTGCTGTTAGACAAGGTTAGATCAGACACATCCCTTGGCTGGGGCATTCTGCATCTCTGCAATGCAATTAGATGTGGTTTTGATTTGTGTGTGTGTGTGTGTGTGTGTGTGTGTTGTCCTATTTTCTAAGGTTACCTCCTGGCAGATAAAGTGGTACATGTTGTGTAATCTTAGTATATCCAGTGTAGTGCCAAGGAAGTATTTGATTCCCACCCCACCTCACCCCCCCACAAAAAAAACAGACAGGAGCCGGGCTGATCTGACGAATCTCACAGCAGGGTCTTTATTCTATTCAAGCTAGCTTGGGCCTCTCCAACGCAGGACAGCTTTGGTAGTGTGGGAGCCCCTAATGTCTATGGGCCAAGGATTTATAGTAAGCTGCAAGCAGGAGGTGAGTGTGCAAGCATCTCATTGGAAAGCTACTGTGGCCTTTAACATCATTGGCTGGTGCTGGGAGTCATAATCACAAACTTAATTTCTGTTCCCCTCTGCGTTGGTGGTCGTTGGGGGGGGGTACAGCTTGAACCTGGGGGTGCAGGTTTGTTGGGCAAATAACCTGGAGATGCTGGCCTTATTGGGGATTAGCCTAGAGACTGGAACTAGGCTCAGGTTTTGTTGAGGGACAACTTGGAAACTGAGGCTAGGTACCAGCCTGTCAGGTTCTTTTTTTTTTTTTTTTTTTTTTTTTTTTTTTTTTTTTTTTTTTTTTTGAGACAGGGTTTCTCTGTGTAAGCCTGGCTGTCCTGGAACTCACTCTGTAGACCAGGCTGGCCTCAAACTCAGAAATCTGCCTGCCTCAGCCTCCCAAGTGCTAGGATTAAAGGCATACACCACCACTGCCTGGATGGTAAGGTTCTCTAAAATGGAGTCTGAACTTAAAAGATTTGGCCTTTCACTAGGAACCTGAGGCAGGGGGATTGTATGTCCCATCTCAGCCCAGGCTATATAGTAAGACCTCTTCTCAAAGAAAAAAAAAATCACCCAATCATAAGAGAAAATCGGTAAGTGACTTATCAAACACTAAATATTTCTATAGAATATTATGAAAGAAAACTATTGGTACTGGGTTTAAATAAAATTGTTAAAAATTTATTTCGGTAGATTTCCTTGAATCTTATTAAATAGTATCGATTTGTGTCAGCAATATACATATAAGAGACAACCTTATTCCACCAGGACTCCCTTGGGTTGCAAATAGAAGCAGGCTGGGTAAGGTGTGATCCAACAGTGTGGTCACTGGGGTTAATCCATACGCCTCCAGGTCTGTAACCACTTCTAGGAAGTAGTATATGAAACTTGAATTTCCTCTTTTACCTCTCCTAAAATGCTGTGCTAATGGAAACAGTGTCTTCCTGTTTTAGCCCACAAGAGATCATGAAACGGCTTCCATCCAGTAAAGACGTTATTCTAGTTAATTGTTAGCACTGAGATTCCAGTTGAGTGTGGAGCACACTTACTGAGGCAGTCAATGCTCGTGCCTTGAAGAGAGAGGATCTTGTGCCACGCAGTTAAGAAATGAGGTTAAAGGGTAAATGAGCCAATGGATCCCTGTGTGCAGTGCGTGTGTCCTCAGAGCGCTTAGCACAGAGTGGGTCCACGCCCTGAGAAAATGATGCTCAATTACCCTCTGCAAATGAGGGCTATTCATAGCACTTATTGAACAAAATTACTGTAAAAGACAGGAGAGGGTTTTGAAAGATCTCTGACTCCAAAGAGGCACAGAGAAGTAAATCAGGTGGAGAACAGGTTGGCAAAGAAATATCTCAGGCCCCCCAAGGTAAAGCAGGTCCTCACACTCAGGAGAGTTTAGAGGACTCTCTAAACTCTACCGAAATAAATTTTTAACAATTTTATTTAAACCCAGTACCAGGGAAGAAGAAGGAACTGAGCAGAGGATTCCTGAAAGAGCCTCGGAGCTCGCTGAACAAGAGAAAAGGTCTTGTTCTGGGTGTGGTGCACATAACTTTAATCTCAGTGCTTGGGAGACTAAGGCAGGTGGATCTCCGTGGGTTCAAGGACAGTGTGGTCTACATTGAGAATTCCAGGCAAGCTAGGGTTGCATGGGGGAAACCCAAGAGAGGAGAAATGGGGCCGGGGTGGGGCTGGGGGCCAGGGTGGGGCTGGGGGGTCAGTAGTGGTTGTGTACATAATGCTAGGAAGCAGCAGCCTGTGATGAAGAAGTGGTTGCCCAGCTTGCTGCTGTGGAAGGGCTATCTGAGGCTAACGGTAATGCCGTTTCCTCAAAACACTCAAGGGAATTTTCTATATCCTGACTATGAGATGGTTGTGGCAGGATTCCAGTAAGTTGTTTTTTTTTTTGCCAAAGGCTCACAGAAATCCAAACATAAAACGGGTACTATTTTGTAAATGAGTTATACCTCCATGAAACAGATTTTCAAGAGACGAATAAAATTCTTGATGAAAGAAGCTAAATCAACACAAGACTAGTTTACTCAAAGTGGGGTTTTTTGTTGTTGTTGTTGTTTTTACTCTGTTCTTTCGACTGTTGATATTGTTGAATTTGAAATCTAGTAGGGAATTACTGAAGGATGCTGTTATGTTTCTGAAATAAAGACACATGAAAAAGCAGGCTTTTGGAATTGGATGCAATTTGATTTAACTGTGAATACTTCTTTATGATTCATAGTCGAAGACAATTTATTCTCTGTGGTTGAACAAGAATGATGGCTTTGTACCCATCCCCCAGTAACATACTTAACTTTTAAATCCTCGATTCTAGACTAATAAAACATTTACAGAATGCAAGCAAGCCTTTTCTGATCCATACTGTCAGGGGATTGCAATTATGGGCCTCTATCACCAGCATTGACTCCATTAATGGGAAGATAGAATGGAGAAGGTTACAGACTACCCACACTCCTAAAGCTTAAAGCAGAAGGGAAACAAACAAACAAACAAACAAGCTCTTGCCTATCTAAATACCACAGATATTTGGAGACAATGAGAGTTGCATTAATTCCATTAAGGTGAATACTTCCTAGGCAGAAACTTCCAGCCACCTGTATTTTCTCTTTGGGTCACTTGGTTAAGACATTGATGACTGAGTTTGACCTGAATGAAACCAGTAGAGTTTTTGTGGTTCACATTTACCTAACATATTGAAAATGTAGAACCGCCGGGTGGTGGTGGCGCATGCCTTTGATCCCAGCACTTGGGAGGCAGAGGCAGGCAGATTTCTGAGTTCGAGGCCAGCTTGGTCTACAGAGTGAGTTCCAGGACAGCCAGGACTACACAGAGAAACCCTGTCTCGAAAAACCAAAAAAAAAAAAAAAAAAAAAAAAAACAACAAAAAAAAACCACATAGATATAAGGATGATTTTTGGTTCTAATAATTTGGTGGAAACTTGAGAGATATTGTGAGTCCTAGGTTAGAAAAGTCTAGCAAAGCTTTCTGCACATTCTTCTCTCCTGGGACGAGGAGGATAAGACAAGATACATGTGATATTGTACTTACAGACAGGACAACATTTGGTAACTGTACAATACACGTGGACGTTCATGGTTTTCTCTCTGATTTTCACAGCAGTGTGCCCTCTTCCTTGTATTTGACAAACATCGTCGCTCATTCACATCCTGCTAGATGTTCATTCCAACAGAAACACAAGAAGATAGTTTTAGGCCTAGAGAGATGGCTCTGTGGGCAAAGTGCTTGTTGAACAAGGGTGAGGACCTGAGTTTGGGTTTCCAGCACCCTCAGGGTAAGTCATAATGACAGTACATGTCTGTAACCAGTTCAACATTGGAAAGGATTAAAAAGAGGATTGAAGGGGCTTGATGTCAGCCAGTCTAGTCAGTCAGTGAGCTCCAGTCTAGCCAGTCAGTGAGCTCCAGTCTAGCCAGTCAGTGAGCTCCAGGCTAGTCAGTCAGTGAGCTTCAGTCTAGTCAGTCAGTGAGCTCCAGCCTAGTCAGTCAGTGAGCTCCAGTCTAGCCAGTCAGTGAGCTCCAGGTTAGTCAGTCAGTGAACTCCAGTCTAGTCAGTCAGTGAACTCCAGTCT
>JANHMN010000021.1:38379644-38432576 GCA_030674055.1 Rhabdomys pumilio
GAAGAAGAAGAAGAAGAAGAAGAAGAAGAAGAAGAAGAAGAAGAAGAGGAAGAAGAAGGTTTAGCCTTGCAAAAGGGGCCAGTTGAGGTGGCTCAGGAATAAAGGTGCTTTCTACCAAGCCTGATGAAATGAGTTCAATCCCCAGAACCTATGTGGTGTTGAGAGAGAACACCCAGAGGTTGTCCTCTGACCTCCACATGGGTTTGTTTGTTCTCTCTCAATAAATAAGTAAAAGTACTTTTAAAAAAATTTTTATGTAATAAAGTTTAGTGCATGGGGAAAAGAGTTGACAGAGTAGAAACAGAAAGGCAGAGAGAGAGAGAGAGAGAGAGAGAGAGAGAGAGAGAGAGAGAGAAGGAATGGGGGTTGGCCATGAACACATAGGGGGGAGGAGGATGGGGAGAGAAAGAAAGGACAGACAGGGAAGAGGGTAAGAGAGTAAGAGGTAAAAGCACCTTTTAAATATAGAAAAGACACTTTCTATTTCCCACTTCAGAGTTCTAACTCCCACTCCAGAGTTCCCCAGGAACTCTGAATTTGGCCAGTGTAGGCAAGGACTGAACAAAATCCGTATGGCCGCAATAGTAATATTGATGCCCACACCCAAATCTCTCCAGGGCTGTCTTTTTAGATGATGTCTCATGGGACATGATAATCAGTACAGTGACCTGGTAGCCTGGTAACAGCTACCATACTGACCTACTTTCCCAAGGCAGGTGGCCAGGCCTGCTGGCCTATTACTGCTAACCCTCTGGGCAAGAACACCGCCCACAATGTCTAGCAAAAGCTGGGGTAGATTTTGGTGTCCCAACCTCCCAGTCAACTCACGTTTCAGAGTCAGAAACTGAGCTTTCATGGAACAGCATTACTGGAGTTGTTGGGGTCGGGGGATGGGGCCTCAGCAGTCACACATTAGTGTGGGCCTGTCAGTGGTACACCAGCTAAGGGGACAGTAATGGTGGAAAGCAGAGAAAGGAGAATAATCCAGTGGGCAGTGGAACAAAAGGCTGGTAACCGCTCACACTCGCATCCCAAGCCCATCGTTGGGATGGGGATATGTGGATTCACTTTAAACAGAAGGCAAGAGGTACACATAGTACTAAATAGTACTGATTGAAGCGTGATCTCACTCAACATGGTCTTGGCTTCAGTCTTTCCTACAAGGTGTCAGAACTGTGTGACGGCTCTTCCTACATAAGTCCCTCCTCTGGTAGGTACCTGACTTCAGCCTTGGTTTTTTTTCCCCAGCGTGAGATTCCTGGGGAAAGTCAATTTCTCAAGTCTACTGTCTCAGTAGGCTGTCAACTGCAGGAAGGGCCCCAATCTCTCTAGAACACCTTTATCCTCGCCATGACTGATACAGTTACAGCAGAGACCTGAAATACTCCCTGGTCTACAACCCAGCATGGATGAATCTTTCCAGTCTTTCCTCTGCTTGGCTACATGCACTATGGGTGCATGCTTGCCTGGACGTTGCCATTTTAAGACAACCTCCTGTTGGTGGTATAGCTATTCTCTTCTTCTTCTTTTTTTTTTTTTTTGTTTTTTGTTTTTTTGTTTTTTTTTTCCGAGACAGGGTTTCTCTGTGTAGCCCTGGCCATCCTGGAACTCATTCTGTAGACTAGGCTGGCCTCGAACTCAGAAATCCGCCTGCCTCTGCCTCCCAAGTGCTGGGATTAAAGGCGTGCCCAACCACCGCCCAGCATAGCTATTCTCTAGCTGAACATTTGTGTCATTCATTGTCAGTGATCAATCCATGTAGCTAAGACCCTTGACCAGGATGTACAAGGTTGAGCTATTGCCAATGGAGCAATTATCTTTAACTGTCCAGCCGTCTCATTTAAGTGAGACAGGAGAGTTCTGGCCCGACAGTAAGACATTCAAAGAAAGACAGACTGAGGCATTTGACACAGTCCAGATCTTCACTGATAAGCTCTCTTCATGAAACTAATTTCAAAATCTGAAAAACCTATTTAGCCCTTTCTCTGGAGTCTCCCCAGTCTCTAATGAGTTTTGCTCAACTCTCTTCATCCACGCTCACAGCACCTCCTCAGCTTCCAGCATGCAGGATTGCTTGCACACTTCCCTAAATGAGCCATGCTGTCTCTGTCTCTACAGATCATGTATGCCCTTGCTTTCGTATCAAAGGACTGGTCTACAGAGCAAGTTCCAGGACAGCCAGGGCTACACAGGGAAACCCTATCTCTCTACCAAAATCTAACAGATGCCAGATCAGAAGACACATACTTTTTATCCCAGGACTCAGGAGGCAGAGTCAAGTGGATCTCTGTGAGTTCAAGGTCTGCCTGGTCTACATAGTGAGAGCTTCAGGAAAAAAAATATCATCATCCAACATATGAAATTGAACAGAAAACTCATTATTTGTAATCTTGTTTAAATATATATAATTTTTTAATTTACAGGATGAGGATAAACAATTTGGAAGCTTATTCAATCAAAGATCAAAGAACATTTTTTAATTATTGTATTGCCAATTCATCTTAAAAGGTCAAAGGGGTGCTGGGAAGATGGCTCAGGGGTTAAGAACACTTGCTATTCTTGCAGAAGAGCCAGGTTCAATTCCCAGTGCCCACAGAATGGTTTACATCCATCTGTAATTCCAGTGCCGGGAGCTTTGATACCCTCCTTTGGCAGAAGCACATATGGTATTCATATCAGTTATATATAAATTAAAATGAATGCTTAGAAAACAATTTTTAGAACTTTTTTACTCTTCACAGAAACCTTGTAACTATAAATAACCACATCCAAAAGTTTAGAAAAGTATACATATAAAAAACAATATTACTAAGCCCATGTAGCATGACTAAGTAACTCACAAAAATATATAAACATTTCCAAAGTGACCTTCTAGAACCTTCATATTTAAATTGTCACACCCAGATTGATATTTATATTCCCATTCATAGATGAAATAAATGAACTACAGGTTGTTTTAATGAAGCTGATAAAACCATTTCCCCGTACACTGATTTTTCTTTTTAATTTCCTACTTGTTATAACTTACACTGTTAAAGTGTTTCACTCCTCAAGGTAAGCGGTTACAATAATAGTGGACTTTTTTGGTAAATTTTGGTTGGGCTTTACCGGTAAGTATTAGGATCTTTAATCAAGCATTCAGCCAGTGGGTGAACTGAGGGACATCGGCTTGCAAGCCTTAGGGAGCCAAAGTGACTCGAAACAGAAAGCTAGAAGCTTAATCAGCAAGGAAGATCACTCTCCCTACACAAGGAAGTACAGGAATGAGGCAGTAAACATTTCAAAGGTACACGGGGCTTAAGTTTGAAGTTCTATAATTCCTCTTTGAAATATACTAACCTGGGGAGCCTTTTGGATGGAGCCCCTGTTTTTAATTACATAAAACTGGCATTCTGTCCCAGAATAGGATGTAATGGACCTGCGATGCATACTCTTTGGTGAAACGTTCCATTTGTAAAAAGGACTTTGTAAAAATGATTCTCGTCTTATGGAGTCAGATGCAGGAAAGGTCTGGGGAGATGGCTCAGGGTTAAAGCACTTAGTGGGCAAGCACGAAGACTGGAGTTTGGATCCCAGAAGCCATGTGAACGCCAGGTGAGCAAGACAGCCTGCCTGTAATGCCAGGCTTGGATGGAAGAGAACAGAGGTCCCTAAGCCAGTTGGCTGGTGAGGCCTGTCAGAGCAGCAAGCTCTGGGTTTGATTGAGACACCTTGTCTTAGTGAATAAGATAGGAGATTGATGGAGGATGATTCTTAACATTAACCTTTGCCATCCACATATACCCACCCACATGGCTCCCACCCGCACAAAAGTATGTGTGCAGATACAAGAAAAAAAAAACGGAAAAAAAATTATACATATGCAAAAGGAAGTACTCTGAATTGAAAATGAAAATATCTGAGCTAAAATATTTACTCATTATAAGCAGAGTCGAGAATAAGTTTTATAGAGCAGATTTGGCTCTGATCTCACTAATTAAATCTGCACTCGCAGGGAGTTTATACTCTTATTAAAAAAATAAGATCTTCAGAGAAAATTCAATTGAAAAAACCAAAAGTTCACAATTTATAAACCACAAAACCCAATTATGAGGATGATAGGCAATTTTGTGGAAATTCTACTGGAAAAAATGCAAAAACACATTGTTTATGCAAAGGAAAAGAAGAGGAAAGAGGAAGGAGTGGGGAGGGGAGAAATAGTCACAGTTTCAAAGGCAAAACCAACTGTATATATGACTTTTCTTGCTTCTGTGACCAAATACTAAGAGGAAGCAGTTTCAGTGAGGGCTTTATATCAGCTACAGTGTGAGTGGACAGGTTCCTCCATCCCGGCAGGGAAGGCAGGACAACAGGGTCACAGCTTCAGCTCCTTCCATGGCATCTGTAATCAGGGAGAAAGTGAAGAAAGCTAGCACTCAGCTAGCTTCCTTCCTCTTCCTCCTCCCCTCCTCCTCCTCCTCTTCTCTTCATCTTCCTCCTCCTCTTCTTCTCTTCCTCTTCCTCCTTCTCCTCCTTCTCCTCTTCCTCTTCCTCTTCTTCTCTTCCTCTCCCTCCTCCTCTCCCTCTTCCTCCTCTTCCCCCTCCTCCCCCTCCTTCTCCTCCTCCTCCTCTTCCTCCTCCTCCTTCTTTCCAGAACCCCAGCCCAGGGAATGGTGCCACACACATTTAAAGAGAGTCATTTTGCCTCAATTAACCCAATGTAGACAGTATCTCACAGACATGCTCAGAGATTTTTTTCCCAAGGTGATTCCAAACTCTGTTGACAAGGCATTCCATTCCAAGCCAATGTTTGTCAATTCAACCCTCAAACATACATATTATTTAAAGACATAACCTTCCTTTCACCCCTTTCCTCTGTGTGTTTGTGGCTATCTTATAATGCAGAATGCATTCAGGGCAACATCAAAACTCCTATAGTTTTTAGTAGCAAGTGCAGAGTATCTCCTGAGACTCAAGAAAGCTTGTACTTGTGGCCATCAAGACTCCTGCACCTCTGTCACAACAACCCCAGTGGTCCTACCCTAGTAAGTAGAGAGATATGGCTTCTGGGACTTCGCTGACTAAATGGACTTACCTGGTGCTCTTCTGTCTTCTGATATCACATGTTCCTTTGGGGTGTTGTGGGTTTTTGTGTGTGTGTGTGTGTGTGTGTGTGTGTGTGTGTTTCTGTGCATATGTGAAGGAGTAATAGCACACATTATGTTGTTTGAAAAAGCCATGTGGAAACTGTAGCCCAGGCCTTTAATCCTAGTGAGTTTGAAGCCAGTCTGGTCTATAAAGCTAGTTCCACAACCACACACACACACACACACACACAAACACACACACACACAATTCAAACACACACACACACACACACAATTCAATTATCCTATATGAATTCTGGGGATAATGCTTCTCCCAGATGTCAAAGGTTGTCACACAAAAACCCCAGGGCCAGGTATGGAATATCTCCCTTCACATTGTTGGTCAGTGGTTCTCATAGGCTCCCAAGGCAATACAAGCTTTTGGTCACTGACCAGAATTTAATTTTAATGGAGACCCTATTGCTGAAGACACCACATGCTTGGATCACAGCACATGGAGAAATCAAACTGGTACCAGTCCTGAAGCTTTCTCTTTGCTAACTATCATACGTGCTAGAAGATGGAGTATAGGCTACTGGAGGAGGAAAGACATTAGAAGTCATATCTAGCCGTAAGTCCTGTGAGTTATAATAACAACCCAGTCAAGACATACCAAATTTGTGCAACAACGGCACTAATGTTATTGGGGTAACTAGTCACTTTTTGGCAGAATGAAAGACCCACTCTGATAAGTCTCAAATGTGGGACAAATGGCTAACTGAGGTGCCTATTTAATGTATCAAAGCAACCTGGCCACCAGGTTCTTCCAGCATCCCTCAGTCCCTAGCTGTTACAGGATATGGCTGGCATACCCTGCCCCTACCCTAAGTGTCTCCTGCCCAGAGGCTGGGCTGTTCTTCTCCCAGCTACCCTTCCCTTTATAATCCATCTATTTTGGTTACCTGTTCTTTTTTCTACTCTTTTTCCTCCTGTTTTTCTGGCAATCAGGAAACCTTCCTGATAGCCTCCCTTCTCCTCACAAGATCCTCCCCTCCCCCTCTCCTCACATGTCCCAGCTCAGGGTCACCTTTACTCTGGACTCTCCCAGATGTCTCTGCCTCTGGTTATGTTCTCCCTCATACCTACAATCAAACTCTTCTCCATACTTCAGTAGTAATGTCTCCTCCTTCCGTGTCCTTTCTCACTCATACTCTACAGAACAGCACTCACGCCTGGTACTTTACATTCAGCCGAGAGTCTGTGGCTGAGGAGAGAGTCTGTGGCTGAGGAGCGGAGCGTATAGACCTAGACCGTAGAGGAGAACTCACTACTACTGTTTTCCTGAATAGACACAGTGACAAACTGTCTCTAAATACTTATCTTTACATCCGTAGATTCATGAACCTCTCAGCTCGTATCAGAGAAGCATCTTTTTGCAGGGACAGTGGTTACTATAGCGACTCATCATAACTCGGTAAAGTGGTGGAAAATTTCAGCCTTAAATGTAACATTCATATCGTACCCTCTTCCCTAAGGCTCAGGGAACATCGCAGAGGAGTGGGCAGGATGTTTGGGAGGACTGCCGTGACAAGGACACTGTACACGTGTCTCTTTCTCTCAGGTTGCTGCAGGGGCTTTCCCCCCTCGTTTCTCTCGGCTGCGGGTCAGCCCCGTATGCCCTAGCATCTCTGTTCTTCCATAGCCCCCCAGCGGGCATCTGGAAGCCAAAGGACAGTCCACCGGTCTCCTGGATCAGGCTGACCCGGCCTGGAGATGACCACTCAAAAGCCCTGCCCCCAGCAGGAATTCTGACTGAGATCTTCCGGTGCCCCTTCGGAGACCCAGGACATGTGGAGTGAACTCAGTCAAAATCCCTCAGTTCTGCTGCCCAGAGCCACAGTTCTAGCCAACTGGGGCAGCAGACCCACAGGAACCACAACAGCCCAATAGGACCCACGCCTGCGACCACATGAGCTAATAACTCCGCAGTGGCACACGGCTTTAATCCCAGCACTTGGGAGACAGAGGCAGGCAGATTTCTGAGTTTGAGGCCAGCCTGGTCTACAGAGAGAGTTCCAGGACAGCCAGGGCTTACAGAGATAAACCCTGTCTCAAAAAACCAAAACAAACAAACAAACCATAAATCCGTAAGTCATCATAAATACAATATACCCAGTAGTAAAAACCACAACAGCAGATTCACACCATCCTTGTGACAGCCATGATCTGACTTCACATGTTTCAGAACATGTGGCAAGTATGGCCTCCTGGTTTGAGGTCACATTCGTCCGACAGGGCTGTGTTACTGGTGGCTCAGCTCCAAAGCAAAGCAGGTACCAGCACATTCAAACAGTGTATCCTTTACATATCAAGTTGAGAAATAAGAAAGCAGCATGGTCACACCATTATAAAGATGTGTAAAGCTCAAGGCCGAAAGGTGATTTGCTGGCTTCATTTCATTGGCTTCTTGGGTAGTGGTCGCAGGAACAGTAAGATGTGAGATTCTGGTTCATGGATCATATAGTGGACCCATTCCTGTCTCTGCTCAATGCCAAGAAATGTCTCCACTCAGATTCAGACATCAAATGGGTTTTAGGGACTGTCTTGGCGATTATGTCTTTGGGTAACGTGACATGTCTGGCTGTAGTACCCGGGCCTGCACTAACCGGTACTTGAACTCCTGTCATAGTCATATTTATCCAAATAGTAGATTTGTTTGTGAGACTTGACTGCTCTGCCCAAGAGCAATCAACACTGGCCTCCAGATAACTCCCAGCAGCATGCCGGGGTTCCATTACCTTGAGCAGACATGGCTTCTATTGTGATCCTTGCCCACTCCAGGCCTGCAGCTTTCCGTGGCGGATCTCTCGTGATCCTTGGATTTCCAACATCCTGGGTCTCCATTTCAACTTGGGCTTCCCCGTCACAGCTTCATGAGGTGGCCCCTCAGAATCTTTTTGCAAGGAATCTGATCATGGTGAACATTACCTGACCCCAGAAGCTTTCTGAGGTCTCAGCCCAAGCCTCCAAGGACACCCCCCCCATCTTCTTGTGCCTTTCACAGTAGCGATCACATTATGCTATCTTGTTGAGATGAAGACTGTGTGGGCAAGCAACCTCTTCCTATTTTCAGAAGAGTTTGTTGTCAGGGTGTGGACGGTCTGTAGCTTCTTTCTTGAGCAGAAATCCGACCCAGATATGTATGACCCAGAAGACTGTGCTCACACGCTGGGGGAGAGTGTACGACAACATACACCTGTGGGCATGACACAAGACAAGACCTACGGCCCGAAAGGAATGTCCTCTGGGACAAAACAGTGCTACTAGGGCAGGGAAAAGCAGAAGACAAATTCAGATAAGAGGGTCACAGAGACTGTTTGCTCAGTCTCAGCTTTAGTAGTTATCTTTAGTAACTAGATAAACAATATATAAACAGCAGTGGGAAAATATTTTATTATAGTTTCATTCACTCCTAAATCTACCATCATCCTCCTTTCCTGGTCCCTGGATGCCTATGGCTCTGGTGGTCATGGCAATTTGTACTCTCTGTCTATCTGTCTGTCTCTATGTCTGTCTCTCTGTCTCTGTCTCTCTCTCTCCCCCTCTCTTTCCCTCTTTCATTTTTTGAGACAGTGTTTCTGTGTGTAGGCCCAGACTGTCCTAGAACTCACTCTGTAGAACAAGCTGGCCTTGAACTCCTAGAGATCTGCCCGCCTCTGCCTCCCAGTGCTGGGATTAAAGGTGTGTGCCACCACCCACAGCTCAATGTGTATGTGTATTCTCACACGTTAGACCCTTCCTGGAAGAGTCCTTTTCTTATAGTCTGCAACTTTAAAGTTGTTCACACACCTTTTCCCATCCGACTTCATTTTTTTCAAGGAGAACTGCTCTGAGTTTACGTGCAACAGTCGCGCCATGTCCACAGAACAATCCACAACACTTAAACTTCCATTTAAAAAAAAAAAAAAAAATATATATATATATATATATATATATATATATATATATATTTGAATTTCAAGAAAATGTAAAGTTTCAGTTTAAATTTTTTTGTTATTTTATTTTATTTTATTTTATTTTATTTTATTTTATTTTATTTTATTTTATTTTATGTGTGCGGATGTTTTGCCTGAGTGTACATCTGTATACCACATGGCACCTGCAGAGGTCAGAAGAAAGCATTGGATCTCCTGGTATAAGAGCCTGACTCTTGGTCAGGGATACTTACTTCCAGATGCCCCTGAGTGGGATGAAGATGCAGATTGATCGATGCAAAAGCAAGAGGTTTATTTCCTGGAATGTCAGGATCGACCCTCAAATCACTCCTTCAAGGAGGGTTACTGGAAGGAGACCCCCTGAATGGCTACTACAAGCAGTTTTTATACTTTTTAGGGGCACAGGTTACATCAGTGAGGTTACGGTTCAAACTTATTGACTAAGCATATTGACCTTTAAATCTATTGGCTAGCAAGCATGTACGCATTTGAACTCTGCCTGGGACTCTAGAGGATCAGGTGACTATAAGTCAGTACATTCTGAGAATTTTTTACTCAAGAATGATCCTATGGGTGGTAAATGAAACTTGGCTTAGCCTGGACCTTAGGCAGGTGTGGGTAAGGCTGGTCAAAACCCCCCGGGCCCTTCACTGGAACTATAGTTGGTTGTGAGCTGCCATGTAGGTGCTGGGAACTGAACTCAGATCCTTGTCAAGAGTCATAAGTGCTCATGATCACTGAACCTTCTCTCCAGCCCCTAAATTTTACATTTTCAAAATACCTTTTTGTTGTCTTCATATATACATATATAAAGACCATGAGTAGTAGCCACTGCAGACCCTGAATGCTATGTTATCTTGAAATTTCATCTGCAAAGAAATTAGTGAATTAATTCTAAATTAAACCTCACAGAAATTCTCCAACACGGATGGAATGGAACCATATTTATTGCAAGAATCATCTCTAGCCCAGTCTTATTCCTCTCTAAAACCGTCTGATCCATGGCTCCTGTCAGCATCCCCTAGGCATCCTGGTACTTGGAAATCCATTACTCTCTGCCCACAACATTCTAGCACTTTCCTGGTTGACTTTCAAACACTGCCACAGTGTCTATAAACTAGTTCTACCTCACTCTCGATTTTTCATGTCTTATATTCTCTGCTTTTCTTTTTACTATCTACAATCAAAATCTAACCAGAATGAATTTAATGTAATATGGGTTTATTTTGATTTACACTTTGACGGGGAAACAATGTGTTCTGGGGAGCAGGACAGGGTATCAAAGACAGGCATCCAGCTGGCTGAGAAGCACAGAGTAAGGAATTCTTGCCTGGGTGCCTTTCTCCTTTTAATGTAGTTTAAGAGCACAGCCCAAGGAATGGCAGTATTCATGTTGTAAGTAGTGGGTCTTTTCACCTCAGTGAGCCTAACGTAGAAAGCATCTCACAGACACATCCAGAGAGTTTTCTCCAAGGTGATTCCTGACCCTGTCAAGTTGTCCATCAGTATAAACCATTACACCAACTAACTAGTTAAAATAGGGATCAGGAATAATTATTATACTTGTATTTTTTAAATATTCAGGTATACAACATATTTACTTTAAGAGATTTTGAGAGATGGTTTTAAATGTTCAGCAATGACATAAAACCTGTTGGTTGATTGGTTGGTTGGTTAATAAGGGTGTACTTCAAAAATAAGAATTTCTTTATAATAACTCTTACTAGTTTTAAAGATGTCCCAGTTTGGCTGATAAACTGCTTTTGTGTAAACCCAATCTCAGTGCAGATTTTGTGGGCAATATGATAACTAACATGATGCATTAACTTTCAGTTATTGTGCTCAAAAGCCTAAAAACAAAACTTCTTCTAACTTATAAGTCCACCTGCCCAAGGACGGATAGCTTCTCAGAATGCTGAGGGCTGTTTTTGTAATTGCCAGTCTTTGTACAACTTTAAGAAACTCTTGTTTATGTAAGATAATGGTCACAAAGGTTTGCTTGCTCAAGACAATCAAGATATCTGTTTGCTAAATAGAATGTAACCTGACTGGGATATGTGCCTGCCCATAAGCAGAACACAGCCTTATGGGTTTCTTGCCTGTGTAACCCCCTGACTAATGTGTCTCAGTACCACATTTGGGGAATCCCAAGTCCCAGGCATAGCCCTGGTTCCAGAATCCAAATAAAAGTCTCTTCTTTGTTGAAATAGATTCATGGTCAGACTGGTGAACTGCTTAGACCCTGGACCTGTATCAGCAGCCTGTGAGTGAGAAGCAGTTGCTGGAGATAGGCCTGGTTCTGCCTCCCAGCCCCACACTCCCAGGAATGACTCAGACCCAAAATATATTTACAAAGGTTCTGGCCAGATAGATAGCTAGGCTCTACTCTGACTAGATGATTACTTGAGATAATCCATTTATTTTAACCTATATTCTGCCACGTAGCTGATTACCCATGTTCAGGTACCACATGTCCATCAGCTCACATTTTTTACTCTTGTTTTTTTAATGATTTATTTATTTTATGTATATAAGTTTACCATTGCTATCTTCAAACACACCAGAAGAGGGCATCAGACCCTGCTGCCAATGGTTGTGAGCCACAGTGTGGTTGCTGGGAATTGAACTCAGGACCTCTGGAAGAGCAGTCAGTGCTCTTAACAGCTGAGCCATCTCTTTACCCCATCAATCTACTCTTAAGTTATCCCTGGGGAGTCTGGTGACACCCTGATCATCTAGACCACAGAACACAGAGTATAGGAGAACGATGAGTGGAGCTGTGCAGGGTGCTAGGTTCCCACCAACATTCCCACCCACATCCAGAGCAGCCATCTTACTTCTGTCTTCCATACTGGGTTTCCATATAAACTGCAATGTGAAAGAAATAGTTTTATAGCTAGAAATAAGTTTGGAAATTCAGCTGTGGGTCTTGAAGAATCAGGAAAGAATCTGAAACAGGAGAATGACAGGATCAAGTTTTGCATTTTTAAGTCATTCTGAAGAA
Source organism: Rhabdomys pumilio (assembly GCA_030674055.1). NCBI lineage: Eukaryota > Metazoa > Chordata > Mammalia > Rodentia > Muridae > Rhabdomys > Rhabdomys pumilio. The sequence continues at coordinate 38,391,710 of JANHMN010000021.1, forward strand.
AGGATTTGTTTATGGGAATTATTAATGTTTATAAAAATTATTAATGTTTGTGGGAAACAAATCATGTGAGTTTAGAATGTGAGGACAGGACTTCTCTGCACCATGATTTAATGCTGTGCCCTTAGAGTCTAAGAAAGCCTCCCAAATCATGTTTACAAAGTTCACCGTTCAAAGATCTGCATGATGAATGATAATTTGATTTCTAGAAAAAAATGTCTTTTATTTAGATGGTCTCATTTTGTTTCAATACAAATAAAAAAATAATTATTTAATTGTGCTGTTTACACACACACACACACACACACACACACACACACACACACACACTGTTGCTGTCTTCAGACAGTACCAGAAGAAGGCATCAGACCCCATTCCAGATGGTTGTGCCCCACATGTAATTGCTAGGAATTGAACTCAGGACCTCTGGAAGAGCACTCAGTGATCTTAACCACTGAGCTGTCTTTCCCTTTTTAAAGTTAAAAAGAATCTGTGTGTGTTCACGTGTTTTAATGTGGATAGATGCCTACCACATGGTGTATGTGAAGGTTAGATGTTGGATGTTGGGTTTTGCACCTCTGTGTTTGAGACAGGGTCTCTTCTTGTCTGCATATGGCTGGCTAGCTGGAGACTGAGATTCCAGGCATTCCCCCTGTCTCTGCTTCCCATCTCACTGCAGGAGCACAGGAACTGCAGATGTGCAGCTTTCCATGAGTTCTGGGCATCCAGACTCAAATCTTCACACTCACATGGCGAGTACCCTACCTACAGAGCATCTACCCATTTTCCCCAGTATTCTCCACTGACGTGACTCCTAGATGCCTCAGAAGATGCTGTGACCACAGCAAGTAATTAATTCCAGATATAGTGCAGGTTTTTTCTTGCTTTTATATCTTTGCTCTTTTCCAGCCTCCCTTGCTTGCTTGCTTGCTTGCTTGCTTGCTTGCTTGCTTGCTTGCTTGCTTGTCCTGGCTTCTTAAAGTTGTCAATTCGAAGACCCTATGGACTACAAACTCCAAACCCTAAGCAACAAGCGTCATGATTGTTAGTGCTAAGTAGAGCTCACATGTGCCAGACAACTCGCTGTGTGTGTTAACTCATTTGATCCTTACTAAACTAAATATGGAACAATCTCTCACTTAGTGATTACTGTACTTATTTATAAAATATAGGTGACATCAGGAGACATCTGCTTCCCTTTCTCACCACTATAAGCTTAACTAACAATGTCTATGCTTAAATCTCTTCAAGCAATGAAACAGCCAAAAATAAAGACCAAAATTGTAATAACTTAAAAAGCTTAGCTCCCAAAACACTAAAAATAAAAGCATGAAGAATTAACTCTGATTCTCCACTCTGTACTATAGAAAATTCATCTAAAACAATAATAATGCACAAGAGAGTCAAGGTTTCTATGAGTACCCCTGGCTGTCCAGGGAACTCACTCTGTAGGACAGGCTGGCCTTGAACTCATGAAGATCCAAGTGCTGGGATTAAAGGCATGCGCCACCCCCAATCCCTAGCTATACTGAAAATTTAAAGTAGTGAATAAATGTGAACGAGTGATAATGTGAATGAGAACGAAGGTTAACCTGAGAAAAAAGTGGGTCAGGAGCTCTTTGTTGTTGTCTCATGCTTCTCGACAACCCACGGGCAAGCCAGTCTTCACCAAAGATCCAGAACCTGACCGTTTCCCAGCATCCATATCTCAACTACCCTGGATCAGGGAACCAGCGCCTCTCACCAGTAGCATTACCACAGACTCGTTGTATTGGTTATTTTCCTGTTGCTGCGATACTCTGACAAAAATCAAATGACGGAGAAAGTTAGGCCTACAGTTCCAGAGGGATTCAGCCCATCATGGAGAAGACAGGGCAGCAGGAGTGCGGGGCCAGACCAAGTGCAGTCATAGGCTCTACAGCGCTCTCCTCATCTCCAAACTTTCCATCTTTTTCTTTCCGCCACACTTGCTCTTTTTCATTGTAAAACTAAGAGCAATCGGTAACCATTATTCTACAGACTCGACAATATTCTATCTTGAGATTTTTCTTTTCTAAAGACATTAGTTTATTATTTTTTAGTTCAGTTTCACACAAATCTTCAGGACATGGGCAGAATGCAGCCAGATGTTTAGCCACAGTGTCACAAAACACGCCCCCAAGGCTAGACCCTATAGAGTCCTTTTGCTTTCCTTGGACACCTCATGGGTTGGGACTCTGCTGTCCTCATTTCTCTCAACGCCACTAACTTCTAAGCTTGCAAAAGAATGAACCCTTAAGAAGCTCTGTGCAGAGCACTCGATGGCTTTTCCAGATCAACATTTTATAAAATATTCCAAAGGTTGAAAATCACAGTCTATCAGGGAAACAAAGATTCTCAGCATCAAGTTCTGCACAAATTGCTGTTCTGTCATCGTGATGACAACACCGTCAAAAACCAGGTCACTCTGTAGCCCAGGCTGGCCTGGAACTCACTCTGTAGCCCAGGCTGGCCTCGAACTCAGAAATCCGCCTGCCTCTGCCTCCCAAGTGCTGGGATTAAAGGCGTGCACCACCACCGCCCAGCTGTAATCACCATTGTTAAGTCGGGTCCTGTGTCCCCATTCTGTAAAAGGGCCAGGCTTATAGAAAAGACTCGAGGCATTTCATGAATCAAACAAATTGTTTTAAATTGTTCGTAAAGTCTCTACCTAAAGTTTTTGTTTGTTTGTTTTAATCTTAATTGTTTTCAGTATCTCTGTCCTTGTGCATAGAAATTATGAAACCAATCCTCTGCCCTCATAAATCTAAGAGACCCACCCCTATGAACCCCATCAAAATAAACTGCAAGGAGAGACTCTCCCCAAGGAGGCAGTGGTAGACAAATTGTTCCCTTCAACTTCCAAACCTCCCCAACAGGGGTCAAAAACCCAGCCAGCACCAGTTCAGAGCCTCTCGACCAGACCAGCGAATGTCATGACAGCTCTGAACTCGTAATTAATCTCACAAGGCTGGCAGGACAATTAGACCTAGGTCTGTAACCAGCTATTAACGTATTTTAATTCACTCTCATTCAGAAGTCATAAGACGAAGTGGGCTTTGACTGTTACTAAGGAATTCAAAACTAACCAGTTTTCAACTCTCTTCTCCAGTGTCTCAAACATTGTCAGGGGATGTGACTGAGGAGGAGTAGTCCCTCAATAGAACTGAGGGGGCCCAGAGAGATGGGTTAGGGCATGCAGCCAGGAAGAACAAGCCTTCTCAGTACCAGGCTCTCTTCCAAGCTTCTCCTTCTCAATTCTGAAACCTGATTACTTTCTATGAAAATAAACGAGGAGAATGTGGAGGTCAGGGTTGGATTTTGTTCTAAGTATGAGGTCATATGAGGTCATCGTTCTTTGCATATTAAAGGAAACAAACAAACGGTTGTGGGGGAGGGGGAGTTAGAAACCATGGGGTTAGGGAGAAAAGAGAAAAAGAGAAAGCAAGACACAGACACAAGTAATCTCAGAACAAAAAAAAAAATTAAAAGTGACTCCAAGAACTGGGTCATTTGGACATATCTGAATTAACGTGGCCGTATAGAGTTATGGAAATATATTTAGGTGTTTATTTTTTATTACCCAATAGTAGGAAAAAAAAAATAAAAGACTTGTCCTTTGCTACATTGGTGACTAACCTGGACTTTAGGAGCCTTCTGTGTCCTTTGAGTTGTTTTGTTTTGACTTTCTTGCTGCACATACTACTAGTGTTAATATATGTGTTAGTCTGTTAAACTCTGTAAGCTTATAAAGACACGTCAATTCTGCCTCTCCAAACACTTGAAGGGAGTTTGGAAACTTAGTTATAGAATGTGTTTAGAACCTTGAGAAATGAAGTACCTATCCAAACGTGAACTGGGGATTACCCACGCTGTGCAGAAGTGAGAATAAGGGACCATCTTATAACCCAGATACCCTCTACTTATGGTGTCCTTTCTGGCAGTCCTTACCCATATTTCTTGGGTAAAATGCTCCCGTCTGCAGGGCAGAGGAAGGTCCACAACAGCACAGCCTTGATTCAGAGAGCTTCAGTCCATTCTCACTGTCGTCACACTGAAAGCAGAATATTTCACTATTAAAGAGTATTTATTGACAAAAATTACAATATCACAAAGTAACCACAAAGGCAAAAAAAAAAAAAAAAAAAAAAAAGCATGATAGAATTATATATCTCCAGTGTTAGCATTCTGTCTAAACTCCACCCCCACAGATACATAACAACAGCCAGGTATGCTCCTCCCCACAGTTACCTGGCAACAGCCAGGTAGGCCTGGACCACTATAAAAGGGGCTACTTGCCCCCCCTCCTCTCTCTCTTGTTCTTGTTCTCTTACTCTCCTAATCTCTTGATCTCTTACCTTCTTGTTCACCCTCTGCCCCCTCTCCCTTTCTCTTTCCCCTCGCTCCACATGCTCATGGCTAGCCTCTATTTCTTCTCTTCTCTTCTCTTCTCTTCTCTTCTCTTCTCTTCTCTTCTCTTCTCTTCTCTTCTCCTCTCCTCTCCTCCCCTCCCCTCTCCTCCCCCCCTCCCCTCCCCTTCTTCCCTTTTTTTCTCTCTCTCTTCTCTCCTCTCTCTCTCTCTCTCTCTCTCTCTCTCTCTTTCTCTCTCTCTCTGGCTTTCTGGCTCTCTCTGCCTCTACTATCCTCTTAACTCCCCTCCCCATGCTCTGAATAAACACCATTCTATTTTATACTATTCTGTCATATGGCTGGTCCCTCAGGGGGAGGAGATGCCTCAGCATGGGCCTGCTGAGACATCCCCTTCCCCTGTACCTCACCACACACCTCCACAGAACATACTCTCGTTCTCTTTCTCTTTTTATAAATACATCACTCAGTCTGCCAATCATGAGGAAACATACACTTTACTGAGAACAATGCAAGTCAGAGCACAAACTCCTAAAGACGTGGCTCGCCTACAGGGTGGCTCTCTCCTCCCTCTCACTTCTGGTGAAGCAGGTGGGGCAGTCTGAGTTCTGGTGTCTTAGTTACTGTCCTATGGCTGTGAAGAGACACCACAATCAAACCAACTCTTACAAAGAGACACATTTAATTGGGAGATTGCTCAGTCATTTCAGAGACTTAGTCTATTATCATCGTGGCAGGGAGCACGTGGCAGGGAGCACGTGGCAGGGAGCTGAGCAGTGGCTGAGAGTTTTACATCCTGATCCACAGGTAGGAAGGCAAAGACACAGACCTCAAAGACAAAACTCCTCCAACACGGGCAAACCTCCTCAACAGGGCCACACCAACCTCCCAGTCCTTGAAAGAAATTCAACAGCTATGGACCAAGCCTACAAATATCTGAACCTACGGGGGCCACTCTCGTTCAAAACACTGAAACTGGGAGGCACAGTAACCATAGTAACAAGTAGTGACAGGGAGACAGAGGTTATGTGACCCACACTCATCTGTTTTACACCCTAGGGTTAACAGTAGTGCAGAAGCTAAATGGCTCATTCTTCTAGTGAGAAATCGCAACATGGTCAAAACTCCAAAACAGATAGAAGAGAGCGTAGGACTCACAAATCATTTACTAGAAAGAACTCTTTTAAACTTAAAAGCTAAATGTTTTCTTTGGGATGGGGGTGTTTTGTCTGCATCAAGAAATCTTTCTGCTGGGCGGTGGTGGCGCACACCTTTAATGCCAGCACTTGGGAGGCAGAGGCAGGTGGATTTCTGAGTTCGAGACCAGCCTGGTCTACAGAATGAGTTCTCAGGGCTATACAGAGAAATCCTGTCTCAAAAAACAAAACCCAAAACAAACAACAACAACAACAAAAAAAAAAAACAAGAAGTCTATCTGTCAGTGAGTATAAGAATATTCATTGCAATGCTTCTTGAAATAATATGCCGGAACCAATTTTGTATTGACTGACACATCAAAGACAAACTCAGATGCATCAAAACACAGACTTCTTTCACCAGTTTGACCAAGAGTGAGCTCAAATTTGAACTCTTTCCTTCTCTCCCTGTGCCTTCCGCCTGTCGATCCTGATTGTTGGCCTATCTTTGGTCTATTATGTCTGCCTTTCTGAATGTTGGCTGTTGCCTCACTGTCCCTGTGTCTGCCTGCCTCTAGCAGAGGGCTTTGCTCTGTGTTTATCATTGAGCAGCATAGAAAACATGACGTGGGAATGGAATGAGAGAGACTTTACAGAAATCTTTAAGAGAGCCTTACAGGGCGAGAAGTCATTTTAATGACCTTAAGTGACCCCAAAAAGCACTCATAAAAGCAAACAGTCTTGCAAACAGATACTATCAAGTTATATCTTCCAGTTATTGCCAACATTTATGGCAGATATTTGTTGTACAAGGCTGTTTTCTAACCGGTTGTCGGCTTTTAGCAAATGGTTGCCACCATATAAGTGCTGGATAGTTTTCTGTCAACTTGACACAAGCTAGAGTTATCTGAAAGGAGGGAACCTTTGAAAACGGGCCTGCAGAAGATCCAGGTGTAGGGCATTTTTCAAATTAATGCTTGATGGTGGAGGGCCCGTTGTAGGTGGTGCTATCCCTAGGCTGATGGTCCTGGGTTCTATAAGAAAGCAGGCTGAGCAAGCCATGAGAAGCAAGGCAGGAAGCAGGACCTCGCCATGGCCTCTGCATCAGGCCCTGCCTTCAGGTTCCTGGCCTGTCTGAGTTCCTGTCTTGGCTTCCTCCAATGTTGGACTGTAATCTGGAGATGTAAGCCTAATAAACCCTTACTTTTTCTCAGATGTCCTTTCTAAAAGCTCGCTTTTGAACCTCAATTTATTTTGAATAAATTGAATAATAAATAAATAAATAAAATGAATTTTGAATCTCAAATAAAAAATTTCCCATGTAAAAGCAATAGCCTCAAGCAGAGCTACCACAAGGAACAGGTCTATGTCTAAGAATCACACACATGACACGGCCATCTGTAATTATCTAGAGATATGGGAGTTATTTGTTCATGATTCCCCCCATCCACTCACTCAGCATGTGTGGAGTATGTTATCACGTATGTCTTATACATTGATGCTACAACAAGTGAGAACCTAAAACTCTCTGCCCACTTGGAGGTTTTGTGTCAAGGGCAGCCCTGCTTACACACTGAAGGCCTAAAATCAGCCATAGGCCTAAAATCAGCAATAGGCCTGACATACATGCCTGCTAACACAAAGTCTTGGGTCTCTGTGGAAAAACACTGAAACAGATGGCTATAAGCCATTGTAAACAAACAGCTTTGGTGGAAATTTACTGAGTAGTCATAGGCCTTGTAGATAGGTAGCCTTGGTTGATAGAACCAACTTAGATAAGGACAAGTGAATCATAGGTGGAGTCATAGTGATCTGTCCCCTGAACCTTTACCCAGCTGACACTCTGTTCTGGAAGATATCTGTACTCTCCCTGAACACCTATGCTCCTGCGTTATCCCCTTCCCCACATCCTGCCTTTTTGTGTATATAACCCATGTGAAAAAGTAAAAATATGATTTGATCAGACTACAGACAAATCGTCATTCTTTGTGTCTGCCTGTTTCCCCCCACTCTCTTTCAGGTGACCTCCCCAGACCCCTGTTTAATGCCCTGCTGGCCGGGGCAGTTTTGTGTTCTATATGGATGGCTGTAAATCTTTCAAGGACAAACCTAAATTCGAGGCCAGCCTGTGACTCAGTTAATCCTCACCTTGGAGGTCAAACATCTTCAAGGAAAATGGCCAGGCAATCTGAAAGCCTGAGAGAAAGTGCCTTTCTGTGCTATTTTGGGGGAAGTGTGTTCACAAGGAAGCTCAATTCTTATCACCTCGAGAGCTCTAGATAAGGCTGGACTCTCCAGGTAACTCCCCTCCCTACCTGCTCTGCCCCAGAAGCACACCACACTTGTGTGAAACAAAGTTGTTGTTCTCTCTCAGATAAAGGAACCCAAAGACTCTGCATGTCTCTCCAGTGATTTCTCTTCTCTTCCTTTTGCTTTATTGCCCAAGGACATTTATTTTTGTAGGGAAGACACAGATAAGGAACTTACTATCACAGCTAATAATTGTGCGTTCTAAGGTGGTAAAGATTGTTATGTAATAAGCAGGGCAGTAGTAAGAGCCAAAAAGGGAAAGGATTAGTTTGAGGAAAGACATCTAAGATAGAAGGAATGATCAAGGTGGCTGTCTGCCTGAGACAGAGCTTTGTGGAGGACAGTATTCCAGGTAAAGGAGGAACCAGTGTAAGTGTCTTCAGGTGGGAGTGTACCTGGCACCACCGGATAACAACCAGGAGGCTAGAAGATTTACAGTCAAGTCAATACTGGCCAGGTAGCTTAAGTCAGAAAGATAATGGACAGTTAGATCCTGGAGGGACTTGTAAGCAGAAAGGGTCTTCTTTTCTGAGTAAAATTGAGGGATCTAGGTTGTAGAGTGGTATAATCAGACTCACATGTTAAAAGTCCACTCTAATTCCTCTGCTGAGACTGGATATGGGGGCTAAAGTTATGTTTTAAGATTAAATGTCTGTGCTTAAGAGATCTATCAAACAAAAATGCCTCTAACCCATAAGCCCCACTTGTTCAAGGACAAATAAACCTGGAAGCCCCACTTGCCCAAGGACAGATAACTTCCCAGAATGCTCGGGGTTACTGTTCATGTAAGATAATAAGACGTGTGTTTTTGCTTCTGTAAACAAGGTTGGTTGCCCCAACTGCACATAGGTAGCAGGTACATAGGCAGGAAGCATACATACTTGCCCCTGATTGGACAAAGATGGGAAGTATGTAGCCCTGTGGGTTTTGCCTTTGTAAGCCCCAGACCAAAATAATTCAAACCATTTTCTGGGAATCCTGGGTATGGATCTGGCCACTGTCCATTGTCCTGGCCAGGATTTAATAAAGCTTGTTTCAAATTTGGGTAAAAAAATCTGTGATGGTGCTCTTATTCTTGGCCTGTGGGATTAACATAGCCTGTAGGAGAGGAAAGAGAGCTGGGAAATAGTTACCAAAACCCAGGCAGACCGGCGGTGGTCTTAAAACCAACTAGGCTGGTGTCAAAAGAGATACTGAGAAGTGGTCAGAATGTTGGATAATTCTTAGAAGGCAAAGGATGCTTCATAAATTGCATATGTTCTGTGAGAGGACAAGAGAAACTCAAGATGACATGAAGCCTCTGGACCTGTCATTAGAAGGATGACTCTACCATACATGACAAGCGGAGAGTCGAGAACTCAGTTCTGTGGCATCAAACTGGAGACGCCTGTGAGATATCAAGATGATGATGGATATCAAGATGATGATGGATAGCAAGATGATGATGCCAACTAGGCAGTTGGATCTACACAGCTCAGGTTGAGGGGAAAAGAAATGAATGGAGAAATTAATAATGACAATTTCAGAGTTACAGGTATACAGGCAATATGTAAATTATTAGGAGTTGACTGACCCACAAAGGGAGTATGTGTCCTAAAGTCTTGGTCCTGGTGTGTACTCACCAACAGAACAAAGAGGTGAGCAACAAGGACAAAGCAGAGTGCTCATTAATGATATTTTCTGACCAGAGTGATGGCCCCATAATTGTATTCTCTTTTTGATAATTCATTGAGCCACAACACATACTTAGCCTTACGTGTGCTATTCTCTAATAAAATTCTAGCCCCCCTTTCTATCCCTTTGCTTTTTCTGTTCCTCACTATTCTCTCCAGAATCATAGAGAAATTAACCCCCTCACAGAAAATGTTAAGATGTCTAACAGTTTCTCCTTTTTCAATTCTGACTGACTCTTCTTCCAAAAGCATGGCTAGCTTCATGGCTAGCCATAAAATTTTCTAATTTAAACTTAAAAAAAAAATTTCTATCTATGGTATTTTCTTTGCATCCAACATGTGTGTCTCCTGCCCATAGAAGTCAGAAGAGGGCATCAGATATGCAAAGGCTAGAGTTATAAATGGTTGTGAGCCATCATGTGGGTGCCAGGAATTGAACCCAGATCCTCTGGAAGAACAGCAATGACTCTCACCCATTGAACCTTCTCTTTAGGTACAAATACTGAATAATATTAATAATATTTAATGTGGCATGGAATTCACTCTCGTTGTTATGAATAATGGTGGACAAGGAGTACCTCTTCTCACCCTTTGTGCAGGCTCATGATTTTCAGTCTTCTGAACTGCTAAGCAGCCTTTATTTAAAGTTTGGAAGCCATAAGACTCATAAAGAGAAATTCCATTCAGAGTCCTGGTCATTGTATAGGAGTAAAAATTTACCTATTATCTGTGGGCAACGGTCTGTGATGGTCAAATGTGGTCTCCAACTGATTGGATCTGGGATCAATTAAGAGATGAACATCTTGGCACACCTGTGAGGAATTTTCTTAATTAAGTTAACTGAACTAGGAGGCCCTAGCATGTGGGCAACAGTGCCCACACCCTGACCCTGACCTGGGGAAGGTTTGCCAGTTCCCATGATTTTGATGTAAGGGGGCCCTTGTGTCATTAATGCACACTCATCCAGGACTTCCCACTGGCCCAGTGTAGTTTCATTAGGGCCGCTGAGAAAGTCTTAGATTGGTCTGGCTTCCCACAGCCCAGACAAAAGGAGGTCCAAGGGAAAAGCTAGGGAAAAGCTTTTTGCTTTTCGCCTGTTCCACTTCCCATCTTACCGGCAAGTTCATCTGCTTCTGCCACGGCTACACTCCTTTGCTGACGTTTGAAATGAGCTTCTTTGGCTTTCCAACATAGACCAAAGACTAGCGGCTCTTCAGGCCTCTTCTGGGCTTGCAGCACCACATTGAGAATGCTGAAGCGTCCAGCCTCATGGACTGAGCAGCTCCTGGGTTCTCAGCCTCTTCTCCAGTGTGAAGAAAACCAGTGTTAGATTACCCAGACTGTATCATATATGCTGACCTAAAATACTCATAGAAAGTATCTCCTCTAGAACAGAGTAAGAAAGCAATACATGGACTGAAAAGGTGACTCAGAGGTTAAAAACCTAGTTTCAGTTCCTAGCACCCATATGAAGGCTCACAACCGTCCTTAAGTCCAGTTCCAGGGCATCCAGTAATACTCTTCTGGCTCTGTGGGCATCAGGGACACACGTTACACATACACGCTGATAGAATACGTCGACAAATAAAACTAAATCATTCTTTAAAATTAACACAAAGCATAAAAACGGAGACCTTTGAGAAACCTAAGTAGGTGGTAATCAGAGTAACCAATCAAAATCAAAGTAGGTAGTGATCAACAGTATTAAAAATACTGTTTAAAAACAGCACAAAAACCTGACCAAAGGACAATGACCAGACGCCACATTTCAGCAACAGAAAGTCACTGACTTTGTTGTTACATGAACAAATTTATCATAGGCTAGGCCTCTCAATCACAGGCTTTCTGCTTATCTACCAATTCCTTCAGTCTCCTTATGGTAGATTTGACTGATATTGAAGATTTAGACCCATAAGCCAGCTCTCAGGCAAGAACCAGTGTCCAACACCCATAAGTGGAAACACAGTACTTTTATTAGGTACAGCACAGGAGGGGGCTAGCAAGTCTTGGAGGGAAGTCTCTCGGGGAGCAGTCTCAGGTTAGTTATTCAAAAGGAAGAAGCTGCAGTTGGAGGTTTTGTATACACTGTCAACATGTGCTCACAGAGGAGAGGCAGGCCTTACCGATACCCTGTCTCTGTCTCTGACCTGGGGGAGGCTTTGCCAGTTTCCATGGTCCCTTTGTCATTAATACACACTCATTTGGGACTTTAACAGCTCCGTATACACTCTCTCAGAGTTTCCTTCAAGCCCCACAATAATGGAAATAAAGGCTGACATTTCATAGGTGATGTGAGGCTACTGGTTTTAGTTGAGAATGGAGGGAAATGATTAAGTTGTAACACTTAAAGGGAGTATCTGTAACCCAGTGAGAGAACAAATAACTGACTGATGACACCAGGAAGAAGCCAGGCGGGACCTGAGAGGAAATGGACTGCAGGCCTCTGAGTTTCCAAGGACCTGAGGCAATGGCTGAACTTGATGGACAGAACAGAGCATTTGTTACTTCTCTGTCGATATAAAACACCAAGGCAAGGGTTCAGAGGACGAGCCTGTAGAGAGGGAGAGCATGGCAGCAGGCTAGTATGATGGCAAGAAGCTGAAAGCTTACATCTGCAACCACATCAGGAAGCAGAGAGCAAACTGGAAGCGGCTGGAGTTTTTTAATTTTTTTTTCGAGAGAGGGTTTCTCTGTGTAGCCCTGGCTGTCCTGGAACTCACTCTGTAGACCAGGTTGGCCTTGAACTCAGAATTCCGCCTGCCTCTGCCTCCCAAGTGCTGGGATTAAAGGTGTGCGCCACCACTGCCCAGCAAGGTTTTTAATTTTCAAAGCCTGACTCAACTGGCCACACTTTGTCCAGAGAGACCAAATATAAACTTCCCCAAACAGCACCCACTAACTGGGGATGAGTCTTCAAAGGACTAAGCCTCTAGAGGGATATTCTCACTCAGTTTACCACAAGGAAGGTCTTGGAGTTTAAGTGAGTTCAAATAACCATATGGAAATGCCCAGTAGAGCTTGCAGAGCTTGGCTTGAAGTGGATAGACGTCTTTGAGCCCTCCTGTACAACATGCCCGTCGTTAATAATTGAGTTTCAAAATTGCTAAGACAGAATTTCCACAAAGAAGTGTCGGAAGCAATGATGTGCTAACTTTAATCTCTTTGTATAATATATACTAGCATGCCAGGCAGGTGCCTATTAAAATCCTTCAATCACCCTGTCAATCAGCACGTACACTGCCTCATCTCCCTCCCTTTCTCTCTCTCCACTGCTATAGCATACATATGTGTGTATGTGCGCCCCGTCTATAGACTGTGACCATCCCTGTGTCACTCTAATTTGTCAATTTATGATATTTAAAAAATTAGGACAAAAGAAATGAGGTAAAGATTAACACCAGACTCATGGGTTTGGAATGTAAAATGAAGTTACCTAAGCATGTTAGAAAACATCTGAAGCGCCGGTGCTCTCAGCGGGGACCATTGCTTTGTTTACTTAAAAAAAAAAAAAAAAAAGCAGCACACTCGTGCTTTTTTTCACTGGTGAAACAGTATTCGATGTAGACAATCAAGTTCCACACTTCTCGGCGCTACTGGTTCAAAAGAAGGAAACTGGTAAGGGTACCTTGGAAGGCGAGGTGGTTTTAGGCTATGGTGATGGTGAAAGGAGGTGAGAGATGTGGCCAAGTAGGAGCTGACTAGCAGCAGGGTGATGCAAAAGGATTTGTAATAGGCACCTGGCACTCTAGTGGAGTGTATTTGTCTAACCCTTCTCCCAGCTCGACTGCAAGCTGTTTGCATCAGCCTTCTGAATTAGCTGTTGGATGTCAGCATGATTTGCTCACTTTACCAAAAACGTGGTTGGATGTGATATGATTTTAAGTCGAGAATCTGATGCGATTCACTTCTCATTGGGCCTCTACTGCAGTACCCAGCATGTCTCAAGATGCTATTTTGGTTATCCTGGGTCCCAAGTGGAATGGGAACGGATCTCCCCAACACACACCCCACCCCAAACTATACTATGTAAAAACCTCAGAAGCCCAGACAATCTACCACTCCTAAAGTGTGTGCTGCCGTGGCTCTTACACAGCCTACATGTATATATATTGAGAGTCAAACATGGGCTGAGAGAGCTCCTATATATACTGAGGTTCAGTTAACAGCTCCCTGCAGTACTCTGGCAATGTCCTGCCTCGCTCGCAACTCCTAGCATGCTTCCCAGCTCATCTCCAAATGAGTTTCTCTTTGAATGCAAACACGCCCCACCAACTGATGAGCTTTGCAGCCTTTTTCTAGTTTGCTAGTGTCCCCTGTAGTCAAATCCAAGGTCTCCATTGTTAGTATTCTGTCTACACTCCACCTCCACAGTTACCTGCCAACAGCCAGGTATGCTCCTCCCCACAGTTACCTGGCAACTGCCAGGTAGGCCTGGCCCACTATAAAAGGGGCTGCTTGCTCCCTCCTCTCTCTCTTAATCTCTTACCCTCTTTCTCTTACTCTTGGCTCTCTGTCCCCTCCCCCCCTTCCTCTCTCTCCTCCTGGTCATGGCCGGCCTCTACTTTTCTTCTCTCTTATCCTTCCACTTTCTTCTCCCCACCTTTGCCCTTTCTCCTGAATAAACCTCCCCCCTCTTGGAACCATGTGATCTGGAGTGGTCTGTTCTGAGCTGTGGTCGGTCGAACTTCTTCTAACCACTAACATCCATCATCTACCCACCCCAGACTCACTACTCCCATTTAGACACACTGGGTTCATGAGCTTGCCAGGCAGATATGCCTTTATGCTTTTGCTAATAATGTCCTGCCACATGCAGTGTGTCGCTCTTATGCTTGCCCTGATCGGCAGACTAGAGCCTCTATGCCCTAAACCAGAAACGTTTTTTCCCACTACCTTGCTGTTCACTACTACCTGTATGTGACTGAGCCTCTCACCTGATGGTCCCAAACAGCAACAGGATTTTTCTTGCACACACACGCATGTATGCAGGTACAGACGTATGTATATATGTGCACCACATGCCGGAGCTCTCTCAGCTCCTGTTTGACTCTCAGTATATATACATGTAGGCTGTGTAAGAGCCACGGCAGCACACACTTTAGGAGTGATGGATCGTCTGGGCTTCTGAGGTTTTATTTCGGAGAGATCTGATGATGGAACGAAGTGGAAGACATGGTTTAAGTATAGATTTTATTTTTAAAATGTATTTATTCTTATGGGGGGAGAGGTCAGTGCACACAAGTCATAAGAGTATTCATGTGGAGATCAGAAGACAACTGGCCAGCATTGTTTCTCTTTCCACCATGTGGATCCAAGGACCAAACTCAGCTTCAAGCAGTCCTGGGAGGCGAAAGTGCCTGTATCTCATGAGCTATCTGAAGTCCTAAATGTAGATTTTAAAAGCAGGAAACAGCTATGTTCAAACTGTTCAAAGTTCCCAAGGCCAATTGCTGTTCTATAGTCAAATTCCTGACAAAGTAACCTCATCAATAGCCCATTAGTGTGCAAAAGGCAATTAAATTATCATAGCTGCTTACACTACTTCTGAGCATACTGTTTCAAAACTTCCTCCCTCAGTGGTCTTGTTCCAGACACTTTGTGTCAGTTCTGCCATTTTGCTAACTAACAATCATCAGTTTCCAAAATTCCAACAGGGGGACCAAGATTCACCTTAAACCATTTTTTCTCTGATCCTGAGATTCTAGAAAAATAGCAAAAACCTGCTGTAGTCAACCTGACTTGAATAGCTGTCGTCAATACGCTTTGGAAGCATGAAAAAAGTCACCACGTGGCATAAAGTTCCCCATATTACTGGAAAAAAGTTGTTACTTCAAGAAAGTAAGTTAATGGGCTTAATGTCTGTGTTTTGAAGATCCGTTTCTTTGGACCTTATTAAGAACTCAAGTGCATCCGATCCTTTGGCCACTGCTCCTAAACTTCCATGCTGCAGACTGCTTTCAACTACTTCAGAGCCCACATTACACTAGTGGCCTTCATAATCACATTCCTATGAAATAGGCCACTTTATAATCAGAGGAAGGTAGATTATGGCACTGAAGATCAAGTTAAAACATTGGAGGCCATACTGCATATAAAAGCTTTCCACTAAGTCAGGCTAATTAGCACAATTAGTTGATTATAAACAGCAGCTGTATATTAAGATGGAAAACGGACACACCAGAAAAACCCTTACCTAATAAACATGAGATCTGTCTACTGTCCTCAAAGAAACACCTATTTAACTGCTGCAAGGTATAGTGGCTAGAAATGAGAAAATTCTTTTTCAAAGACTGAATCTCAACTGAGGCAATGCAGCCTCCCCTCATCTAGGGGACTCTGGAGCACTGTCTCTGAAGGAGTGTCACTAACAGGGCCCCAGGAGGTAGAGGCCAGGATGCTGTCATCTTACAATACGCTCACACTCAAACAATTACAAACTCTTTAAGTGTCAACATCCAAAATCCTTATCTAAAGTAACATCTTTGTTTACTGCAGTGTAAATTCTGAAGGAAAACATGGATTTTATTTCTAGAATAAAGAACCAGGAGTTTATTTCCACATCTCTTAGGAAAGCCTCGCTTAGTTTACATATGGCAATGATTGCGAGCAGATAACACGTCTTCACACTAGGAGTACAGGTACATATACACATTTAGCTGCTCTCATCCAAGCAAGCAGTTGCAGGTTTGTTTAAATGTGAAAATCTATGTATGAAACAAGCAAAGTAACTTTCCAGAGTAATAGCTTATCACAGGCTATAAAACATGGGACCGCCACTGTATCATACAGATTACAACTATATAGCTTTTCATTCATGTGTGTGTGTGACAGAGAGAGAAAGAGAGAGAGAGAGAGAGAGAGAGAGAGAGAGAGAGAGAGAGAAAGAGAGAGAGAGCATTCCCAAGTCACTCAGTGAGCATCAACTGTTATCAAGTGGTTAAACAGGCTAATCCCAACACTCCCTCAGCCCTCCCTCATTGGTAAAGGTAGAGAATTTTGTTTCAACGAAGTTTTTTCCATGTCTCTCTCTTCTGAAGACCTGAGCAAAACACCACATTCCAAACCACCCCAAGATCTGATACTAGAATTTAAAGGCCTGAAGGCTCTAACACAGAACCTTAACCTACTAAATAAAATCTCTCGGACTCTGACTCACCGATGCTGTAAACCCAACAGCACAATCATGTCACACCCCTTTGATATTTTCAATCAAAGCTGGCTTTAAAAATGCCCTAAGAAAACCAACTCCTTTGTGGGATGCCAAGCTAGCTTTCCAACATACAAAGAACAAAACCATGTTACTAACACCCTAAAACATGGTACAGGTCTTCACAAAAGGTTTATTGATTGGCATTACTAGGAAACCAAGCTACTCTTGCATGAACAAGGAAAATAAGTGGTTTCACTTTTGTGTTCCTAAGAAAACAGCTTTACGTGGTGAGCTTCGGACAGCTGCTGGCACATACATGTCCACTGTGGTCCATTTTATAACCGAATGTCAATTTTCCACTCTTCAGAGATTAAAGACAGTAGCTTACAAGGGAAAATGAAATTTCAAGTAAAAGCTACAATTCGAATTTTACCTGTTGAAACTTTTAACTTCCACACCCAAGTATCAAAAACGTAACTTGGACAACTTAGACTCACACACATGCTCACAAACACAGCATTTGTGAAAGGGTCTTGTTAGGCAGTTCAAGCTGGTCTTGAACTCATGATCTCCTGCCTCAGCTTCCTGAAGAGGAGTTTAATGTGGGCAGAAAACAGGACTCCAATTACGAAGCATTACCATACAGTTCATCATGTAACTAACATGGCTCTGAAGACATAACGACAGACTAAGTGAAATCAGACAAGATCTTCAGCGGCTGAGGATTCTCTACCCTTCAGCATTCTGAACTTAAATCATGGCTTCATGTCTGAGGCTGAGCTAAATACAAAAATATCAAAACATCCCATAGGATTGTTCGTTTCCCTGTTATGGGTTATCCAAGGAATCTGAAGACTAAGAAGGACTCATTTGGTTGTTTAATTATGATTAAATTATGTAAATATACAAACATTTAACAAAGCCATCATACCCCAATCTTAAGAATTCTAACTGCTAGCAGTTAAGCAGCTTTTAGGTATCACTAATAAAATATACAATTAAAATAGTTGCATTCCATCCTACTAACTTTATAAATAACTTCTTAGGTTAGACTTCCTGCCTAAGTTTAAGAAGACAGTCTAAACCAAAAATTCAATGTATATTCAGCTTTCTTTTTAGAAACTCCATATAGTTCTAAAATCATCTCAATATATTCATAAGAATCACCACAAGCTTGCGCCCTCCCTCACACGACTGACATCTAGGGACCTCCTGGGCGAAGAACTGCCAGGCAGAAGCTCCATCTTTCCAGTGTGTGTGTGTGGTGGGTCTGCTGCTTCCAGTCCAGATCTGGACCACGTTACCACAGCATTGGTGTGGCCCAGCACTGGAGCCCTGAGCGTTGTTCTGATGGTCTGTGTACAGAGCTGTATAATCCCTCGGCTCTGCATGTATAGGTAGTGTGATACTTTAACCATTAAAGCAGTATTTTCTTCATACAAGAATTTAGTAACGGAGGAAAATGCGTTGACTTGCAAGACTCAGAAAAACAAAACATAACATGTATCTTAAATTCAAACCAAACCAAGGGAGGGTGGTCAACCAATGAAAGTTTATGGGTTTAACTGTAGGTAATTAACTAAGACAGTCATAGAACATACGCATTGTCCAAATTCTGTTCGGTCCCAGAGCTTGTACTGTCACCCACTGTGAGACCACATCACATAACCCCAAAGTGAACTTTATCCACATCTCTACCACAGTACTCATAGTGCATAATGTACTAAAATAAATTCCCATTAGTTTTATGCAACCTCTTATAAAATTATCACCGGCCATATTTTGCCATGGCACCAACTTCATAGAATAAGCCAATGTATAGTCGAAATCTTCACCAGTATCAACCAGTGTCCTCAGCATCTCTGGACAGTCAAAAGCCAAGCTGTTCATTCAATAGCCACAGTCTGTTCTGAACTGAACAATTGTGCACTCGACCTTACATCCCAGTAGTCTGTGAGCCAGACAAGGATTTACATTCACACTTTTACATCTAACAGTGCAGGTTTCAAGCTGAGTACTTGAAACTGATCACTCAATTTGACAACTGCCTCCCTCCAACACATGTAAACTACGTCGTGGGCACAGAATGAAGAGTGCTCTTGTTTCAGAACGGCTCTTCCTGATGGCAGGAAGGCGGCTTGTATGAAACGAGCTCATGGAATGTTGGATAAAATGTCAACTACAATGGAACCAACTGCAGAAGCTTTGCTAGTCCAGCAAGTACTCAACACTTACCAAGACAATAGGGAAGTTAGCTCGCCAAGAGATGAGTGTGTGTGTGTCTGTGTGTCTGTGTGAAACTCAACTCAAAGGAAGCTTTAGCTAACAAAACCAATAAATGATGGGCAACTTCAGAAATTTCCTACAAACAAACCCTGAAAGCACAGGTGGCTTCTGTCCTTCAGGAGCCAACGCAGACACCCAGCAGGAACCACAGTCCGGCTTTGAGAACTGGGTGGGTAGAAACAAATGCTCAAAATGTGGAACCGAGAAAAATCAAGTACTTAAATGTGTAAGATTATTTATGATAGTACAAAGTCGCAAATTGCCGGGACTTGATTTGCTGAACATCTGTAAATTCACACTGGCAGTTAGAAAACCAGTTTCAACATTAACTCCTCTCTCACCAGATAAGATTTTGTGTGCAAAAGTATCTGAGAAATTGCACTACTGCTTATTTTAATGTGTATTGTGAAGAATCTGCACATGCTGTGTTACAGACAATACGTATTTGTAAACCTGTTCATGCAAAACCCGTGTGCACAGGGGATATTGATAAGCCTTATACTTAAGAGGGGTACTTTATTAGCTTTGCTAAGATGCCAATCTCTCTGAAATATAACATATCTTAAATGGATACTCTTCATCTGCCAGTTTAAAATCATTTTATGTCACTGAAAGAAGAGGTTATGCGAGGATAGAAACATGGTCTTTGTGTTGCAGAATTGATTTTAAATGAGAGAATTTACAAAACCAAGAAATCCATGGTCATAAAGTTTTAACATTTTAATCCTACACATTACAGGGCAAACAGATACTGGACCCTATTTCCACATTCCATAAATCCAAACTTTAGTTCCCACTTCAAATGTTGCCCTAACCACTAAAAGCATCAGTGGTTTTACAACCTCTGGATTATGGAAATACAGATTTCTGAAGTAAACGCTACAAAAACAACAATGGAAGAAAGCTGAACAAACTTCCCATGAATGAAAATAAAAGTGGAACATCCTGAAGCTCTAGCCACTTCTCTCCCATGTCTATGGTCAACTTGTCGGTTCAGTGCATTGTGCGTCAAACGTAATGGTCCTCACGCGCAGCACACATCTAACTAGTGTCCATCGATTCCAAGTTAGTGGATGAAGAATCTTTTTGGATACTTTCAAAGATGGCTGCCAGCTCCGGGTTGGAGCTGATCTGTGACTGGAATTCACTCATAAGTGGGCTCTTCTCTGCCTCTGGAATGGTTAGCAATGCTGCGACTGCCCTCATGGCAGATCGCTTTAATTCATCTTGCTTTTCAAACTCCTGCTTTACAGAGTTTGCCTTTACCTGCAATAGAGTAAAACCCAGGTTACACGCTGTAACATAACAAAGTGCATGTAGACACAAATTCCTAGTAAGCAGTGTACAGCCACTCCCTCACAGATCCAGAAGGCATACTACACTTCAAATGCAGGGTATATGTGTATATATCAAAATTTAAGACACCAGGTGTCTTATAAAGGGACCATTTCACATAAGTCCTATTATAAAAAAGACTGAAAATCCAGGCCTACTTAGTTGAAACAAGTTGGCCCTAACAACAAACCAAGTACTTAAATGTATTTTCTCTCAACACCAAATATTATTCCCATGCATGTCTCTATTTATAATTTGACATTGATTAAAGCACAACTAAACTTGTTTCATTTTCATTGTCCAAAGTCCTCATTTCCAAAGATTCATTCCAAGCACTTCCCTCATCGAGTGAGCTAGGCGTCCTCCCAAGGACTGAAGCCTATTGAAGCCTAAGTCTACCTTCCCACATTAGTACAGACTTCAGTCTACTTTTTACTTTCATGTCTTCAGTTTTTATTCTGTAGATCTTTGTTTGCCTAAATTCACAAGGGAGGAAAGCACGTTTCTCTGAGTCTGGCTTATTTTGCTTACCACAATTATTCCAGGTCTACTCATTTTCCTAGAAATAATTACACTTTTTTAATAGCTAAATCTCATTCTGTATGTATGCTTATGTATATATGCACATACATATTACATATCATACTTTATTGCTCCATTCATCCCACATGAATGCCTAGGGTCACTCGATAGTTGGCTACTGTGAACACTGTGGCAACAAACGTGGCTTTGTGGATCTCTACTGCCTGGAAGCAGAGAATGTCATGGTAGTTCACGCTGCTTTAACTGTTTCTGACATCAGCCAGGCTCACTTCCTCAGTGGTTGAACTTATTTATGTCCCTATCAATAGTACTAGAATGCCTTTTTCCTGGCATTTTAACTTTACTAGCACATTCTTGATGGCTTTGTTTTCTGGAGACTGGGGGATGACAGTCTTAAGGCAGTGTACTCCTTTGATGGTGTTCTTTCATTACTTATTGGCATTTGTACAACCTCACTTAAAAACCAACCGGTTCACTGACTCAGTTTATACACTGAAAGTGAGTGAGATTCTACTTCAAAGATCCAAAAATTAAAAAAAAAAAAAAAAAACCCACAAAACACAAAACAAAAAAACGCAAAAATAGTAAAAAGCAAAACCCAAAAAGCAGAAAGTAAGAAATAATAAAGGGCTGAAATCAGTGGAATGAAACCACAATGACCCAGGAGAACGAAAGATGTGGTCTGCTGAAAGACAGTAAGACTGACAAACCACTTTCAAGAAAAAGGGAGAAGAAGTTAATTAGATTTGAGTAAGAAATATTATGATACCACTAAAATCTCAAAAGATCACTAGGGAATACTGTAAAAAAAATACTCTAAATAGACAGTTCTAAGGACTAAATAAATTTCTACATATATTTGATCTGTAAAACTGAACCAAGAAGATGTATAGAACACGGTGATTGGGTTTTTGGTCAACCTGATACAAGCTCGAGTCCTGTGAGAGCAGAGACGCTCAACTGAGTAAGTGCGGGCCAGCCTGTGGGTGTCCTTTGTTAACTGATGACTGGGTGGAAGAGCCTGGCCCTGTGGGTGCTGTTGTCCCTGGGCAGGTGTACCAGAATACCTCAGAAAGCAAAGTGAACAAGTCAGGGAAGCAAGCCAGTAAGTAGCATTCTTCCACGGCCTTTCCATCAGGTCCTGCCTTCAGAGTTCTGTCCTAAATTCCTTCCATGGTGGTCTACAGGCAGTACATGAATAAACCCCTTTCTCTTCTGGCTGCTTTGGGTCATGCTTTTTAACCACATCAATAGAAGACAAACTAAAGCAGAATGGGATTGAAGCAGAAGGAAAGAAAGACAACCCAAGATTTTAAGATGCACTTCTACATTCTGCCAGACCTTTGAAGAAACACCAATATTTCTCAAAGCACCAGAAATGGAAATACTAACAAAATTAAATCTGAGAAGTCAGAGAAAAGAATAAGCTTGGACTGTGGAGTTCATAAAGTACCAGAAGGAAGTTTTCATCTTTCCTTATTGTCTGTCTGCCTGTCTGTCTCGAGACAGATTCCTCTGTCCTGGAACTCACTCTGAAGAGCAGAAGGACTTTGAACTCAGAGATCCACCCGCCTCCGTCTCTAGAGCCTGTAAAGGTAAGCACCACCCCTGCTCGACTTTTTTCTTGTTTATATTTAAGTTAATTAATGAAAACAAAATCAAAATTCCATTTGGTGGCATATGCCTGTACTCCCAGCATTTGGGAGGCTCAGTCATGGTGGAGAGTTCAAAGTCAGCCTGCTTAAAGAACAAGAGTCTGCCACCACAACATCCCATATTACATTTTAATATGTAAAATGCACATATTAAAAATTTTCAATTCTGTCATAAAAATTTTAACATTTTATCTGAAATAACAAGAGTCCATTTTCACAGCCTGTAATTCCTGTGCGAACGTAGCCTAAATTGATGCCTAGCAACAATTACCTTAGTTGTACACGTGGCACGCAGTGGCTCAACAAGTCGATCCAACCTTTGTAGCACTGCACTTGGACAAAGGGTAGATAGTCGCACCAACATTAAAAATGTTAGCATCTATTGGAATAAAAAAAAAATACATTTTTTCTAGTGACAAAACCTCCACACTCTGACACACTTCTCTTAAATAGAAAAACAGTTAGTATGTCAGTTGGAGCACCATCTTAATTTAATCTGCCACTCAGAGTTAGACTCACTGCAAACGTGAGGTGAATGCTAGGGAAACATCAGCTTCCATGTGGGGGTCCTGCTGTACAAAACTAGGAAACTGTCAAGTCTGACTGCACGTCAGAAACACCTGGGTGGGAAGCATTTAAAATACTTATTCTTTGGACCCATCAGTCAGGGAATGTTAGTTCATCCACAGGGAGAAGATTGGAAACTCGGTATTTCTGAAAAGGCTAATGAGCAAATGTGATGAACACAAAGGAAAACTGGATAGAAATTTCTTTCTCAGCAGACTTTGGAGGGTATATGATTATCGATGCTCAAATTCATACAAGACCCTCTCCCCAATGTTTTAAAATACTTTCCCCTTGGACTATAAATATGTAGGACTGCATCATAAATGCTGGAATTCTGGCACCGTGGCTCAGATAACTGTTCTGCATCCACTTTTGCTCTGCTAGGCCAAAGGCTCCATTAAAGAGAATCATGAAAAGGACAGAATTCATTTACTTGTTCTGAAGTGTCTTATATACTGACATATTTGCTCAGAAATGACTAAATATGATAAATGGGAAAACAAGACACAGAAACAACATGACTGTTCTTCTAAGTCCTCTTCAGACTGCAGTGTATCTGAAAGGAGAGGGCTCCAGGTCGGCCTCTAACACAACTCCTGCCATTAACATAGCTTGTCTTGTATTGAAGTAAAAAGTCCAAGAAACTTCAATACACCAAAGGGAAAGTAAGAAAACTGGTGGTTAGCTACTCATCAAGATGGGCCTGAAAGGTCACATCTGTACTTTCAGCATTAAAGTGTGTCTTATTCCGAGGCAAAGAATACGGGTACGTACTATTCATTAAGGAGACTAAAAATGAATTTCTTAAACATTTGGGGTCCACTTTCCTCCCTTCTAAGGTAAAAAGAGGTTTTGGTGTTCTCTTGTATATTAACCAATATAACTGTCTTTCCACTGCTTCTGCTCATATAGTTTGTAAGATGCTTACAAAAAATCTAGTAGATGGATTAATTTTTCTTACTTACACAGCTAAGTAAATTAAAAGCATAAACGTTGTCTCATCAACATACACTAACCCATTTTACAGACACTCACAAACATCTTACCTTAATATCATAATGGTCCTTCAAACCATCTTCAACATGATTTAGAAATTCAAAGATATCCAGTCTATCAAGACAGCTGTCTAGAAGGGTATACATACACTCAAAAGCTGCCTTTCTAATGTCCAGACCGTCATCAACCGTGTGTTTAAATGGACCCATTTCTACCTGTTAAAACAAGAAGGGACGTGCAAGTGTGTGGCAACGACAAGGTAAGTGCAGGGGAGTGACGCGACCTAGCGCACTCACCTCTCTTATAAGTTCCTTCCTGACTTTTGTCTCATTGTAAAGATGTGGAAGAACAGAATCCAGAAGGTCCCGGATCAGTGACGGCTTGTTATGGGCTGCAGAATTGAATGTGACCAAGGCCACCCTTCTTACATTCAAATCTGGGTCTTCCAAAGTTTTTAGAAAATCACCTGAAAAATTGTAAGAGAAACAACCCACAAATGCCAAGCTTAAAACACAATTCACAAAGTGTATTATTTTTCTCTAAACTGACTTAGTTATTGTGGCTATCACTGCTATTTCTTCAATGAAAATGGGGGTCAGAAAAAATCAGACACAAGATTAAACGAGCCAAAAACTGTTTCAAAAGCATGGAAATAAACTACCAGTGCTGCATGTGTGCCCACTTTTCATTGACAGTCAGTCTAGGCGACAATGACGCAGAGGACAGACAGAGCAGGGCCTAACACTCTGAGTTCACGATTTTATAATAATTTATAAAGAGTAGCTCCGAAGTGATGGAGCCGGTAGCCAACAAACCTAACACATTAAAATTCCTTACAATTCACTCAGAGCGGCAAGAAGCTGAGCTCAATACAGACACACCAGGGAGACAATTCATCAAAGGACAAAGAATTACATCCTAGCATTATCTGTGTCTTCACTAAGACACAATTAGTAAGAGCTCAGGAGTGTAATGAGGAGACTACAACCCAACAAGACAATTGCCAAATACAGTATCTAGCTACTGTAAAAACAAGAGTTTTACATCTGCTATTTTGCAAACGTGCAGGAAGAAATGAAAATGTAAAATTCCTTAAGGTCACAAGAGAGTCAGATCACTCCCCGTATTTACTATAAAGCTCTGGACAGGCACTTTTAGTCTAGACCCTTCGTTTCCCAATCAATATACGAAGAAGCTACTGCGTGGAGAGCGTCCCTGAGCACAGGAAAAGCACGCGCTTTGCTGACCAGCATCTGACAGACAGAGACGCTGCATAGGCACTAATTTGTTACTAATTAGTTACTTCTCACTCTATGATCCCAATTCTATCATCAACAGTCTTTCAGAGTATCAGGGAAATGAGGGCGAGAACGGAGCTGTCGAAGACGGCTAGAGAAGGACTATAGGCCCTGCATGCTGACAAACTGAACGCTCCAACTCTGGAAACCTCCCTCCGCAGGTCTTCCTCATACAAAACAAATTTCTAGGTCCTAGTACGACCACTCATCTGTAGCTCTGCTGCCTATCTCTGAACTGGTCACCCCCTTTTACGCAGTTCCAAGTGTTCATTCACTACCTCTGGCCCCCTTTCCTCCACACTGAAGAAGGCATGAATCTACGAACCACGTCCCTATAGTCTCTTCCCTGTACCAACACCAGTCCTTAAAAAACACGACTTCCACCCTGCGGGTCTGGACTAATACTGACATTAGGGTAACCAATGTTGAGAACAAAACAAAGGCAATCACAGCACTCTAGTTCCAGAAGCTAACTCCTAGCTAACAAAACTTCGGCTGTTTTTCCCAGGCATTTCCTCTTGATCCTTCTGAGACTGAGTTAGCACTGTCCAGCTTTCTCCATTTTGTTCTTTGGTGGAACTTCTCCATGAATCCTCTTAGAGCTAGAGAGCTCCAAGCAGCCATCAAAAACCGAGACTAACTCAAGTAAGACTCATTTCTACTGGGAGAGAAGTTCTGACTGCTCAGAGACTTAACATCTATTTGCTTTATTCATTTAATACGTCACACCAAAGGGAGGTCACCAGGAGGGGGACAGTGAGTGGGATATAAACTCATTTTTAAAAAAGAGACATGACCAAAATATGATTATCAACTAGATTGACTGTTATGACATGCTGACATATTTACCCACTTCAGTGATGAACAAAATCATCTGACAGGACTTGCTGATAAAGAGGGCTTATAGAAATATAATTTGCTCAACCTTAGAAAACCATACATTATGAATAATCTTTATAATGAAACAATTACCTTGTGAATGTTACTTACTCTCCCAGTAATAAAAATTTTTAGTGACAGCCTTGGTTATCAGAATAAACAGAACCTCAATAAAGCTTTGCACTTTTCCAAAGTAACTCAGCAGTAAGTGTGGCTGCCGCTCACCTATGCAGTTCTTTAACAGCGGGTCAATAGGCTGAGGATGATCAGAAATAGTGAACTTCACAGCTGTGACCACAGAGCTCCTGGCGTACGATGACCCTAATAAAAAACACAGTGCAATAGCAAGTCCATTGGTATGCACTCCCCCAATGTCCATGAATGACATTTTAAACCACCAATCAAAGAAACACCAATGTCTTCAACAGTATAAAACTATCATTGTTCCAAATAGCTATCTTCTGACTCTCAGGATACTAAATCAACAGTTTTCTTACCTTAAAAAAAAAAAAAAAAAGCTTACTGGACTTTAAAAGAAGACTTGACCTCTACAAAGGAGGTGATCCAGGGAAGCAGGAACAGAGGACCTAGCCCTTACAAAAGGTACTGGTTACATGTATAATGCTAAGAAAAGTCTTAATGAAACACTATTTTAACTTTTATTTTTTTAATGAATTATTACCTATTTATTCTAATTGGGTAAATGATGATAAATTAAAAATCTTTTTTCATTTTTTACCTTTAAACTCAATAATTTTTACAATTTTAATACAGTAAGTACCTCCAGGGTCTTCATGTCAAATTCAAGAGTTGTATTTTCTACATTTTAAATAAAAATAGCAACATTAAAATGCAGTCAGCATAAAGAACTAGATCACACTTATTTAAATGTAAGCATTAGTCAATTAGATTGCATCCTTCTGAGGAACAAAGTACTTTGAACTATCACTCCAGATCACAACACATGCCAGGCTTTCTCATCACACACATGGCTTTAAACAGGTTTATTTTTTAATAAGCAGATGGTAGTTCCTCTGAAGGTATCTTTCAAGGCAACTAACTGTGAATAAGGTTATAGATGAGAAAGCCTTGAGACTCACCTGATATCAAATACCCTTTAAGCCGTGGGAGGAGAGTTTCAGGATCGATAAGAGTGAGCTTCCCTAGACACTCGGCAACGACATTTCTGGTGCCTTCCTCCGCACACTCACAATGCTTTAGCAGCAAGGTCCAAATGTTCTCAACATATGGCTTAAGGCCTACCACCGCTGCAGAGCTAATAATTTCCTTCAAGGAATGAAGCAGAAGATACTGCCTTTTGGGCTGACTGGTTATCTCTTGTAGTACAAATGGCAGATACTCGGGAAGGTTGCCTACACTGATGCTGCCTAACGCATAGGATGCAGCGGACTTCACTTCTTCACTAGGAGAGGAGAACGCCTCTAATATCACAGACTTTAATTCCAACTGCCCACTTAAGTCAATATGGTGTCCAACTTCTCCAAGAGAAAGGAGTGCTAAGAGCCGAATGGAATCTGTAGACCTCGAGTTCTTGACATCTTGAATAAACTGACCTACTACAGCAGGTCCCTCTTTAGGGCATGCTCGAGTAAGGGCAGCTACACATTTGGCAATGGAATAATAAGACTGCTTATGAGTAAGAGCTGCGTTCTGAGAGTAAACTGGACTCGTGAGCATGCGCAACAAATCCATGTATCCTAGATTGTTTGTTCCAGTGACAACCAAAGCTTGGAAAAAGTCTAGCATGGCACTAAGAGCTCCTCCCTGCAGAAGGGGTGATTTCACAAGTCCAATCAGCTCATTGAGAATAGATCCACTTATCTTTGAGAGGGAGGAGGGATACACCTTTGCCAGGGTGGTAAGAAAACTGATAGCCATCTGTGACACGTGCATGTCACTCTCGCTGATAAGAGGAGGGAGCTCGTCCAGAACGGCGTCAATCATGGCGGCAGTCAAGCTGTCACTGTAGTTTTGAATGAGAATATCTAGGGCAGACAGGGTCCCCAGCTTCAAAGCTCTCTGATTTTTCCTGAGAAATGAAGCAAGGATGGGAACTCCCTCTCCCAGCACAGGCCGCAGATCTATCTTCAATGGGGACCCGGCTATCAGGGTCAGCGCTTTGACTGTCGTCAGCCGGGTAATCTCATTCTTGAGTCTCTCCAAGAAAATCTGAAGAGTATTTGATAAGTCAGGACCCAAATTGTCTCCAAGATTGCAAATAATCTGTCCCATACAGGAAATAGCCCTCTCCTTGACTTCCTGATCAATGTCTGCTGCTTTTAAGCGCTTAATTGTACAGGTGAAGAGATCTTTAATGTAAGGCGTTGCATCGAACGAGGAGGGCTGGTCTAGAGGACGGATCACTTTGACAAGCTGCTGAGTGACAAGAAGGGCTTCTGATGTGATCTTGTAAAATGGGTCTCCAACACAAGCCACCACCGGAGGGACCAGAGCCTGAACATGAGGATGGAAAACTTGAGGAGAGTGGTTACAGAGGATTACATACAGACATGACAAGGCATCAATCTTCAGGTTCGATGAGCTGGACTTATCATTCAGCGAGAAAATGATTCCTGAAAAGCCAACAAAACATCTCATCATTTCTATGCCGTTTTCAGAGAGAATTAAAAGCCACCCCTCAAAGACTTAAAATTTCTATCTGCATTATATAATTTCTAACATGGGAGAAGCATAAAAATCTGTAGAAAATATTAACTCCCCTTTCTTACAAAGATATAACTTCATGTGTTCAAAATGGTCAGATTAAAACTTTGTAGGTACAAATTATCCCAAACTTCTCTTGTAAGTGAAACATTTATTCACGTTCCCGTAAGTGCTAAAAACACAGAGTGAGTAGGAAGTACCCAGAGGCGCACCTGGTACAAGGACAGGAATGTGCTGAGTGAGTGCCCCAGGCAACACATTTACCAGTTCAGTCAGCATGTTAAAGCAACACTGTCGGGTCTTCACACTCTTTTCTTTCATCTGTTTGTGTAGGGCTTTGACAATGTTGGGAACCTGCAATATAATTTAGTCATTAGCTCGCTGCTCCAAAGTTACTTCTCCACAAACTTGTAAGATCACAGGAAATGACCCCAGAATCTACCCGTCCGTCTGTCCCGTTTCCACTTCAGCTCCCCAGTGCTCCTGCTCAGACAGGCACGAGTGCATGAGAGCAGAGTGGAAATCTATTACGCGCACTGGACACACTCGTTTGTAACTATATTTGCTTGACAGCTTCAAGAGACCGTGGAAAATAGCAAGCAACAAGTCTCCACGGATTAGAGTAATTTCCAACCAAAGATTTAAGCAAAATAATTTATAAATAAAAAAACAGTAGAGAGCAAATTGTGGGGAAAAGAACTAGCAAACTGGCATTTGTTCTTTTTTACGTTGCTATTGTAATAGCATCTTTTCTCTTTTTAGCTTGCTATTCCCATAAATGACACCATACTTAAAAGTACAAGCAACAGGGGTAAAATTCAGATATCTGATCTAAATGTTCTAATGTTTAGCAAAACTGAGGTACAATCTTTACTAACAAGTCATAGATACAAGGCTATAAACAGAGAACCCCCCCCAAAAAAACCTAATCAAGCAATAAAAAAGTAGGAAGAGATTAAACACTCTTTCCTCAACACAGATAGATCTCACAAATAAAATGATTAGAGAAACAGACAACAAAATATTCTCAGAATTCCTCATGGTTTTACTAGGTAATTTCTCTATGCTCAGTGCTTCTTCTAAGTCTGTTTATTTGTCATCTATCCATCTATCTATCTGTATCTTCCATCCATCCACCCATCCACTTTTACACCATCCTCTGGTTTATAAGTAGTATGAAACTCATTAACTTGGAACTCCCCTAAATGATCCGGGCACTCATGTTGTTTGTGAGAACAGTTTGTGAAACACCACTGTCGGTGGCTTCACTGACCTGACTCTGAAGCATTGTTAAGGGCGTTTCTCCCTGTTCCATTGCATCAGGGTCACACAGCCAACTTTGTACTGGTCGAGTTTGCTTCAAAAGAGAAAGGTATGCATGAAAAACATCTGCCTTTACGTTTTCCTCGCGCTCTTTAAATCTGGATATCAGCGCAGGAGAGACAGTTTTGTAGAATTCCGGGAGCATCTCATGCCGTGTGCTAACTACAGCATCCAGGCACTTGGCAGCCGCACGCCTCACTTTCCAGCTCATGTCATCGTCGTCACTGTATTCATCGTCACTCCCTAAAAGGAAGTTTCAACATGGAACAGGCTATTAATGGTATATAGATGCATAACTCAGCACAGTGAGCTGCTGTACTTGACCAAGACACTTAGTTAAAACGGCATTTGTTACAGCCATGACTGTTTTAATTGGCTAAGCAGTCTTGTCATGTAGTTAACAAGATGTGGCTTGCTTACAATCTTCTCAATGAATCTGTTTAAACTCATAAACTCCTTGAGCTTTGAACCAAAGTCAAGACTCAGTAGAAAGAGAAAAATCAACCAATGGGCATTTATAAGAAAACTACAAAACCGATTTGGTTATAGATCTAGTAAAAAGAATAGTTATGAATAATTTTCTGTGAGAAGGAAGAATTCTGTCACTGGCTTCGTATACAGCTTTTCACTGAACCTTTTATGTGCTACTGGAACAAAACATTTGTTTTCAATTTTCTATCAACCTGTCTAGACAGCCATCCTTCACTAAGAAAATGCTAGTCATTTAACAACAGAATACCAAACTAACTGAACAATCCAGCTCAAGTATTGAGATGATAGCCAAAGACATATGAAGTATTCTGGGGAGTACAAGGGCTTCAGCATCTCTATTTAGTGGTTAGAGATTAGCAAGAACCAGAGCAGAAGACAGACAGCAGAGAGGTGTGGAAATAGCTAAACAATCGCAGCCATCTGCACCCTTGCCCACTACTGGGTTGCATTCAAGACAGAGGGTAAGAAACGAACTCTTAACAGTGAGTGCTTGTGTGAGATCTATTGTATAGAGAGAACGGGAAGTACTTGTTGGAGGAGATATTGAGGTGGATGTATTTATGTGCTGGTTTTTTAGATGGGTTAAATTACAATTTTTTAAAGAAAGTTACTGCATAGCTGGGCAGTGGTGGTGCATACCTTTAATCCCAGCACTTGAGAGGCAGAAACAGGTGGATTTCTGAGTTCGAGGCCAGCCTGGTCTACAGAGTGAGTTCCAGGACAGCCAGGGCTACACAGAGAAACCCTGTCTCGAAGAAAAAAAAAAGCAACAAACAAACAAACAAACAAACAAGGTAAGTTACTGCATAAATTTACACAATCAAATTAAAAAGTTCTATCATTGCAGGAACCCCACCAACCCATACACTTGGCAATCTACCCATTTGAATATACTGTAATTCTTCCAGACAAAACAGCACTAGCTATACCCTTGAAGCATTACCATAAGCCAGCCCGACTTTAACCACAGAAGTCACAGAAACATTAAACAGGACCTCAAACAATATGTAGAATTTTCCAATACCAACCAAACTACTCTGAATATGTATCTTTAGAATCATTAAAAAAAAAAAAAAAAAAAAAAAAAAAAACCAAACATTTTATAAAAACTAAACAGAGTAGAATGGCTGTCCACCACCATGCCTAAGACTCCAGGCCTGAGCATCTCAGGGACAGAGACAACTCCTAAGAAGAAAACTAAGGTGCAGCATGCAGTCAAGGCCCCTCCCACCTAACCCAGCTCCGGGTACCATCTCAATACCTTGATCATCGTCGTCTCCGCCGTCAGCATCCATAGCATTCTCGTCTTCATCTTCATCATCATAATTGTAATTTGGGTCATAGGTAAGGTATTTTAGACAAATGTTTATAATGGTAGAAACATGAGGATAAACTTCCTTAGGGCATCTAAATATAAAGATAAGAACTGCTTTAAAAACACACACACAATCTGTACTTCCCTCCCCGCCTCAGTTATTAGCAACAATAGCAAACTGGTGTCCGGCCACTTAAACTGTTGTCCCACGAGCTTCATGTTTGGAAATATTTATCTTTCAAAAAATATTTAATTTTAGGCTATGCATCCCCACACACATATCATATACATATTCTAACCATATTGTTCAAGTGGGAGCAGTAGAGTTTCTTAAGCCACTAGAATGTGCAAAATTGTTAGTGAACATTCATGCAGCGCAGTCTTCTCCCTGTAAGCTGAGAATCAATAAAGATGCATGTATGCCCACAGAGTCAAAATTAAAGGGGCAATTTGTAGTTCTTCATAAACTGGGTTATTCAGAATTTGAAATTTCCAATTTTCAAAATTTGGTATGGAGGCTAGGGGGACAGCTAAGAGCATTTCTTATGTTTCTTGCAGAGGACCTGGGTTCAATTCCCTGGCATCCACATGGAGGTTCACACCTGCTTTTAATTCCAGTCCAGTGGATCTGATGCTTTCTGCTGACTTCCACGAGTACCCATGATGCAGGCACACACGTAACACAAATATTTAAAAATATTTTTAAAATGGCTTAGCTTTAAGATGCTTCTCTAAACCATGAGGTAAAAGGGCAAAGTCCAGACTAAAACCAGTCAGGATCAAGACACCATCTACACAAATGATATTAATCATAGGCAAACATTCAACTAATACTGGTTTCATACAATTTTTATTAAGATTTAAAAGAAAGTCGGAGTCAAGTTTCCAAATTAAGGCTCACACTGGCAGAACAGGTGCGATAGGTCTACAACGTAGGCTAAAAGGCGATCAGTCTACTGCTGCCCTTCACAATCACCCTGCTGCTGCCCTTCACAATCACCCTGCTGCTACCCTTCAGCAAGTCCGCCTTGGTGCTCTGCAGACAAATTTCATTACTGCTCTGACATTTCTTCCAAGAGAGTCAAAGTAAACAAAAAAGAAAAAAAATGACTGCTTTAAGTTTTAAAAATGCTAAATATTTTCAAAGTCAATGAGGCTACTAGACTTTATAATAGTAAGATGGCATTTCCCACAATATATTAGCAATAATTACTATTTAATGAAAAACAAATGCATGTGAAATCCTATATGCTATTTCTCTTTACTTACTTACGCTTAGTAACTACTCTATTCTTCAGGGGAAAAAATTTAAATAAAAAGATATTAACTTACCTTCTCACAAATGATTCAAAAGCTTGAATGCAGTACTCTCTTAATTCATCATCATCTACATTACAAAATTTTACCACCAAAGGAATTATCTTTTCAAGGTATTCACCTAGGAAAAACATATTGCCTCTTAAAACTACACACTTAAAAACAAACAAACAAACAAACAAACAATTTTGTATGAGACAATTTTGGGGGCCAGCCAGTGATGGGACAGGGGGCACAGATGCATGCACAAACCTGCAGGCCGAGTTTGAACCCAAAACCCATGTACAGGTGAAGGAGAAAACCGACTCCAGAGTTCCTCTCTGAACTCTACATACATGATGTGTTCCACATTTATACACACACACACACACACACACACACACACAGAAACACACGCACGCACGCGCACACACACACACACACAGTTGAAACAAAGAGATAACTTTGAAGCACTTTAGAATGCCTTACCTATTCTATGGCCAGCCTGCCTACTAATAGCAGCGATACACTGTATGTACGTCCTTGTCGTTGACATGGAGTCGTTTTTGGACAACTCTGACAACAGATGTTCAATAAGGTCTACAAAAACTATATTTCCACAGCTCATAACCAGGTGGCCAAGAGCAATAATTGTTCTTTTCCTTACTGCAAGTCTAGGGCTTGTCAGTTGGGGAAGCAGACAGGTCAGAATTGAAGGATGGAAATTAACAAGCAGTCCTCCTTGCCTTAAAAAAAAAGGGAAAGAAAGAAACAAAACCAAATAAATTCAACATGCCAGAGCACTAGCAGCATGTCTAGACTCTGCACAAACTGGGAAGAAATATCAGAACTCACAATGAAAGAAAAGCTTAATTCTCACTATCCTTTCTAGTGCAGCCAAAAGTCCTAAGCTAAATTGTATACAGATCTGAGATGTGTTTCCCCAAATAACTCATAGGAGTGAGGCCCACAGTTCCTACTAGAGGCTGGGTAACCAAATGGCTGGCAAAACACCAAATAAAACAAAATGCACAATGATGACGTCTCTTTCCGCCTTCTAAGACTTCAATGTATTTTATCTCGAGTCTTGTTGCTCAGTGCCTACACTACCAAAAGCCTGCTATCTCTTCACCCTCCTCTCTTCTTTCTGTCCATCTCATACCCAGTTTTACTGGTTCACTTGCTCCCAAAATTGCTTTTTTCCAATCACCTCAGCACGCACAGCTAAGTCAGCCAGCAGTATTCCTAGCATCAAGTGCCAACAGTGCCAGTAAGAGAGTCATATGTGGGCGATCACTGCTCATCAGTTACACACCGTCACACACTTAAGGTCCACCTCAGCAGGACCAATTCAAAGGCCTTCCTACCAACTTTGTATTTGCTCCCTCTCGTGACAAATGAGCTCGCAACACCTCTGCTTCAATGCTCTTACGTGTACACTCCACATCTTGGCACATGTAGCTACCCACGGGTCACCTAGTCTTTACATTCCACTATTCCCATAAAGGCTTTGCTGAATACAGCCTTACTTAATCTTAACTCCATCTGGCTTTCCAGCCGCTTCCATTCTTACCTCCTAGAGTGAAAGTCAAAGTCCTCTCTCCTGCGTGCTAGGGTAATGAAGAGCTCTTACTGCAGCTATTTAATATACACACATTTTCTATATCAAAATGCTCAACTACTTTTAAACTTAAATTAACTACAAATAATAACCACAAGTAATGAAGAACTAATCATTAGAAACAAGAATACACTGAAAGTGAAGTGTCCTTAAAGCTTTATTTTCTCAGGAGTGGCTCAAATCTATTCCTCAGCCTGATGCCACAGGAAGTAGGAAAGCGACAAGTGACTAGAATCCAGCCTTCCCGCCACACACAGGATAAACCAGACTGCTAAAGGCTGGCACTTGTTTAGCTGCAGGCTAACAAAGCATCTCCCTCATGTAAGCAGATGAATGGACAGAACGATAATAATAAACACAAACTGCTAAAAAAGTTCAATCACAAAATTTTAGACTCAAAAAAATCTGTGATGCATAAGTATATCTGATATTTCCTTTACTCCCAAACACAGAAATCTAGGCCAAGTTTTCTATATTAACGAGAGAAAAATGTCAACAACGAACATTATACTATTTATAATACAACATTACAAATACATAACGGACACATTTACCTGCTCAACATATCAGCCATAATATCCAAAGCTTCTAGCTGAACAGAAACATCTTCCTGCTTTGCTATTGCACTGGTGAGGCGTCCAGTAATCTTTTTACATACATTAGCAGCCAATGCAGAGCCTGCAAGAGTAAATAAAAATTTCAAGTGTGTTAAATTCATACCCGCACTAGTTGCCAAATATTCAATAGGCTAAAATTCAAAGGTATTTAAGAGATCCTTGCTGGGCTGAAGAGATGGCTCAGCAGTTAAGAGCACTGACTGCTCTTCCAGAGGTCCTGAGTTCAATTCCCAGCAACCACATGGTGGCTCACAACCATGTAAAGGGATCTGATGCCCTCTTCTGGTGCGTCTGAAGACAGGTACAGTGTACTCATATAAATAATAATAATAATAATAAATAAAATTAAAAAACAAAAGAGATCCTTGCTAAGAAAAAAAGTTAAAAATACCTCATTAGACCTGACCAAGAATCAGAAGTTAATAGCTTCAAAAGAGGTACAGGAAATATGACAAATACCATTATTCAGATGTTGCCAGGCAACTACTGAATGAATGCTGGCTACAAAGCCTGTAGTGCATGGCAAACAAATCTCTAGACTGAAAGCATCAACATTTTTCTGTTCTTGAGTTCTCTCTAGCAACAGCCTTTTAAAGTTCTGCTGAGTTTGCACTCCAATACTTAATAACAGTTGCTTTAAAAGACAAAAACCACAGGTTTAAGCTTTAATCAGTCACCTGACCAAAGGGAGTCAAAGGGAGTGCATACACACTGCACCCCCTCACTTTAAAATAGGCCATGTTTACAAACGCCAGGAAAGGGGAACACGTAACACATTGTGAATGTTAGAATCGCAATAGTTAAATCTTGTTAAAACCAACTAAATGCATTTTGCACGAGGAGAAATGAAGACAAGTGGCAACCGTAGGACTGGAAGAGTAGCATCCTTCATACTCAGACTTCCCGGCTGCTGGAAGAGAGTCAAGCAGTGCCGAGATGCTCTGGGCAAACAGCACCAGCTTCAGACGGAAAGAATTGTTTTTCGTCTTGTGATGCTAGGGATGGAACCTGGGGCCTCATACATGATAGGCATGTTTTATCACTGAGTCACATTCAGAGCATCCTAGACTGCTATAATCTTTAACTCTGGGTGGTGACTTAATCTCTGTATATTTCAACTGTGTAATATTTAGACTAAGAGACGTAACAGAAACAGAATCAATCATAACAAGATAGTCAATTATTAGTATTAATGAGTGAAAACAACGCTCACATAATATTACCAATTTAAAATCTTCCCACAAAGTAGGAACATAATTTCTTCCATTTGCAGTTAGGACAATAATTTTCAGACTTCTACATTAAACAACAGCACAGTAGTCAGGTCCAACCTCAGATTCATATTACCTAGATAATTCTGGCAGAGGATAAAAGCTAATTATCAAATTCATTTATTATTAAATTATCAAGTAACTGAAAGGGGTTCAAACTTAGAGCTACTAGTAAGCTGAACTGTTTCATAGCTATGTCTTCACTTTTTAGAATTTTATACAATGAGGTTTGATGATGGAATTATAAACTAATCAGAACGTGGCACTTGCTTATCTTTTCTCCCGCTGCAGAAGCTAAACAGCATAGCTCTCAGCTGCAGCTGTAGGACAAGCAACACCATAAACACCCCGCACCAACATAAATATCCATTAGGACCCACACGGTACACTTAACAAACTCCATTTGCTTCAAAGTCACATTTGTGTTTAAGAGAAATTAGGCTTCAAATCGCCTCTTTGTGCCTCAGAACACAGGGAGGATGTATCTCCATGTAGAAAGAAAAAAGAAAAAAACATTCTTGCTTACCACTGGAAGCTGGAGGAAGTTCTCCAATTACTGTTTTAAGGCCAATACTGGAAATATCTCGAAGCTGCTCCTTGTCGGAAAGCATGTTTGTGCAGAGGGTGTCTACGATCGTCTCTACTTGGTACTCCTTCACTTTACTCACTAGAGGGCCAAGACTGCAACAGAAAGAAGGAAATTCTCTTAGCATCCAGATAAACACAAAGCAAACAAAAAGTACAACTATTACTCATGTCTAGTAACCGCACTGTAACTATGGCTCCCTCTAGCATAAATGCCACATGAAGAAGCAGGAAGGGGAAGGCGACTGGTCAGTTCCTTGTGGTTGGTTTCCCATTTTTCCCTATGATTTCCAGCAGAGTAAGAAGACAATGAAGATGATTTCTAGCTGCACACCAACCCTTCAAGCACACACAGCTCTAATCATCGAGGTCTGCTCCCAACAGGGTTCAGCTACAAGAGAAGGTCCATTCACGTCACAATCCAACAGGGTTCAGCTACAAGAGAAGGTCCATTCACTGTCACAATCCAACAGGATTCAGCTACAAGAGAAGGTCCATTCACGTCACAATCCAACAGGATTCAGCTACAAGAGAAGGTCCATTCACTGTCACAATCCAACAGGATTCAGCTACAAGAGAAGGTCCATTCACTGTCACAATGCCAACCTTGACGTTTCTTGTTACTGTTCTAGTTTCGCATGTAAAATTTTAAAGTAGAACAAAAACTTCTAGACCTATCTTGTGCTCAAAAAGCACATTGCACAACTTCTGTTTTATACTGTGAATGTTTCTAAAAGCATTCCGTGTATCCTCTGGATAATTCCTTATGCATTTGTAAGCACGAGAAACAATGGAGAACACAAGTCCGCAGTATCTTTAGTGACAGTTTGAACCTTTCAGGTAATAGACTGACTGCCTCAGAAGGTCCCTGGATCATTTCAAGTACTGTCTAAGGAACCAAAAGGAGTGGGTGGGTGGGACTAAACAGACAACAAGACAACGGCCCACCCAAGTGCAACTGTACCAACATCTACTAAAAACACTGATAGACTACTGCACTATGACAGTCAGACATCAAAGTCATAACTTAAAATGTGTGTGCCTAATCACTGACTACGGTGGCTCAGTTTTATCCAGGACCCCCTCACCCCACCCCACCCCCGTGTCCTCTTTTCAGTAAATGCCTCCCCGCCACCCCTGCTTCCATCTTTGCTGGACATGCACGTGTAGCCAAGCAGTAAGTAAGAATTCCCTCTCTCATGTCTCCTCCTGTGTTATTTTCCATCTCCTCACGTCCCCCTCATACTTGTTAGCTATGATACTCACTTGGTCTTTTATTCAGATGAGAATCCCAGCTCTCTCCCCTACTGCAATAATCCTAACACTTATCACAACTGACTGCTGAGTTTGAATAAAGGCTTCCTCATTGTTTAAACAACTATTAGTGATTTCATTTTTAACAGCATATACGTTTTTGAAATCCACACAAAGAAAACTGGTAACAGTAAATAGAAATGCCAAACCAGTAGCACAGTTGGAATCTAAAGATCCCTCTCAGTCAACAGATAACTCAAACCAAAACACCGGAAGATACAAACCTAAATATACCAGCAACTATGTTATCTCCACTTAAGCAGTAACACCAACTTTCTTTTCACGTCCATACGGATCAATGAAGACCGGCTATACCATACAGCAGACTCAGTTTTAAAAGTTGAGTGCCCAGAAAAGCTTAAGAGTGCAGTTTCTGACTCCACAGAAGAAAGCTGAAAACCATTAGGTGGCCCCTCCACTCCAAACCCCACCACCGGGAAGATTCTGAAGTTCCTTCTAAATAATTAAGGGATAGAAGAAGGCTGGAAAGGCTAGGGTAATGACGATGTTATTAAAGGCTAGCAGGAGGAGCCAAGTTCAGATCCCGAGCACCACCACTGTTAAAGCTGCATGGCTGTCAAAGGTCTGGGGTCTCTGGAGCTCACTGCCTGCCTGCAGAGTTAGACAGACAGCCTGTCTTAAAAATTAGGTGGAAATTGGGTTTGGTGAGGCAGATGAATGAATCTCTGAGCTCCAAGCCTGCCAGGATTACATAGAGAGACTGTCTCAAAAAACAAGAACAACCTGGGCAGAGTGGCACATGCCTTTAATCCCGGTCCTGGGAGCCAGAAGCAGATGGATCTCTGTGAGTTCGGCCAGTTTGGGCTGCAGAGTGAGTTGCAGTACAGACAGATAGTAAGACAGTCTCTAGGACAAAAAGGTAGAGTGTGACTAAAGAAGGTAACCTGCATCCACTTCTGGCCTACAAGCCTGTCCATATTAGCATGCATGTACAACACACACACACACACACACACACACACACACACACACACACACTCTAAAACACTGTAAAAATTGGAGATACAGTTTAGTGGTAAAGCATGTGTATGGCACACATAAGAAAAAAATTTGTAGAGAACATACCTAAAGGTATGCTTAAAGTGAAATTTATGACTATGTGTTTAGGTTAGAAAGAAAGTTAAAAGGTAATAAAAGAAAATTCCAATGAAGTCCTAAC
This sequence comes from Rhabdomys pumilio, assembly GCA_030674055.1. Classification (NCBI taxonomy): domain Eukaryota; kingdom Metazoa; phylum Chordata; class Mammalia; order Rodentia; family Muridae; genus Rhabdomys; species Rhabdomys pumilio. The sequence continues at coordinate 38,431,620 of JANHMN010000021.1, forward strand.
AAACAATAGAGAAAAATCAGCAAAACCTAGTCAGCTCTCTGATAAATTATTTTGAAAAAAGAAGAGCTCAAATGTAATTATAAAATTGAGGGCAGAGGAGACGAAGCAGTTGGTACAAGCATCAACAATGGACTTGGAATCCCTGACATCTACATAAACCAGCAGAGGACAGGGCTGCCCTGCTGGCTCTCTGCAGAAGAGGCAGAGCAAGGGACTAGCAGGCCTGGCAGCTCCAGGTTCAACTAAGAGAATCTATTCAGTAAGCTGAGAGTGATCAAGAAGACAGGTGATGGAACTCTGACCTCAGGCACATGATGTGCATCTCCCTCTCCTCCCAAGCAGGATGTAAAGAGGGATTCAGCACTGAAGTAACTTAAAGACAAAACCCCAAGGACTTAAAAAAAGAAGTATCAGCTTTGTGAATCTGTGGTTCCCAACCAGGAGTACACAGGTCCTTCTCAAACATTCCCCCAGCTTCAGCACAATCACAGCCCCAAAAGGAACATGCTGGTGTCTTAAAGACAGAAACTGACAAGTGATTATAAACAGCAACAAGAGCTTTTACAGAAATACTAAGAAAAAAGAAGTCAAGATAAGACAATTTATTATACATCACAGGACCAAAAGGCAAGCCTTGCTCTCAAGAGGCATCTGACAACATCTGTAGACATTTATCAGCGTTATCTGGGATAGCAGGCATAGTACTGGTAAACAATAATAACGGCCAGGGATGCTGCCACAAGGCACACAATGACCCCCCAACCCCGATTTAGACTGATCTGGTCTAAAAATGAGCAGGGTGGAAAAGCCTTCAACAATGACAACATAACAGCACAATACTGTTGTAAGAGCAGACAGATGGGTCGATAGAGCACAAAAGTCTAAAACACACACTTTTATACTTGATTGATTTTTTTTTTTTTTTTTTTTTTTTTTTTTTTTTTTTTTTTTTTTTTT